>VDFB02058242.1:544892435-545124757 GCA_007258455.2 Sequoia sempervirens | reverse complement strand
ATAAATCATGACAACTATAACTAAGAAACAAACTATGAACTGGCCTTATGCTGTAGGAACAAACACAAGGATGGATTCCTGATGCTGTAGGAACAATAGAAGACTGAGTTTGCACTAAAACTTTCAAGAATGAAATCTAACTTATAATCAACAAGAAATAGACAACTAACTATAGATACTTACTAAGTGGGCCCCCTCAACAAGCATCAACAAGCTTATGCAAGAATTAAACTCAGAACTCCATCAACTTTTATTCATAAACTTGGAATCTAATACATTGATTATTCTGCTTATAAGAAAACTAACACAAGAATACTGTTTCTTATTATACTACTAACTCTAACACACTCTGTTCTTCTCTCGTGCAGGAGGAGAACTTATTTATATCAGAAAAACAACTAACTACCTAACTCTATCAAAGAAAGACGTGGACATGAATGCATCCTAAAATCGAGGAACAAACTTCTCATGAAGGCATAACTGTTCAACAAGATTGAAAGAGAATTTAGCATTCCACTCTTCCAAGAATCATGATCATTTAGATTTCTTGCCAATGCCCTGGTCAAAGAGTCTTTGCTGGAACAACTTCCTCGACGTTGTGCTGGAAATGGACTTTACTGCAGGGCCGAGATCTGTTGCGCTTGACTCATTCATGCTTCCTTCAACAACTTGCGATACACAAGGTGACAAAAGCAAAAGAAATCATGCATGGAAACAACACAATACACATTCATTAATCACACAATAAATCTATTTCATCATTCAAAAACCACATGCATTATATCAGTCATTCAGGAGATCAAATAGGGTAATTAATATAGACACATAGAGATATCAAGCTGCAGGAATATAGGAATGTGTGGCTACAAGATTCTACCCAATTTTAGATAGATAGTCTTTAATCAAAGAGTTAAAACAACTATCAACAATAAGAGTAAGGGTATTAAAAATACATCATAATATTCCAATTATGAGCATATTTTGAGCTCATCATTTGTCCCCTACTTATCCTAATGATGGTCCTCTAGTATTAAGCTTCCTGGTTGTCTCTCTGAAATCCGTAGGAGTAGCATGGCCTTGTAGTGAAGTTCCAAATTTATAGTAGAAACCCCTGAAATTTTTCCATCTCTCATATCTGCACGTTTTTGTATCCTCATTGACATCTATAACTTGATAAGGATAAAGTTGCCACATAAAAACCGGAGGTCAAAATGTTATTGGTAACCATAACTCAAACCTCTTCTGAAGACCAAGCTACATGTACTTCTCTATCCTTCTGAGGGCTGCTTTAAAGTTTAGAGGGCTATGAGGCTCATATTTCTTCAGACCAACAGTCAATTTCTCCCATCTTGTCTCAATTTTGGAAGATGAAATCTTCCAAAACAGATATGGTTGGCCTTTGAATTCTTCATACACTTGCTTCCTAATATCAAATATTTTTATTCTTTCTGTTTGATCATTGAACCCATACGCAACAGTAAGCCAAGTTTTCAGCATTTTGTAGGGATCTGAGCTTTCAGGTCGTAGTAAGAGAGGTTCATTCCTTTCAGCCTCTTCATAGGCCTCTAGTTGTCTGCCATAATTAGTTTCATTGGTCGCCCAAGACATGAGTGACCTCAAATGAATATCACCAATGTAAAGAAGTGGATTCCACTCTATTTCAGAGGGAATTATCAAACCATGCAAATAAAATTCACATAAAGAATTCTTCAGCCAACCAGGGGCTACTTGGTATGCATCATAAAATTCTTTGGCTGTATGAATAACAGGATATAAATTCCTTGAAATTCTCATTAATTGAAACCAAAGAAATTTCTCTTTTAGGCACATAGCATATACCCTAGGCGGTGGTCTACATTCCATGATTTTTCTAGTTACCTTCATCATTTCATCCATTTTCTCTTTCAGTTCCTGGATTTCCTTTTATCTTTCAATTTCTCTTTTCAATTTCTTCTTCTCTTCTTCCCAAAGACTTTGTTGAATTTCAGTCTTGCCTAAATGGTGGAAACTCAGGGTTTGAAATGTGACTGGCCTCCATGTGGTCCTAAGGTATTCCAAAAATTCAATCAACAATGTCTTTTTATAAACAACCATTGATTGACAAGTTGCAGGGGGTAATGAGGTTTCATTGGGCACTTCTAATTGTTCAGGTTGTTCTTCCTCTTGCTGCAGGATTAATTCCTATTGTTGTGCAGGAGGAGATTGTACTTCCTCTAAAATTTTCCTAGCTGCTTTAGCCAAGTCATTAAGACTTGGCATCCCCTTTCATTATTACGATGTTGTGCTTCCTCAAGAATAAAAAATGGACTTTGTTCAACATTCTCAGATACATCCTGAGAAACACCACGACTGAATTCTTCAGAAATTGCTATAATTTCAAGTTGAGCAGGGGCTGAGGTAACTCTCCATTGTTTTCTTGATGAAGCTCTTTTTGGAAATGTTGTAGAAGATACTTTCGTAGCTTTCCTTTTTCTATCCTGCCTAGAGGATTCAGACGCAGCAGGGGAAGATGATGACGAAACTACAATGGAAGTTGGCATTGCTGTAGGAGAAACTACTACAGGGGAGGGTACTGTAGGAAAGAGGGGAGTAGAACGTTTTCGCTTTTGAGCATGAGGGCCAGATTCTAGGGTTTGTTCTACCCTAGATGACTCTCCTACCTTCGTTTTCCCTTTTTCTTTTCTAACAGCAGACCTAGTTTGTACTCAGGTAGAGGGCTTTGGTGTGGAGGCTGCAGGACGAGGTGCTACAGGAGCAAATGATTCTTGCTCTGCTTCCCTACTTGCAGATTTTGTTCTCTTTTTCTTTTTCTTGGGTTGTACAGGGAGTGCTCTAGGAGCTTCTGGAAGTTGCTGACTCTTTTGGGCAACAAATTCTTTCTGGGAAAGGGGTGATACATCCCTTAGGGAATGCTCAATCAGGAGTTTAATGAGGGCGTGATGGGCGACAAAGTTGTCCCTACCCCTCTAGGTTTCATGGGCACATTGTTTCAAAAGGTTTAACAAAAAATGTGGGACATTGACAACTAACCCGTGCCTCATATGACTCAATAATTTAAAATGATAGGAATGTAAATAGGAAGAACGTCCCTCACAAGTCAAGTACCTAATTACGAAGGATACATATTCTAGGTATGGAGGAGGTAGTGACACTCGTTTGCATCCTTGTTTTGAAACCTCCAAGGGTCCATATGTTGGTACTGTAAATTCTGCCCTAGCAGAGACAACATCTGAAGAAAAATTCTCTCCTACCACCGGAAGCCCAGTTACTTCTGCAATCCATTCTTCTGTAATGACCATTGTCAAACCCCACACTATAGCTTCTCCCTCTAAAAGAGTTCTTAAAAACTCACTTGCAGCTTCCTCATTAAAGGAATCTAACCTTAGAAAATAATTCAGCCAACCACAATTGCTGAATGCCTGAACCATTTGAGGATTTTGCATCAAGAGCTCATGAGCTACAGGCTCATGTCTTACCAATTGGCAACCCATATTCACAAATTTTATCAACTGAGATTCCTAAAACTCAAACGTTTTTTAAAAATTATTATTTTTTTTACTTTTTCTGCTCTGCTTCTTTCTATCCTGCCGTCACTTTTCTCTACTTTTCCAAGAATGAATCGAAAGATAATTAAATGAAATGATTTTTAAAAACTACTTCAATCAAGCAGTTAATTGTTTTTTAAGATGGAAACACGCAGTCATATTTGGAAAGTACAAGAAAATAGAAATATCCAAACAGTTGTGTTAGCGGCCTAAGAAAAAGTTTGAAATGGATTATCCCACCCCCTACTTAAAATTTTACATGTGTCCACACATGTACGAAAGGATAGGCGAAGATCAGGCAATAATGACTGATATGTACATAGAAATTAATGAATAAATGAAATAGATAAACGATGTGACAATAAAAGATATTGCGTACCTTGTAATAAGTACTCATGCATGCTAGGAAAGATTACAGTGTCAGCATGAAATGACAGCTAGAAGCGAAATCATAAATGAGGGCGGTATGGTAGAATGGATGACATGGATGGATGATGTGGAAGAAGAGGAAATGAGTGGTGGTGATGGATGAAAAGCGGAAAAAGTGGCTTCCTTAAAAAGGAAACCTTTATTATGGGCATGCAACATAGAATTTTAAAGAGATGCTGCAGGAGAAAGGTCGAAGCCTTTTGCTGCAGGAAGATCAGTGGTCACATCCAAAACAAACTACTTCATAAATTCTTCTTTGGATGTTGGCTTATGATACAACCTAAGACGGTGTCCATTAACTAATAGCTTGAATCAAACAAGATCTATTGTAGCTAATTGAACTGAACCATTATCAAATACATGTTCTATTTCATAAGGACCAAGCCATCTTGTGGTGAGTTTACCTTGATTTTCCTTGTACTTGGATTCATAGAGAAATGCCCAATCACTGACAGAGAATTGCTTAGTTCTGATATGGCGGTCGTGTCATTTTTTTCTTTGTTGCTGGGTAGCTTCAGTATGCTACAAGGAAACTTTCCTCATCTCATCCAATACATTCAACTGCAGGAGGCATTCCTTTTGAGCTTTTGAAATATCAATGTTAAGCTAGAGAGCAGTCCTTAAGGTCTTATGTTCAAATTCTATTAGTAACATGGTAGTTTTTCCATAGAGTAACTCAAAAGGAGTAAACCTTCTAGTTGTTTTCCATGTTGTCCTATAGGCCCAGACTGCTTTGGGAAGGTGACTGCTCCAATCCTTCTTGTGTAATTGTACTGTCTTAGTAAAGATTGCCTCAATTTCTCTATTGGTAACCTCTGCCTGACCATTGGCTTGAGGGTGATAGGGGCTAGAATTTATGTTCTTGATCTTGTAATCATTCATTAATATAGTGATTAAGTTTGATGTAAACTTAGCTCATTGATCAGTAACAAGTTCCCTTGGAACTCCAAACCAAGTAAAAATCTGTTCATACAGGAACTCAACTTTATTGTCATGGGCATTTGTCATTGCTTTCACTTCTACCCACTTGGTTACACAATCAATGCAAACTAAAATGTATGATTTTCCATTAGATGGAGGATTAATTGGCCCAACAAAATCCATGCCCACTTGTCAAAGGGACTGACTACCACTTGAGGGTATAGAGGCGTTTCATCAGACCTTGTTGGTCTCCCCATGCATTGACATCTGTCACATTTTTTGGTGTAGGCTGCAACATCTTTGTGTAATGTGGGCCAATAGTACCTTGTAGCGAGGACTTTCATAGATGTTCTCTTAGCCGCAAAGTGGCCCCCACATGGCTCATCATGATAGGCATGCAAAATTTCATAGGTCTCATCTTCCCTAACACACCTTCTCATTACTTGGTCAGGTCCTGTGTAAAATAAATAGTCTGCAATCCATGAAAAGTTAAAACTTTTCTCTACCAACAATTGTCTTTCCTTTGGTGAGAAGTGGGCTAGGATCTTATTGGTTGCTAAATAATTTGCAATATATGTATACCATGGAGTTTGAGCAGCAATGGAAAATAGATGTTCATCAGGGAAGCTATCATCAAGTACCTCAGGGGTGGTAGATGTTGTTGTTTGAAGTTTGAACAAGAAATTAGCCACCACATTAGCCCGACCTGGCTTATCAATGACTGTGATATCAAATTATTGCAAAATAGAAGTCATCTTACTAATCTGCTAGATATGACAGGCTTATTCATGAGGTACCTTATTGCTGCATGATCTGTATGGACAAATATTTGGTAACTAGTGACATAATGTCAAAACTTGTTCAAGACATACACAACTGCTAGCAATTCTTTCTCTGTAACAGTATAGTTTAATTCAGGGCCTTGAAGGTTTTTGCTAATGAAATATATGGCATGCTCTATGGAATTCTCTTTCTGTCCTAAAACTGTCCTATGGCAATAGTCATAAGCTCTATGGAATTCTCTTTTGTCCTAAAACTGCCCTATGGCATAGTCATAAGCATCTGTGTGTATATGAAAGGGTAGACTCCACTTTGGTCCTTGAAGAACAGGTGTCTAAGTAAGTTCTTAAGCTGCAAGAAAGATTTGTCACAGACCTCAGTCCAGTTAAATTTAGAATCCTTAGTCAATAAGGCATATAATGGACTGACTATTTTGTTGAAATCTTTGATAAATCTTCTATAATATCCAACATGTCCTAGGAAACTTCTGACATCCTTTTGTTTCATAGGTGTTGGAAAAGTTAGAATAACTTCTATTTTTGCAAGATCAACTTGAATTCCTGCTTGAGAGATATGATGGCCTAGAACAATTCCCTCTTGCATCATCATAAAACACTTCTCACTATTCAAAGAAAAATTATGCTCCTTACATCTTTTCAACACTTTCTCTAAGTTTTCTAATGCTTCTTCATAAGTAGCTCCATAAGTGGTGAAGTCATCCATGTAGATCTCCATAGAATCATGAGAAATTTCAACAAAACTACTTATCACTACCCTTTGAAATGTTGTAGGTGCATTACACAGGCCAAAAGGTAAGACAAAGTAGACAAAAGTGCCCCATGGACTGGTAAAAAATGTTTTGTTATGATCCTTAGGGGAAATTCAATTTTGATTATACCCACTATATCCATCCAGAAAGGAGAAATACTATTTACCAGATAATGAGTCTAGGACTTGATCAACAAATGGTAGTGGAAAATGATCCTTTTTAGTTGATGTGTTAAGCTCCCTGTAGTTGACACACAATCTCCATTTTCCACCTTTTTTAGGAACAATCACCAATGGGGATACCCATTGACTGTTTGAAATATGATAGATAAAACCAACATCAAGCAATTTTTGGAGCTCTTGTTTAACTATTTCCCTGAGTGCCAGGTTTATTCTTCTTTGAGATTGCCTAATAGGTGAATAGTCCTCCTTAATGTAGATCCTATGAGTACAGAGTTGAGGATCTATTCCCTTCATATCCCCATAGTCCCATGCAAAAGCTTTGTGTTGATCTTGCAACATTGTGATTAGGGCAGTTTGTTGAGATTGAGGCAGCTTATTATTCATGTTTAGACAACGGCCTGGAGACACTTCTACCTACTTGGTAAGATCATTTATGGAGGTTGCTGATAAAGGTGGTGTCTATATGTCATATAGAAGAAAATTGTGATGGCTCTCAGGATTCAGTTGCTGCAGGAAACACTATTGAAGACAACTATCTCGAACAGATGAGCTACTCAGATCAGAGTTGAACTACAAAATGTGTAAAAACAGGCCATCCTCACTATGAAGCTGGGAAAATGGATTAGTTTGCAACATCATTAACTGAGCCAATGAATTGAATTATTCAGTTTCCTCTCCTAAATCTGGCCAAATTGGTTGAGACAAGTTTGGCAGAGGCTGTGCAAGTGGATATAAGCCAATTTCTTTCTTGACTGACCATAAAAAATTGTCATGTCTCCTAAACGACATCCTATAAGAGCATCAGTTGTAGCTAACCATGGTTTACCTAGGATGATAGGATATCCTCCCAAAGTTTCCTTAGTGGACAATATGGTGAAATCTGTTGGGTATTCCCAAGACTCAAGGGTGACAATGACATCTTCTACCACTCCATCAGGTGTTACTGTGGAACTATCAGCAAGCTGCAGGATGATAGTTGTAGACTTAATGTTTGGGATATTCAAACACTCCATGGTGTGCTTGGTCATTACATTAATGGCTACACCAAGGTCAATCAAAACATTATTTACTATCTGGCCATTAATATTTATTTTTACCACAGGACTTCTAGGGTCAGTATATTTTGGAATGACTACCTTCCCTAACATAATATCTGCCAACTGTCTTAGAACATGGATAGTTTGGGGATCCTTTTTCTTTCTTCCTAGTTTCTTTAAATAGGCCTCCTTAATGGATTTTACATAAATTGGGACATCTTTAATGGCTTGAAAAAGGGGAATTTGAATGTGTACATTCTTTAGCTGATCCAAAATATCAAAGGTAGGATCTTCCATAGACTTGAATGTAGTAATTTGCAATCTCTACAGGTTCCTTAGAGATAGTATCTGGTACAGGTATATGTTCTACAGGATTAGTAAGTTTTTCAAAGGCATAGTCTAGAATCTCTGTAATTATAGGCGGCTATGGAGCAGGAAGAGTAGTTCCAGACCTAAGGTGGATATCATTAATATTTAGGGCATAAGCTGGATACTTATTGGCTTTTGTAGAATACATAGGTTGATGTTGTTGTTGCTACTTATTATTAGGATTTGGCAATGGTTGAGCAGGCATAGGCATTTGTTTTGGAGGGCCAGTATTTGCTGCAGGTGCTACAGGAGGTGGCATGAGGGCCAGAGGTTGTAGCTGCTGAAGCTGTAGGAATCCAGGGGATTGGTTCTACCATTGCTGAGAGCCTCTCCATTGAGGATTCTATTACTAGTTACCTAGAGGTGGAGTCCATTGTCCTTATGGCTGCTGCCAACCTCCTTGAGGATATTGCCATTGTGGACTCTGATAGTTAGGCCAGTGTGGTTGAGAAGTATTCCATGATGGTGGTGGGCCATATATAGGTTGTCATTGGTTATTGTAATTAGAATAAGGATTACCAAAATTCAAAGGGTCTTGAGGCATACCTTGTCTTTGAGTCCATGGTCGCCTTTGTGCAACAAAGAATACTTGGTCATCATCACCTTCTATCATTTTAAAATCAGTGGGTAATTGCTTAGCCTCTAGGTTAGCCACCATCTTACATCTGCAGTCATGTTTCTTCTGTCTACAATGTGGACAAAACTCAACCAAGATTGCTTCAACTTCCTCATGTTTCTTTTGAGCTTGCATAGTATCCAATTATGTAGCCATGTTTATGATGTCCTGCTTGAAATCATACATCAAATTTGTGATCTCCATCTGTGAAAATCCATTAGAAGAAGACTTTCCCACTGTGGCTTGATAACCTTTTCCCTTCTTAACATTTGCTCGAGAGTAGTTGAGACATATTTTCTTGATATCATCCCAAGACACTTGGGTTATATCTCCTCCCCCCATTAGGTCCAGGGAATCTATACAAGTATCATTGATTCCCCTTAGAAAAGTTAGTTTCTAAGATTCTTCATTGAGAGTATGGTCTGAATTCTGTTTTAGTGAAAACAAGAATCTTGAGATATAGTCTTCCAAGCTTTCATCCTCCTTTTGTTGAATTCTGAATATATCATCATGCTTACTACCACTCTTACAATATTCCTTGTATTTTTCAAGAAATTTTGTTTGCATGGCTGCCCAACTATCAACAACACCCCTTCCCAAACTCATAAACCATCTGAGAGCTCCCTCCTTCAAGGTAGCAGGAAACAACTTCAACCTATGAGCATCTGAAGTGTAATCATAGTTGCGACAGAGGATGTCAAACTCAAACAAGAAGGTTTTTGGGTCCTCTGTAACTAGTCCATAGAACTTGGGAAGTAATGAAGAAGGAATATTTTTAAGGTTTTCATTATCTTGTTGAGCAATGATGGGGAATTCAAAAGCAAGAGTTTGATTAGGTGGATTACATGCCATATTTGCTTGATTGAGTATCAAAGCAAATGGATTTTCTTGAGGTTCTCCGTCAACTGGGGAAAATAGCAATTCAACAAACATGTTTTCAACAAATGGATTGATATCTTGGTCTCCTCCTTCCTCAAATAGATTATAAGCTGGTTCATGATTATTATCAATGAATGGAAGGTTAGGGATGAATCTTCCCAGAGAGTCTCTTCTTCTATGCATGCAATAGAATTAACCATATATTGAAGGAATTTTGAAAATTCTTGAATAACAGAGTAAATTACTACTACTAATGGCTATAGAAGGTTCTTATCTTGACACCATCCCCAAAAATGGCGCCAAAAATGGTCGATTCCACAAAAGGATATACTAGTCACAGAAAATCCTAACCTGGGAATTGGACATTCTAGCAGGCGACTAACATCTTCTTATGGTCGTTCATTTACATTGTCAAACCAGGGAACGTATACTTGAAATGGAGCAGCACTGTATGTGCACAAAGAACCAGTTCTAGTCACGATTTACCAGAAATAAATGCATGGAAGGAATTCTACTCATGCTACAAGAATGCAATGTAAAGTCTTCTTAACTTAATCAAAGCATAAATCATGACAACTATAACTAAGAAACAAACTATGAACTATCCTTATGCTACAGGAACAAACACATGGATGGATTCTCGATGTTGTAGGAACAATATAAGACTGATTTTGCGCTGAAACTTTCAAGAATGAAATCTAACTTATAATCAATAGGAAATAAACAACTAACTACATATACTTACTAAGTGGCCCCCCTCAACAAGCATCAACAAGCTTATGCAAGAATTAAATTCAGAACTCCATCAACTTTTATTCATAAACTTGGAATCTAATACATTAAATATTCTGCTTATAAGAAAACTAACACAAGAATATTGTTTCTTATTATAATACTAACTCTAACACACTTTGTTCTTCTCTCGTGCAGGAGGAGAACTTATTTATATCAGAAAAACAACTAACTACCTAACTCTATCAAAGAAAGACATGGACATGAATGCATTATGAAATCGAGGAACATACTTCTCATGAAGGCACAACTGTTCAACACAATTCAAAGAGAATTTAGCATTCCACTCTTCCAAGAATAATGATCATTTAGATTTCTTCCCAACGACCTAGTCAGAGAGTCTTCACTAGAACAACTTCCTCGACGCCATGCTGGAAATGGACTTTACTGCAGGGCTGAGATCTGTTGCACTTGACTCATTCATGCTTCCTTTAGCAACTTGCGATACACAAGGTGACAGAAGCGAAAGAAAGCATGCATGGAAACAACACGATACACATTCATTAATCACACATTAAATCTATTTCATCATTCAAAAACCACTTGCATTATATCAGTCATTTGGGAGATCAAACAGGGTAATTAATATAAACACATAGAGATGTCAAGCTGCAGGAATATAGGAATGTGTGGCTATAGGATTCTACCCAATTTTAGATAAAAAGTCTTTAATCAAAGAGTTAAAACAACTATCAGCAATAAGAGTAAGGGTATTAAAAATACATCATAATATTCCAATTATGAGCATATTTTGAGTTCATCAACTCCTTCAGACTGAATATCTCAAATTTAGGTTTTTGACCATTTTAGGCCTCAAATTAGGCTATTTTTCCAAAGGGTCTACCTCTAGATCTCCACCCCGGACTTCCTAACCCAAAAAAATCCTTCATTCAAGTTCCCAAACCATTATTTTCAAGGTCTCATGACCCTAAATGCTCAAACAAGCCTCCAATACTAAAACCCTCCTGTTTTCACCATTTCCCTAGGGCTTATTGATTTTCCCATGTCTAGTACACCCACCAACCTAAAACCACTTGAATCCTTCATTAATTTTCTTGTACATGCTTATAAAACCATTACATTGGAGTTCCCCCATGTCTTGCATATACTTCCTTTGTAAAGCAACCAACTTTCATTCTTTTTCATCCTCTTCCAATAGGGTTTTCAACCTTCTACTTAGACTAGACCTTCCTCAACCTCTCAAAATATTCAATCACATCCAAATAAGCCCAAGAAAACAAAAAAAAACAACCTCCAACCTATTCTCTTTACAAAACTCAAAATCGCATACCCTAGCTATGCACAAAACTTGACTTCTTACAGGGACAACGTGGATTTCACCCTCAAAGACTCTCTCAGACTTAAACCAACTTACCTAGCACTATTTATAGACTAGAAAGGCCCATTCCACCTAGGTACAGTAATCACAGAAGGGTGGAATGGCCTCTATGGCTCATTTTGGCTCTCAAACCCCTATACCCTGTTATATAACCAGTCCACAAGAACCAGCCTCCTTTCCTCTCAAAACTCAATGTTGCTCTATAGGGAAGGATTCAAAATAGGTAACACATCATATTAAAGAGTATTCAAACCATAAATGAACACAACCCTGGTGTACAAACCGTAATAGGCTGAAAAGAGAGGAAAACACATAAATTTACTAAAAATTAAGCTTTTTATTGATTTCTTCCTTCAAGAATGATTCAACAACCTTTGCAAGATCCCTCAAGAGGCCTTATAAACATTTTTCAATCCAAAACTACTCAAGGAATGCCTAAAACTAACCATTCAACCACCTAGACCCTTACATTGCTTCATTTTGCTTTTTTTTGACAATTTGTTGACAATAAACACATTATTATGCACCCTTGTGCATTTTTTTAACTAACTAACATTAAAGACCCAAATTACATCAATAAAGGGCTCAAATTCCTTATTTAACATGAAATAACTCAAATAACTCTACTATCCTAATGTCTTCCTTCAAAGGATGAATTTTTGAAATTGTGTGTATTGGATGCTCCTGCACCAACAACTTTACAAACTTGACAACTTCTTCCATTCTTTCTCTTCAATGTATCTGCAACCTAGATCTACAAATCACATATTAAAGAGAAGGAAAAAATGTTTTGTTAGTAGAAAGGGGTTTTCCTTGGTCAAACCCTATTTTGGTAATCAAACCTTGAAATGAAATGGAATAAAAAGGAGGAATGATGAATGAACAAATATGTGATTTTGCAACTCACTAAACTCTTGAATAAGATGTTACAAACATGTATGATATGGATAGCATGAATGTGGATCTTTAATCTTGCTTGAATGTTATATATCTTCAATTGAATGCTTGCTTGAATCATAAAACCCTACATCACAAATGTTAGCTCAAAAAAAGCATGATGCATGATGACTCTGACATGACGATTGATACTTGAATAATGCTCCAAAATGCTTGATAATCACTCTTGAATGCTCTTGAATTCTCTTGTAAACCCTTGTAAGTGCTCTTGATCACAATTTTGCTATATTGCATGAATACTTGAAAGCTTAAGAGAAAATATGTGAAATGACCTTATATTTATACTTGTTTATGCCCAATTTCCCAAAATTACAACACTACAAGCTGACATTAAAGAATAAAATCCCACCAAGAATTTGAATTTAATTTAGGTCTAAGCTAAATGAAACTCATACACTATTTGTGGCATATGAGTCCCATTAGGCTAAGCTTGGGACACATTTTTCAATAAAGGCTTAGATTCATGTGAAATCCAAATCGAGGCCTCGAAACCTAGGTGGGACCCATACACCCAAGGTGTTGTATGAGTCCTATATCATTAAATCTAGGCCATACAATCCAAAAACACATGAATTATGATTGGATGTTGATAAATTTCGAGATTAATCTTGGAAAGATGCATTAAATAAGGCTTGTGGATGCAAAATAAGGCCAATTAAATCATAAAGAAGCCCAATTAATTAATAAAACCCTACATTAGTGTGAAATTGTAAAGGTACACTTTACAACACCCTAAATAAGGCACAACTAGGTCCACTTAGTTTACAAGGGCCCAAGACTTAATGTGAATGTGTTAAACACATTACAACACTAAATCAAGGAAACATTAAGCTCAATTTAATAGGGAGGGCCCAAATAAGTGAGAAAATGTAGAGGGATACATTTTCCATTAGTACAATATATATCATATGTATCAATTTCTATGATTTTGTTTTACAATAATCCCTTTCGTTTTCATACACAATCAGATGTGGTAGTAAATAAAATTACTTACAACAAAAATTAAAATGATGTTTAACTTTAATTTATTTTTGTATGTTATGATCATGGATAAATAGGACTAGTATCAGCTAGTGCCTTTATCTAGTTGGGAAAGATAGTCTTTAATTTGATACAAAATAATAATAATTGTAATTAAAGATGATACCTTAATCAAGATATCACAAAAAGACTTATCTTTCAAAATGCACAAGGAAACATACATTTATAAAAATAATAAATCGTAGAATATATACACTTTTTAATAATCCTTTAGCATAGCCATGCATTTCATTTTTTGTTCTAAAATGATGTCTTGCAAAAGCTTCACAATGATTTTATACTCATTGAGTTGACCCACTAAATAGAAAAAATATAGAAAGGCATGAGATACACACAAAATGACTCAACCGGTGTTAATCTTGCATTTAATCATCCACTCTTGAAGGGTAAAAAATATTCAAATTTTACAAGTTTGGGATAAACCCAAATTGTTACAGTATTAAATGCTATACCCACTCTATAAAATTGTAAACCCTAGCATTTCACTACATAAGTTTTATCTTTTCTATATTCTTATATTGTTTTTTCTTTCCATCATTTTTTTACTAATAAAATTGTGCTCAAATATTCCTTGTAAATATTGACCAACAAGAGAGGACATGAAAACACCATTAAATCTCACATATCCATCCACTAGCATGTTACAAAAAACACCCATAACTATTGAGCATTGTTTCCTTGTAAAACACATCAAAAATCACACTATAAGATGTGTTTGAGTGTACCATAGGAGTGTGGGGAATCATGTCATTGGTATGTAAATTTTTTATAGCAATGGTGTAGAAGATCTTAATGTGTTGACCAAGAAAGAGCCTACACAAATGGTTTGAATAGTTATAAAAAAATATCTGCTACATTAATTACATTATAGTTGTCTTCTACCTTTTTTGTCTGTAGAAACACACATGAATATGTTCTTTCATAGTGAATAATAGTTTCTAGGTAGGAAAAAAATGTAGAGTGATTGTAGGGTTGTATTTGGGTCATTAATGTGTGTTAGTGTAAATAATGTCCTTACCTATCTAGTTAGGATATCACCTTTTTAGGATTGACCTATTCACACTTAGCTTAAGTTTACTTAGGATTTACCTTGTTTTTGTGAGCCATTTGAATCTAGACCTTGCACAAATACAATAAACATGCAAACAATTAGATCAAACACAAGGTTAGAAACAAATGATTCCTCAAGAAATCCATTTGAAATTTGCAAAAGATAAGAAACGAAAATGAAGAACACAAATGAAACAATTAAATCCTATCCAATGCAAGCAAACTCTTGATCTCTTGAGGGAGTTGGTGCAAATAGGTGTGTGGAGATTTGCCCTTTCCCAACTCCAATGCTAGCTTTGATGATTTGATGAAGATTGTGATCCACTTTGATGAAGATTGATGAATGCTCCAAGCTAAAATCTGCAAAAAACCTAGCTAAATGAGATGAATGAGGATTGCTAAGTATTTTAGCATAGTAACTTTGCATAATTGTGGATGATAAAATAAGGATATGAGTTCTTTATTTATAGAATGCCAAGATGGATGAATGTCCAAAATAGAGCAATGTGGGACTAACATTCATCCAATGGCATGATGCCACTTGTCCAAATGTGATTGGATGAGGAATGAGCAAGTTTTGACAAATGTGCCAATAAATGCATTTTTGAATTTGAATTTTGAGAAAAGACATGTAAGAGGGGGAAAGAAAAATTTGCATTGAATGCCACTTGGCTCAAGGCAAGGACATGTAAGAAGAAGTAAATGCCTTGTTGGAAGGACTGGTAAGAGAGAGAAAATGACATGTTGGAAGGACATATCATTCAAAATTTGAATTTGAAATAGAAGAATATTCCTCCAAAAGATGCTTTGTTGAGGGAAAATGAAGATTTAATAAATCAATAAATTGATTTATTTGTGCAAGTGGAGATATCTAGAGAATGCAAGTGGGTGAGATTAGTATTTAATCATGGTTAGATTAAATAAATGATGATTATGTTAGTTTAATGATGATTAGGTGACTTATTTTGACTTAGATTTTTGGATTAATTTAAATCAAACAAGAGAGGAAATGATTTAATGAGTTTAATTAAATAAACATGTTTTGATTATTTAATTAAAGAGATTGAAGTAAGATTAAATTAAATAAGATTTTAATTTATTCAATTTAATAGATAGACTTTAGAGATTTAATTAAATAAAATTAATTATTTAATTAAAATAGGGATAATTAGATCAGATGAATTGATTTAATTAACAAGGGAAAGTGACTTAATTAGACAAAAATAATTTATTTAATTAAGAGACGAATATTGATGAATTTAATCAGATAAGGGAATTTGATTAAACAGTTAGACCGAGGGATGATTTAGGAAGAAACGATGTTAGTAGATCAGAGTTAGATGCGCAATGTCAACTTGTACATTTTGCGTGTCTACATTTTGCCCCTCTTTGAAGCAATGTACTTGTTGCATTGATTCAAAGAATGATCTTGTCATGATCAAAATCAAAAAAAATCTGATTTCTCGGATGCCCCACTATTGCCCCAGTGAGAAGAATTGCACTGGTATATTGCCCCCTCGAGATGTTGAATGGGAATGCCAATTGCCAATCAAAATCGCGATAAAATGCGAGAGGAGTGGTTGATGTAGATGAATGGACATTCATTAGCTGTGGGTAGCTTCATGTACCAACTGGGATAGAAATGTTAGTAAAGATAGAAGAATGTGATAGAAGAATGAAAGAATGAGATGATCATGCAAATGGTGATGACTACTTGCCGTGGAGTTGGGATTTTCAAAGGGCGGATTTCCTTATGTTTGATAATACACGCAGTACGATGCATCAAGGTATCGAGAACCAGGATGGCGTTGTACCTAGTGTGATGGACTTTGACTCGACAAATCGGATAGGAGTATTCTTGTTCACACCTGACATACGGAACCCTGTCCAGAAAATAGTTCAAATATTTCAAATATCTCAGACCAAAACATAGGAAGGCGAGCCTTTCTATGTGGTCAACAAGAAACTTAAAACACCCTCGCTATAGACTAAACAAAAGCACGCATGACCAAGGTTATATTACAAAGATATCCAACAAGCACAACAGACAAAAGATAATGATCGTTGCCCCATTCCTATCTCTCTAAATCCTTCGTTCGGACATCATCGAGAGGTCCTTGGAATGAGCACAATGAGATAAATCAAACAAGATAAAGTAAGTGAGCAAACAAACTAATGTTCTTCGTACCGTTAGCCGAGAGAAATGATGTTTCGAAAGATGGGAGCCGAAACTTATTGCCAAAAGATAATGTCCATTGTCGGAACGGATCCTAGGACATGTTAATGACACGTCGTTTCATTTACCCAAAGTGGTTGGTTTGATAAAAGTGCCCATTGTCGGAACGGATCCTAGGACATGCTTTTATCAAACGATGATGAAATTGATTTATGATTTATATGCCATTGATAAGAAAAGAGTTGACCAACTTGCTTGCTGACTGACCTATACTTGAGATTTTGATAGTTTAGGTTTTCACATTTGACTGCTAGACTTGTTTCCGACTGTTTTACCAAAGGTTGAGGGTGATGACAATTTATTATGGATGATTGATTATTGCGAGTGTAAGCGAGATGAGGCGGATGGATTTTTTTATTTTTCAAATATTTGGATGTTTTTTGAGTTTTGCCATGTTTTGAGGCTATTTTTGGTATTTTTTCGAGATTTTCAAATGTTTTGATTTTCAATTTTCCAATGTTTTGAGATTTTCTGAGATTTTGACCAAGAGACTAACCTAAAGACCTATCCTAGGGGCCTCAGGGGCTGATCAATAGATTAGCCTTGCCTACGTTATACATGCAGAGACTACGTAGTTCGACTGATGACTTGACCGATTCACAGATGAAGATATACATGATGAAATGTCGGTTTATTATGATGAATGCCTAAAGGACTGACCTAAATGTCTCGGGGGATGATCAAAGATCACCCTTTCCTACGCTCGTGCTCGTATGTCGAGTTCGACAAGACGACTCTGTTTTTGACTTTTTGAATGACTTTTTGACCTATTTTTGGATTTTTGCAATGTTTTGCATGTTTTTGGGATTTTTTGATTTTTCGGACTTTAAGATCATACACGAATCCGATCTGATGAGAACGTGCCCCCAGCGTGAGGCGATAGACTACTCCGATATAGGCGGGACAAACTGACCTTTTAAGTGGGCCGAGTAGTTCTAGGAGGAATCATGACACAAACGCAAGACCAAGCTATGGTGCAGATGCAGATGGAAGGGTGAAATGCGATGATATGCAATGGGTGAGTGAATGATGCAAAGCAAGTCACGGAGACCAAGATGGATGGAGAGTGCTTATTTACACAAGGTGCCTGTTTGCCAGGTTTTCACCAAGGTACTTGCCCAAAGTGCCACCGAAGTGGTTTTCACTAGAGGACGATTTTTTTTTCTCTTTACTATTTTCTTGATTTTTTTTAATTTTATTTTTTTATTGTCACCAAGACGCCTGTTTGCCAGGTTTTCGCCGAAGTAACCATTTTTTCAGGACTTTTTATGATTTTTTGGATTTTTTGGTTCTATACCTTGAAAGATTTAGGCATAAAACTTTTTGAGATGGGAGCTATTCATTGGCTCATGTAGGGGTTCCCCTTTGGGTGTTGATAACTGATATGCCCCTGATTTGTAGCTTGCTGTGATGACAAAGGGTCCCAGCCAGTTGGGTTCAAACTTGCCCTTGCCATTTGGGTTCAAGACATTCTTCTGATTCTCTTTTAGCACCAATTCTCCACCTTGGAAAGTTCTGCTTCTGATTTTCTTGTTGTAGCTCCTTTTCAGTCTATTCTGATACACTTGCAGATGGTTTAAAGCATCCAGACGTCGCTCGTCCAATAGTTCCAGCTCGTTCAGTCTTGAAACTCGATACTCCTCGTCCGTGATGAGGTTTTGCAATGATACTTAAGGGATGGTAGTCGATCTCTACTGGGCAAGATGGCCTCCGGATCCGGTGACCAAGGAAATGGTGTGGCACCCCGGTGTATGATGTTAGTTCTAAGAAGCCCAGAGGGCAGATTAAGTTGCAGAAATGCCAACAATGACCGAAGGCCATTGATCAAGTTTTAAGGATTTTGAGGATGGTTTTATTTGTAGCTTCGCTGGGCTATTGCCTTGGGGATAGTATGGGGTGGAAAAGCCATGTTGGATTTTAACTTTATCACATAGGTCACTCTGACTTAGATTTTTGAATGGTGTCCCATTATCCGAGATAATGGCTTCAGGACACCATACGCATATGAGATAGTTCGGGATGAACTTTGAGATCTGCTTTCTAGTGACATAGGTCATTGGTATGGCTTCCACCCACTTTGTGAAGTACTCAGTTGTAGTTATAATGAATTTGTGGTCATTAGATGAGGTGGGTGAGATTTTCCCAATGAGATCGAGTCCCACCGAAAAGGGCCATGGTGTGACAATTGATGAAGCTCTTGAGCTGGAGCATGGATGAGGTCCCCATGTTGTTGACACTGTAGACACTTCTTGACATATTCATGTGCCTCTCTGTCCATGGTAGGCCAGTAATATCCACTCCTCAGCAATTTCTTAGACAAGGTCATGCCACTCGAATGAGACCCACAGATGCCATTGTGCACCTCAGTTAAGGCAGCCGAAGCCTCCTCAGGGTTAAGACATCTTAGTAAGGTTCCTTCTATGCTTCTACGATATAGGGTTTCTCCTAAAATGACAAAACGAGATGCTTTTTTGATAAAGGTTCGTCTAAGGCTTGAACGCAAATCGGTGGGAATGATACCTATCCTAAGGTATGTGTAAATGTCTTGGTACCACTGATCATTTGGACCAACGATTTCGCCCACAAATTCTGACTTTGGTACCTTGAATGCTGGTATGAGAAGCTGCTCTACCAAGAAGTCATATTTCGGAACATTTTGAGGGATCTCTAAGAGTGATCCAATAGTTGCCATTGCGTCTGCTGCTCTGTTGTTGGTTCTTGGTACTTGCTCAAATGTGATGTCAACAAAATATTCCTTGAGATTTTCCACCAGCCTTTTGTATGGAGTTAGCTTATCGTCCTTTGTTTGGTACTCATTGTTCACTTGATTTATGATAAGCTGTGAATCTCCATATACCTTCAATGCCATAATGTTCCACTGTACTGCTATCCTGAGACCTATAGTTAAAGCCTCGTATTCTGCAATGTTGTTGGTACAAGGGAATGCTAGTTTGTATGATCTTGGTATACAATCCCCTTGTGGAGTGATGAAGAAGATACCAGCTCCTGACCCATGTTGTGTGTAGGAACCATCAAAGTATAGTTTCCAATGAGTAGCTATGTCAATGTTGAAAATGGATTCATCCGGAAATTCTGAAACAAGTGGGTTCTCCGCATAGATAGGTGCGTCTGCCAGTTGGTCTGCAATGACCTGTCCCTTGATTGCCTTGCGCTCCACATACTCAATGTCATATTCTGATAATATCATTACCCACTTAGCCATTCTTCCCGTAAGCATTGCCTTTGAAAGAAGATACTTTAAGGGATCAATTTTAGCTATGAGTTTGATCTTGTGTGCCAACATGTAGTGTCTAAATTTTTGGGATGCAAACACCACTGCTAGGCATGCTTTTTCAATGAATGTATAGTTTAACTCATGGCCCACCATTGTACGGCTAATGTAGTAGATGGATCTTTCTGTTCCATTTTCATCATGTTGTGCTAGGAGAGCACCAAGGGCTGCTGCAGTTGCTGATATATAAAGGATCAATGGTTTGTTCTGAATTGGAGGCCTTAGTACTAGAGGTGTTAACAGATATTCCTTGATTTTGTTGAAGGCTTGTTCACATTTGTCATCCCATTTGTATGTTACCCCCTTGTGGAGTAAGTGAGAGTAAGGGATTTGTTTGTCTGCTAATTGTGCTATGAACCTGCGAATTGACTGAAGCCTGCCTTGGAGACCTCTCAATTGTTTCAATGTCCTAGGAGCTTCCATTTCAAGTATAGCTTTCACCTTTGCTGGATCAATCTCAATGCCTCTCATTGACACTATGTAGCCCAACAACTTTCCTGATTGTACGCCAAAGATGCACTTCTTGGGATTCAAACGAACCTTGTATTCTTCTAGTCTATCAAAGATAGCACTCAAGACCGATATATGATCCTTCCTCTTTTTGGATTTTCCCAGGATGTCATCGACATAGTCCTCAACTATTTTATGCATCATGTCATGGAATATTAGTGTCATGGCCCTTTGGTATGTGGCCCCAGCGTTCTTTAAGCCGAATGGCATTACATTCCAGTAGTATGTGCCCCAAGGACAAGTGAAAGATGTTTTATGTTGGTCTTCCTCTGCAATTCTTATCTGATTATAGCCTGAAAATCCATCCATCAAGGAAAGCATCTCATGCCCCGTGGTCATGTCTACAATCATATCAATGTTAGGCAACGGAAAATCATCTTTTGGGCAAGCCTTGTTCAAGTCCCTAAAGTCCGTACAGATTCTTATGCCCCCAGTTGGTTTTGAAACCGGTACTAGATTGGAGACCCACTCAGGGTAGGCAATCATTCGTATGAATCCCACATCTAGTAGTTTCTAGAGTTCCATCTTGACTAATAGAGCAATCTGTGGGTGCATCTTTCTCAACTTCTATTTTACAGGTTTAGCTTCAGGATAGACTGCTAAGTGATGAACCACTACCTCTGGATCCAATCCTGGCATATCAGCATAGGTCCACGCAAAGTTTATCTTCCTCTCCTTTAAGAAGGTAGCCAACTCCTCTTGTTCTTTGCATAATAATGACTCAGCGTAGAATGTAATATGAGGAGTTTCTTGTGTTCCCAGATTGATGGGGTTGCACTTTTCTGCTAGCATAGCTGACTTTTCTTGGTGTATAGCTATAAGAGGAAGATTGAATCCCCCATCCTCAGGCGCCTCAGAGAGGTTTTCACCATTGGATGCGTCCTTTCTTTTTACTTTTTTAGAGTCGGAGAGTGCCACAAGGTGGTTTTCACTCAAGGACTTGGAGATTATTCTCAATTTTTTATTTTTGCGACTTAGGGATTCAATCGTTTCTCCATAGTATGCATGTGTATCCAGCTCTATGATAAAACCTGCCTTATGATCCCCACATGGAATGTCATCCCTAAGTCCCATGAATTCCGAGAGCGCCTTATCGTTTTCAAACATGTCAAGAATTGGTGGTCCCCGTTGGTCGTAATCAATCAGTTGGGGATAGACTAATCGGATTTCATTGCTTTGGTTTTCAAACTCATAAGACAAGGTGCTAATCATAAGGACATTAGTATCCTCAAACAACAAAGGTAATCCTATTTCTGGTGACTCAGTTAAATCAGTGGGCATTCCTAAAGTCATGGAGGATTTTGGAGTAGCTACAGATTCCTGAGGAGGCGTTCGGTTTCGTCTATCCTGGGCACCTCGACCAAGTACAGTTACCTTAGGAGTAGGATGACCAATGCCAATATTTTTTATTTTCTTCTCAGGTATAATGGGTATTACACGCCTGTTATTATCTTGGCCTAACCCTTGGTTCCGGTTATAGCCCATCAAGAGCATCATCTTCATACCTTTGTTTCATTCATCCATAGGCAATTCAACTGCTAGTATATCATCTCGATAGAGGAGATGAGATAAGTCCCCCTCTAATGTTTCCTGACCAAGATCTCCTACACTTGTGAAGGTAGGGTTTCATTCATAGGAGCCTTGAGATGTTGAAGCTTCTTGTGATTGTGGTCGTCCTCTTGATCTAGGAGATTGTGGTAGCTCTCCTACTACAAAAGCATTCTTAGGCATTGAATAGTTTCCACAACCATCATCTTGTATTATAACTTTGATATCAGAAAAGGCGGGGATGGCGGGGGTGGAGGGTGTCTCTGTCACAGAAGTGAGAGTGGCAGGATCCACGTAAGGTGTTGATGGGCCTTCATCGTTCTTGGGTACTTGCGGGATCTTGTAGTATTTTGCCTCTAGATTTTTGCAGTAGGCAAATGGCTCAAGATCTCCATGGATAGTAACCTCTTGACCTTCATGTGTGAATTTCACACATTGATGAAAGGTTGAAGCTACAGCTTGCATTGCATGTATCCATGGTCGCCCTAGGAGAATGTTGTATGGTAAATCAAGGTCCAAGACCTGACAGTTGGTTTGCATGATGGCGGGTCCAACCTGGACAGGAAGCTGAATGGTGCCTTGGGATACCCTTTCCTGGTCATCGTATGCTCTTATTGTGATGCCTTTTCCTTTGTCAATTGAATCCTCTGAAATGTTCAAATTCTTTAGAAGCTTTAAGGAGCAAATATTTAAGCCTGCACCTCCATCCACCAAGACTCTCTTGACTTTCTTTTTATTTACGCACACCTCCAGATGAAGTGCACGGTTGTGAGATGGTTGTGTGGGGAAGTCTTGTTCAGAAAATGTAAGAATGTTAGGTGTGGTGATATTTGCGACCATAGCTTGGAATTGTTCTGCATCTAGATCTGCAGGGACAGTAGATGACGCCAAAGCTTCTTCTAGAATCTTTTTGTGTGCAGATGAGATTTTGAGTAACTCCATGATGGAGATATGTGCAGGGGTTCTTTTCAATTGATCCAAGACATTACAGCCACTAGGGTTAGACCTTGGATTGGATGTGGAATTTCTGCTTGGTTGGGATGGTGCTGCAATGGTAACCTTTCCACCTCTTGTGGTGACTCCACAATCGGCTTGGGCCCCTTTGATGGTGATGACTCTACAAAACTCGTCTAAACAAGCAACAACACCCTCGTATGTGTGGTTGACATTTTTATAAGCCCCTTTTCCTTTGTCTTGATCTTTGTTTCCTTTGTTGCCATGATTCGGCATCGGATTCATGTAAATCTTGAGATCTTTGTTTCCTGATGGTGCCTCCACATCTATGATTTTGTCATCTATGAGGTCTTGAATTAGATTTTTGAGCCTCATGCAGTTGTTTGTCGTGTGTCCCTTGAGTTTGTGGAAGTCGCAAAGATAATTCTCATTATACCATGGTGGCTTGACCGATGGTTCTTGATAATTATTATGTGTAGGGACCGTTATCAATTTTTCATCTACCAATCTTTTCATGATTGCTTCAGCAGGTTCCCCAAGGAGTGTGTATTTTCGCTTGGGAAAGAACTTGTTTCGCTGTGGTCTTCCCTGATTATCAATGTTGTTTGTGTTTTGGTTATGGGATGGTTGGACCACAGTATTGACTTGTCGATTGCTTTGATTGGTATTTTGGTGTTGTTGTTGTTGGGATGGTGGATTGTTCTTCCGTGGGGCACTAATGACAACCTTGGTGTCAATGACACCATCATTGGTTACATTACGATTCTTTGCCCATGTTCATGGTTTGTCATGATAATTGGATGATGAGTGGCCTTCTTGATATGATGAAGTTTCTCCCTGTGTGGCAAGGGCTCGTTCGATATTGAGCACCCTAGGGATCAACTGGTTGTAAGTGGTGATGTTTTGCATTTTGAGGTGGAAGGCCAAGGGCCCATCAAGATTAGCAATGATAGTTCCCACTTGTTGTTCTTCAGGCATGGACCACTTGCTTTGATTAGCTTTGGATCGCCATCGTTGTAAGAAAGCACCGAATGATTCATTTTTCCCTTGTTTGAGAGATGATAATTCTTGTAAGCTAACCTCCATGGGAGTGTTGAAGGAATAATTATGTATGAAGGCATCCACGATTTCCTGGAATTTTTTGATTCCAGAAAGTCAAGAAAACCAATCAATAGCGTTTCCAGCCAAGCTTCTTGGGAATAATCTCATCAAGTACGTTTCGTCGTGAGCCACCTCCATGAAATGTACTTGAAATTCCCTGATGTGATCTTCAGGGTTACCCGTTCCGCGATATTTGTCAAATTTAGGGATCTCAAACCCTTTTGGGAATGGTTTCATTTCTATGCTCCTATCAAATGGATAAGGGCATAGGTTTTTTTGTGGTTTTGGTGTCTTTCCTGATTGAAGGTCAAGCACTTGTTGTGATAGAAATTTTATTTGTGCGGTGACATCCAATTGTGGATCAGGAGGTGGAATGAAGGTGTTCTGGGGGGGTGGCGTGGGTGTTTGAATGGGTGGAATGTTTGCTTGTTGTGCCATGTATGCTTTCAACAACGCTTGTTGTTGATCTTGTTGTTGTTGCGCTAATAGAGCTTGTTGTTGTGCTTGATGTTGTTGGTCCAACAATGCTTGTTGTTGGTCAAATTTAGGTTTACAGCTACTCTTGTTGCCTTTGCATTGCCTCTAACGCTTTGTTGATATGTGAGTTGTTATGTTGCTTGTTGTTGTGCAGCATCATACTTGTGCTTACCATGCTTGGGTGTCTTAAAATCTTGTAGCTTGAGCAACTTTGTGTATTTCAGCAAATTTAGGCAGCCTTGAAACCAGGTGGCTTAGGTAGCTTGAGCAAAATGAAAATTTGAGTAGCTTGTGGCTTGTGCAACTTTGTGTAGCCTATTGTTGCTTGCTGTCAAAGCTTGGGTCAGCCACCTAATTGTGCTTGCTTGGTTGTAGTGGATTTGAGCTTGATTTTGTTGTGAAGCTTGAGAAGTGTGTGTGGCTATAGGCGCTTGCTAAATTGTTTGATATTGTTGGAGAAATTGTTGGTATGCTTTGAATGCCATGTTGTAATGGCCTACTTGGCTTGGTTGCAATGGTGGTGGTGGTGGAATTAGAATTTTTTTGGATGGAGTGGTGGTAGTTTGAGATGTGTTTAGAGCAATGGCAGGTGGTGGTGGGAGGTTGCTGATGTAAGGTGGCAGGGTAGTAGCTTGAGGTATAGTGGATGTAGTGGTTGGAGTGAATGTGGTGATAGATGTGTTTGGGAAGGGTGATGATAGGAATGGTGGGATTCAGGGTGAAGGGTAGGAATGGTGAGAGGATGAGCCAAATAGTGGGTCTTGAGAAACCATATTTGATTAGTCATTACATGCTGGTTTGATGTGGATGGTGTGTTTGAAAGATGTGATGTACCCCCTTGGTTGGATGAATTGATTTGGATGGGGCGATTTATGTTAGGGAAAGGTGGAAGTTTAGGTAAAGGGGAGATCCCTAAACCAAGAGATGGTGTTAACATGGTGGGAGGTGTGAATGGTTTGAATGGTGGAAAATTTTCTTGTGCAAATGAGGAGACAAATTCATAAGGTCTCTCTATTTCGGATGAGCTTGCTTGTACCAAAGATCTAGACACTTGCGTGTCAAGGGAAAATGATGAGGTGGTATGGTAAGGAACCTAAGATGTATCGATAAATCCAAGTGGGTTGTAAAGTGATTTGATGTGTATTTGGATAGTAGGTTCTATGGTACGGAAGTGGGTTGATCGCGGGAAGGGTGTTTCAACAGTTTGGTATGCAGTTATCCTCACAGTGTTGAGAATTGATGGATCTATTTTAGCTAATACGTTGGAAGAAACTTTTTGTAGCTCTTGGCTATTACATCTCAAGAACTTCTTCCTCACTTAGTTCTGTTGGTGTGATGTCTTCCACCAAGACCTCTTCTTGTGGATCATGTGTAGTGATAGTGAGGTCTGGAAGTGGTGTGTTTTGGATTTCTGGAATTTTTTGGCTTAGATCACTTGTGGTTGATGTTTCTTGATTTAACTCCATGTTCCTCTTGTGTTGTGATCTTGTTTGAACCATAAAAGATCAAACTAGGATGTGTAAAAGATCAAAGATGTGAAGATGAAAGGTGTATGATATATGGATGAGAATGGATGTTTTGAATTTGTATTGAAAATCTTGATGTGATGCTAGGTACTTTGGGTTTTCTTTGATTGATGTTTGTTTGATGTTTAGACTTTGAATTATGTCTTTTGAATGTTGATGTTTGAGAAAGAGAGGACCTTGGATGATGATCTAAAAGCATAACTAATGCTCACATAAAGGATAGTCGGATTTAGGAGTGAGAATAGGATGTGTCTACTCATAAGCTAACCAAAAGATAATCCAAATTAGTGATGGGAGAAGGATGCATCTATCCACCATTAATTTGAACAAAGTGATAATTCAACTAAGTGTGTGCAAAAGGATTCATTCACACACACTTAAGTTGAACAAGTTTGATGTTGATGTTTGAAGAATTCAAAGTCTCATGTTTGAAAAGTTTTGATGTCTACCAAAGGAGCCTAGCATAGTTGTGTCAAGATTTTCTCAAAATGTTGGTGAGATATTTATGGTTGATGATGTTTTTGATAGATGAATGTTTGTTTTGATCTTAGAATGACCCTAGTTTAGAATTTTGTTTAACAAGACCAAGGTATTGAAGAACCTGTTATGCCCTAAGCAAGGTACCTCTTGAAACAATCTTGGATTCCATGTGTAGTAAAATGAATACAAAGTGGGGTTGTCTCTTGAAGCATGTCTATAGAAATCAGCCAACAAATTTTCTCTAAAATCATATAACCTTTCGAGTCTTTGTTGATGTTGTTTTGGGCTAAGTTTCTTTTTCTTGGGTTTTTGTATCTTGACCTTGTGAGAAATCATTGAAAAGACATGTGTGCGGTTCAATTGCTTATCTTTGCTTTTAATGACTTCTTTTTACCAAATACACTTACTTGATTATGTTTCAAACTAAAGATGTCCTATGTCAAAATTCATTTTCTTCCCACAAAGTATTGTGTGGGAGTTCCAAGAAATTGAGGCAAAAGGATTTCCTAGGTTAACCCTAGTTAGAGCAAATGATGATATAAATTCAAGTGCTAAGAAGCCTCTAAGGACATAATCCCAAGGGCAAGCAACAACACTTAAATTTGTTAAAAGGTATTTGCTCTATCAAAAGGGGTTCAAAATTTGCATAACCATGTTTAAGTGTTTGTTTTCCAATGTTTATGAACAAGCATGTGTTTTTGTAACCCAAAAGCATGTACAATCCTATGGATATGATAGACAATGTTTGTTGAGTCCCCACTTGGACAAGTCCATCTACGCCTACTTTTAGTGGATGGTTAGATGCTTGACCCCACTGGAATCTCCACGACTCACTTATAATGGCAGCCAAGCACCAACAATCTATGAAACTCCCATGGCATGCTTTCCATCTCTACTAAAAGCCATAAAATTATGGGGTGGCTTCAGAACGACCGTTCTTGCACCAACAAACAGATAGGATTTTGGCCTTTTCTAAACAAGGGTTTTAATAAGGACTTTACATTCGTGGAGATTGACCCATATGGCAAGAGTCCCCTTTCGGATCCATCTTGTCGAAGCCAACCACGTGATAATGGCGTTTAACCAATACCCACATTTATATCCCGGGCCGGAAATACTCTTGGCTTTAGGAGGTTACCAATTGGAGCCGCTCCTCAAGCGATCATTTCAGCGATGTTCAAAAGTGAATGAAGAACAAAACTGGGTGACTCGACCAATCTTTGATAGCAACAAAGAAATAGAATGTACACAAAAATTCCCCACTCACACTCTCAGACAATACTTTGTCTAATTTAAGTCCCAAATCAAGTGTGGAGGTGGATTGCTTTGTCTTAACTCCAAAGTCATGGAAAAGACCTTTCATCTCCTCAAGATCAATACTATAAAGCAGAGAGAAGCGCATACGTCCTTTTCCAATGCCTTTAGCCTAAGTAAGCCCTCACAAAAAAGACAACTACACTTGTTCTTTTCAAGCCTTCAAAGCAATATGTAAGTTCATTTTAGAGCACCAAGATGACATATGAGAGTTGTTTTTGTTCAATTTTTAGAATCCAAATTGAAGCTATTAAGTGTCTAATGTTCTTTTTAACCCTTTGCAATGAAAAATTGAAGTGTTCATTTTAAGAGCCCAAAAAGAGATGAGTTGATTTAAAACAAAAAATTAAAGCATGAAATGGAAGCATTTAAAAATGCTATGTGAATTTCAAGCTCCAATGCATAATTTTTCTTCAACTCCAATCTCGCTTGTTTCCAATGCTTGATTCAAATGTCAACCTTAACCTTTTTTTCCTACAAACATTACAACTAAGATTTATGCATGTATTGTAAAAAGTATACACAAGACATATCGATCTTAATATACTAGCATCTTAACAAAAGTAACACATTTATTGTTGCTCTAAAAAAAATTGAATTTGTATTCAAAAATTCTAATGCCTGTGTCAAAGAATGCAGCAACATCATTTAATTCCTATATGCATTAACAAGATCCATGCGTTAACAAACTGTATGTGTTAACTAGCCTATTTTTGTTAACAAACTGTCTATGTTAACACACTATCTATGTTAACCAATTTTCTGTGTTAACAAACTATCTATGTTAACACACTGTCTACATTAATTACTTGTTTTCTATGTTAAAAAACTATCTACGTTAACAAGCATATATGTGTTAACAAATATTTTGTGTTAACGAATATCCTGTGTTAATGCAGCATCGTATGTGTTAACGAATGTCGAATGTGTTAACAAAAACTAGTGTGTTAATGAGACTATGTTAACAAACTGTGTGTTAACGAGACTGTGTTAACGAATAGCATGTTAACGAAACTATGTGTTAACGGGACTATGTTAACAAACTGTATGTTAATGAGACTACATTAATGAAATAGTTTGTTAACGAAACTGCGTGTTAACAAGACTATGTTAACGAACATATATGTGTTTACAAAACAAATTGTTGTGCTAACAAACTGCCCTCCTTCTAGCACCAAATGTAGGATGCTAAATCTGCATTTTGCTCAAAACAACAACACACATTAGTATGCTAGTTTAAAACAAAGCAAATACAGCATCCATATGAAATGATACAACAATGCTTTCAAATGCAAACAATGACAAAAGCAAGTTAAGTAAGCAAATGAAGAACATGAATTAAATTATCTCATATTGGATTGGTGCTTCTATGGAAAGAAGCCCTTTCCCAATCCTAGATCAAGCTAAGCTAAATGATATGAAATGCCTTGATGATGATGGGGTAAGATGGCAAAATCAATTCTCAAGGAGAGTGACTTTGCATATGATTTGAGGATGAAATTGTGGAGCCTTTTGCTAAAGAATGAGGCCTCTATTTGTAGATTCTCAAATTGGAAGAATGCTCAAAATGAATCAATGTGGGACAAAGATTGGAAAAATGAGAGGAAGACACTGGTCAACCTCTAATTGGTTGAGGAGTGAGCACTTTTTGGTCAATGTGCCAAGAACTTAAAATTGTTGAGTGGGGGGACATGTAAGACTTTCAGAACTTTAAATTCTGAGTGGGGAAGATGTTAGAATTTTAAAATTCTGAAAATGCATGGGTAGAGGATAAGTCAGAATTTTAAATTTTGAGTGGGGAACATGTCAGAATTTAATATTCTGAAAATGCATGGGTGGAGGATAAGTCAGAATTTAATATTCTGAAAATGCATGGGTGGAGGATAAGTCAAAATTTTAAATTCTGAGTGGGGAACATGTCAGAATTTAATATTTTGAAAATGTATGAGTGGGGAATATTCTTCCAAGATGCCATGTTGAAAGAAAATAGGGATTTTAATAAATCATAAATTGATTTATTTGTGCAAGTGGATGATTAGGTTAATTTAATCAGGATTAGATTAGCCAAATGATGTTTAGGATGTTTTTGACTTTTAGGACTTTGATATTTGATTTATTTGAATTAGAAAATGATGGAATATGATTTGGAGATTTTAAAAGTCCTAATTTATTTGATGAATAGAATATTATTATGCATAATGTAAATTTGATGTGTCTACAAAAATTTCACTACTACTGCTACTCTGCTAAACAAGTAGGTTCAGAAGCTTTCAGGGGCTCTTCTAAAGATTTTAGGAGCCAATCTTTTAGTTGTCTCTGGTTTCTTTCCTTTCTGTTTGTTCACTTCAAGAGCTTTCAGGAGCTGTCAGGAGCTTTCAGGAGCTCGATTGGTGCCTTCAAGATCCAATCCTCTAGATGTATATGACTGTCTTCCTAGCTATCTAGTTGACTTTCTTCCTACTTTAGGAGCCACCAGGAGCCTTTGGGAGCTTTTAGGAGCTCTTCCAGAACTTTCAGGAGCTCGTCTGATGCTTTTAGGAGCAACTACTTGCTCTTATTGCTAAACTTCCTATTCTATTTCTTCTTATTTAGGAGTTGTTAGGAGCAGTTCTAATCTTTTAGAAACTATCACTCCATCCCATGACTTGTCCTCTAGGAACTCCACATCTCTGTAGATGATGATTTTCTTGGTGACCGGGTTATATAGCTTGTAGGATTTTGACTCTTCACTATAGCCCCTGAAAATACACTTTTCACCCTTTTCATCCAATTTTTGCCTCTTTTCCTTAGGCATGTGTGCATAAGCCACAAAACCAAACACTCTTAAGTGCTCAACTATCCACTTGCATTTTGTCCATGCCTCTTGAGGGATCTTGTCATAAACTTCCTTTGTTGTACTTCTATTAATCAAATAAATAGTTGTTACTATAGCCTCTCCCCAATATTTAGTAGGGAGTCCCTTTTCTTTCATCATGCTCCTTTCCATCTCCACATTGGTCCTATTCATTCCCTCAACCACTCCATTTTGCTGCGGAGTATAATTGGCTATTAGCTCCTTCTTAATGCCATTTTGTTTGCCAAAATTTACAAAATGATTAGATGTATACTCTCCTCATTGATCTCACCTTAGGACCTTGGTCACATGTCCACTCTCTCTTTCATCCTAGGCCTTAAGCAACAAAAACTTGTCAAAAGCTTCAAATTTATGTGATAAAAAATAGACCCACATCTTACGGATGTAATCATCAATGAAGGCCATAAAAAATCTATTTTTACCACTAGAAATGATTTGCATAGGGCCTTCCAAATCGTTGTGCACCAGCTCCAATGGTGCTCTTGCCCTTGTAGAGTTGCTTGATTGAAAGGGTTGCTTATGTTGCTTTCCCAAAATAATAGTCTCACACCTAACATTAGGCTCTACTATTCTTGGAAAACCATCAATCATTTTATTCTTAGAAAAAAGACTCAAACCATCATAGTCTAAATGCCCATACCCAAGATGCCATAGCTTGGAGGGGTCCTGAATGGTGCTTTTGAGTGCTACTTGTACTATTGTACATTTTCCATTCATGAGAGGTGCAGCAACAGACTAAGATGAGAAACACATCTCAATCTTCAAAGGAAACATCTAGTTTTTTGTCATTTGAAATGCTACAAACACCTTTGTCCTCTTGTTCTTGTTATAAATGACACATTGACCCTTCTCCATCAGCACTTTGTATCCATTTTGGATCAGTTGTGCAACACTCATGAGGTTATGATTTACCCAGGAGCAAGAAATACATTTTATATCTCCTACTTCTCACCTTGCTTGGTGTGGATCATAATAGATCCTTTTCCCACAACTAGAACTACTCCATTGTTACCCATTCTAATTTCATACTTTACATTTTTATCAATGAAAGAAAATAGAATTTCATTACAACTCATGTGGTTGCTACAACCGTTGTCCAAATACCAGACTTTGGAGCTACCTTCTTCACCAATGTTGCACATGATGAATGTTGTGGACTGATTTCATTCAGCCACATTCGAATTAGCCACATTTGCATTTTGTTTTGGCTGATCACACTGCTTTGTCCAACATTCACTTGCATAATGGCCAAATTTATGATAGTATTAGCATTCAACATTGCTCTTGCCATTCTTCTAGTTCAAATTGTTGTTCTTCTTGCCTCTTCAAGAGCTGGTCTGAGAGCTATTATCTCCCTCTTGGCTATTTTCTCATGCCAAGCTATCTCCTCTAGCATTTCCTTGTTCGGAGTTTCGATGACCTCTACCTCTTGAGCTTCTTCCACCATTGTTTCTTCTCCCCCTTCCTCTTGCATTTGACTAAGATTTAAAAGATTGCTCTTGGGAAGAAGTAGTAGACCTATTTAGGTGTTTCTCATGGGTTTGCAGAGAACCCATCAACTCATCAATGAACAATGTCATGAGATCCTTTTCCTCTTGAATGAAAATCACCATTGCATCAAGCTTCGTGGGTAAGCTCCTGAGGATTTTCTCCACAATCCTCTAATCATCAATGATCTGAAGATTCACTCTCAACTATTTTATCAAACCTGAGAGTCTTGTGTGGAAAGCTAAGATGGACTCATTGTCCTTCATTTCAACAGTTTCAAACTCTCTTCAAAGCATCTGTAGCTTCACCAATCTGACCTTGTCAATCCCTTTGTAGTTAGTTTGGAGGATTTCCCAAGATTCCTTTGCATATTTATCTAATGCTATTCTAGGAAAAATGGCCTTTGTCAAGGCTTCTTCTATCAAACTCAGTGCATTAGCATTTTTCCTCCTCAACTCTTTCAACTGGGTCTTCTGGTTGTTTGTGAGCATAGAATATGTTGTTGGGTCAATTACATCATTGAAACCAATGACCACAAACTCCCACAAATCATTGGTGACCATTATGGTCTTTATATTCTTTTCCCAAATATCATAGTTTTGTCCATTAAAGGACAATGGTTGTTGCCAACTCTTTCCTTCATCTCCAACCATGTCTCCTACAAAAAAAACTTAATACCCAAAAAAAAAAATGCCCTAACTCATGAGGAAATGGGGCCTATGGCTATGATACCATGTCAAATTTTTTGTATGCACAGAAATCACGACACAGAGTTGCTACTTTGTTTCCCCAAAATAGGGGATTACACAAAATGCGAAATAACCAAAATGTAAGGAGATAAATCTGGGCATGCAATATTTTCCTTTTTGTATTCAATGAACTGGAAATGGAAATACATAAAATACTAAGCATAAAACTTAGAAAATAAACTTAAACTACGAAATAAAAATTTGTTGGGAGCTTCATTAGCAGCTCAACCAAAAATAGATAACTTCAAGAGCTACTAGGAGCTCACTAGCAGGAGCTATGCAGAGCTCTTCAAGAGCAATCACTACTCAACTACAAAACAAACATGTAGCTAGTACTACTTAGAAACTTCTCTAAATCACACAGAGAACAAACAAAAAACATTCCCTTCAAATTGTTGTTACTCAGGAATTCATCTTCTCCAACTAACATAATAATCTTCCTTCAATTCTTTTTGTCTTTCAAAACATTCCCTCTCAAATTCAAAATTACCTACCAGTATTAATTTGGAATTCAAAAATTCCTACCACATTAACTTCAAGGGTAGTCAGGAGCTACAGGGATGAAGATCTCAAATACTATCATTGAAATTGGGGGCTCCTGATGGGTAGGTGAAGCAAGGGGCTAATGTGAGAGCAAGAGGCTCAAGAGAATTCAATTTTCCAACAAAAGGAGATGGTTTACAAGAGCTATATTATAATTCATTTAAATAAGGAAGGAAGCTCCTACATTCTTGAGGAAAGAAACAGTTAACAAGAAATAAAAGGATCTATATTTTCCAATTGATTTAAAAGAGTTTACCAGAATGAGAAAGATCATTGTTTTTTAACCGATTCTTTTGAAAAGAGGAATCAATTATGGAATTTGAGAAGGTTTTTCGCTTTCTTATTTATTGTAAAAATTATTTGATGCCTTGGCTCTCTCTTTTTTTCTGTTGTATGTTTAGGGGGACAGAAGGGGGCAATTTTTTTTCTTTCATAATTTACTGTATTGAGGCATCTTTGAGTCTGTGAAATCAATGTTGCATCAGAGGAATAAAGGAAGTATTTTTAAATTTGTGTGTTCATTAATATTTCCTTTTTATTATATATTTCATGTGTGTCATTCATAGTCACTCTTTGGTATATGTCTTCATGTATCAAATTACACATGGGTTATAGAATTTGTGTATTTTGATTATCTCATATATTGGGAAAGATTATTGTTCATTCTCTTGGTTGTTACTTGTGGGTATGGGGAGATGATCTATGTGCCACTTCTCTTTGCTCACCTTATTTCAAGATTAGTAATCACATCTGTCATATTGTTATGAGCAACTATCAGTTCTTCATTTTTTTCTTTCAGGTAAAAAGCATACCAGAAAATAATTAAATCATGCAAGGTATTTGAACCTCTAAAATTCAGAGGAAGATCACTAGTTCAATAGCAATCTTTCAAGGTTTTTAGCTCATTGTGTCATTGCTCAATAGGGAAATTAAGGGTTATTTTTCATTTCAAATTGTTGTGACCAATCTATTTTGCTAATAATACATACATACATACATACATACATGCATCTATACATACATACATATGTATGTATGTATGCATATGTGTGTGTAAGTATGTATAGATAAATGCATATATAATTATATGTATAGATACATATGAAGAGTAATAAAAAATGTAGATGTATTATTTTTTCCTTAGTTACCAATTGAAACTTCAAACATTTATACACAATGGACATATTCTTATACATACATATACATAGAAACATATACATGCATACATATTCATTGAAATAAAACTATGGGGTTTAACCTTTGATAATAAATTGATGGAGAAAATAGTGTATCTTGGGTGTCATCTGAATTTTCCAAGGCTAATATTAAAGAGGAAAGATTACCAATTTCAAAGGTATTGAAGTATTCAAATCTTAAGACTAATTATATGCCCTTTCAGGCCAAGAGAAATTTTTCCAGGTCTTATGATATGTTGATGAATGATTGATCTATGATTCCATTATTTTCTACCCATTTGAGAAAGACCTTTTTAAGAAGATGCATCCTATTATGGTCGATTTAAGCCACAATCATTGGAGGAAGGAGATTGAGCTAGCTTGAAACTATGATTGGGTTTACCTTTGAGGGGGTACATGTGTTGTGAAGGTCGGGAAGGTGTCCTAGGATATGAATGCAATTATGGATAATGTTAGTGTTATGACTATGTCTCACTCCTTAATCATTTTAGGTATAGTAATTTGATGAAAATTTATTTTATCCTCCCATGACCCTTGAAAATAACTATTATTTATGTTCACAAGGAAAGTATTGATACTCCTTTTAACTAAGCCTTAATTTTACTCTTATTCTTTGTAAAATGACAAATATTTAAGTTTTAGTTATTAAAAGTGTGAGATGATGAAATGGAATATAAAGGATAATTGGCTAACCTAAATCAATCACATTGCACCATAAATATTTGGGTACACAAAAGTAATGAAGAGAAACTATTAGGATGTTGTCCTTAAGGAAGATCCAAAATAGTCGTTTAGGGTTTTGGTCCCTTTTTGTCGGTTGATGGATGAATAAAGTGAATATGAATTATCGGTATTGCAAACTAGGTAAAATGATACTAAAGATAATTCTTATATATCTTGAGAAAGAAAAAATAGAAGTGTAGAAACATAAATTAGGGCTAAAGAGTGCATAGAAGAGAAAATTTGGAATTAAATTTTTACGTGGAATTTATTAGACAACCTAGTGAGGATGCCCCAATCTAGAATGTTTATTTTCAAAGTTTTAGAACATATACAAGAGATGTTGGAAAAAATCACTATTGAGAGGGGGGTGAATCAGTGTTATGCAAAAATTAATTAAATATCCTAACCTTTAATCAGAATCAATATTCAGAAACAGAAAACAAGAAACCACACAACCATAACACAAGGATTTTTATGTGAAAACCCTGTTAGGGAAAAAACCATGGTGGATGGCCAATCCACAATAAGTTGAGTATACTCAAAAGAAGTATTACAAAATGGGAATGAACTTGCATTCAGGCTCACTACCTAGAGCTCACTGCCCTTACAAAAGTTTGGAATAGATCCAAAAGAAAATAAACTAAGATAATATCATCTACCAATGCTTGATTATAGTTCATGTTTAGCTCTAATGTCGAACTTTTGTCCTGATGACTGATGAAGAACTTATGCTCTATTATACTCAATTTTGCACACAAAATATTTATGCGCAAGTGAAACTGTGCATGATGTTGATCAAATACAACTTATAAATTTGCAACATACACACACACAACTTCTACATACATCCAAAAGATATAAACGATCATCTAAATATATCCACTAACAAGGAATCAATCACCATAGGACAACTTTAACAAAACTTAATAAAATTTGCATCTCTTCAGCCCAATCAATGGATAATTTTGATGTGGATCCAAAAAATTCAACTAAACAATAGCTAGGACCAATAATTAAACATTTGAGCTCAACAATGATTAAAATAATTCAATTTTATACATCCACTACACATTATTACCACTGAGTTGGCTTTATAGAGCAAATAGACAGAAGATGTCCAACCAAACCTACTCAACCTTATAGCCACAAAAACAACTTCATGAGATTCAATAATAATATGTTCCACATTCCTAAAAAATAGATTCATTGATCCACAACCCAAAATGGTTATCCGGTGAAGCTATCAAATCGAATGCCCTTTTCTCTCAGTAACACTGTTGATAACACATAATTTTCATTTCCTCTACTGGTGTGACTGAATGCATAACTATGGACCAAAAAGGTGACTTTAGTTGCCATCAATGACAACACTAGAAGCCAAAGATCATGTCCACTTACATCATATACCAACAATCTCCCCCTTTGGAATTTATGGCAACATGTAGTGAAAAATGAATAAGTTTCGAGATTGACATACTTCTGGTATACAAAATATTGAATAATGTACCACTAAAAAATATTACTCCCCCTAAGAGTATTAAGACATTTTTCATTACACTCTCTCTCCCCCTTTGACATCAATGACAAAATTGGGGATACAAAATTATATAAGTATTATCTAGAGACTTACAGTAATTGGAAAATATCTTCAAAGACCTTTTTCAATTCACTAAGGGTGGAGTCCCAAATACTCTTTAGACTTTCCAAAATGGTGATGTGATCATAGAGAAGATAGCATTAGGTTTATGTTACTTCCAAACTTACCGAATCAGGGGTAGTTACAACACTTTTTGCTTCCTTTAAGGAATTCACCATCATCTCAATTTTTGTACTAATCAGTCCCCTTAAGTCACTCTGCTAATGATTCTTTCATTTTCAAACTTTAAATTATTCATTTGTTCAAGAAAAGATATTACCTAACAATCCTAAAGACACACACTGCCAGCCAAGGGATCAAGGTTGTTGGAAATGATAGCCAACTGTTACTCAATGTCTTTTATCTTCTTTTCATTTGCAATTGTAAATTTTGGTAGGATTAAGTAAGATTTGTACACATTTCCTCCTTCAATTATATCACCTTGAGTGTGTTGAATGCAAGTTCCTAACAACTTCCTATCTCTAGAGATTAACTTGATTAAGCTGCCAAGTCTTTCCTCCTTAAATTACTTTCTAACTTTAACCAGGGCTGATTCCTCAAAGGATTTGAAATGAGAATCAATAGAGTTTATTAATCTTTTTAACTCACTAGAGGTGGAGCCTGATGGGTCCAAAGAATGCATAGGCAATAGTTTCTATAGAACTCTAGAGGCAAGTTTTAATAGCTCACTATCTTTGATGTGGGATTTCAATATTTTCTCATTTGCTTTGTCTTGAGCTATTTTGGTGACTTTCAACATCTAAATTAGAGATAAAGTAGATAAATTGATTGAATTCTCATCAAATTCAAAATCTGATTCTATGTGTTGCTCCAATAGGGATTCACTTGCTTTATTTGGGTTGATTTCTAGCTGCTTAACCTTGTCAGATTCAGACTGAACTTATGGAATGGCTTTTGGTGATTCCTTTTCTTCAACAATCTCCTCACTTTGGTCCTTAGATACTAAAGGAATCTCAGTATTTTCAATAATGGGAGGAGTTAGAGTATCCTCAGATACCAGAGAATCAGATACATTTATGTCTTCCACATTATCATTTTCTTCTCCTAACACCTCTACTTCCTCATCTTCATTCCCTTCCTTCACTAATTCATCTGCATTTCCTTCTTTTGATTTATTTACTTCCACATTTATTTCTTCATGACCTTTAGTCTATTCAGTATTGACTTCTTCAACATTTTCCTTTTCTTTTGACAAAAATTCTTCCAAAATTACCTTGGTCTCATTCATCATAGCTTTGGTGTTACCAATCATAAGTTTTTTTTATTATTGATTTGGTTATGAATTCCTGTTTGACTCTTAGAAGAAGTGAGTCCATTTCTTCAATTCCCATCTCAGGACACAGACAAACAAGAACCATTTTTCTCAATTTATCTTCCTCAGTTCTTACAGTTTCCCTTCTTGAATCCAAAGCATTATATAGGCTTGTAGGCAAGCCATACATAATCTCAACAAGAGTTTTGTAGAAAGCATTTAAATGCTTAATTGCAGCTTCTCCAAGAAAATTTTTACCATAATCATCAAAAGTCTCAAATAGATCATAGAGAGGTTTGAGATTACCATCAGCTACTGTTACATTTTCAACTTCTTCCACAGAAATGTTGGTCTTGACAATTTTGGGCTTCTTCTGAGCTTCTTCACTTTTCCCGAAAGGCTTCCTTTTGTTTAGCTTGATGACATGAGTCCCAGTAGCCTTCAATTCTCTCACTATCTCTTTTGAATCTGTCTCTTCTTCTTCTGTGGATGCAACTTTGTAAGTTCTTGAAATTTTCTCTTCTTCTTTCTTCCAGAGGCTTTTTCCTTACTTGGTTGGGTAGCAAGGGAAATCCTAGTTGCTTTGGCTGAAGATGTTCCCTGACAAGCTATTTTTTATTTTTCCTTCTCCTTTGCTACTTCATCTTCAGTTTCATCCATTTTTCTTCTTATTTCTTTCAATTTTTCAACTAGAATATGTTGGACATAGGGAACACTGAGAGGGGGGTGAATCAGTGTTCAAATATTTCTAATTCAAAAGCATATCGAACATTATCAAGAGCAATAATAAAATTTAATTTATCACTTCTGACACATAATAGATAGAAACATTCAAAACATGCAATTGTATTAGTGAACACCATAACACCAGATATTTTTAAGTGGAAACCTTGTTAGGGGAAAATCCACGATGGAGATTAGTCCACAATGTTTACTCTATTTAAAGTAAATAAAAGAAGGAATGCACTTGCATTTAGGAACACTTCCTAGAGCTCACAACTCAAAGAAAGGAGGCTCACTGCCTTACAAATATGATAAATTTTTACAACCTAATTTGAATTGAGAGTACAACATCAAATCATGCTAGGATTCAGTTCCACTAAAGCTCAAAATCAAATTCTGGATCTCTAACCGGATCACACTTCTACTTTGCTCTATTAGAAAATGTTCTTCTTCCTAACAAGTGATCTTATATTTTTCTCTCTCTCCTTATAATTCCATTATTCCAACCATCATGACTTGAATTTTCACACATAAAAACATCCACTTGCATGTCACCACACTTTTTCACCATACAAAATGATTTACGGATCACCTTTATATACCCGCTTAACAAGATATTCAAAAGTATGTCAGCCCATAAGGATATAATATTTTTCTTTTCATGTCGGCTCAGATCACTTAAATGGAAGATAAGCATACCCACACAAGTTAGCTAGACTTTAGTAGGGACCCAAAACAATAAGTAATAGCGAAGCACATATTCCATATAGATCCACAAAACATCATACGAAGCATGTCAGCCACAATGAAAAATAGGCTATGAATCATGCTACCAAATCACTTAACTTCAACTCTGACTTAAAACAATACCACAAAATGCATTAGAGAATACTATAAATGCACATAAATATTTCCTGGAGATCCACACCACGAAATAATGATTTGATACGGTAAACGATATCATGCACAGTTTCACTTGCGCAACCGGATGTCCTATTCTCTAAACATATTGTCGATAGAGGTACTGTGGATACTGCAGATCATACTGCAAACTCCAGTTGCCATCAATGACAACACAATTAGCCAAAAATTATCTTACAAGCTATATGCCAACAATCTCCCCCTTTGGCATTGATGGCAACTCTTAGTGAAAAATGGACTAAGTTTCAAAACAAAATTACTGCTCCCCTTAAGGGTAACCAGGAGATTTTTCACTCATTCTCTCCCCCTTTGACATCAACGACAAAAATTTACTATATCCGCTCTCTAGTCTTCCCTTTGTATACACTTAAAAATAGTCACATCACAATAGTCTGGTAATTAATTAAATATTTTTAATATTTAATTAAAATCTGTGAATTCAATCTACGTATAAATAATTTATTTATATTGTTCATTCTTTCATTTTGATTAAATAAATAAATTTATTTAATCATTTTTCTTATCCATTCCTTAATTAATTAAATAAAAATTATGATTTATTTATATTAATTATCATATAATGTTGGCTTGAATATTTTATTCAAATAAAGATTAAATATTCTTCGCTTCTAAAATTCTTTTAAAGTTCATTCACAATTAAATATTTCCAAATATTTAATTAATTCTTCTAAAGTCCATTCACAATTAAATATTCCAAATATTTAATTGAGTCTTCTATGGTTCTTAAATCAAATATTTCAAAAAAAATTTAAATCCTCAAATTCACATAAAATTATATAAATTTATCTATTTAATTTGGATTATCTACAACAATCATGAAATAACTTCAAAAATAGAAAATTAACAAATTCCTCTATTTCTGAGCAAGGTTGTTCCTGTGGGTTGAAGAAAAACCTCCATTTTTCTCTCCAACCTCCCAACATCTTCCATCTTCCTCTCAACCTCTACATCTCTCACCATTCAAAATTACTAGACAATCTCATAGCCATTGATCTTTGCTAGCCAGGCTCTTTCCTGTGAAAATCTATAAAAGGGACTGTCGGGTCTCTGAAACAAGAGAAGCTTTTTTACGGGAAAACTATAATCAATTAGCCTTCTAGCGTCCATAGCATTCTAGAATCATATCATAGCATAGTTTAGCATATTAGCAATCCATATCATGGATTATCAATTTCATATCATAGTTTTAATAGCATTCATACTTTTCAACCCCTGTGCATAATCTGCAGCCCCTGTATATATCCGTATATCAACATTTCACTCCACCAGCATATAGGATAGAGAAGTACTCTCCCTTTGCATACTCGTTCTACAAGTTGCCATTTTGAGAAGCTTTGCTTATACAATCTGAGTAGCAACTTCAAGAAAATCACTGGGGATAGAGGACAATGAAACGGTTCTGAAGAAGCTCTGCTTGATTTCTTTGATTTCATTTTATTTAGCTTTCTTTAGTTTAATGTTGCATTGGTGTGTTTTTATTATCTTATTTTCATACTAACATTTCTCACACACATTTTTGGTGCCCACCATAGGGCTCTTGCCCCAATTCTAACATCTTTTTGCAGATTTTTCTGACAAGTTATGGTTGAAAGAGCATATTAGCACATTAAACACGCTTCAATGCATATTACACCCAATTTAGCACTCTTTAACTCTATTTTAGCACCCATTACTGATTCTATAGTGCCTGTTACTGATTCTATAGCTCCTATTACTTATTCTATAGCACCTGTTACTGATTTTGTAGTGCCCATTACTTATTCTATAGCGCTATTTACTGATCCTACAGAGCTCTTTATTGATCCTGCAAAGCTCTTTAATCATCCTGTAGTGCTCTTTACTGATCCTACAAAGCTCTTTACTCATCCTGCAATGCTCTTTACTAATCTTGCAGAGCTCTTTACTGATCCTGCAGAGCTCTTTACTGATCTTGTAGCGCCCTTTACTATTTTCATAGAGCATTTTTGTTTTAGCCCTCTTTAACTCTATTTAAGTGCATTGCTTTTTCTTAGCATAGAATTTGTCAATCTGCAAATGTATTATGTGACTTAAGTAGAAATTTGACTAGATCCGATGCGACCATGGCTAGTAAGAGCTTAAATTTTAAAAAAAAAATAAAAAAAAATGAAGCAATCCTAGGATAGTCACTTAATTGAAATGAACCAATCCTAGGATAGTCACCTCATTTTCTATTTTGGACTAAAAAAAACATCATGTCTTTGTGAAGCAATATCTTCACCTAGCATAGAAAAATGTTTATTTGGGTTTAAAATTGAACTTTTACTTGCTATGATTAAACGGTGATAGGCCTATGCTCTCCCCTTAAGTGGGTGATCAAAATGCCAGACTCGTCTATTTTATTTCATGCAATTTTAAGCTTTGTTAAAACATTTTAGAGAGCCTACTCTTGTGGGAAAAAGTATTCACCCAAGAGGAATGACTCAAGTGGGTTCAAGCCAAAGCCAGGCTATTCCGCCCCACTATAAAATTTAAAGCAAATCTAGGGAAACCCTCGTTTTCCAGTAGTGTGCAAGATAACCATCCCCAAAGCCTTTGTTCTAAAGGTTGGGAGGTCTCCTGAGGGAGTTTATTATTTCTGCACCAAACGGAAACCCTTACTACGAACTTAGTGCAGTATCCAGCTGAAGTTAGTTTTTGAACATCATAATAATCACAATGCAGGGGAGGGAAGAATCTACCCCCAAGATACTCACCATATAACTACCAAGGACTGTTTGCTCAGGGGATCTGGTATCCACTTCCATCACTCTGAGTACATGCCTGGAAAAGACAAAAACATAGGCACCCCTTCAGGGGTGACATGACTGTGTGAGTCTACGCAATTCTAAGATGTGGGTTGTTGATTATTATGGTGACCTAGCTGAGTACTAAGAGTGAGTCTGCTTGAACTATTTGTCATGTGTAAAACTTGTGAAAATAATTTTTGAAAAATATTTTGATCATACACTTGATGTTTAGTATAGGACTTAAAAACAGCTATTCTACAACTTGCTTGATGTGTCTTCAAAACATTAATTCAGTAAAGATCATCCAAAACTCATAATTACATTGATTATTCTCATGTTAAGAGATTGGAAATATACAACCTTTGTTAAGAAATCTATTGTCAAATGAATCAAAAAGCCAAAGAAACCACTAAGCTACAAGAAACTATTGAAGAAAAGACGATTCTTGTACCAAAGTCGAAATGTTTTACTTGAACATAGAACCTTTATCCATCGCTATCACAACTGTGTTAGAGGTTTCACTGACGATTATGCTATAGAATCATTATACTCACAAGCTTTATTTCAAAGAAGAGCCCTTTCTCAAAGGCACAAGCACAGCCAGTGTATTTGTTCTTCTTATATACCCCAACCTACAATTATATATTCTACTTGTCTGAATCAATTTCTGCAATAGAGAACTCAAATCACATTAGGAATTTATCACAAATCCATCTTTTTACGAAGCTATGATCAAAATTCAAAAAAAAGTGCAAAATTATTTATTTTCTTGATCTTTTGTTCTCTTTCCTCCAAACAAGATTTTCATCCTTTCAATTAGGGAAAAACACAAGCTAGAGACTAGAAATCTTTTAAGTCATAGAATCTTCATTCTATCTTGACTTTCATATCCATCAAAAATTGCACTATTTCCTTTCTTTTGATCAAAAGTTAGTAAAATTTTGGGAAAAGCTTATGCCTGTTGTCACAAGATCTCGAAAGCACATAGAAAAAGATGAAGGAGAAAGTACCACAAACAAATGGGTGATACTAGTGAGAGAGAAGAGAATCCATTTCATACTAAAGAGATAATAGAAGAAAAACTCCAAGAAGCAGAGCAGGATCCCCAATTTTAAACTTTAGTCGAAAGGGTTTTAGAACAAAACAAGGAAAGATATTTCCTTTCATTATCTAATCAAGGAGCTAAGTTACCTCCTGATTTTGATATAGAAGGGATTAAAGGGAATCCTGAAAATCCTCCTAATGATTTTAGTGTCCTTACTCAACAGATAAAAGAATTACAAGGGAAAATAAAGGAAATACAAGGGGGTGCAACAAAGAAGTATGTTTTGGATGACATATGTCCTTATCCATTTGATAGGATTCTTCAAATGATTCCTTTTCCAAAGCATTTCGAAATCCCTAAATTTGATAGGTACAATGGGAAAACTGATCCCATTGAACATGTGAGAGATTTTGGCAATATGAGTCTAGAATTCGCTTATGAAGATACCTACTTAATGCGATTGTTTCTGCGAATTTTGGGTGGACAATCCATGGAGTGGATTTCAAAGATCAACCCCCCATCAAAACTTTTCAGGAGTTAATAAATTAGTTTATATCACAATATGCCTACAACATCCAACATCAGATAACCATGCTTGATCTTTATAAAGTTAAACAAAAGGTAGGAGAACCTTTCACTACATTTTTGCAAAGATGGAGAAGATTGTTTGCACAATATTCCTAGCCTATTCCTAAAAAAAGAATAGATGGATATCTTTATCAATAGCCTAGATCAAGAACTAAGCTACAGGCTTAATCTTCATTGTCTGCCTAACTTTGAAAAATTGATTGGAAATGTAATCACCATTGAAGGGGCCTTGGTCAAAAGAGGGGCAATAAAACTTGATAATCCAAGTTCATCCAATGATAAAACAAGGTTTTGGAACAGAAATAAAATTTTTGTTAATGATGGTATAGTGGATGCAAATAATCTACGAACAAGATCATCTATCTTCAACTTATCAAGTGCTCCACAAAACAATACACAAGGAAACAACAACCAACAAGAACAAAATTCCAATCAAGAAAGCATGACCAATCAAAACAACAAGGATAATCATGGTAATTTAAATAATAATCTTGGCAATACCCAAACATCAGATCCATCTAGACCTCCATTCTTTTCAAATCGATGGAATTTTACCGCTTTGGGTCAATCTCTTGAGTCTGTTCTCAAAGAGCTTCTCGATAATAAGGTTATCACCTTACCATCACAAAGAGATTATGAGCCATGAGTCAAACCACTATCATGGAATGACTCATATTATTGCAATTATCATCGATGTAAAGGTCATAGAACAAATAATTGTCAAGCCTTGCAAAATCTAGTACAAGATTTAATTGACAATGGCACTATCACAATTGAAGGACATCATACCAATGATGATCATCAAGCATTCAAAGATCCTTTACCAAATTATCAAAAGGGGGAAACATCAGATACCAAAGAAAAAGCCATAAATAATGTTGAAGACAACATAATCTGCCACATCTATGCAGATGATCAGGAGGTTAATGTTATCAAAATCAAGGAAAAACAAGAATATCAACAAGTTAATGTGACTACGAGAGAGCACAAACAAAATTTTCCTTAAAAGGAAGTTCATCTAAGGCAGCTATTCCTCCTCCAACTCATTATAATCTAGTTGATCAATTAAGAAAAACATCAGCTCAAATCTCAATCCTTGAACTTCTCAAAATACCCCCATACACAAGAATATTTTGGAAGAAGCTCTTGTAAACACAACTGTGGACATTGATCTGGATGTAAACAAATTCCAAGCCATGGTGGGACATTTGTCTTCCCCCACTTGTCTTTCATTCTTTGAAAAAGATGATGCCTCCATGACACATTCGCATAATTCATCGCTTTATCTTGAAGTCGTGATCCATAAACACCGAATCAAACGTGTCTTAATAGATGGAGGAGTTGATTTAAATATTTGTACCTTAAAGTTAATACATGCCTTAGGAATATCAGAAAATTCCATTGATCCACGAAGGAAGATAACTATCAAGGCATATGATGATGAAGAAAGAGCTTCCAAAGGATTGATAATGCTACCTATCAGAGTGGGACCTAGTGTGAAAATACTTGTTGTCAAGTTCTAGATCGTGATCTTTCCTATAACATACTTTTGGGTCATCCCTGGATTCATGATATGTAGGCAGTACCATCAACATATCATCAATGCCTCAAGTTTCCATACGATGGATAGGAAATAACTATACAAGATGACTACAATAGCGCCCAAACTTGTTCAAATCTTCGAGCAACTCAGGATGCCTTTGTGCCACACAATAGGGAGGCTCTTATTGTTTCTTCTTTTAATCTACAAAGTCAATTGAAAGAATTGAAAAAGAATCTTGACACCAAGCTACATTTAAAAGACAAAGGAGTAGGTGAATATTCTCTATGCCTTTCTAGCTTGCCTCCTTCTCCGAGGTCATATGGTCAGCCAACCCTATCAAATCAAAAAATCGCAACAACCTCTACATCCCAAACTTCTGTACCAATAACAAAATTTGATGGACAATTCATTAAAGCTAACACTACTGAGGAAGAAGCTAAAGATAGGGACATCCTAAGTTGGTTATACAAAGATGAAGATGAATCTCTCTTGCACATCAAGTTACCTACTGAACAATATGGAAAAGGGTATACCATCATGCAAAGAATGGGCTATGTAGGAAATGGTCCTATAGGAAAAAGAAAATAAGGATCATTGAGCCAATTCAACCTATTTCAATACATCCAAAAGATAAAATAGGACTTGGATATGGTAATAATACAGAAGAGTCAACTTCACAGCAAGCACAACAAACTCATGAAGGAGAATTAAATTTAGATAAACTCCATGAAGATGTCACTCTACAAAAATTTTATGGGTTAGTTTTCCAATTGCAAAATAGTTCAAACACTAATTCTAATGAATATGAATGGGACACCATCTATAATGATGAATTTTGGAGAGATAAAGAAGTTGATACCATACACAAATATGCACCTGTTCTCATACAAGGAGAAAGCTTGGGAACACAATCACTTGAATTTGAACCATGATATGATGATCACTCAAGTGAGGATGATTCAAATTTTAATGAGATTGATAATCGATAAGAAAATATCATAGACCTTTCCCATCATGTAAATGACAACCATATCATGACTTTGATAGGTCAAGATCTTACTCAACCTAATGATCCCATGCCTTTAGTTTATCCAGAAATTATTGATTGGGACAATGATGCACCTATCCATATCCCTACATTTCATGATGATGAGGATATTGTAAATTTCCTTTGTTCATCTAATCACAAAAACAATTGTTCCATCAAAGAATTTCATACTCAAGATTTTGATAGGGATGGTGTCAAGTCTCTTAGCTGCAAAATAAATGAAAGAAAAAATAGATCTATTGGTGAAAACTGAAAAATGAAAGTGGTAGATCACAACAAGAGAAAAATAAAGAGCAAATCTGATGGTGAAAACCTTTTCGAGGCACTGAAGGATGAGAAACTTGACACTCTTCCTAAAAATTATCAAGAAAGATCTTCTATTTTGATTGAGCAAACATAATCAATCAATATAGGTACAAAAGAGCAACCAAAGATCTTGCAACTTGCAGCATCATTAATAGTGGAAGAAGTACTAAAATTTATAGAGTTCTTGAAGGAGAATCAAATTAACTTCGCTTGGTCATATGTCGATATGCCAAGGTTAGATCCTAATCTGATAATGTATCATTTATCTATAAACATAGGGGAAAAACCTATGAAGCAAAAGCTTAGAAAAATGCATCCACATGTTGCATCATTGGTTAAAGAAGAATTAAAGAAGCTTTAGATGTTGGATTCATTCAGTCTATTGACTATGCAAAATGGATCTCCAATACTGTACCTATTTCAAAGCTGGATAAAAGGATTAGAATTTGTATAGATTTCAAAGATCTAAACAAAGCATGTCCCAAAGACGATTTCCCTTTGCCAAATATAGATATCATTGTTGATTTGACTACTGGCCATGCAATGTATTCATTAATGGATGGATTTTCAAGATACAACCAAATAAATATTACACTAGAGGATCAAGATAAAACAATGTTTACGTGCCCTTGGGGTACTTATTGCTGGAACATAATGCCATTTGGGTTAAAGAATGTTGGAGCCACATACCAACGGGCAATGACAACAATTTTTCATGATATGATGCATACATTCATGGAAGATTATGTCGATGATCTCCTTGCCAAATCTCACACAAGAGAAGAACATCTAGAAATCCTATTAAATTTTTTTATCAGAATGGAGAAGTTCAATGTTCAACTCAATCCAAAGAAATGTTTCTTCGGTGTTAAATCTGGAAAACTCCTAGGATACATTGTTTTAGAAAAGGGCATAGAGGTTGATCTAGAAAAAGTACAAGCTATAATGGAAATGCCACCACCACAAAATATTAGTCAGCTTCGATCACTGCAAGGACGTCTACAATCCATCAAGAGGTTTATAGCTCAATTGGCAGACAAAAACTTACCATTTACACATCTCTTGCATAAAAGCATCCCATTCAAATGGGAGGAAAAGTGTGAAGCAACATTTAATCAAATCAAGCAATATCTCATGAATCCACCAGTTCTAGGAAAGCCACTCATACTTTATATTTCAACAACAGAAGTATCTTTAGGAGCATTGCTAGCACAAGAGGATTCTACAAGCAAAGAAAGAGCCATATACTATATCAACAGAACTTTAACAAGTCATGAATTGAACTACACTTTCATTGAAAAAGCTTGCCTAGTAGTAGTGTTTGCTTCCCAAAAGTTGCGACACTATATGTTGGCTCATATAGTTAATCTAATAACCAAAATTGATCCACTAAAATATCTTTTAAGCAAAGATACCTTAATAGGAAGACTTGCAAAATGGGTAATGATCTTAAGTGAGTTTGACATTCACTATGTAGATCGAAGAGCTATAAAAGGACAAGTCATTGCAAATTAGTTGGTCGAAGCACCTTTACAAGAAGAAAACCCAATGCATATTGAGTTTCTTGATGCAGATGTCTTTACAACAACGATTAAGCAATCATGGACATTATACTTTGATGGATCTTATACACAACATGGTTCAGGGGTAGGGATACTTTTTATCACACTTGAAGGACACACCATTCCAAAATCATATTGTTGATGTTTCCTTGCACAAATAACATAGCTAAATATGAAGCATTGCTCGCAGGACTGAAGATAGCATTGGAATGGCAGATTACAGAGTTGCAAGTCTATGGTGATTCACAACTTGTCATTAATCAAATTAGTGATGATTATCAGACTAAAGATGATAAGCTACTACTTTACAAAAACATGGTGGATGACTTTAAAAAGTATTTTGTGGTAATCAATTTTTCACAAATTTCAAGGATTGATAAGAAAGCTACAAATGCAATGGATACAATTGCTTCTTTGTTACAATTATCAAAAAATAAAAAACGATATGAATTTTTGGTAAAACAATTGTTTTCTCCGCCTATGAGACCCAAGTCATATACCATTTAACTGGTTCTGATTCGCCTTTATATGGAAAGATTTATACCTATCTAAAAAATAACATCTTACCTCTAGACTTATCCTGAAATCAAAAAAGGAATTTTATACACCAATCATCCTGTTATACCTTGATTGTCGATATCCTTTACTGACATGGTCTTGATGGTATGCTCCTTCGATGTCTTGAACGTGACGAATCTGAAAAATCCTTACAAGAGGTTCATGGTGTTATTTGTGGAACTCATTCAAGTGGTTTAACCTTAGCTAAGAAACTTATTAGAATGGGATATTACTAGCCTACCATGGAGAAAGAATCTTTTAATTTTGTTAAAAAGTGCTCTAAATTCCAAATCCATGGGAATCTTATTCATGCACCTACACAAGAATTGTAGTTTTTCACTCTGACATGGCCTTTTTCTCAGTGGGGACTAGATCTTGTTGGAAAAATTCATCCTTCATCATCAAATGGGCATAAATTCATCATCATAGCTACAAAATATTTTACAAAATGGATCGAAGTTGTTCCTTTGATGACCGTGATGGGTAAACAAATCTCTTCATTTATCCTGAATTATATCATTTGTTGATATGGAATTCCTAATACTATCATCACTGATAATGGGAGGCCTTTTAAGAATCAGGATGTTGATGAACTTTGTGAAATATTTCACATCCAAAATAGGTTCTCTACACCTTATTATCCACAAGGAAATGGTCAAGCAGAAGCTTCAAACAAAACAATCTCGAAGATCTTGAAGAAGACCGTAAATGATGCTAGTCGTGATTGGCATGTACAGTTAAATCTAGCTTTATGGGCATACAAAACTAGCATTCGCACACCAACGGGAGCTACCCCATATGCCTTGGTATATGGAGCAAAAGTGATCTTACCATTAGAGGTTTAAATGCCTTCACTTAGGGTCTCACTAAAAGGATTGATAAATGATGAAGACTATTGAGTATCTCGTCTAGAGCTAGAATTGTTAGATGAAAGACGTCAACATGCAACTGATCATTTGAAGGGTTGTCAAAAAGTTATGTCTTGTAGCTACAATCATAGAGTTAAACCACAGACATTTCAAGTAGGTGATTTAGTCTTGAAAGAAAATCCACGCAATCAACAAGACAGAGAAAAGAAAGGAAAATTTGAACCAAATTGGCTTGGTCCATTTGTCATCATTGCATCATATGGTTCTGGAGCATATTAGTTATCTACATCAGAAGGGGACTTGTTTGAAGAACTGATCAATAGCAATCATTTGAAGAAATTCTATGTTTGAGATACAAAAATCCATAAAAATCATAAAAATGTCTTGAAAAAAAGAAAAAAAAAAAGAAAAAGAAAAGTGCAATAAAAACAAGTGAACAAGCACTACTTGTGATCAAAATGGGCTCCTCTATCTATTAATTTATGTCTTGATTTCATCATCTATTCATATCCATCATCTGTACATATCTATCATATCCATATCATACAATGGAAATCCTTTTGTTTTATCATGGCTTGATGAAATTTGTACATATCCATAACAATTAGATTGTGTTTACACTAGGGGCAGAAACATAGACTAAACAAGAGAGAGGCAACAAGTTTTTAGAACATCTCAAATAGACAAATGACTGTTGGACAAAACACAACATACAGTGATGCATCAAATCAACCACAACATCAAAATAAACACTCAATGCCAATGAAATCAAACAACATGGTCAAAACAACGTAAATCAAAACACAAACATCAATGTTGATAACCAAGTTGGATGATCTTAATCTAAATAATGTTTGAAATACTTTAGGAAAATTTTGAATTGTTGGTTGATTTTTCTATCATATCTCTAGAGCAATTCGATGATGTACTGAACTAGAAAAGCAAGGAAGGAATATTATTTTTCTTTGTTTGTTGTTTGTGAGGAAATCATTAGTACTATGCAAATTGGTCATGAGACATGCTCTACTAAGTATCATTGATGGCATTTCAAAATTTGTATGGGAAATGGGTTAACTCTTGTTTGTTTATGCAAGCGATACTTAGGTCATCTCAGTTCAATTATACCTAGATGCTTGTATTATCTTGCTATATCAAAAATCATGAAATCAATACTCAGGTCATCACTGGTGCTAACATACCCTTTGATGCTTGTATTAACTTTCAACATTTCAATGCTCTATGATGACACAAAAAGCACAAATAAGCTCTCAGAATGGAAATATTGTATAGATATCTTGCATGGTTAGATTATATTTATTTTATAATTTTCATTTTGCATTTGTAGATTTTCCCAAAAGATGGAAAAGTAACAAAGTTCCATAGCTTTCCAATAAATGACTAAGTATATTTGGCATTCACAAAAACATTATAACATACATTTTTCATACATATTTGCATTAGAAAATAATAAAGCATACATCATAATCCTCACATCACTTTCGTTGTATTTTCATTTTCACAACATATCATTTCATTTATTTCCATATATCATACATCACATCATAAATCATATCTAAAAAAATCCATACATATACATCATAAACATAACATCATGAAACCATCATATCATAAAACATCATGCATATAGAAAATAGAAGCATTCATCACATAAGGAATCATCGCTGCATATCATATATCTCAAAAATGAATATCAAAATGTACAAAGATGTCAAATGTGTATGACATAACATCATCAAAAATGGGATCATATCAATGTATATACAAACGTCTCAACAAAAAAATTGATAACATATCATAAAGCACTACGAAGTGCTATCATCTAATGTTGCACCTAATGGACTTCCTAGAGGTAATCGCTATGATACACCCCTGCTAGTCGTCCGAGAGTGAATATGTGTAGATTGAGACTGTGTATAACTCACTCTCTACTCGGGTGGCATTGCATCATGGTATATGATCCTATAGAACTCTTCCTCCCAAATAGCTCTAGTCAACTCTCTTACCATACCACCTCCTGCTACTCTTTATAGACTGTCAGCCACAACCATGGCCTCCTCACCCTATCGTCTAGCTGTGTCTCTCTCAGCTGTCACAACCATCAACTATCCATGTAGCTAACTGACCTTGTAAGCTCTGTACGCTACTCTGCAAGGTAGCTATCTGACTCTATACCACTGGATCTACTAATGATGATGGAGCTAACACCATTGGATCTACAAAAGATGATGGAGCTGAATGTCTCATCTACATTCCACCTTTGTCACCACCTCTGCCACCTCCTCCACCACTATCACGCCCACTCTCCTCATCACTGCCATCTCTATCTCCATCTGACTCATCATCATCATCCTCCTCCAAGTCATCACCCTCTGAAGTTGCCTCTTGTTGATGTCTATGTCCTCCTATCTGTGGTCTCTACTCTGCAACTGGAGTGGTAGGCTCATCAGGGTCAAATAATCATGGTGCAAGATGCTCCAACACATACTAAGCATACTCTGGAGTCATTCCCCTATCAAGAATATCAACTCTATACTCCCACACCTATGCTCCCAAACTAGTGAACTCTACCATTATTGCATCATATGAAATCTGTGAACCCCACACTGCAATGTCCTACTACCGACATGCATAAATAGATGAAGCCTATGGCATACCCTGAGGCTGACCATACTGTTGCCACACCTAACCAAGAAGAAACCTCTCAATAATCCCAGGAGTACAACCAATCAAACATCTGGTGGTAAGGACATAGGACATCTCGCTAGCATCCTCTGGCCATGCCTGACAATCTACATATGGCCACCAGCATACTGTATCAAGATCATCCAGAAGATGTTGTCAATGATCCAATTTTCCCAGTCTCAACTAAGTAATGACATTGATATATCTGAATCTATACAGACAGTCAACAGGCCATTGTCCATGAGTCAATGGTTGCATAATGACAAAGTGCTCCCATGCCCATATCTGTAACAATGAACACCCAACAACAAAACTCCATCCTCCACTATATACAATATGGTGTAGCTCATCATATAAATGTGCAAGCATGCACGATCCCTAAGCATATCGTGTACCCTGCATCACCATCCTCTCTAGTACATGATCCCACCTGACTGCAAAGCCCTTTGACCTATGGTCGAGGCACAAAATACCTCCAATAAAGCCTACAAGTACAGAGTGTAAGGGCACATATGAATCTGCAATCTCGCCCCATGGGATATAATATCTTGCAATATGGTCATCTCTGAATATCCACCTCAAAGCCTTAGTGCCTCCCTCCTCCTGACCATCAAATCTCACTATCTCACCCATCACTAGAATCCTCAAGATGTGGTATACATCCTCAGGAGTAACGGTAATCTCTCCTATCAGTAAATGAAAGGTGTCTGTGTTGATGTGCCACCTCTCTGCAAGTGTTGTCAATAAACCTTTGTTGAGACGTACCTCAGGCATCTCAAGTAATGAGGTTAGTCTGCATGCCTTGATCACATCTCTATCCGCTTGTACAAGTTGTGGAATCAATCTCCATGTCTTCGGGAATGTCTCCCATAACTGTAAGACACCCAATCTCTCATGTTCAATAGGAAGAATCATCAAGTCAAAGCAACATCAATAATACTTCATCACGATAAATTAATCAAATTTGAATATCATCTAATTTGTTTTTCATCTTCATGGAAAGTACATTTATCAAAATCCTATTTGTTTTTAACAACCTTAGAAGCAAACTTATCAACAACAAAAATTTTGTTTTTCATCATCATGGAAAGCACATTTATCAAAATCCTATTTGTTTTTAACAACCTTAGAAGCAAACTTATCAACAAATATTTGTTTTTCATTAACTTGAAAGAAAATTTATCAGGGCTTATTTGTTTTCCAATAGCCTTGGGAACAAATTAATCACACAAAACATCATACAATTAGGGCAACACAAAATGCAAACAATCAATACAAGGTCATGCATTATACAATTAGTAATGGGTGCTACAGGATGAAAGGCGCTATGAACAACATAAAGAGTGCTACAAAAAGACTAAAAGGTGCTAAAAGAATGCATAAAAGTACATAAATATTGTTAAACATGCCCTAAACAGAAAATTTTCAAATGCTGATAGTTTAATGGGGTACATATCGTAGGTCCATAGTGTGCTGGCCACTGATGTCATCGAATGCACTCGAAATAGTGCTGGTGGATAGGAAGTTCCATCTTTCTCACTCCAACGCTCAAAAATTACAATTTTTACTAGGTTAAAATCAGAAAATGACATGGAAAATGACATTTTTTAACCTATTTAAAGGTAAAATTGGGGCATTTTATCACATTTTATCATTCAAGGGGTAATTTAGGTCATCAATTTTTCATTTCACATCTTTTTATGTAAAATTCTCTATATCATAACTTTCGAACGATGAATCAACAATCTTAAAAATCATAAAAATTGGAAAATTCCAAAAAATCATAAACATCAAAAAAATCAAAATCTTATCGATTCATCATCTGAGGGGGCATATACCTATCAACATTTTGACAAATAGCATCTAGGGAAAATTTCAAAATTCTTTGAAGCAATGTGTAAAACACATCACTTCAAAGAGGGGAAAAATGTATACACTTAAATATGGTCACATCACAATAGTCTGGTAATTAATTAAATATTTTTAATATTTAATTAAAATATGTGAATTCAATCTACGTATAAATAATTTATTTATATTTTTCATTCTTTCATTTTGATTAAATAAATAAGTTTATTTAATCATTTTTCTTATCCATTCCTTAATTAATTAAATAAACATTATGATTTATTTATATTAATTATCATATAATCTTGGCTTGAATATTTTATTCAAATAAAGATTAAATATTCTTCTCTTCTAAAAATCTTTTAAAGTTCATTCACAATTAAATATTTCCAAATATATAATTAATTCTTCTAAAGTCCATTCACAATTAAATATTCCAAATATTTAATTGAGTCTTCTATGGTTCTTAAATCAAATATTTCAAAAATCTTTTAAATCCTCAAATTCACATAAAATTAAATAAATTTATTTATTTAATTTGGATTATCTACAACAATCGTGAAATAACTTCAAAAATAGAAAATTAACAAATTCCTCTATTTTTGAGCAAGGTTGTTCCCATGGGTTGAAGACAAACCTCCATTTTTCTCTCCAACCTCCCAACATCTTCCATATTCCTCTCAACCTCTCCATCTCTCACCATTCAAAATTACCAAACAATCTCATAGCCATTGATTTTTGCCAGCCAAGCTCTTGCCTGTGAAAATCTATAAAAGGGACTATCGGGTCTCTAAAATAGGAGAAGCTTTTGTACGGGAAAACTGTAGTCAATTAGCCTTCCAGCATCCATAGAATTTTAGAATCATATCATAGCATAGTTTAGCATATTATCAATCCATATCATGGCTTATCAATTTCATATCATAGTTTTAATAGCATTCATAATCTGCAACCCCTATGCATAATATGCAGCCCCTGTATATATTCGTATATCAACATTTCACTCCACCAGCATATAGGATAGAGAAGTACTCTCCCTTTGCATACTTGTTCTATAGGTTACCATTCTGAGAAGCTTTGCTTATACAATCCGAGAGCAAAAACTTCAAGCAAATCACTAGAGATAGAGGACAATGGAATGATTAGGAAGAAGCTCTACTTGATTTCTTTGATTTCATTTTATTTAGCTTTCTTTAGTTTAATGTTGCATTGGTGTGTTTTTATTATCTTATTTTGATAATAACATTTCCCACACACACCCCTCTTTACTCATATTTCATTCTCTCTATTAGCTCTCAAAAATGCAGGTGGAATGCGTTAAGAGGCTGCCAATCTCTTGATACGCTTTAGGGTAATAGACAAGGTCAAGAGAGCTCAACCTTCTATGCTTTAGGTGCTGCTGAACCTGGGCGGGTGTACCTCTCTGAATGAAGCAGACTTATCTTATGATTATCCTTCTAAAATTCTTTTTCCACAATGGCAGATGATAGTGAACAAATGAGATCAAAATTGATAGCAATCTTCTAGTCTAAATCCTAAAATGCTTAATTAACAAATAAAAAGAAACTAAAATGAATTCAAATGATGAAATTGTAGAGACTAGTGCCTTATTGGGTATGCAGAGTCAAATGAAATAGGAGTGGGAAACTTATTTTGGTAGAAAATCAAATTGTAAGTATATGATATGTTCATAACATGTACAAACAATGTAGGATTATGACTACTAAGCTCTACTTTAATAATCTAGATGAATCTTCCTGATTACTATGATCAACGAAAAGGATTTAATCTCTACTTGAGAGAACCAGTCAATTAATCACACAGATATAGCAAATGTGCACTGATAAACTAAAAATAAGCTTGTTACTTCAATTTAAACAACCAGAAAGAATCAACATGGAGACAACTTAGCAATGCTTCTCAATAAACTCAACATACAATCGACACCAGAAATAACCTACCACACTAGCTGATTTTCATTGAATTCTCCATTTTAAAACACACACATAGTCTCTGATAAGATAAATCTATTCTAATGTAGCCATTCCTAATATATTGTATATGATCTAAAATCTCATGATATCTCAATTACAATTGGGGTGCATATTTATACACCAGTATTAGGAATCATATTATTTTGAAACTCCATGTCAGCCAAAAAATCCACATCAACCAACCGTAGAAATCGGGTTCAATTCATGTCGGCTTCCAACAGAATTTTAGAAAATATAATATGTCAGCCAACAATGTTTGAACTCTGTTATTCACCAGTGAACCAATTGGTGAGATAGTCCAGTAGTTATGTCGAAGGAAATTCAATCGTTGTTTGCCCGTGTGCTTCATTTGCTTTCACCATGACCTTCTGCCATTGGTGAGATATCATATCAAAAACCTTTCGTCATATCAAGAGCACATATATTATGTTTGTTCCAATCCCTGAGACACAAGAAAATGTCTTATCGAAATGGACCTCTATTTGATTTACTATCACTATAACCAAATGGCATCGGAGAGACCCTATAGAGAATTCAATTGTTATGCCAAAAGCCCCTTATTTAATTTATGTGTCATTGTGACCTATTAGCTTTCTCACTGATGTACCATCCATCCCATGTCATTGTAACCTCACGCTATCAGGAAGACCATATGTAGATCACATTGTGTTTCACTGAATGTCTCCCTTTTCCTCCTGTATGTTGTTGTGACATATATGTACTCCTGCTGATGTGCAATCTTCATTTCATCCACTTTGTTGTGACTTCAAAGTTAGGGAAACGTTATATAGAGTTCTCCTTACTACACCAAAAGCCTCGAGCACACCTGTTCGCCAAGAGAATGCTAGCCTTTTGCAGAAAGAAATCCATTCATTAAACATTGTTGGCAAGACCGACCTTTTCGCTATCACCAATGCCGAATACTCCAAGCTCTGCCGATATATCCTCATATGTGCAAGCTGGTAAGACACATCAAGATAATTATAACATTATGCTAATATATCCTCATTCAAGCTAGTCGCCGAGACACAGAGCACTCGATGAAATATTATATTGATGACCAGACTCCTGCCAAAATGTGAATCAACCTCTGTCACTGAGACCATGAAGAACTCCTACCGAACGGTGCTTGCAAAAAAAATTTGATCATTGTGACATCAAATGAGTCTTGCGAAAAGGAAACATAGACTCATGTTAGCAGAAAATGCACAATGGGTCGGGGAGAAAATGGTATTCTCACGCCAATACAGACCATGATGTAAAAATTACGTGACTCGGTGGATTCAATGGGGCAATATGGCAAAATATGAGTGGAATATGCAAATAGTAGGACCAAATCTAGAAGTTCATGAGTAAAACCAACATGTTGAAACATCAAATTTTTTACAGTTCCAACACTCTCCTCAACTGAAAGAGAAATCATTTCATCAAAATTTTGACAACTGTAGTAAGAGTTCAAAAAATTATTTTGTACATAGCTTTCATTTCAGGAAAGAACTTTTTCTAGGAATCTACTACAATTCTAATGGAAATGATTAGGTTGTTGTTTTCTGAGGTTCCATTGATGATTTGAATAAGTGACTCAGGAATGATGATTGCAATTTCTAGCTTTTCTCTTGACTTGAGCACATCAACCATCTACTCTAATCTCCTTGCAGTTAGATCTTTAACTTTCCAGAAGGTATCAATAAGAGTATTTCTAGAATAGTGTACCTTTGTATGCTCATCTTGTAGAGTTTGAACCTTCTTCTTCACTTCTCCATTCATATCCAAAGACATATAGTATTCTTGACCAATTTTCACAATCTCATCCTCCATTTCCTACCACATGAGGCCACTTAAGATAGTAGTTGAGTACCTTATTGCCTGAATCAATGCAATGTCTCAACATATTCATTTTCTTCTTTAACTTGGAAAGAGAGCCTAAACCGCATCTTTAAATGAGAAATTATCTCTTCCTCTTTTCTGTCCAGAGGTACAAATTTCATTGCTTCCTTGACACACTAAATTAGCTCATCTGGAAGCACATTCTACAGACTTTCCAGTTCAATGTTCTTGTCAACACAGTATCTTTCCAAAGTGTCCTCAATAACATCTTGCTCATAGGATGGTCCATTCAACCAAATATCTAATATCTTCTACATACCATCTTCATCCTAAATGATTTCCACTATCTTTTTTTTAACAAAGTGCCTTCTTCATCACTATCTTCAACAATTTCCACAACCAATTCAACTAGCTTTGGTTGTATTTCTAAGGTATAATATGTAGAAATTACATCTTCTACATCCACAATTATCTAACCTTTTCCTTTTTCCTCAACCTTCACTAACTTGAGTACCAGTGGGGTAACATCACCCACATCACTTCCTCTCTTCAGCTTTCTCTTAACCTTTCTAGATGATTACTCTCCTTCTGTTATCCTTATTGGGATAGGGACAACACCTTTCCCAAACTTTTCTAACAGTTTTTTATAGAAACTTTCATACACTTGATCACAATTCTCAAAATAATTATAATGATTGAAGATCTGTTTACAAACTGTCATATTTTCTCTCCACACTACATTCTCTTTTGCAAGAAAATAGTTTAGAAAATACATCATAATGCAAATAAATAGAGTTCCAAACCTAAAGGGGTAATCAATATCCTTCATTAGTTGAATGTTTTCCATCAATTTCTCCTTTATCAAACTACACAGATTGAAATCCTTATTTTCAATTATCATCTTGTGAGCGATATATGCAGTGCTTGCTGATGTTGATCCTTCACGATTCTTGAAGAAGATTTTGTATGTAATTCCATGTGCCACATACTTGGTCAAAGGATCACTAATCTTCTTAATTAACAGAGCCCTCTGATCTCCCTTTATTCTGATTAGGGCTTCAACCTCAACATTGTGAATTGACTTTTTCTTCAGCAAATCACCAATATTGCATAAATCTGTTAAATTTCTAATCACATCCTCAGTAATCTGATATGGTTTGTCAAGGGTGAGGATATCAATGTCAATTTTTCTCAAAACAAAATAAATTACTTCCACATTGACGAAATGACGGTATTCGTTCCACATATCCAAATTCTTATGCTTAGATCCCTCAAGCCTTCTAAAATTGGTGAGTGACAATAGATTCCTCTCATCCCTAATATTTTGACTGTTATACTCATCTAGAGTTAAGTTTCCTTTGGTTTGCATCATGTTTCACCCCGAACAAAGTTCTACCAATCGCAAGTAGAGATAAGAAATTAATGAAAAATAGAAATACTTGGAAATTTGCTACAAGAATCGCCTTTCACACCTTTGACATTTTGTAGATATGCTCTTGAACTATCCTCCTTCAATGCACAGTGATGAATTAGGGTTTTGAGTTCCCTTTTATAACTTACTTTTTGTCGCATTAAATGTGAGGCCCTAGAAGTTTCAGTCGCTATACAAACTCAGACAACAATTGAAGAATTTGACTTCAAACCTATACCATTCCACTCAATTCAGCATATGATTTCTAGAGTTATTACTTCAATAATTAAGACAACTATTGACGTCATCCAAAAATTCATAGCCAATTATATAGAGGGGGTAGGAGATCATGAAAAACTCCCCCTAGGTTAGTGACCTGATATTAATTTCTGGAAGAGCTATTGGAGGGAACTTTCAATACAACCTTGTTTGCTTCATCAGATTCACTTTTCTTTACCCATTTCTTCTTCATCTGATCTCTTATCTCTTCCACATTTTCTTTTTCTTTTCCTTTATTATCTTTCTATGAATTTCTTCCTTAATAAATCAGACCTCTTTTATTCTTATTTATGTTCCTACATAATTTTTCAAGGTTCTCAAAATTGTTACAATGAAAACATACCAGACCTTTCTGTCTATACCAACCATTCCTCTAATTTCCTCCTAACTTGCATTGATTAGCAACATTTCCAAATCTTCCACATGTATATAATTTAATGTTACTTGAACTCATAGACATGCTTCTACAGTCTAATGCCTTATGATAATTTTTTTTCATTTAAAACATTGACCAAAGAATGATGGAGTACTAGGATTTATCCTATTTCTACAATGTGAAGCCATATGACCAAACTTATTACAAGCAAAGAAATATCCATTCAATCTTTGAGCATTGGGTTGCCTTACCTGATGTTTTCTTCCTTTCTTCTTCTCTACAGAGTTCTTTTGTTTGAATCTAGAGCTTTCATCTTTCTTATAACCAATATCTCTCTTGTCATTTGTACTCTTCTAACTTTTGGTTATCTCATCAAGATTAGCTGAACTTAACCTGAATTTCTCCTTGACTTCATTTTTAGTAGCAAGCTCATCTCCAAGAGTGATTATCTATCTTTCAATCTCATGCTCATAGTTTCTAGCCAGTTACAATTTAGCCTCCAACTGAATGGTTCAAGTGTTGATTCTGCTACATTCTTTAGATTTTTCTTTATGAGACTAAGAAAGATTCTCCTCATTCTTCTTTCTTCATTTGATCTCTTTGATAAACTTCATTTTCACAGATTCCATCTCAATTTTTAGAGTTGCATTGTCCTTGGCTAGATTTTCACATTCTTCTATTATTTCTTTTAGGGTTTGATTCAGATGCACATCATCTTGACCTTTGCTTTCTTTTTGCTTCAATTGATCACACAACTCTTTCCTCTTTTCCCTTGACCCATTTATCTTATCCTTCAATGATTGAATGAATTTGTTGGAATCTACAAGATTCACTTTCAGTTCCTTGACTTCTTCTTTAGATTGATCAAGATCATCAAGTGCCACCATAAGCTATTTTTGAATACCACCAATGTCCATTGAGATTCAATATTTTCCTCAAGATGTTAAACTTTTGAAGAGGAACCAAAGCTTTGATAACAATTGTTGGACACAAGGAACACTAAGAGGGTGGGGGTGAATCAGTTTTCAAAGATTTCTAATTCAAAATCATATCAAACATTATCAAGAGCAATAATAAAATTTCATTTATCACTTTCGGCACATAGCAGATAGAAGCATTCAAAACTTGCAGTCATATTAGTGAACACCATAACACCAGATATTTTTGTGTGGAAACCCTATTAGGGGAAAAAGCATGGTGGAGATTAGTGCACAATTTTTACTCTACTAAAAGTAAATAAAAGAAGGAATGCACTTGCATTCAAGCACACTGCTCAAAGAAATGAGGCTCACTGCCTTACAAATATGATAAATTTTTATAGCTTGATTTGAACTAAGAGTACAACACCAACTCATGCTAGGATTTAGTTCCACTGAAGCTCAAAATCAAATTCTAGATCTCTGACCAAATTGCACTTCTGCTCTACTCTGTTAGAAATTGTTCTCCTTCCTAACAACTAATCTGATCTTTTTTGCTCTTTTCTTATAACTTCATTATGCCAACCATCATGACTTGCATTTTCAAACATATACACATCCACTCACATTTCACCACACTTTTTCACCATACAAAATGATTTATGGATCACCTTTATATACCCTCTTAACAGGAAATTCAAAAGTATGTCGGCCTATAAGGATATAATATTTTTCTTTTCATGTCGACTCATATCACTTAAATGGAAGATAAGTGTACCCACTCATGTTGGCTAGAATCTAGTAGGGACCCAAAACATAAGTAATAGCAAAGCACATATTCCATATAGATCCAAAAAACATCATACAAAGCATGTCGACCACCATGAAAAATAGGCTATGAATCATGTTACCAAATCACTTAACTTCAACTCCGACTTAAAAAAATACCACAAAACACATCAAAGAATAGTGTAAATGAAAATAAAGATTTCCTGGAGATCCACACCATGAAATAATGATCTAGTACGGTGAGTGATATCATGCATAGTTTCACTTGTGCAACTGGATGTCTTGTTCTCTAAACATACCGCCGATAAAGGTACTGTAGATATTGCAGATCATACTAGAAACTCCAGTTGCCATTAATGACAACACAATTAGCCAAAAATTATCTTTAAAGCCATATGCCAACAAAATACCCATATTCTCTACAAATACTTTAGTTTCCTTCCTTACTTTCCTGATGGACACTGGTTTCCTTAAATTTGAGTGAACTTGTAGACTTTTTTCAGCATATGTACCGAACCTTTATTCATTAGGATCTAGAGTTGAGTTTAACAGATTTTTTGCATACATCTTCAAAATATTTTCATCTACCTCATATCCCATTGGCATAATCCAAACTAACCTAGGATCAACAACTTCCATGTAACACTGATCAATGTCAATCATGAAGAATATGGAATGCTTGTACTGTTCCACTACAACTTCAGGTATCCTTTCTCTGGCATGCATCTGATTTTGAATTTTTTTGAAGTGACCCCATAGGATTTTGTTATGAGTCTCTTGGTTTCCAAGATTGCATAGTATATCCCATATCTATACTGCTACCAGAGTATCATTTCTCCACTGAACTTTACTAAATCCTAGTACTTCACCTAAGAAGTAAAAATACAAACAGATCAATAGGTTTCTGTACTTGAAGACATTATTTTTTCCTTTTTGATCTTTTTCAAAATTTCTAGAAGTTGTCCTTTGAGCACTTTGCATAAATCATAATCTACATTATGCTTAATCATCTCATAGGTTGTATAGATGGCAGTTCTAGATACTAAATTTTCTCAACTCAAATGATAGATCTTATACCCTATGATCATGGACACAAATTTAACATCAATTTCAGCAATATCATCTATGGTCATTGCCCTTCTATCCCAATGAGAGCTAGTTGCTTTATTGACATCATCATTCTTTATGGACTTCAATACACGAAGTTTACCGGAAGAGTTTAAGCCCATCACTGCACATATAGCTTCCTTGGAGATTTTAAAGGGTATATCTAGCCACATGAATTCATCATGCACTCTACTCAGAATGTGTTGAACCCACTCATCCTCCTCAAACATGGGAAACTTCACGTATTGTGCAAGGTTCTTGTTGACTAGGGTTTGAAATTTAGGTTTCACAGAGAAATCATCTTGCATTATGTGTTTAGAGTATAATTCTAGTAGCTGAGCACTACCCAAATCTTCAATGTTTGCATGCACATATGCCCTAATATCCTTGATGTGCAGAACATCGTACGTCATAGAGGAAAATGCACCTAGGGGCTTAGTGTCTATCAATTTGTATAGATGCCACTTAAACTTTGGACACAACCTATCTTTGACTTCAACCAATAGTGGGGTAGACATGATTGAGAGAACACAAATTTACAAGTTTTTGCTATAAATACCTTTTGGAGATGAAATGGAGGTCGATTCATAGATTCTTTTTTGAGCTTGAATCTCCTTTCCGCTTTAGCAAGGGTTACCTTAGAGCACTCCAGACTTCTTCACTTGAATGCAATTTGACAAATGAGAGTGAAAATGGTTCTTTTATTGTCATTAAACTTAACTTTGTACTTTTTCAATAAATGCTCTTGCCCTAATTTTGTAGGTTTTTAGACTTTTCAAGACAAACAATTCTTGTGTGGACCATCAATAATCCTCGTTGATATCTTAGATTCATTTTGCAACATTTGAAGAATAATCAATTTCCCACTGGACTCATCTGAATTCCAGTGCTAGCCACTTACAAGGGATTTAGAAGATTTTCTTGACAACTCCTCCTATGGTAGAGACCTACAATTAGTTTCCAAAGGCATTACGAAAAGATACTTCTAGTGCAAATCCATTTGTTTCTGTAGAGGGGCTCTTCCTTACCCATTTCTTTTGTATCTACTTCTTGATTTCATCTGTAGTGATTTTTCCTTTTCCCTTAACATCCAATTGCATGTTTTGTTTTATTGAACATCTTCTATTCCAAAGAAATCTAGAGGTGTGACCAAATTTATTGCAATTGTAGAAAACAACACTCCTCTATCTAATCCAATTATTCCATTGGCTTTCTCTTCACCTACATTGGTTAGAAACATGTCCAAATTTATTGCATGCATAACATTTGATGTCTTTATGTAAATTATGCATCATAATTCTTCACTCACTTGACTTTTGACCATACTTGTAGCAATTAAAGCATTGACCTAAAAATGATGATCTACTTGTGTTTGACTTACTCCTACACTGAGAAGCCATATGACCAAATTTGTTACAAGCATAATAGTAGCAATTAAATCTTTGAGTATTGGGTTTCCTTACCAAATTCCTCCTAGATTCATTCACCTAGTTTCCTTGTTTGAATTTTCTTTGTCCAGAATTCTTCTGATCAAATTTCCTTTGTCCAGACCTGGAGCTTTCTCCTTCTTCATATCCAAGACCTCGTTTATCACCATCAGTTCTTTGGCCTTTGATCAGTTCATCAAGCTTGGCTGAGCTTGCTTTGAATTTGTCCTTAAACTCATTTTTTGTAGCAAGTTCATCTTTGAGATCATCAAGTTGTTTTTCAAGCTCCTCTTCATTATTCTTGGTTTGTTCTAGCTCACCTTCTAGTCAGCTGCATTGTTCAAACTTTTCTCTCAAGGATTGTGCAAGATTTTCTTCATTTTTCTTTCTGTCTCTAACTCCTTGGTCATCTTCATCATGATGGATTATGTCTCACCCTTCAAGGCAGCATTCTCTTGGGAAAAATTTTCACATTCTTCTATTTTCTCCTTCAGGGCTTGACTGGATTGTTCATCTTCACTGGTTTTGTTCTTCTGCTTGAGCTAACCACATAATTCCTTTCTTTTCTCCCTTGATTCATTGATTTTGTCTTTAAATGACTAGATAAATTTTTCTACATTTACAAGACTTTCTTGTAGTTCTCGGATCTCATATTTTTACTGGTCAAGATCATCCAATGCCACCATGAGTTATTGTTGTAGATTGCTTGTATCCATTGAATATACTTTCCAAGATCTCCCCAAGCTATTAGACTTATTTCAAGGAACAGGATCTTATACCAATTGTTGGAAACAAGCAACACTAGGAGAGGGCGGGTGAATCAGTGTTTTGCAAAAATTAATTCTTTTATCCTGACCTTTAATCAACTTAACACATTTAATCAGAATCAATATGTAGAAACAAAACACAAGAAACCACACAACCATAACACAAGTATTTTTACATGGAAACCCTATTAGGGGGAAAAACCATGGTGGATGGCCAATCCATAATAAGTTCTAAGTATACTCAAAAGAAGTGTTACAAAATGGGAATGCACCTGCATTCAGGCTCACTGCCTAGAGCTCACTGCTCAAAATGGGGCCCACTGCCCTTACAAAAGTTTGGAATAGATCCAAAATAAAATGAACTGAGATAATAGCATCTACCAATGCTTGATTACAATACTTGTTTAACTCTGATGTCGAACATTTTTCCTAATGACTGATGAAGAACTTATGCTCTATTTTGCTCAAGTTCGAACACAAAATCTCTATGCACAAAAGAAACTATGCATGATATCACTCAAATACGACTTAGAAATTCACAACATACACATGCACAACTTCTACATACATCCAAAAGATGTGAATGATCATCTAAATATATCCGCTAACAAGGAATCAATCACCATAGGTTAGATTCAATAAAACTTAATAAAATTTGCAACTAGTCGGCCCAATCGATAGATAATTTTGATGTGAATCTGAACAAATCGGCTAAACAATAGCTAGGACCAATAATTAAACATCGGGCTTGGCGATGGATTAAAATAATTTAACTTTATACATCCACTACACATTATTACCACTGAGTTGACTTTATCAAGCAAATAGATAGAAGATGTCCAACCAGACCTACTCAACCATATAGCCACAAAAACAACTCACAAGATTCAATAATAATATGTTCCATGTGCCTGAAAAACAAATTCATCGATCCACAACCCAAAATGGTGATCCAGTGAAGCTATCAAATTGGATGCCCTATTATGTCGGTAACACTGTCAATAACACACAATTCTCATTTCATATGTCAATGCGACTGAATGCATAACTGCGGACCAAAAAGGTGACTTTAGTTGCCATCAATGACAACAATAGAAGCCAAAAATCATGTCCACTTGCATCATATGCCAGCAAAGAGAATCATAGTTTGTAGGTCTTTCTCTACTCGAGGGTTAGGTTCTAGAGTATAATAGTTTTCAATTAATCAATATTTCCTTAATTTTTATGAGAGGGTACTTGAATTTGTCTTATGGTTTTGACCTCTTCATATTGTTGGAAACACTGAATCTTGAGAGGGGGTGAATGCGTAGCCTCAAAACATTAAACCTTTTAACACTTTTTTGTAAAACTCAATCTTCAACTAGATCAAAAAATTTAAATAGATTAGAAACAATGAAAGATATGAAATTCAATCCTTTAAAAATATCAAAAACCCTTAACTAAGATTAGCAATAATGGGAGAGAAACAAGTAAGACACACATGCACAAGATAAAAATAAGATTTATGTTAAGAAGAAGCCAATGGGGAAAAACCATGATGAGAGATAACTCACACTATAGAGCTCACAGAGTTACAATAAGGCTCACTTCCAAGAACTTGTAGGCTAAGGCACACAACCTTAGGGAAAGATAAAAGTGGACTTGCAAATTGAAGCACACAACTCTAGGATGAGATAAAAATTACAAGGACCTAGTGAGTTTCACTATCTTAGAGTCAGGATACATGAAAATTTATGAATTACAAGGGTATGTGCAGGATCATCATGGAAAAAGCATGCCCTTAAGTGGCAAACAATTTAGAAAAATTAGAGGTTAGGAAACTTGACATAAAATTTGAATAAGTTATCTATATTATTTCAAAAATATGTAAGAATAGAAGTTGTAACAAATTGAATGTATTTATAAACTACTAGGTTATTTTAAAAATCTATTTGGTGAAAATTAAATTTCAATATAGTAGTACTTAAATTTGAGGGCAAAATAAGTAGGTTTTGTCTAACCACCTAGCCACAATAAAATAATAATTTTTTTTTAATAAGATTTTAGATATAAGTAGAGGACTCATGTCCCAATGTGATGCATATTTTTTTTAATTTTTCAATAAATAATTAATTATGAATTTTTTATTACAACTTTTAAAAAATATAAAAAACTTGTATGTCTGACCACCTTAACTTGGTCAAAACTTCATGAAATTCAATTTTTTTTTTAATCCTATAGTATGTGAAGCATAGAATGTGATGCATGTTTTAGATTCAAAAATGTGATACCATTGGAAAGCTATAGATGTTTTTCAATCAGCCTATCAATCAGGACTTTAGTCATAATTCAAATAGAAAATGAATAATAATTATTTATTAAATTCAAAGTAAAGCATAATTTATATTGGTGGAAAACTGAGAATCTCCTTCAAAACCTTTTCATTTCATCAATTTTGGGTAAAAAAATGGTCATCAACCACATACCCTACACATACCCATCATATCACCACTTTTGGTTCCATCGTGATCCTATACATACCCACAATATATTTCAATAATAAACTTTGTTGACTAGGGAGTTAAAGAACATCTTATCTATCTTCTACACACTTTCACACTATATCTACTTGATTTTTAATATGTTCTACACTCACACATCTTGCAATTGATTTGATCTTCCATTTGTATCCACTACAAGATCATAAAAAATCAATTATATTTCCATGAAGAAGATAAACACTAATCTCAACAAGTCAACCATGGTGATATAGTGAAGTCTTATCTAAAATATAGAGATGATCAAAAGAACTTATTACATCTTCCAAAGTTATCCCAAATAGTTCACATGATGGCACACATCAACCCAAGTCAGCAACAAGGAAACATGTAGATGAAATGTGTAGCACATAACCAAATGGTCCAAAAACATACTTCCAAATGATTTTATTTAATAAAACCCTCAAAAGGATAGGTCAGGACCCAAGTCTACCAAGTAACACAACCTCATATGTTGGTGCAAACCTGAAGGCACACGACACAAATAAGAGAACAAGCCTTCTCATCTAGATATCCACAAACTACCTAGAAATCCAACTCAAAACAACATGAAGCACTAAAGATATCAATCATTGATGTGTGGATTGATGAGTTCAGTTTATGACTCAATTTTGATCAAGTTTATTATCCATTTGTTGTAGTTATCATAGACATTGATACTTGGATGTTGACCTTTTTATGACATTTCCTCAAAACCATAGACATTGGGCATAAGCTTATTTTTGTAATCTTTAATGACATTGACATGCTATATGAATCATCTATGTTAATTTTACATGTGGATTAATGAATGTTACTTTAAGATAGTTACAAATATGCAATATTTGTGTGTACTAATATTTTTATGCAGATATAATTAGAAGCCTACAAAATTAAGGAGGATTTTGTTGGCTAGTCATTCGCCATGAAGGTCAACAAGGTGATCGTTCAAAGGTCAATGGAGGGAAGACTCTCAACAAGAGGAAAATTCCTAGTTTAAATCGAAGGATTGGAACTACCTTGTAAATGGTCTTAATTGTTTGTTGAGTGAATATAGGAGTTACTATTGTGCTAGATCCACATTAAGGAAAACATGCTTGACTAGATTCCACACATGCATAACTTCCTCTCCACTTTTTATGATTTCCCTAAAGTGGCGTCCTCCTAATCTATTGGAGTTGACCACCTTGCTAGGAAGTTAGTTAGTAGTTCCCCTTCTTATAAATAAGAGTCAAATGATCTTTCTTAGAAGGTTAATTAATCTAATGATGTACTCGCATTCTTAGTTTTCCAGTAATATAATGATGTTGCTCAATTGTACTCATGTTTCCAATGAATAAAATGAAGTTAGAAGTTCATGCATCTAAGTTCACATTTGTTTTAAGGGATACTCATCCAAGGGGGACCACTTGGTGAGTATTCCATCCTTTAGTTTAGTTATTACTTTTTGTTCAACAATTAGTTAAAATCTAGCACTGTTTGTTCCTACAACCACTAGAATTCCATTTTGTGACTATTCCTATTGCCAAAGCAGACAAAATAGTTTCGTGTTTTTTTGCTTAGATTTTCATTTTTTTCATGCATTTCATATTAGTATAGTTGTTGGTTGATGCTCAACACTTATATTATTTCTTTCCAAGCAATTTAATTTCAACATTATGTCTATCTTAGCTATAGGATCAATATGGCTACTTTGGATTCCTAGTGCACATACTGTGCTGACCCATTTTAGGTCTACGTCCCTGGGTTGACAAGTTAAATGCACCTTCATAATGATTGAGATAGCTATTCATATTTGATTTCCAATCTCTGAATCACATCTGTAAGGGCTTAGTTGTTAAATCATTTTCGGAGGAAAACATTTTTGGCACCATTATTGGGGATGGTGTCAAACTAGGGAGCTCTTTGGATTCATTGATAGTTTTTCTTGCTGTAGTATTTCTGAAAGTTTGTTCTTAATATACCCCTCATTTAGGAAAGTAATGGTCCACTATTCTTTCACCAATTATTTGTGTGAGTTGGTTGATAGTGAGTTGATACCATATGCATAGAGGAATGAGGAGAGATGTTCATGGGAGATTCCTTCTTAATAACCATGATCCATTCTAGCTAGTTGAGCATCATAATCTACTAAGAGAAGAATAAAAAGAAAGCCACACCCCTTTTTTGATGCATTTATTGATCTAACCAATTCTAAAATTTCCTCTAAAGACCAAAATCAGATTGAGAATCCCTTTGCTTTGGAACTCCATTAGGCAGACATGGGTGATGCAAATAGAAATAGACCTAACCAACCAAATTTTCCTTTCTCCATTTCTCATCAAAATGAAGTTGACAACCTAAAAAATATTCCTGATTCATTCCTTCCTAAGTTCTATGGACTTGTCAAAAATATCATGATACTTTCTTGTTTGAGTTTGATGTACTCTACTTCAGTTATGACTATACCACTGATGCCCATAGGCTCAAGCTATTCCCTACCACCTTGAAAGAAGTTGCATTAAGATGGTTTATGAGCCTAGGCATAAATACTGTGGAGACTAAGGAGGACATGAAGACAAAGTTCCTTGAGAAGTACATGGAATATTATAGGGGTAATGACAAGAGGGGAGATGACATTTTTAGGATGCAACAAAAGGAAGATGAGAGCCTAGAGGATTACATTTCAAGGTTTATGTTTTGCTTATAGAAATCTCCACACCATACACTTAATGAAGAATCACAAAATTTGATTTTACTAAGAGGGATTAATGGAAGTTGCACTGATGCCTTGGACCTAATGGGAGGAAGAGATATCACCCAAGTTCCTTGGGAGGATATCAAGAAGATATGTTAGAACTATTCTAGGACAACTTCAAAGAAAGGGATAGCTTACCAATCCTGTATGGGTAAGTCATCTACTAGTGGAGTTTCAAGGATGGAGATCACTCACTTACTAGAAAACTTCAAGCAAGACATCATAAAAAATTTGGCTACTTAGCTAGATACACTTCAACCCAAGAAGAAACAAGAGGAGGCAGAGGCAATGTTGGTAGATTATTGCCCTCATTATAGACAAAAGAAGAAGGAAAATATATGCAAGATGGTAGCTAATATCGATAGTAAGAATATTCCACCTGATTTCAAGCCAATCCAGGGTGAAGATGACCAAATCTAATATATAGTACAAAGGATGCCATGGGCTCCAAGACAATGTATGCCACTAGATCCACTCTCTTTTGTTGGACCATATTTCAATTCTTATTCATTTGGTAACCAGTGGAAACCCCCATATCCATAAAATTAAGGAGGATATCCACCACAACCTTGGAATAACCCTCCAAATTCCTAGCCCAATCACCAAAACTCTCCACCCCAATGGTAGCAACCTTAAGGGAATTGGCAGCAGTTTCAAGGAAATTGATAGCCACCTCTAGGAAAGAAGCAACAAACATCTCAATGGAGGGGAGGACAACAATGGCCAAACCAGACAACCAATTACATGTCGCCACCTTCTCAACCCAAATAGCCTGCTATAATTCATCCTCCTTCTAGTTCAAGTTCAAATACACCTAAACCCAATTTTCTACCAACTCATCCCACACCTAACCCAAATAAAAAACCACAGTAGTAGCTAGTATACTCTATTGATCTAAATCAATTCCTCGCATATGCTCTAAGTGTAAGTGATATTCACTTGCATTCAAGAACTAATTTTACAACTCCTTCCACACCCATTATCATTGAGCTTCATGTGGAAGAAGAGGATCCTATAAATGCTCCCATTCAACCAAGTGCACCTAAAAATATTGAACCAATCCCAATTAAGTAGACTAAAAAAGAACCACCATTTCCCTAGAGGTTGGAAACTGTGAAAAAAAAGGAAGAGAAGGAGGAACCAACCTTTGATATTTTAGATCAATTGAAGCATATATGTGTCCAAATACCTCTATTTCAAGCCATAAAAGATTTTTCATATATATGGAAAAGTAATTATGGAAGTATTCCTTAAGAAACCATGCAAGAAGAAGAAAGACCCCACTATGGTTCATGTGGTGGGACAACTAGCTAACATCATGCTTGGGAAAGTGACTGTTCCCAAATATAATGACCTAGGGAGTCCTTCAGTAGGAGTTGTTATAAATGGGGTCCAAATAAATAATCCTCTGATTGATTTGGGAGCAACAATAAATGTAATGACCAAGGATATGTTGTAGCAACTAAATGTTGCAAGCATGAGACCTACTCCTACTATCTTGTAGCTTGCTGATAGTTCTACTATTAAACCTGATGGTATAGAAGAGGAACTTGAGGTAACTCTAGACTCTTGGTAGTACCCAAAAAACTTCATGATTCTTTCTCCTAAAGCTACACTAGGTGGGTATGCCATTATCCTAGGAAGGCTATGGTTAGCAACAAAAGATGCCTATATTAGATGTCAGACAGGAGACATGACTATTTCTAATGGAAAGAGCACCAAAAATCTTGTTCTCTACCCTCCTGCTTAGTCATACCATGACATGGATAATCCTATATAGCCACGTGTTGGTGAAGAGGCTAAGGAAGTTAATTGTGTGGCACAACTTATGTGTTAGGAAGAAGCTCTTTCATGTAACTTCAAGAGGAAGATGAAGTATTTTCTAACATAATTCAGAATCTTTGTGAAGTAGAGGAAGCATCATCCTCTCATGCAGATGATTTTTTTGATCTAGTGAGGACAATTCTGCCCACTCTTCCTATAGAAACATGTTTGTCTCATACATTTATACTACATGAACTCAAGGTATCAACCATTAGTGAAGCAACTATGGTAGAGATAACTACACAAGTGCAAGAGTGAGAAGGAAAATTTCTAAATATTAACAACAAACTAAGTGAAGAACAACAATTGTCATTGAAAAACTTACTGAGATCCCATCAGCATGCATTTATGTGGGAATATCATGATATGAAGGGATTGGAACCTAATATTTTCACTCACAAGACTTACATCAGAGATGATTGTACACTAGTGAGGCAGCCACAAAGAAGAATTAACCCTGCATTGAGAGAAGTTGTAAAGGGAGAACTACAAAAATTGTTGGATGCAAGATTTATCTACCCCATTTTAGATAGCTAGTGGGTGTCTCCATTGGTTATTATGCCCAAAAAGGGAGGGAAGTGGTGAGTTTTTTTTCTTACAGGGAACTCAATGCTACCACCAAAAAGGACCATTTTCCCCCACCTTTCATAGACCAAGTTCTAGATTCACTTGCATGAAAGCAATACCTTTCTTTTCTAGATGGATTTAGTGGGTATAACCAAATCCAAATTGCACCTGAGGACTAAGAGAAGACCACCTTTACCTATCCATGTGGGACCTATTCCTACTCAGTACTTCCATTTGGCTTATGCAATGCACATACAACTTTTCATAGGGTAGTCATTAGCATATTTTCAGACATCTTTCATGATTGCATGGAAATTTATATGGATGACTTTACTACCTTTGGTGTTGATTTCAATGAAGCATTGGAAAATATTAGGAGAGCCTTAAAGAGATTTGAAGAACATAATCTATCTTTAAATAGTGAAAAGTGTTCATGATGATGCAGGAAGGTGTAGTCCTTGGCCACTACATCTCTCATAAAGGAATTCAAGTAGATCTTGCCAAGATTGAGGTGATCACTAATCTTCCTATACCTGCAAAACAAAAATATGTTGGGAGTTTCTTAGGACATGCGGGTTATTATAGGTGGCTCATCAAAGACTTCATCAAAATGGCAACACCATTGTACACTCTCCTAACGAAATATGTTGAATTGTAATGGAAAAAAGACTATGACAAGGCATTTTCTGATCTAAAAGTAGCTTTAACTCATGCCCACGTCCTCAAGGGTCCTAATTGGGAGCTTCATTTTCACATTCATACAGATGCATCAAACTATGCTATAGGAGCAGTCTTAGGATAGAGAGAAGGAGCTATTGAAAATGCTATTTATTTTGTCGATAAAAATATGCAAGGAGCTGAATTCAACTATACATTGACAGAAAAAGAAATGTTGGAAGTGGTCTATTCCCTTAACAAATTTAGGAACTACATAATAGGCTATCAAATCTTTGTGCACATCAACCATGCATCCATTTGGTACCTCATGAATAAACCCTTGATATCAGGCAGGCTAAGAAGATGATTATTGTTGATGCAGGAGTTTGACATAACCATTGTGGATAAACCAAGGAAGGCCAATGTAGTTGTAGAATTTCTATCAAGGTTGACTACATAAGGGGACAATCAAGTCATTGATTACTCTTTCCCTAATGAACACTTATTTTCCATCAGTGTGCAAACACCTTGGTATGCTGACATAGCTAACTATCTGGTCATAGGGAGAGTTCCTCCTCATTTGTCTCTAAAAGAGAGAAGAGTGCTCATTGCAAAATATTATCCTTTTTCATGGATTGTTAGATGTTTTCTCTACACTAGACCAAACCATGTCATGAGGAGATGTGTGAGGGAAGATGAGACATATGATATTCTGCATGCATGTCACAATGAACCCTGTGGAGGGCATTTTGTAGCCAAAAGGACAATAATGAAGATTTTGAACATGAGATATTACTGGCCCACACTCCACAAGGATGTAGGGAAATATACAAGGAAGTGTGACAGATTCCAGAGGATGAAATGACTAACCAAATCTGATGAGATGCCCCTTTACCCCTAGGTAGTAATCACTCCATTTGAAAAATGGGGATTGGATATTGTAGAACCCATTGATCCTCCATCTAATGGTAAATTCTATATCTTAGTACACATTGATTATGTAACCAAATGGGTAGAAGTTAAGGCCATGAAGCATGCAAGAGATAATAATGTTGTAAAATTTATTTATGAGGAAATTTTCACATGGTATGCGATTCCAAGAGAGATGGTGACTAACCAAGGGGTTCAATTCACTTCAACCCTTGTTACAACACTAGTCAATGAGTACAACATCAAGCACATGAAGTCTACTCCTTATCACTCTTAGGCCAATGACCAAGTTGAGGTGACTAATAGGGAAATTGAAGCCATTTTGACCAAAACAGTGGCTATCCATAGAAAGGATTGGGAAAATAGACTGCCAAAAGTTGTTTGGTCCTATAGTACAACCTAGAAGACAACCACAAGCTTCACTTCTTTTGATTTGTTGTATGGAAAGATAGCTATAATGCCCATTTAATTTGAACACAAGACCCTTAGGACTACAATAGACTTGGGGATGGATATCTCTAAGGCACAAAGGGATAGAATCATGTAGTTGAATGCTTTGGGTGAGATGAGGAAGGTAGCCTTGCACCACATAGAGCTAGTGAAAAATTAAAGAATAAAGTGGCATGAGAAATTCATCAAGGACAAGAAATTCCAGCTAGGTAACTATGCACTTCTCTATGACTCAAGGTATCAGGATAATGCAGGAAAATTGTAGCCATAGTGGCTAGGACCATATGAGGTTGCTAAAGTTTTCCCCAATGTTGTTGTTTAGCTCACCACCATTGACCTTGTCAAATTTTAGCTTCTTGTTAATGGTCATTTCCTCAGGTTGTATCACAAGCCAACTTCCAAGGAGGAATTCCTCCAGCAATTCACTCAGCATGCAACACTAGCAATTCTTGTAGCCAAAGGAAGCGAACCTAGTGTCCCTCCTAGCTAACTAAGGTATGTAACTTGTCATAATAAAGACTTCCACTTTTGTGGGGGTCCACTTCTTCATTCATTCACCCATCCGCCCATCCATCTCCACCTTTAGCTCTCTTCCATCACGTCACCATAACTTCACCTCATTCCACTTCACTTCATTCCACTCCACTTTCATTAATTTCTCAACTATTTCTTAAAAGGTGACCGATACTTTCTCCATAATGTTTGCAAAAAATCTTCCACGAATTTAGGTTTGTGCACATCAATTTGTTATATTTTAGTTGTCTTTTAGTACATTCATTTAATTACTGTACATTAATATAGATGTTCTCCATAGCATGTAATTATTCCCTACCCCTGTCAAGTCGCCATTACTCTCGTGCATGTGAGGACACATGCTCAAATTTAGGTTGAGGGGGAAGTGTGAATACCATGTCCACATGTCAATCCATGCTGGTTCACACCAACAAAGTTTAAATTGAGCCAATTTGAATTCTGAGTGAAATGATGGCTAGCATGTGTGAGATGACATCAACTACCACCATTTTTCTTGATCATGGCCTTTATTTATTACTCCTTTACTGCCTTTATTTCTCTTGAAATAATCCTAAGTTTCCAAAAAGGTAAAATTCAAATGACATTGGCATTGGGAATTCAGCAGCATTGCAAGAACAAGAAGCTTAGCTTTCAAAAAAAGATTGTAGGAAAGGAAAACCTTGCAAAGTGATTGTTTATTTGTAGAAAGCTAAACAATGGGAGGTGAGTTAATTCAAAATGAATCCATAGTTCATGATGTATTACTATAGGATGCACCTTACTAGGCTGAGTTTAGAACTTGTGGGTGGTTAGATTATTTCCTAAAGCTGAATGGTTATAATGAATACATGCCATTGGAATTTTCCTTGAAATTTTATAAATGAAAGGCCACAATAAAAGGGTTGGAGGTAATGGCTCCTAAAGAAAGGATTGCAAAATTTACATGGTTGCTTGCAGATGGTGAACATTACCCTACTACTAGAGACACCAGATCAACTAGGGCTAAATTTATAGAACCTGGTGACCCTCCCTTGAGTGTGGACAAGCAAAGTGAAAAGAGAACCTCTCTACTTGAGCCATGGAAGAAAATAGCTATTTATGTTGTGAAGTACCTTACTTGCAAAGGTTGTCAGTCGAATCTACATTATGTGCACTTCAAACTCCTGAATCATATGAGGCATGGGAGAAGAATGAATGTTCCAAACATACTATACCACCTTTCAATTATGGTATCTGAGACTCAAAAAGGTAGGGATAATTTCATTTCCCACCATTGTCTGATCAAATTATTAGTTGAGAAGTCTCTACATGATGTGTCTGACATGACTTGGGAAGAATTCTTGAATATTGATCAAATTAGACTAGAGAATTTGCAACCTATGGTTTTTCCTCCACCTCATAGGACTAGAATGAGAGTGAGTTTTGTTGAAGACACTCCTGGAACCTCAACTTTTGACACGGGACCTAGTGTAAACCCTCTTGTAGTTGAATAAACTATAGAGATTAGTTCTTTTGAGACTAAACATTCAGATAAAGAAATTTCCTCTTCAAATTCTAATGATGATGTCCCTCTTTTCATCCCAATGTGAACTAGGGCATAGAAGAAAGAGGGAAAAATAAATAAAGGAAAAGCTAAAAAGAAAACGAAAGAAAAGAAAGTTTCAAGCTCTAAGAAATGAAAGGCTCACACTATTCTTCTTGTAGTTGAAGAGAAACATGAGATCCCTCATATCAGCCTTTGCTGTACCTCTGGAAGAAATCCCTAGGACTAAAGAAACGTCACAAGAGGATATAGAAGCCCCAATGGGGTAGGTGAATGTTGAGGAAAATAACATATTTGAGGAAGCAACAAATGTAACATTGGAAAATCTTGTTGCCATCGTAGAAAGAGTTGAGAGTCAAGAGTATAAGGAAAATCAAGAGAATCAAGAGCTACTGCAACAAGAGAAAAAGAAAGAGCCAGAGCAAGAGCCCCTGTAGCTAGAACTAGGAGAACAATCGGCACCCCTGTAGCCAAAATTGGATGAAAAAATAGAATCCTTGCAACTAGAGCCATTTGAAGAGCAAGAGTCAGTGCCAAGAAAACATAAGCCTTCTAATTTTTCAATGCACATGGTAGCCATGAACTTATGGAGAGAAATGCAGAGGGAAGAGGAATGGAAAGAGGAGAAACGCATGATGAAGAAGGAAATTCAAAAGAGAGATGAAGAAATTGAAGATAAAAATGCAAAAAATGTTGCTTTGAAGGAGAAGGTGGACAATATGGCAGCTTTGGTACCTCAGCTATTGGAATGCAGGACTCCTCCAAGGGTCTATGCTCTATATTTGAAGAAGAAGAATCTTTCTTTTAAACCAGCAAGGATTGCTTCAAGTTTGAATCCTTCCATTGAGACTCCTCTTGAATTTTTCCGTGCTTATCAGATTGCTCCTCCTGAAATGAAGAATTTGTTGTGTGAATTCTATTTGCATAATTATGTTTTGACCCAAGATCATGATTGAAATCCACTGTTGTATGCTAGGGATGTCCAATTAAGGTCATTTATGTCTTGGATACAAAATGAAATCAGTTGGGGACAATAGTTTAGGGCTTATAGGAAAATAGAATACAACACTCCCCTGCCCATCAGGGCTGAATCTAGAAATCTAGGAGATATTTTCAGTGATTGGCACATAATTCTTTTTAGACCAAGCTATGGCAATAGGATCCTACCTGAGAGAGATGGAGTTTACAGAGAATATGAGATGGTAGTAGAAACCATAGGGGAATTTGTAAATGGATATTTGGCATAGAGGTGGAATAGTTTGAATGATGAATTAAAACAAGTTGAGCCTCACTCTCTGTAGAACAATGTTGCAGCATGTAAGAGGGTTGATAGATATATACAGATTGGAAGGACAAAGGGACAATTTTGGCTTCCACTAACTTTTCAGCCACCTATCTTATTATGGCCTGTGCCAAATTTTAGGTATTACTAGTATGATATGGCTACAGAGAGATAGAGATGGAATAGGTTGGACATACAACAAGGGATCTATTGGGACCCTAATTCATGCACCTCAAGAATTGATGTAGGAAAGTTGGCAGTTGCAAATTTTAGGGAATTAACTAAGAAAAAGAACAACCCTTCCTCTACTAGAGGACCAACAAAGCCTTAGGTGGGAGGAGTGATGAGTCCAGTTTATGAATCAATTTTGATAAATTTTATTATCCATTTGTTGTAGTTGTCATAGAATTTGATACTTGGATGTTGACCTTTTTATGATATTTCCTCAAAACCATAAATATTGGGCATAAGCTTATTTTGAAATCTTTAATGACATTGGCATGCTATATAAACTATCTATGTTAATTTAACATGTGGATTAATGAATGTTACTTTAAGATAATTACAAATATGCAATTGTTGTGTGTACTAATATTGTTATGCAGATATAATCAGAAGCCTACAAAATTAGGGAAGATTTTGTCGGCTGGTCATTCGCCATGAAGGCCAACAAGGTGATCGTTCAAAGTGCAATGGAGGGAAGACTCTCAGCAAGAGGGAAATTCGTAGTTTAAATCAAAGGATTGTAACTGCCTTGTAAATGGTCTTAATTGTTTGTTGACCAAATATAATTTGTGTTAAGGAAAACATATTTGACTAGATTCCACACATGCATAACTTCCTCTCCACTTTTTATCCTTTCCCTAAAGTGGCATCCTCCTAATCTGTTGGAGTTGAGTGCCTTGCTAGGAATTTAGTTAGTAGTTATTCTTCTTATAAATAAGACTTGAATCCTCCTTCTCAAAAGGTTGATTAATCTAATGATGTACTCATATTCTTAGTTTTCCAGTAATATAATGATGTTGCTTGATTGTACCCATGTTTCCAATGAATAAAATGAAATTATTTTATGTATTTGAGTTCACATTTTTTTTAAAGGATACTCATCCAAAGGGGCACACTTGGTGAGCATTCCATCCTTTAGTTTAGTTATTGTTTTCTATTCAGTTAAAATATGGAACTTTATGTTCTTGCAACCACTAGAATTTCATTTTGTGAGTGTTTCTACAACTAAAGCAGAAATAGTAGTTTCTTGTTTGTTTGCTCATATTTTCATTTATGTCATGCATTTCAGATTAGTATAGTTGCTTGTTTATGCTCAACACTTATATTATTTCTTTCCAAGCAATTTACTTTTAGCATTATTTCTTTCTTAACTGTAGGATGAATATGGCTACTTTGGATTCCTATTACGCATACTATGCTGACCCATTTCAAGTCTATGTCCTTGGGTGGGTTGACAAGTTAAATGCACCTTCATGATGATTGAGATAGCTATTCAAATTAGATGTCTAATCTCTAAATCACAACTATAAGGGATTAGTTGTTAAATCATTGTAGGAAGCCAACATGGATCATAAAGAGATGTTCCTTGAACATGCAAAAAGACTTCCAAAGCATTCTTTTATATTGTCATGCCACCAACAACCATCACAAACCAAATACAGAAAAAGTACTCCAGCCCAAAAGCATAAAATACAAAGCCTTAAGATAAAAAATTAATAGATCAACTTGTGGATCACTTCAACACATGAAATATGAACTAATAAATTGCAAACATTGAGAGCACATCCACCAAAATACAAAAGTAGAGACATCAATATAGAGAAATGTGGAGCATTTTTTGGACCAATCTAGACAACCAACAAAACTACCAACCTTCTAGAATAACTAGAAAACTCCTCAGCAACATTTGTGACCTAAAAGGATGGGAGTACAAAATTCACAAAGCAAAAATACTAAATTTCAAACCATAATAACACATCTTCAAGAGTGAAGAAATGTGGAGCATTCTCCCAAATAGTCTTGAAAGCAACTACTAGTAACAAAAAAAAATCACCAAATTGTAGAGACCAAAACTAATTTTTGGAAATACATGCTTCCACAAGAACAATAGGAGAGAGCATACAACATACTAGATACCATTAACAACATCTCTCCACCATCAACAATACTTATAATCCTCAACTTAATGCTTCTAATCAATAATCTTAATATATCAACTCCTCTAACACCAACTATACAAAATATTACTTTACTTGATCTTGAGCAATGCATGACATCCAACCATGAACATCAAAACATCAAAGGCATGACACATAACCATGAACATATCACCATCGAGTATCAACAACATATAACTGGAATGACAAAAATAATGAAAATCAATATCAAATAAAAATCACACAACCATGTTCAACAATCTACTTAACCAATGCCAACCAAATCACCAAGTGTTGACATCATGACAATCTCCTCAAGTTTTCACATCAATGACAACCAATTCAAATCCTTATCTCCAATCCAATTGAATCTAATTCATACCCATAACCTACAAGAAGGATAAGAGAAAAAGGGTTGTGTCATATAGGGGCTTGCCTTAATCAAACCCCATTTTGTTGTTTCCACCTCCACAAATGGCTATGATGATAATGATATAAATAAATGGATAAAAATTTAATGATAAATGATAATACTATAACATACCACACACACACACACACACACACACACACACACACACATATTCCTTTTTGGACTATAGTTAACTATCTCATCATATAGAATGAGAAATTGAAGGTTTCTTCAAGATCCTACAAATGTTTTTGATTAACGAAAAAAAAGTTTTGAAGGAGCCCCAAAACCCACAAAAAACCAACAACAAACTGACCATTAGGTGATATTCTTCAGGATATCTTCCACCTCATGTTCTAGTTTGTTCATATTAAGCATCGCTTTCTTGATTTATTGAATGTTAACTTGGACCTTATCAGCCTTTCTTAAGGTTTTCTCTAGTTCTCTTACACGGCCCACCATAAACTTCCTGACTGTTTACTTTATCCACCTCCTCTTCCACAACAATCTTGTCCTGATAAGCATTCTCAAGACTATCCACCATCATATCCATAGTGTTTTCCATGGGTTTTAAAATCTTATGGCTAGTATTCATCACCACTTGGATGGACTCTTTTATGTGCTTGAATTTTTCCTCCATAGCCAAGATCTTATCATCATGATTGCTCTTAAATTTCTCAAGGTCTTCAACAATTTTCTTGAGGAAATCCACCATATACTTCTTTTCTTCCTCAGTCCACAAGTTTGTGGTCTTCACTCTGTCTCTAGCAGTGTTGTCAGGGAACTCAGGTCTTTCCAGTTTGCTACTCATAGACCTCTATTTCAACTTAATTTCCTTAATCTCAAAAAACACCCATCTCATCAGTCTAAAAAATCCACAAACCCATTATGAGCAATATCCAAAATATTAGCAGGGAACTCACGTTCTTTGAAATAATGATTTTCAGCCCTGAGCTCATTGGGATAACGAGGTTTGTCCTCTCTATTAGTGGAAGGGTAGCTAGAACACTCATATGAAGAATCCATCAGAGACTCCTTGGTATGATGGGTTTTACCTTTCACCTTGGTCTTAGCCTCATCATAGGTTGGGATTAATACCTTAGTGTCGCCTTTAGGGGTCAAAAAACCATGTTTAGAGGGGACACTAGCCTTCTTTCTTTTGTTACTCCCCTTCTTCAGAGATTTAGAGGTCTCACCATCCTCATTCTCTAGATCAATATCCTATTCCTCCTTCTCAGTGTAGCTTGTGCCCAATTCCTCTTTTTTAGAAACAGAGTTAGGGGAAAGGGAAATTTTGGACAAAGTCAATTGGGCTTTGAAATGTTTAGAAATTAAAACCAGCAAACCCTCATGAATATTAGGGTATCTAATAGGGTTCATAATATGGTCATTGAGGCTAGTATTCAAAGAGGTATCCAAATAGAAGGGGATGGAAACCCTAACATAATGTCAGAAGTGATTGAGGAGAAAAAAATGGTAGCCAAAGACCCTAATGTGTCTCCCATCCAAAGTGATATACTCCATGATCACTTTCAACACCTTCTTCCAAACCTTCTTTATATTCTCTATATTGTAGCTACTTTTGGAAGCCCTATGCAGCTTTTCTTCTTCCTTTTCCATCTTCAAGAATTTCTTTACTGCCATATCTGAGAGTTTTTTGTCCCTATAAAATTTTAGACCCTCCATGGGAAGACCAGTCGCCTCAAAAACAAATTGCTCATTAATGGTGATTTTCCAGCCACAAAGTTTAATTTTACCATTCTTCCATTCCTTAGCAAAGAATCTGGTGACATCCGGGTCCCAACCATGAAGTTTTTCAATATAGGAAGTGAGCCCTCATTTTTCCAACAAATGCCACACTTTAGTATTGTTCCTTAGCTCCTCACATTCAGTCAACTCAACATGACGATGATCTCTTCCCATATTTGCAGTGTAATAAGCTTGATCAAAAAGTTCCCACAAAAGACTCTCTGCAAGACCTAGAAAGTGTGTGAGGCAAGAAAAATCATAAATCCTTGGGTACACCTTCCTACAAAGAAGAATAATTAAGCAACCATTCCAGAGCTATGTGACAAGACCCTTCTCATACATAATCATTAATTGATAGGGGCATAAGATATCTTCCTGTGAATTCTGTCAAGCCTTAATAAGCCTGACACGCCTACCTCCAGAGTGTCACCATGTTTCCATGTATTTTTTTCATTTTCTTGAACACCCTTATTAGCAAAAAAGTTTGACATCATGTTGATTTCCTAGTAAGCATGGGAAATATAGAAATTTTGAAAGGTTCTTATAATGTTTTTAGACAGATTAATCAAACTTTCTATAGTCCACAATAGCTTTTCAATACCTTTAATACATTGAATTATATTATTACAGTCCCCTCCAAGCCACACATTGTTGCAATTCAATTGAGAGAAATATATAAAGATTGGTATGCCCCTATGGATTCAATAAGATGGTTGGTCTGGGTACGTAGGGGGAGCACCACCACTTAAATAAAAAATGTCATTCTCACCCTTATCACTCCCCCACACCTAGCTGGCCCAGGATTACCATTAGTTACCCCATCAAAATTAATTTTAACCCAACCAGGAGGAGGAAGACTCCACTAAATGCCATCCCTAACACCCTTAGCTGAATTGAGGGGAAAAGAAATATCCAATTTAATCTTCCACACCTTAGCAACTCTAACCTCATAATCTTGACAGCTGAATCTAACTTTAGCTTTTGTTTTACCACTTAACCCATTTGAATTCTCTCCCACAACTCTGCAAATTTTACCAAAAATAATTTCCTCCAAGAGAACAGAGTCTCTAAAGATCTTGTTATTGTATTCTTTCCAAATACCCCACACAAGGTGTAGAAATATGTACTCCCAAAGCAACTTTAGCACCTAATTATTTGATAGAGAATTCCATTGGTAGTAGAAGTCCCAAATAGAACTAGGAAAGGCCCAACTGAGGTTCTACAGATCCAAGACCCTACATCATATATTATAAGAAAAAGGATGAACAAGAAATAGGTGTGACACTATCTCATCCTCTACACAACAAAGATAACATCTGTTACGAAGAGAAATACCACATTTACAAAGGTTGTCATTGGTTAGAATTTCATTCTAAAGAAGGATCCAAGGAAAAATGTTGACTTTAGAAGTGAGGTTATACACCCAGGCCTTCGCCCACAAAGGAGAAGAATTAAGAAAAAAAGAAGCCATTGTTGTAGAAATAGAGTAGACCCCTTTGGAAGACAAATTCCAAACCATAGTATCCTCCTGGCCCTATGGATTCAAAACTATAGAATTAAGGAGAAATTGTAGAGGAGCAAGGTCTGGGCTAATATAGGAAATAAAAACCCACTGTTCATTTCTCCAATAGTCCCCCACCAAAGTACTAAACCTGAATTTACTCTCCGCCATATGAATCTTGAAGAAATTATGATCACATAGTGGCTCATTCCCAATCCATTTGTCTTCCCAAAATAGAATCTTTCTACCATTTCCAATTTTCTAGAAAGCACCTTTAGCAGCAAGATCCCTAACCTTAATGACACTATTCCAAATATTAGAGCCATGTGGGAGGCTCTAAGAGCTGAGAAAATCTTGCACGAGCTGACTTCACGTAGATATTTACTATTCCAAATAGCATTCCATCCACGAATGTCAAAAAAGGTCCTCCAAACTTGCTTCACCAGAAGAGCTTTATTAAAAACTCTAATATTATGTACACCAAGACCTCCATACTTCTTGGACTTACACACATTATCCCAAGAAACTAGCGAGATTCTCTTTTTCTCCTCAACCCCTAACCACAGAAAGTGCTTCTGAATCCTATCAATAATATCCACAAATTTGGAGGGGATCTTGAGCAAACTTAGAGCATAAACAAGAAGATTCTAGAGAGAAGACTTTAGCAGCAAAACTTTACCAGCCAACAAGCTCCTATTAAACCTATCCACCAGAGATATCCAAAAAGAATCAAGGGGCTTAGATCTCAGAGGAAGACCTAGATAGGTGGAGGGGATATGGTTAACAACACAACCAAGAATGTTATCTATCTTCCTCTACCTGGGTTCAGGGGTATTGAAAAAGAACAAGGAGCTCTTGGTCCTATTTATTTTCTACCCAGAGGCCTCTTCATAAAGTAAAAGAGTGCCCTTCAAAGTTTGAGCTTCTCCAATAGTAGAACTTCCCATCAGAATATTGTCATCAACAAATTGTTGGTGAGAACAAACATGATTTTCCAAGGATGGTATTAATCCTTTTAGACTTCCCTCCATCACCTTTTTATGAATAAGTCTCCCAAAGCTTTATGCCATCAAAGTAAAAAGGATAAGGGAGATAGGATCCCCTTGTCTCACCCCCTAGAAACCTTAAAAAAAAGAGAAGGAGAACCATTAATAATAACAATAGTGGTGGTGGTGGAAATCAATTCCCAAATCAACAGAAGGAATCTCTCTAAGAAATTTAAAGCTCTTAGAATATTCAATAAAAACCCCCAATACACCCGATCATAGGCCTTGGACATGTCCAGTTTTAATAGAAAGCCTTGAATCTTAGAAGCCTCTAATGAATGGATATTCTCATGGAAAATGATGATAGAATCCAAAATATTTTTTCCTAGGACAAATTCATTCTATTGAGGAGAAATCAAAAGTGGTAGCACATTAAGTAGTCTTGTAGTAACCACTTTTGAGATTATCTTGTAGAAAGAGTTGCATAAGATAATAGGACAAAAAGAGTCAAGGCCATCAGCACCATGGAACTTAGGGATGAGGACAATAAAGGTAGATTTAAGCTCCTTCAATAATTTTATCAATCCAAAGAATTCATTGACCACATTGGCCACATCCTCAACCACAATCTCCCAAAATAATTGAGAAAAGATCCTGAAAATCCATCTAGGCCCAGGGACTTATTTCCTTCAAAAGAGAAAAAAACTCTTCTTTTTTCTTCCAAAGATGGGATTACATTCAAAGATTTGTTTTGGTTCTCATTCAAAATTCTAGGGATAGCATCAATGAGAATTTTTTGAGCATTTGTATCCATCCCCTCCTCAGCAGTCAAAAAACTAGCAAAAAAATGATTAGCCTCATGCCTAATCTCATCCTCCTTATCAATTTTGGTACCATTATTCATAATTTGAGTAATCTTGTTTGATTCTGTATGCTTTAGAGTAGTCATGTGGAAGAACCTGGTGTCCCTGTCACCAGAGGATAGCCACATTGATCTAGATATTTGTTTCCAAAATTCTTCTTCTTTGGATATAATATCATGGTAATTAGTAAGAATTTTGTTTTCTATAGAAAGGAAGTCATTCACATAACCTTCCTTCTAAATTCTATCTTGGATCTTCTTCAACTCTAGCTGAATAGCAAATTTCTTAGAAAAAATATCCCCAAAAACTTCTTTATTCCACAATCTAGCCTTAGCTTTGACCTCACTTAATTTTTTGGCCACCCAAAACATAGCAGTCCCATTGGCCTTAATATTCCACCACTCCTCTATGCATTTAAATTTTTAGAATGAGACAACCACATTCTTTCAAACTGAAAATGAGTATTCATCTTACCTAAAATGGGATCCACCACAAAACTGATGGGGAAATGATCTGATCCAATCCTAGAGAGAGCCATTAAGGAACATAAATAATTCATCATCTAATTATTCGAGATAAGATCCCTATCCAATCTTACATGAATGAGATCATTCCCAACCCATCTATTAGACCAAGTATAGGTTGCTCCATTAAGATCCAGATCATGCAAACCCTGGGAGTTAATAAAATCTATCAAATCTAATTTAATATCCGACTGAATCTGAGAATGACCAAACTTTTTTGACATAAGCAACGAGGTACTGAAGCCTCCCATAATCACCCAATTCTCATTGGGAAAGCTCTTCTTAAAGGATTCAAGACTTTTCCAAAAATTCCTTCTCGTCATTTTGTTGTTGGGAGCATAGTATTAGACAAAATCCAAACAAAGTCATCTCTAACATGCCTGAACCTAGTTGCCACATGATTGGTATCTTCCCAAACTGGAGTACCAAAAATATGATCTTGATTCCAAAAAGTTAACTAAACCCCCTAAGGCCCCATCCAAACTCCTACCTTGCACACCACAATTCTTAAAGACCTTTATCCTTTCCACTTTATCCTTAGGCATCTTGGATTCTTCAACAATTAAAATACTAGGCTTATGATCCCTAGCAAAATTTCACAGAATATCTTGTTTATGGGAACTGTTAAGCCCCCGAATATTCCATGACATAATCTTCATTACTTAGATGGAGTATTACTTCAGAAAATCTCGGTGATGGTTCTTTGAACCCCATAAACAATATTTTGAAGGAATTCCCATTCTCTATGCCATTTTATAGATTTCCTTCTTAAACTTCATTGGTTACCATATTTCGCTTTTGTTTTGTTTCTCATAGTAACCCCCACAATGCTATTTCCTTTCTTACTCTTCTTATTTTCCACTTTTGTGTATGAACTATCCCCTTTCAGATCCATATCCTCAAGACCCAAAAAATCTTGACCATCAATGAAGTCATTTTCACCAACACTCTTCAAAAGAAAGGATTGAACCATGTCATTCTTTTCCTTTAGAGTGTCCATAGAGTCCCTAAATGTAGATTTCACATTCTCTAGTGAGCATTGAGACTCTTCTTGAATAGATGAAAGAGGGTTCTTCCCCCCCTCAGCCACATAATCCTCCACACAACTTCCCTTTCTCCCAACACCAAGACCAATATGAGAAATATCTTACAGACTCTCACCAAAGGAGTTAGAGAACTTCTCAACTGAATTAAGACTTTCATCAGGCTTCTTTTCATCCTCCCCCTGAGACTCCTTAGTACTTGATTCCACTAGCCCATTTTTTAGGGTCTTGTCATCTATTTTTAAAGCTTCTAGATTTACAGGAACATTCTCTTGCAGTGGCTCCTTGTCATTATTAACCCCTACCTTGGGGTTTTGATTATCCTCACTCTTCTCTTGAACATTCTCAAAACTATTCAACACATCCTTGTTCTACTATTTTTTTCCTTCCATATTTTAGACTCCTTTATAGCTTGCTTAGGTTCAGGCTTGGGAACTTTAGTGGGCATTTCCTAGCCCAATGCCAAGATTTTTTATAGGAAAAGCACACAAAAGGAAACATCTCAAACTCCACTGTCTGGACCCACTTACCAAGTTTTGACACAATCTCTATGGATGATGGAAGATCAGTGGATTGGGTTATACCCATAGAGATCCCAGCAAAGACCAACCTCTTCTTAGCCGAAGCCATGGAATCTATGGATAATAACTCCCCAAAATAATTTGCAATTCCCCTGAAAACATCCTCATTCCAGAACTCCAAGGGAAGTCCTAGTAACCAAACCCACACAAGCACCGCTTCAAAAGATATATCTCAGAAATCCATTTTAGAAGACCACTTCTTAAGAGCCAAGGATGACCTCGCCAATGACCCAAGGACCACCACACAAAATTGCAGATTTGTCCTCTTCATAGGAAAAATTAAAAGAAAAGAACCCCTTTGGTAAAGCTGCAACCTCAACTTGCACTTTTACTTTCCATTTCTTCCTAACAAAATCCTTAACCACTTCAATATTTGGTCTCAGGACCATGAACTTACCCACCGACAAAGAGGCCATCAGTAAAACACTATGTTCAATCACTAGATCAGGTACTATAATAGCAAAATTCCCACTTGAGGGATTTGATATATTGCTAACTAGAGGGAAAACCAACTTACCAACAGGCTTAGTCCTTAGCAATGAAATCCAGCTTCTTTATGGATTGTATCGACAAAAGTCTCTCAAACAATTCTCCAAATGTCCCAGTCTGACATGGGAATTCTTGGTCACATCCTGGTTCCCCAAAACCTCATCCCCACTAGCTTTACCATTGAAAGGAGGACCAAGAGACACCTTACCTCCAGGGTCCACCTTTTCGCCTAGGTCCCCCTTCTTCCCTAGGCCCTAATCCTCATATTCCACTCCCCTTTGCTTGTCACCAACATTCTCCCCTGTCGCGACCTCAGAAAGCCCAACCACTTGGAAAGATCTAGCCGCCTTCAAACCAGACACGTGCAAACCATCATAAAATTCAAAACCCTGCTCCCACTCTCCCATCACTCATTCCATAGAATACTAAAATCCTACAAATGTTAGTGCTCATACAAACAATAAACAAGAAATATATATATTTGGTGATGTATTCTAGAAATGAATTTGGTTGATAAAGTGTTGTAGATGTGTTTCTTATTATTCTCTTAAAAGTGTTGTAATTTAATTTTGGATTCTCTTTTGATATAAAAATTCAAATTATGGGTTCAAATGGAGGGAAATACTTATATTTATATGATTTTCAAAATATTTTGTATTAACATTTTTATAAGATTACAAATAATTTGATATCATAAACATATTAAGGCCGATGTAATAAATTTTAAGATTTAGGGCCTAATTAGGGGAGACAAGGGATAGGGTGCCCTAGTCTATCCATATTTTTATTTTTAAATATATTTTTAAATATATATTTAACTTAATTTCCTAGATTTAAGTCAATTTACCAAAAATAGAAATAAAATAGATGATTAATAAGCATAAATAGGTACAAGCACTTAAGGGGGGGTCAAGCATACTGTGAAATTATCAAGGGTGAAAATTTATGATGCTACATTTATCCCCCATTTAAGTGAAGGTATGAACTTATTCTCATAATCACACTAATGTATGGAGAAGCAAAAGGGGGTTCTTTTGTTACAACACTGGAAGGGTAAGATGATACTAAGCTAGGGGATGCAATATCCCCACGACTAAAGATCCTACTAAAAAATAATGACAAGGTAAGAGAATACATCACACACAAGACACGATGCAGCAAAATAAACATGATCTAATAAAAAATAAATCATACAAAACGAAGACATGCAGAAAACATGAAAAAATGGAGCAAACAAGGAATACAAAAAGTATACAAGGAATACACAAATAATACTAGAAATAAAAAAAGCATACAATGGATACACAGAGTATACATGGAATATATAAAGCATACAATGAATTCACAAGGAAAACACACCACAAGCATAAGGACTACACAGGGCATACACAAGACCCAAAAAATGAAACATACATGATGAAAGAATGAATTAAAGCACAATATGCATGAAATGAACATGTGGAACAAGTATGTTCAACATAACAATAAGGTTAGTATACTAAAAACTAAAGATTCACATCAACAAGGTAAGGAAACCTCGGGATGAAGGATTGTATAAATACTAAGCATCATCCATCAAATGCAAAATATACACATCTAAAATGCTAAAATGACGAATTAGAGTTCTCATAAGACTAGCAAGTTGTATTATGCTATTTTACAAGCATGCGTTACAAAGATATAATGGCTAGAAAGTTGTGTTATGCTATGTTTCCATACAAAATAATAATGACGGATCCAATAATATTATGAAGTTTTTTATGCTAATTTATTCATGAGATACATAGATCGATTGGATAGCAATTTTTGTTATGGTAATTTACTGATGAGACACATAGATCTACTCACTAGGTATGTGCAGGATCATGATGGGCTCAAAAGTGGCAATATGATGGGTATGTGTAGGTATGTGGCTAACGACTTTTTTTTACCCAAAATTGATGAAAGGAAAAGGGTTTTTAAAGGAGATTCTCATCTTTTGACCAATTTAAATTATGCTTTACTTTGAATTTAATAAATAATTATTATTTATTTTCTATTTGAATTATGAGTAAAGTCTTGATTGAAAAACATCTATAGCTTTCAAACGGTATCACATTTTTTGAATCTGAAACATGCGTCACATTCTATGCTTCGCATACTATAGGATTAAACAAAAAAATTAATTTCATGAAGTTTTGACCAAGTTAAGGTGGTCAGACATACGAGTTTTTATATTTTTTAAAAGTTTTAATAAAAAATTCATAATTAATTATTTAATTGGGAAAAAATTGCAAAAAAATATGCGTCACATCGGGACATGAGTCCTCTAATTATATCTAAAATATTATAAAAAATATTATTGTTTTATTGTGGTTAGGGTGGTCGGATAGACACTTCTTATTTTTTCCCTAAAATTTAAGTGCTACTACATTGAAATTTCAATTTTTCACCAAATAGATTTTAAAAAAAATAAAACTACTAGTTTAGAAACTACATTCAATTTTCTACATATTTTATTCTTACATATTTTTGAAATAATATAGATAACTTATTCAAATTTTTACTTCAAGTTGCCTAACTATGATTTTTTTGAATTTTTCACCACTTAAGGGCCTGTTTTTTCCATGATGATCCTGCAGATACCCTACTAGAAATTTGTATTATGCTATGTTTCTATGTAAAATGATAAATTGAAAGTCCCATAAGGCTATAAAGTTATTTTATACTTGTTTTCTCATGAGATACATAGATCCAATGGCTATCAAGTTGTGTTATGCTAGGTGTCCGTGTAAAATTATAAAGGACATGTCCCATGAGGATAAAAAGTTGTGTTATGATATTTTACTTATGAGATACATGGATATATTAGCTAGCAAGTTGTGTTATGCCATGTGTCCATGCAAAATAATAAATTATAAGCCCCATGAAGCTAGCACGTTATTTTATGCTAGTTTACTCATGAGATACAAGGATCTACAAGATAGAAATTTAAGTTATGCTAGTTGTCCATATAAATGATGAAAATTCATAAGATAGAAATTTGCATTATTCTAGGTTACTGTTAATAATGCATGTGTTTAATTTCATGATATGATAATCATGCCTCAAGATGTGCATCAATTTTTAACATCATGGGGATGAATTGATAACCATGGAGGCACAAGCAAATAAGTAAAATATCATAAGATGCCAATGTGTGGATATATGAAATGGATAGGGTGATATGCCCCCCTTAGATTGTTAGCATACTTAATATGATAATATTTTAAGCAAAATACTGTGAAGAGGGGATCATCAAGAAGTATGAAAACCTCAAAAATTAGTTGTCCTTGGTCCCCAAGAATGTAGGCAATGAAAAACATGCTAGATATTTTATTTTTTCTACCATTGATTAATTAACTTTGCACATAATATTGTACCACTATTCAAATGGTAATGAGTACCTCCATAGGGATAAAAATTCCACATAGTGAGGAGCAACACAATAGGATCTAACTTATTATATTAGAAGAATCAATGTAATGGTAAATGTCTATTTCATACGATAGTTGAATAGGTAGATTTATTATGGTATTATGTGGAATGTTCTTTTGTATTTCTCTCTTTAAGGCATGATAATAATTAGTAGAAATTCCAAACACTTGATGATATCCATACAAATAATAGTTTTGTTTGTTTAGTAGATTTTGTTTCACATGGTTTAGGAAGAGTGATTAATTTGACTTAAAGAAGTGTCCATAATATTTTTTCTTTCTCAGATCAGGGGTGTGGAGTAAGAAGGAATCAAGCTTCTTGTAAATGAAAGCTTGATTATCAACTAAAGGAGTCAATGAATGTTTCATACAAGGCTAGAGGAAGAGGATGTAGGTAACCTAATCCTTTTGTGGAAGGTTGTGATGTGTGATCTATAAGATCCTTTAATCCTCATTCATTACCTTCTATTTTTTTGAATCCTTGTTTGGAAAGAAGTAAAATGATGCAAGAGCATCTATGGTAATTGGAAATCTTGTATCAAACAAAAAAAAGGTTAATTTTGGTTCATCATTTTTGAATTTTTGAATAAATAAGTTTTGTATTTAATTTCATGATGAGAGGAAAAATGATATATTTTTGAATAATTAAAATAGTCTAAAAAATTCTCCTTTGCACGTTGAAGTTGGCTAGTGGGGGAAAGAGCAAGAAAAACAATTTTTTTTTTTAAAAAGACATTTATTTGCAAAACATTTAAATGGAAATATGAGGAATTGGGAATTGAATAAGGAGTTTTAAAATAATTAATGTTGATCCCTAAAAATTAGGGATTGGAGAAGTGGGTGCCCAAGATGATTTTTCCTTCTTGCCTTTTTGAGAGTCAAAAAGAGCTGAAACAACCTATCTTTGTGAGGCTATTGTGAGTGGGTTTTAATAAGTTTTAATTATATTTTAAAGTATAATTTTTCAGATATAGTAATAGGCATGCCATATTGGAGAAGTAAAAATAAAGAAAATGAAATTAATTCCTTGACAAAGTGGTGGAGAATCAAAATTTTATGAAGCAATAAAAGAGTTTTGAAGGAAAAATTTTTGGGGAGGAAACATAAAGGCACATATTTCTCTAGAGGAGATTTCTTTGGGTGTTATTTCTAGGTTTGGATGGATTTACAATAGTCCATTGAGGTTTCAAAATAGTTGGATTGAAGTCACAGAGGTTACAGATGATGTCGTAGTGCTAAGAGATGGAATTGTTTGCAAGAGCTCACATAACTGAGCATAGCAATATATTTGAATATCTTACCTTGCATATGCGATACATGTAGGAGGATTATTTGATACATATCATTCCATTAATGACTTAAATATTTTTGTAATCAAATTTCTTTAATCAAGAAAATTAATATTTTCCTATGCAAGAAAAATTTCTAAATTTTAAATTGCAAGTGTTATTTTTTGTTTGAGCTTTTGTTGAGGGGTTTTTAGAGAGGGTATAGAGAGTATTAAATCCCCTCTTCATCAGTGGTATCAGAGCTAGTGTTCATGAGTTTACAAGAAGAAGTGTCAATTGGAGACAATTTCCTAGGGGGTGGAGTGTGTGTGGTGTGTAGACCAATTGCCAAATGTGAGGTAGTCTATACCTAAGAGGTTGAAGTTTGAGAGTGTGTGGAAAGTGTGATGAAATGAAAAAAAAGAAAGGACCAAAGTTTTTCATAGTTGTATATGCAGGTGATCATGAGGGAGGGAATATTGCAAAAGTATGCTTTGAGGATAGCGTGAAGGAAAATGGTGAAAAGAAGAAGGATACTACAGTAGAAAAAGAGGTATCATTTAATTATGTTAGTAAAAATTTACATGAAAAATAGGTAGATGAATTTTTGGCTAATGTTGTAGCAATTCAGAGAATAGATTTTGATAATCCTAGATTTGACAAAGGGAATGAAGAAGAAGAAGATAGTCTCATGTTGAAAGAGGAGATAAGAAAAATAGAAAAATTATTTCAAGGAGAAATTATAGAAGAAGATGATGAAATTAAAGAGGTTGCAGCTAATACATGCCTCTTTGAAGGAGAAAAAGCTGCAGCAGTGAGCAAGGGAAATAAAATAGAGGTAATTGTTGATTTATCAAATTTTGTCAATGTTGCTATTGAAGCTAACTTTTGTGAGGGTGAAAAGGTAAAAGTGAAGAGAGATGGTAAGGTGCAGAAATAATAAGTTACAATATAAAATAGGACAAGGTATGATGAATTTTATTGACATAGAAAAAGAGGGTGAAGGAGAACTAGGTGAGAAAAATATGTAAATAAAACTCATTGATTTATATAAATTTGTTAATGTTGATTTGAGTGGAGGTGTTGAGAATGATAAAGTGGTATGGAAAGATGAAGCATTGTATAGCAAGGTGAAGAAGAAGAAATGGATGGATAAGGAAGAAAGATGGATGAAGAAAAAGCACATGATTTGGGTGTGTGCAAGAAGTTGAGTCCACTTTTTGGCCAAAAAGTTGAAGTGTTTTTCCCGATTTTCAGAATTTGACAGATTTGACCTTAAAATTTGAAGCACTTAGAGATGAAATCTTTAAAAAAGTCACTAATCATGAAATTTAGTGCTCGGAGTCTAGTTTCCAAATATGTAATTTATTTCAATACCCAAATTGTACAAATTGAGTTTCAATAAGTGTTTCTAAAAACCACTGTTTAAAAGTCACTTTTTTTTACCATACCATGCACGTGTACAACATCCATATTTTGACATAAATTATTGTATTTTTCTAAATCCTTTTGGGAAAATATTTGTGACTCACTGAAGCTTGTTCTTGATATTTTTTTGTAATTTTTTATTGATTTTTTTTTTTGTTAAATTTTTATTAGGAAGATTTGTCATTTTGAAAAATCATCATGTATGACATGCATAAGATGACCTAAAATTATCATTTTTTTATTTTTTATTTTTTAAATTGAAAAGAACTGTCTGAAGTTTGTTCTTGTGCAATTTTTTTGTCAAAATGTTATGTTGATCAAAAATTATTAAAATAGTAAAAAACCTTGATATTTAAAGTTTATGGACCAATTTTATTAGAAATTAATTAAAAAATAGAAAAAATAATCTAGTTGTCAAAAAAAAACATATTTAGAATCTGCATTGTCTCATCTAAAATGGGTTTTAACTTTGTCAAAAAAATTTGGAAAAAAAGTTGTCAGCCATATGTCCAAAGCCAATATTTTTCTCTGACATTGTTAGGACCTTCAACTTGCAGGTCAAACCAGGTTGAAGGCCTAAGTTTAGATTTCCAATGCTTTTCCCAAACTAAAATCCTAGGAAAAAACTTGACCACAAAGCTAATAGAAATTCAAATTTTAAAAAATAGGATTGCGCTCTATAAAACGAGATCCCATTTATTAAAAACGGGATCCCATTTTATCATCGAGATCCCGTTCCTTAGTTTATAATATTTAGACTGTTGAGAGGGAAACAAGATCCCATTTTGTAAATGGGATCTCATTTCCCTTCCAATGGTCCCCACATTGAGTATCGGGGAACGAGATCCCAATTATAGAACGTGGTCCCAATTTTTATAAACGAGATCTCGTTTTATAAATGGGATCCCATTTCTTTTATTTAAATTTACTACAAAAAATTGATGTGAAGTCTACAACTTCACATGTACGGCTGAGAGTAGTAAAGTAAACTATTTTTCATGAGTTATTGTATTTAGAGGTGGTGAACTTGATTTAGTTGATTTTTTCAAACGAGGCATCATCTACACCATTTTTGAAGTGGAATTGTGTTATTTTTGTGCTTGTTTGGAGGAACAAAAGGTCTTCAACTTGCAATATGGATTAATTTTTCAAAGGAGGCATGAAGAAAAAAAAATTTAAAATGGAATTGTGCTATCTTTCTACTTGTTTTAAGGAACACAAGAGGAAGAATTTTGTCCTAATAGAGATTCAACTTCCAATTTGGATTGAATATTTTGAAAAATTTCTCTATTAACATTCATTTGTGCTTGAGAATTTTATAATCATGGGAGATAAAGCTTGTAATAAGAGAAGGAAGACATTGACTCCTCAAGAAGTTAAAGCAAATAGAGAGGAGAGACAAAGACAAAGATAAAGAAGAATGAGAATGAAATCAATGAATGATGGTGAAGCAACCAATTCCACAACTATTGAAGATGAAATCATTGAGGATACCATGGTTGTAGATGAAGCTAATTTGCAAGGAGTCAATTGGAGAAGAATATGATTATACAAAAAAGTCCTACTATGTCTTCAAAGCCCTCTTTGAATGCTATGGAGAATGTTTCAATATGTAGAAATCCATGTACGTCTTCAAATCCACATGTGAGTGAAATGGTCAATTTGTATGTAGAAGTTTAGAAGATGTTGGACTTAATGATGTTGACATTGATGATATTCAGAGAGATGAAACTTTTATATAATTTTTTTGAAAATGAAAAAGAAAAATCTTTTGTTTCAAATGAAAATTGGAATGATCATTTTCTTGAAAATGAAAACAAAAATTGTTTTTTTTATGAAAATGAAAATGAAAATGAAAACGGTTTTGTTGATGAAAATGAAGATGAAGATGAAAATCTAGAATGTGATGTTGAATTTAATGAAAATACCTTTTTTAAAATTGGAAGTGGTGTTTTCGATAATCTTCCTGGTCAAATTTCTCAGAGGCAAATAAGAACACATGCAAATAGAATATACACCAAATTCTTTTATTGTAAAAAAATTGCATTTCAATGTCAACTAATGATGCAATTGATGAAAATGCAAAAAATGAGAATGTAATGAAAAGGTTAGGCTTTTATGTTAAACCAAAAAGAAAATATCAATCATTAAAAAATGTTATGTCTACTAATGCTAGTGCCATTCAATCTATTGGGAAAAATAGTTGATCTAAAGATAAAAGCACAGCAAGAAGAGCTATAACAACTGCTATAGTTAATAATGCAACTTTGAATAAAAGAATGGTAAGCAATATTAGTGAAGTTTAAAAAATACATCCTAAAAAATTGCTAAGAGAGGCAAAAAGAAGAGAAAGTATAGAAAATGATCCTATCAATCAATGTTGGAGTTTCAGTGGATGACTACCGAGGTTTAATATAAAATTGAATGTTGAAATTAAATCTTTGATTGAAAACTATTGGCATGATAATACTAGGGTTTCATCTAATGCTAGAGATGTTTTAAAATTAAGGGTGGGGTCCAAAGTTCACGATCCTCACCAAACAAACCTATTAGATACAACACAAACTGAATTTTATAGAAAATTTTGTAGCGATTCAGTGTTACTTGGTAATATTAAAATAAGTCAAAGGTCTTTTGAAAAATGTAAACCCTAGTATGTAAAAATTAATAAGCAACAAATATCTTGTTGTAAAATACATGTTCAATTTCGTTATTTTTATGATGTTTTTCAATGTATAAATTGTACCTTGCATACTAACATGATTATACAAGATTGTGGTATTGATATGCTACCTGAAGCAATAAGAGTTTATTTCAGGTTTTTTTTGTTAAAAATCTAATGATAAATTATTTTATTTAAGTTCTTGTATTTTTGGACAATGTATTAACTGTGGAAATCTTTCATTTTTAAGAATTTTTTTGCATGAAAGTGTTGATCATGATTTTGGACAACAATTAGTAGATGTCAAAAGATTTAGGAAAGTTCACTATTCTTTAAAAGATGGAAAAATAGGAAAGCGTTGTGATTTAGTTATAGAAAAAGTTAGTGTGCATGCATTCACGAGTAAATTTAAGAATAAAATTGTTCCAAAATATGCCATGCACTCTAAACATGCTCGATGGCTTGATGGCCAATTTCGCGCATGTAGAAACACATTTCCAATTGGTACTATACTTTTAGCGGTTGATTTTGTGAAGAATTATACTCTCTCTCCATAAGAGGAAATTCAATCTCAATATTATAATTCAGTGCAAGTAGCTATGTTTGTCCATATTTTTTATAGACATGCAGATGATAGCACTAAGGATGATAGAAAAGTTTTGAGGGAGTATCATTTTTATTTGAGTGACAATCAGTTACACTCATTAGAGTTTGTTCAATACTATTTTAGTATATTTTATAGAAATTTAAGAGAAAGAGGAATTGAGATGAAAGAACACCTCATATGGTCAGATAATTGTATGGGGTAGTTCAAGAATGCTCAAATGTTCTATTGGTTAAGTAGGGTTTACAAGGAACTTAATGCCCAACATATATGGAGTTTTTCTGAAGCTGGGCATGGTAAAGGAGAACATGATGGAGTTGGCGTGTGTGTCAAAAGAATTCTTGCTAGAGAACAATTAAAATTCAAGGATTCAGTAAAATTTAAAGATGCACGTGAGATTATGGATTCATGTAATAGAAGATTATTTAAACTTGGTTCGAGTGATTACTCTACATTTCATCGATTCTTTTGGTTGGTGGAACAAGAGAACATTGCACCTAGAGTTGATTGTGAGATAATTAGTGGATCTACTAAATGGCATTCATTTAGGAGTGCGACAACAAGCACATGGACTATTTGGACAAGGGAGCTTGCATGTTTTTGCCTTTTTTCTATCTCAGGAGATTGGGAAGCATGTGAAAATATAGAATGGGTTGAACAGTGGGAGCAAAGATCATTGACACCTACAGAAGCACATAATCAATATGAAAGAACTATTGAAAAAAATGATCAAGTGTTTGCATCTGAAGATTATGACCATGTTTCAGACCTTGTACAAGAAGGTAATTTTAATTCAATTTGTTTCATTTTATTTCACTTTATTAAGTTTTTTTGTAATACTAAATTATTTATATGGATATGCACAAGTTATTAAATCAAATTTTGTTGGCAGGACATGTGTATGTTGTTATTGCACCTAAGGGGAATGAAGAGAAAATAGAATATTGGTTGGCTCGTTGTGTGGAAACTAAACACAAGTTAATAAAATCTCGAGAAGATGATGATGGATCTCATTATCCAACAAGTATGGTGATCCCCTTAAGATACCCCCTTAAGCAAATTTTGATAACAATTTTTAGATCCCCTTAAGCAATTTTTTAGAACAAGTCTTTGATCCCTTAAGAAATTTTTGAGAACTTATTTGATGATGGTTTTTGAACATGTTTTCCAATATGATCGGTGGTAGTTGTTGGCACTTGGCTACAAAAATGCTTGAGAAGAAAGAATGGTCTACCTGCATTCGAAGACTACAAAACACATAAAAGATTATAAATTATTCACATTTGGTGGTGGCAACAAATATAAAACTAGAGCGGTATTGTGGTAGGCCTTCAAAAAAAGTGCTATGGTCAATTTCTATGGAAGAGCATGAGGCAATCATAGATGCATTGCAAAAAAGAGGATGCAGATGGTACAATGGAATAAATAAATACAGGTAAATATAGCTTTAGTTTTATTTTGTCCTTTTAAATACATTAAATACATGTTTCGACATTAATCAAGTGTGTTATTAGTTGAAATTGATTTAAATTGTCTTTTTATACATCCTTAAGGCATAATCACAAAAAGGATCTAGTCCATGCAAATTCAACCTAGACAACATGGAATACTTAGTAAAAATAGGTAATTATTAGTTAAATTATATTTAAATACATGTTTTGATTACATATTGATATTTCTTGTACATTAATAGTTAAAATTGATTTATTGTCATTTTTTGTATCCTTAAGCCATCATTGCATTGATCTCATACTTTGAAACAAAAAGGAGAGGATGCCGTTCAACCTACAAACATGTGTGCAATACTTTTAAATGCAGGTACTTGAGTTCTGTACATATAGATAGTTTTATATAAATTAAAATATGTATGTTTTGATGATTTCATTGATATTGCTTGTACCTTTTTTATATCAGGTGGTGTGAAGACCTACTACATTCTAGCCACGAGTTTGAGATTTTCTTGAGATGGCATATCCAAATTTTGTAAACATTGTTTTGAGATGGCATATATGTACATACATACTTACAAATTTAAACATACTCTATGTACTTCTATGTATCAAATCAATATTCTATATATCTTTTTTGTTAAATGTGCATGTTTTCATATTTTGAAACTTTATGTGTAATTGTATAATCACTAAATATCATGCATACATTATTGTTAAATCAATTATATCCTTAAGACATTGTATTATGACCCCTTAATACATCCCCTTAAGAAATTATATTATGACCCCTTAAGACAATCTATGACCCCTTTAGACATCCCCTTAAAACCCCTTAAGACATCCCCTTAAGACGTTCTATTATGACCCCTTTAGACATCCCCTTAAGACCCCTTGAAACATCCCCTTAAGACATTCTATTATGACCCCTTTAGACATCCCCTTAAAACCCCTTAAGACATCCCCTTAAGATGTTCTATTATGAACCCTTTAGAAATCCCCTTAAGACCCCTTAAAACATCCCCTTAAGACGTTCTATTATGATCCCTTTAGACATCCCCTTAAGATGTATTATAACCCCTTAAGACATCCCCTTAAGATGTTCTATTATGACCCCTTTAGACATCCCCTTAAGATATATTATAACCCTTAAGGCATCCCCTTAAGACGTCATTATTTGTTTTGACAACTTATAAATTAGTGTTAGATGTTATTATTTATAGAATTTATTAATACTTTTATTCTCTAATATTCTATGGTATTGTTTATTTATTAAAATTGTATCCTTTCTGGTATATAAATAGATTGCGTTTGTTTGTAAATTATGATTTATTGACTAATTATTGATTGGCATGAATTGAATAAGTTCATTGAGTAATTATCGCTATTTATTGAATGTACATATCATGTATATCATGTATGAAATCACTAAATTTGTAAAGTATAAATATTAAAATGTCCTATATTAATATCATGTATGAGATCACTAAATTTCATATTAATGTCTTGACTATGAACATAAAATGCATAAATGTAAATGTGTAAATTTAAAATTTCAAACAATAATAAAGTCCATAATTTGTGTAACATATTAAGTGCATGAAACCAATATATTAAGCACATGAAATAAAGTCTAGAGTACAACCCATGAACTAAAGTCCAACTAAATACTTGAGCCATGAAATATAAAGTCCAACAGAGTACATGAGAAACCAGAAATATAGTCCATGAAATAAACAAATATAACACATAAAATCACATGTTTCTAGGTCATGTATTGTCTCTATAATCAAGACACCTCTTCACACCATGCAGACTATGCGGGTGACCTAAAACACTTTGTACAAGAGAAAGATGAAATCAGATGTAAGACAATGAAAAATGATTTATTGACAATTTAATTTATAATCCATAATAAAATTAAATTACCATCATATTTGCATCCAGATGCTTTGGTGCACCTGAAGCAACCTCTGAATTCTCTAAATCAATCTACATAAACAAGACAAAGAAATTTGAAATTAGATGTACAACTCTACAATTAAATTTTTTTAATTTAATTTAATTTATAATTTACCATATTTTAATTGTATCGTATTCTGTAATGCCCCGCCACACAACCCTAGGGAAAGTTGCAATTTACTAAACAAACGAACTAATTTTTTTTTAAAAAAAGAACAATTAACATACAAGTTCACTTAACCATTGCCAACCATTTCCCTAAGGCTACGAGACCGTGTTACTGAAACCAAATGCGAAACATGAATTAAAACCATATCATATAATTACCTAACAATTAAAGTTCACATACATTCCATTCATAATAAATTTACATCCAAGAATATGAAATGCCACCTGATTCCAAACAATATAGCTTACAACATGTTTACAATACTCATTCCCCGAATGAGGTAAATACAACAAATATGATAACATATTACAAGTTTCGCCTCGAACCAAACGAGGGGTAATAAAATACAATAAGTACAAAGAGTACAAGACATGAGAAGAAACTGATTCCCGTGAGCTCTCCATCTAGAAATCTCGACCACACAAACAAGAAGAAGAAACAACGGATTAAGATGCACGCCACCCAACCACGTGGAATCCAAAAGGTCCCACTCCCTCCGTGCTAGGAGATAGTAACAAGGAATTCCTACACAAGACCATCTACCACTAGACATGGGCTAAAACATAACTGAACAGAAACAACTACAATCACAAGGTCACTTAACATCCACAATCACAATGACACTTAACCACTACAGACAAAATATCACTTAACCACTACAATCACAATATTACTTAACACGAGGTTACAATGCTTCCAGAGAACAAAGATCATATACATCGCACAATAACTAATTAACCGTCGACATAGGAAGAGTGTCATGCATAAATTGCCATGAGTTACCCTGGCTCAACCTTCCTAGGCTACCGGACCCCCATCCTGGGTTACCCTGGCTTGCCTCTACCAGCCGCCGAACCCTCATGCAAAACTATGCGTTCCATCTCATCTCGAGCCTTATCATTCACTTGCTTCACGAGAGAGACATTCTTTATCTTTATTAGTGTGAAAGATCCCCATTAATTCTTTTAGATTATCACTTAGTTAAACTCTAGGTGAGTTACCCTGGTGCCCTTTTGTGTGCCAGACCCCCACAAAGAGCCACTCTCCTATTGACAACACACAAGGTACAATACCACAATAAGTAACTAGACAACATAACCTCTCCAATCCAAGGAGGAAACAAAACAAGGAAACTCACTCCAAACACTAGAGGAATCCAAATACGAAAACACACTCCTTCCAAAGGAAGTACAAATCTCATTACCCTCTCCTATTTTCTAGGAGGCACAAATCCCCGTTCATGGAAACCAGGTACAACAACATAATACAACTCTACAAAATTCCCAAGGTAATTCACAAATTGAACCATTACAAGAAACATCCCATCCTAGAGAACTCCTCTGGAAAACTTACTAGACAATTAACCCCGTTTACCCAACATTGAGAATGAAAGAAACATGATATAAAAAAGAATTCCAGGCAACTCAATATCTAATGTTAGGGTTTCCTAAACCCAGTCAAACAATTACATCACACAAGAAATTAAGTAAATAATTAACATTAATTGCACAAATTCAATAGTGAATCAATGCACATTGACAACTTTAAGGAGTTTAAAACAATAATATATTTTGTTTTTCCAATTATATATATTAATAAAAATCAACCTTTGAAAATGAAAACACTTGATTATTTAAAATCTACCATTTTAAAATAAATCATTTGAACTATTGATATTCAACATTCTAAATAAATTCTATGAATATAAAATCCACTTTTGTTTCTACTACGTAACAAAATCATCTTAAGATAGTCTCTATTTAAATCTATCCCTTAAATTTCATTTGTCTTGATTATCCGTAATAATCAAATCAAATTATAAATAAATCAAACTTTTAATAAATAAAGTCATCTAATTGGAATAAATCATTTGTTATCTCTACGTTTCACAATTATATTCAAAATCAAGATATTTTAATAATTAAACATTTAAATTAAATTACTTAATCCATATATTCAATCATAGAATAATTAATCAATTAAAATCAAATATAAAAATTTATACTTATAAAATCCATTATGAAAATAATCTTAATTCCACACACACACAGGCATATATTTTAAATTATTAAAAATATATTAAGAATAAAACATTTTTATAAAAATCATTTTACCAAAAATATATTACAAAATTCCTTAAATATCATTTAGAAAATTATTAAATATATTAATTAATTATATAAAATTATATTCTCAATCATATTCAAATTAAAAAAAATTAAATTATAAAACTAATTTATAAAACAAATTTAAGTCATATTCAATAATATATAAAAATAATAATTGAAAACAATATATATATATAATAATATATAATATAAAACAAATTAAACTAATTCATATTCGAATAATATATAAAAATAATAATTGAAAACCCAAATATATATATATAATAATATTTAATAAATATATATTAAATAATATATAATATATATATATTACCATATATATTAATATAAAATAAAAATAAAATAAAAATTGTGGGCAGGGGGTTATTCGCCATGCCTCCGCTCTGTCATTGGGGCTGCACTCCCCACTGTGATATTGCCCGTAGTCCACTCCCAAAATACAAAAAATTATTTAAAGAAAATTTCATTTAATTTTTTTATAGTCTTTTGAAACTTTATTTTATAAATTTTCTGCAATAATTAATCCGTCACAGAAAACAGTAAAAGAAATATGCATAAATTTTTATTTATTTTATTTTTATATATTAAAAACTTTAAAAGGACGATTTCGAATTCCCATAAAATGAATATAAATATTTTTATATGTATTTATCCTATACAGTAGTATAAGCACGAAATTCGGAAAACATAAATTTTCACAACATATTTAATTTCAAGAAATTCAAAGAGTCAGAGATGTAAATTTTTCCTTAAACATAAATAATAGATAGAATGAATATATATATATATATAGGTATCAATACACAAATTTATATGAATAGGTATATATATTTATATTTACCCAAAGTTTATAGGATAAATAATATGAACAAACAAATCTTCAGATCTTCCTACCAGTTCTAACATAAATCGAGCAAATAACTTAAATCTATAATAACAATGATTTTTTTTTATTTTTATCAAAATAATAAATTTCACTACTAAAATATATTAAAGAATTTCAAAAAATTTACTGAAGTTTTCAACAAAAAGGTTCAAGGGTTTAAATACAGACAAGTTTTTAATTCACAGATTCATTTTTAAAGAAATAGAGGAATGGATTTTCAAACTCAATAAACCAGATTTTACTTACAAAACAATAAAATAATAATAAATTAACAGAATAAAACCTGGAGTCCTTCGTCTGGTGAAGAATCCTTTATGAAGCCTCCTCTCGATTTCTTTCTGCAACGCCCTTTTCGAATCTATCTTTTCTTCAAACAATTATTCTACCTCCAAGCACAACCCAAGTTATTTTCTTTTCTTGTATTTCCAGATCCCCAAAAACAACCAACAGAGAAAATCCCCTCTCTGTGAATAATCTCCTCATAAAAATAATAAATCAAAATAAAGATTCAATAAAGCTCTTCCGCTTTCTTTTCTCAAAAAATCCTCTTTTCTTATTGGTCATTTTCCCAGCTTTTAAAAGCACAACTTATCTACAATTTTAATTAAAATAATTTATTTAATCAAGATATTATTGTGCAAGATTTGCTAATTTAATATTAATAAAAATATAATTTTTAATTATCCCCATCAATATTCATTTAATTTAATTATTACCAACAATATTAATTTAAAATAATTATTTACTCTTTTAATAAATTAAGTCACTTTTAAATTTACAAAATATTTAAATTTAATATTTTACCAACTCACAATTACATCAAGTAACAATGCAATATTAATTAATTATTTTATAAAATAAGGTTAATTAATTAAGCACTAACCATAAATTAAATACATACATAACAATCAAACTGCACAATGACAAGGACAACACTTCAATCATGACACCACAACTTACAGCAGGACGACGGACTTGGGACGGAAGACCTAGCTACTATCTCCCAATCGGTTACCGTTGGTAAATGGACACGCTCAAACCTGTGAATCCAGGTGGAGTCGATGTCATGTACCTGTCAACCTGCAACAAAGAGCATGTCGAACGTGTAATATATATATATAATATGATCAAACACACCGTGAAGAGGAAATCTCGAAATTGTAGGGCGTTCGCAAGCGAGTGATACAATCCCGTCCCCTTCACCAATACAGTATCACTAACTGACGCATCTAATATCAATGATATGACCAATAGCATAAACATCATTAAATCAAATATCTTCTATGTTAATCCAAAACACGCCATAAAGATAACATCAGAATAAAATAACATTACATCAAAATATAACTTTCACATCATTTAACAATTGCAATCAAAAGCAACCAAGTTCTAAGGTCAAAGCATACTCAGACACAATCATCAAATTATAATATAACATATGCATCACTAATCAGTTCACGATCAAATGATCACCAAGTTCCACAGTCACATCATAAGCATAACAAAGCATTACCAAGAAAACACTGTCAATCCAAATATCCAAAACGGAGGGGTGTTACATATTCTGAGGTTGTGCACCAGGCTCTTCTACAAGACCTATATGTACATGCTCAACTACAAGATGTGTCTCATGCTATAAAAGAAAAAGAATATGTAACAAATCTCATATTATGTATATATTAAATTTAACTTTTAAAATTTAAGTTATATTCAGAATATGTAATTTATAATTGACTTTAAATATAATAAAAAAATTAAATTACCATTTGATCTAGAGCCTACTCTACATGTCCTCCTGGTGGTGTAACTATGTCTAGGCCAAGGGCTGAAAGTTGCACTAACAAAGTCCTACAAGATCAAAATTAAAGCATGTACAATTGAATTAGGTTATATATATATATATATATATATATATATATATATATATATATATATATATATATATATATATATATATATTCAAGTTTGCACATTTTGTGTAGAAAGTTTTGTAAACAACCTGGAAATCAGTGGCCTCACGAGTAGCTACAACATCAAATGTTTGGCTAATGCCCATTCTTATTGTGGTATCAACCTAGACATACATGTACATAGACATTTAACACTTATAATATTTACAAGTGTACATGCATTCATTTCATATATCTAGTGAATTCAAAATTCATAAAATTGTAACTATACTAATGTAAACTTTAATCAAATTTACAATATGAATGCACCTTCCCCTGATCTATGACGCTCGATAGTGGAGGAGTGGTTGACAATCCCTTAGGAGGAATCGACGTGGATGCCTATTGACTCGCCTAAACCAACATAAATATTTCAAACATATATATTATTCAATTATAAATTTAAAACTCAAGTTAAATTTATGATTTCATTTATAATTTTTTAAATGAAATCAAAATACCCAAAAGGGTTGCCAAGTATGACCGATGTCGATGTATGTACCCGTAGAACAAATGATTCCCCATCGTTAGTGTCATTTGTACACCAAACAATTTGATTGTTAAAATTTATTGCAAAATTTTCTTTGATAAATACATCCATCAAAATTCTTATAAAATGAACATACATCTAGATGCATATTTATACCTGTCACAGTGTCCTTAGGGTGATGGTCTACTATAAGAAACTCTACAAATGAACTAATGCAACCAAATGAACCACCAGTTCTAATCTCCCTGTCCACCTAAACTAGGTGTGGCCTGATCAGGTACATAGCATACTTGATGACAACTAGTACATATATGGGGGATAGGCCTCGACACTCTTGGAGCTGTACTTGGACCAGCTCCATAAAAAACTCCTCCATCATCATTGTCTCTATGCTCCCCACCCACTATGGAAAAATCATGTTGATCAAGGTTTGTTGCGAGTGTACTAAGGGAACCTAATGTTGAGACCAGAGCTCGATGATGTACAGGTGCAGGAATGGGAGGACCATGAGCAACAACAAGGGGTTGTGCATGCATAGGGCATTGGAAATCAACCCTTTCCCCTAACCTCTATTGTGGCATGCCACCACCAACACCCTAAAATGATCTAAAATCAAAAGAATTGGGCTTTTGCCCCAAAAAAAACTCTACATATAGTTTTCTCAAAAAATATAATGGGCACTCCCAATTAGCATGTGGGGGACTATCAAAAACCATATACCATCGATCCCAAAAATGTGCACTCATCTCCGGATGTATGCACCACCTCATGGATATTCTAGATTTGTTGGTTGGAATGGGTTGTTGAGTAACAAGGTCAAGAAAGTATGGGGCTAGATGGGAATTCATTATTTTAAGTTCTAATATTTGTTTGTAAGAGAGACCATCAAAATAAAATTATCTTATTTGTTCTCTCTCTCGTTGATGCCTATCAAGATTAGAATTGATCATCCTGATGGCATCAACAATGTTTTGCATCACAAATGCAAAACATCTCACATGTGGTGGAATCAATGCTTGACTCTACATAGCATTGATTTCATTTTGTAAGGATGCAACTTGATCATTTATACGTGCTCTCAAGCAATCCTTGTCATATGCAATAGGTGTTGGATGTGGCATATTAGGTGGAGGGGGAGGTGGAGGTGGAGGCGGAGGTGGATGTGGCTGTGGCTGAGGTGGTGGATTGATTATATCCTCAATGTTAAAATCATCCATGATATGAGATATAAATGTGCACCTGCATTAAATCATACAAAATAGGATGTGCATACATATATCAAGATCATATATTTAATTGAAATGCACATATATATACATTGATTGAACTTGAGCATGTCCATACAATATTCAAAATTTAACATGTACATGTACATTTAAAATAAAAAATATCATGCATAATTTGCATGTGTATAGATCATTAAACTAAACTATCTACATACATATAAATTTCAAAATTTAAGAACTATATATGCAAATTTTTAATACATGCACATACATACTAAACAATAAACTTGAAACATTCACAAAAGCTCATTTTATGTCTAACACACACAGACACAGACACACACATATATATATATATATATATATATATTACAAATTTTCAGCAGGAGAAATCATGATCTAGTAGATAGTCATAAAATATATACTATTATATATTATTCATTATAAGTTCATAAATTCTACCAAATTCATAAATCCATGTCACTAAAAATATCCATCTAGAACCAAAATCATAAATTCATGTCACTAAAACTATCCATCCAACCAAATTTATAAATTCATCACACAAAATATCCATCATTCACCAAATTTATAAATTCATAACTATTTAAGATCATTGTCTTAATCTAGAAACTATTGTGACTCTCTACTGCATCTCTTCATTTCTTTGTGTTTTCCTTTTCAGAATCAAAAGTTCTCCTCTCCTCTAGCCATTATCGATGCTCATATAAGATCCCATCCATAGCCCTAAAAACATCAACAAGGGTTTGCATCCTAGATGCAACATCCTCACAAGAGGTGCGACACATTCTTCACTTTGAATAATGTTGATTTGATCTTGGATGGTTCTAACATTGGCATTGATTTTTGCTTGCAAACGATCATGTTCATTGATTTCAGGTGGTGGAGGTGGGGGTTTATGAGGTGGAGTGGGTGGAGATGGTGGAGATGGATGGTCTGGAGGTGGATTGTGAATATTATTGAATGGATCCATGTGATCTTTAAGATATGAGTGAACCTACATTAGATTTGTAATTTCAAGATGTAAGATACATGTTTAGGAAATACCTTTAAACCATTCAATATAAATTGCCTTAAATAATTGAATACAAATGATAAAACTTGTAAGCCTCATTTATGTCTAAGGCACATGTTACTTGAATGAAAATACAATTAACTATTAATATTATATAATCTTGCAAAATCTTATTATTGTTAAATTTGCTTGCCTTGGGCAACTTTGATAACCAAATTTTAAAAACTTCTTTGATCCCCTTAAGAAATTTTATATTGGGACCCCTTAAGAAATCAAATTGCGATTTAGGGTGACAAGATGGCTTAAGGGGATCTACGTCTAGTGAGGTCCTAGGATAAAATGACATGGCTCAAGTGAATAAAATTTGGTGAAGTTTCCCAAGGAAACCAAATTTCATTAAGAGCCTTTAAAGAAAAAATGATGGCTTTAGGGTTTAGGGTTTAAAGTTTAGAGTTTAGAGTTTAGGGTTTAGGGTAATAGGATAGCTTAAGGGTATCTACATGTAGTAAGATCCTAGGAAAAAATTACATGGCATAAGGGAATTAAATTTGGTGGAGTTGCCTAAGGCAACCAAATTTCATTAAGAGCCTAAGAAAAAATGATGGCTTTAGGGTTTAGGGTAATAGGATAACTTAAGGGGATATATGTAGTAAGATCCTATGACAAAATTACATGGCATAATGGAATGAAATTTGGTGGATTTTCCTACGACAACCAAATTTCACTTTAAGTTTAGGTAGGACAAAATGAATGGTTTAGTGTTTAGGGCTTAGATTTTAGAATTTAGGGCTTAGCTTTTACAGAACTTAGGGTGAATTTTTGGTTCCCCTTGGAATATAATTAACTTGCAAGTTAGTGAAGAACATTTTCTTGTAGAATAGTTGATTGAGATCTACTCTTGTTTTGACTGACCAACCGAGATCATGAAATCTCATTCATATTATAATCTTGCATGATCTTATTATTGTTAAATTTTGTTGCCTTGGGAAACTTCACCAAATTTTAAGAACTTCTTTGGTCCCCTTAAGAAATGTCATATTGGGACCCCTTAAGAAATTGATTTACGATTTAGGGTGATAGGATGGCTTAAGGGGATCTAGATTTCTACTGAGGTCCAAATTTAGTCATACTATGACCTCATTGGTTCCATCTAGCTCTGGGTCAAAAGTGTTTACCCCTCTAATAAAAAAAAGTACCATGTTAAAAATGAATCAATCTATACATATCACAAAAATAACATACATCTATCAAAAAAAGTAAAAATTTCCTCCTACATTAGAGGATATTAAAATAAATATGAAATATTTTAATAATTATACTTGTAATCACTTATTAATAAGTTATATCATACATAATTTTAATCACATAATAAAGGAATAAATATACATATGTAGAAGATACAAAAATAAAAAGAGGCTACTTACATGGATCTTGATCCTTCTAGGAAGTGCCTAGATTGGTGTATTTAGTGTAGGATTCTATGTAGGTGTTGGGACCTTCACCTCTCTTCTTGTATATTTCCAACAATTCCACTCACTCCCTCTATAGAATTATTTCCTTTGTTATTATCTACTTCTTTTAATCTTCTAAATTAACCTCTTATTTATAGGAGCATAATATGAATCCTCCTCCTCTCTCTATTGTAATAATAACCTAGTTCCTCCAACCTATCATCATTTACCTCCTCCCTTTACCATGTAATAGGTGTACCTTAGGTGTTAAATGGTTCCATCTTGGTCTCCTTATTGATGCATTTCTATCCTTCCACATAAATCTATATATTATCAAAATATAGGTAATTTTATGGTTATTAAATCTATCTTAATTGCTATTTAGAATCCATTATTATTGAGGATGGGTGGATTATTATCTAGGATTGCATCTTAAAAATCCTATAGAGGTCATGGTATGTGTTTCTTAATACATATATTCCCATACAAACCTCTTTCCATGTATTCTCAACTCTCCTATATAATAGACACCTTACTAGATTTAAATTTCATATGATATATACCCAAGTGTTTCCAATTGGACTTACTATAATTATACTTTTATGGTATTCTAGATATTCATAATAGTTTTCATAAATCTACCAAATAGACCCATTCTTGACATTGAACCTACATAATTTTAGGTATGTCCAATGAAAGAAACTTTACCCATAGTACTCTCACTCATGCTCTCCTATCTTGTGGATATAATAGAATAAATTTTTCTTCCAATGATTTAGATCCCTAATGATCATGTCTAAGTATCATAGAGCGTGATCATCCACTCTTCATAAACTTGTAGAAACCAAAAGGTTTTATAAATTATGTGTTCAAATAAGTGAAAACATTACAAAAAGCTGTACTGAATGGTGACAACAGAGCGTTTTTTAAGGCAACAAAATTTCATTTTAAGGGCCTAAGACAAAATTAAAATGCTTTAGTGTTGAGGGTTTAGATTTTATAGTTCAGGGTCTAGGGTTTAGCAAACTTAGGGTGAAGTTTGGGTGGCCCTTGGAATAATTTAGACTTGCAAGTTAGTGCCAATTGGGATCGATTATACGTGCTTGGATTTATGAATTTGCTAACTAAATTTGCAAACAAACATTGATAAACTTTATAAATTTTAACTATTCTTTAACATATTGTTTTCTAATCTAATTATAATTTAACATTGAAAATAAAGTTTAACATGTCATTTTTTTCATACAATGCAAATAAAATTTAAAACATTTAAGCAATGCAAATGATTTTTTTTGAGCTCAAAATCACCTAGTTTTCAAAATAAAAATGATTTGTTTGATTTCAATTTAGGATTTTAACAAAAAAAATTGTTCCAATTCAATTTAGGGTTTCAATTTCAAAGCAATTAGGGTTTTTAATGCAATTTTTTCGTTTCAGTTCAAACTAGGGTTTTCAAATTCAATTTTTTCATTTGATTTGAATTTAGGGTTTCAAAAAGCTTGATTAGGGTTTCTAAATGCAATTTTTTTATTTCATTTTGAACAATTTCTAAGGTTTTGAAATGCAATTTTTTTTGGTTTAATCAAACAATTTAAGTTTCAAAAGTTAAATTTTGTTTGTAAAACACAATTCAAGGTTCATTTTTTCATTTCTATTAAAAAATCTTTAGGTTTCATTGCATTTTTTTGTCTATTTTTACAATTACTCATTTCTACTATAACAGGAAAAAAAATGCTCAAAACATGAAATAAATTAAAAAAACATGTTAAATTCACTTATTTTCTTCACAATTTCAATAAAAAATGGAAAAATGTAAAAAAAAAAGGGGCATGGGCAAGTACCTAGAGCTATTTGTGGGGGTCATTTTCGCCTGTACTCAGGATCTCATCTGTTGCAAAATGAACTCTGTTTGTTTAAAAAAAAAATAGCATTATAAAACGGGATCCCAATTTCTACAAAACAGGATCTCAATTTTTACAAATCAGGATCCCATTTCATAGTAATCAGGATCTCGTTCCTTCTCCCTTGGTTTGGGATCCTATAAGAAACGAGATCCCGATTTTTAAAAAGTAGGGTCCCATTTCATATTTAGGCTCAGGATCCCAAAGCTAAACAGGATCCCATTTTTGCAAAGCCGATTTCAATTTTTTGGCTAAGGCAAAAACTTCCACGTTTCGTGGACTCAACTTTGTGCACTTACACATTTATAATTTTTTATGAGTTCAACTCATGAAAATTTTCAAATTACCTTGGGTGTTTGATGTAGAAGCATCTATGGTAATTGGCAATCTTGTATAAACAAAAAAATAGTTAATTTTGGTTCATCATTTTTTAATTTTTTAATAAATTAATTTTGGCTTTAATTTCATGATGAGAGGAAAAATGATATACTTTTGAATAATTAAAATAGTCTAGAAAAATATCCTTTGTACATTGAAGTTGGCTAGTGGGTGAAAAAGCAAGAAAAGAAGTTTTTTTTTTTTTTTTAAGATGTTTTGCAAAAAATTTAAATGGAAATATGAGGCATTGGGAATTGAATAAGGAGTTTTAAAATAATTAATGTTGATCCCTAAAAATTAGGAATTGGAGAAGTGGGTGCCCAAGATGATTTTTCTTCTTGCCTTTTCGAGAGTCAAAAAGAGGAGGGAAAGAAAATTGAAAAAGCCTATCTTTGTGAGGTTGTTGTGAGTGGGTTTTAATAAGTTTTAATTATCTTTTAAAGTATAATTTTTTCAGCTACATGAATTGGTGTGCCATATTGGAGAAGGAAAAATAAAGAAAATGAAATTAATTCCTTGACATATTGGTGGGGAATCAAAATTTTATGGAGTAAAAGAGTTTTGAAGGAAAAAATTTAGGGGAGGAAGCATGAAGGCATATCTTTCTCTAGAGGAGATTTTTTTGGTTGTTATTTGTAGGTTTTGACTGGTTTACAATAGTCCATGGAGGTTTCAAAATAGTTGGATTGAAGTTACAGAGGTTACAAATGATGTCGTAGTGTTGAGACATGAAATTGTTTGCAAGAGCTCATCTAAATGAGCATAGTAATGTATTTGAATGTTTTTCCTTGCATATGTGATTCCTGTAGGAGGATTATTTTCTGCATATTAGTCTAGGATATTAATGACTGAAATATTTTTGTAATCAAATTTCTTTAATCAAGAAAATCAATATTTTCCTATGCAAGAAAATTTTCTGAATTTTAAATTGCAAGTGTTATTTTTTATTTGATCTTTTGTTGAGAAGTTTTTAAAGAGGGTCCGAAGAGTATTAAATCCTCTCTTCATAATCAAAATTCGAGGCCATACTAAGTCTCCAAATCAAAAGGAGTTAAATATTACATGTTATTAATTTGGTTCAAATAATATGTATTAATTATTTTGGAAGAGGAAGCATCATTATTTATATAGGACAAAAAGTCAAATATTTTGTAAGGATTTTGATCTATTTTACATGATGGAATATGAGGTTGAGGGGAATCATTTCTATGTGTAACTGTTTAGGTGAAAAAGGAATACTAGGACTAGTGTATAACCTACTAAGATCGACCCTTTCCAACTAACATTCGAAGCCAAATTGGTAAGGGTATGATATTGGCTAACAACTTAAGAGGAGAGACAATCTTCCCCAGAGATCTAGTTCTTTTATTACCTTAGAAATTGATTAAAATTAATGTGGATTATTTAAATTAATTTGACTAAAAAATCTAATCTTAAAATGTAAAATTTTTATGTTGGCAAAAGTGAATTGAAAAAATGAAAGAAAATCTGAAAAGGGAAAAATATTATGCACCTGTGACAACAATTTGAGGCTAAATTAGCTAGTCTAAGTTGCAATGCACCCCAAACTAACCTCCTTATTTTTTGGATCTGACTCCTCTAGCACGTAACTCCTAATCTACCTTCGACAATCCTACTTTAAAATCTTCATCTTTGGATCTAGACCTATAAAAAATATAATAAAGAGGGACAAGCAGTGGCTATATAGGATTTTTCCTAAGTCAAACCCTTATTTTTATATTTCTACCTTCATGAATCGCTAATTGATTAATTGAAATACTGTGTGATCTTAACGTTAAGTGCATATGAGCTTTTAATGAGATAAAATGTTAAAAAAACTACTCAAATATGTTAGAGAATGATTCCTAAATTAAATAAATGAAATCAACCAAAGAGAAAGTCAAATATCCTTAGGAAAATGTAAAATGCAGAAATACCTTTCTTAGGGAAGCAAGTTGATCAAATCTTAAAGATGAGAACACTCTGAAAGCAAGTCATTAGGTGGTTGAAGAAGGCTAAATAAATCTCCAAAACCTAGGATCCATCATGTTCTTCCATTGGAATCAAACTCTAATCATTATATCAACTTGATAAAATCTAAAATTCCTCTTGAAAACCTACAAATTCAAATTTATTTTAGTAGAATATAGTTATCTTATGATTCTTCTTCATAATTTTGAAATTGTAATTCATGTTTATATAATGAAACTTAGGATAAATTAAAGTTTAGGTTGAATCATTTAAATTTGAATTTTTAGGATTAAATTACTACAAAGGGCCAAATTTAAAATTATATCTCTAAAATTATATACCGAAAAAAATGGGAAATCAAATTTGTCGATAAAAATAGCTAGTTTAGGGAATAGTTTTCCCTAGAATGACTCTCTCACACTAAAAAAAAATTGGTTTGGATATTTTGAATCTATTAAAATGGGGACTTCTCCAAGGTGAGGGAACTTTCCAAAGTTAATTTGATGATGTTTAATAAACAACACATTTTCTAGGGTAGTATAGACACATTATCCTAGGTTGATAAGAAGTTTTAGGGATGGGTAATGTCTAAAATTCATTGATGTAAAAGGTCACTGAAGTTGATTTAAAATAGAAAGTAAGATTTTACTTTCACCTTAAAATGTGTACAAATTTTTATGCTACATTTATCCCCCACTCTAGTAACCATATGGCACTATTTACATATGGAAGCTAAAGTACTGAAAGTTCTAACTTCTAAAGATAATGAAATTTGTGGGTAGATGTATGCCCTCTAATTCCAATTACTTTATGGAGGTGGAATGAGGGTAGAAATCTTACCACATCAAATTGATTAGGGTTTTCATGAGAATTCTTGTGAGAGGTTCATCAAATCATAATACCATGGACTAATAAGCACAACATGAATGAGAGCATAACTATGATTCCCATGCAATAGAAAATGTTGAAATCAAAGTTTGCAAGCTCATGTTATGTTCATTTTAAGCAAGTATGATATAAAGAAGATAGTACTAAATTTATCTATAAGTGATATATTTTTTACCTTTTTGACATTCTTTTTCACATTTATAGTTTGAGAGGCTAGACAACTAAGACCATCAACCCTAGGAGTAAAATTGTGCATCAATGACCATTCTGAGCTCTGAGATTGAAGGCCTTGAGGGAGCATGTCACACAAGGTACATTGGTACGAGAGGTGAGATGTTTTCACTTTCCATGTGGTTTTTAAATTCTTGTCTATTTTTCTTTAATTTTTATTTTTTAAATAAGGCACTAGACCATCATGGGTTCCCTAGACCTTTGAGGGTTCCTCTGACCAGCATGGGAACCCTAGTCCAACATGGGTTCCCTAGACCAACAAGGGCACCCTAGTCCAACATGGGCACCCTACACCAACAAGGGCACCCCTAAATGGTCATAAAATATCTAAGACTTGAATTATTCAATGTTTTAAAACTTATCTATCTTTTGAATGCAATTTTAATAATGAATCCTTCTTTTTACTGCTACATTTCATCGTGCATGTGAGAGCATCTAGGAGGATACTTGATTTCACTTCTTCAAGATCAAGTTGTAGAACTATTCATTGTAGAGAAGCAACACCTATGTGTAGTGGGATTGATTGGGTATACATCATGCCCATGATGAGATACCATGACACTATGTTCATGGTACTCATGGAATGATGGGATGCATACACCTCTACTTTTTGTCTTCTAACAAGAGAGATGAAGATCACATTAAAGGATGCATATTATATTCTTTGATTACCCATTTGAGGGATGATTGATATACATGATGATGGGAATAATATAGATGATATCCTTGAGGATCAACACTAATGTACCAACCATGATATACCCCAAGAGAGAAAGTGTTGGATTCTACTTTAATGATTACTACACATGAGTGTCAATATTTCACTTCATTGATGGATTCTAATTGTTATGACCTAGCATTGACTATTTCAATAGATGGGTGAGGCACACACCTACATGGGGGAATGGTTCATATGATATGAGCGATGGAGTACCATCAAACTATATTCACCTGGGGGTGAAGTATACTAGCACACTTATATTATGATCTTGGTCAATTTATTTATTACAAGATATAGAGTCTCATGCTCTACACATTGCTTTAGATATGGGTGTTTGAGAACATTGCTTGGATGTGCCCTATAGGATATCATGTGGAAGCACCATGGAAATATCTTCATGTCTTATGTTATCCACTTAGGATACCTTGGTAGTATGGAGGTTTACTATACTAGCATGTCACTTTTGACCAGCTAGATATCAAGGACATCATTTCGAGACCTTACCAAACCCTCCAAGCTTGGGTAAGATCACCATAGAAATTGGCTACGCTGCAGTGGGACTACTTTTTTGGTCGATATGAGTATAGTGTTATCTCATTCTATTATGATTGAGTAATGAGATAGTTTTTTCACCCTCAAGTGACACCTATTGTTCAACTAACCTATCTAAGATTGGCTGGCAACGTCACTAGACCATATAACATTGCTCGTAATACCATCAAAAATATCCCTTTGAGTAATTTAGATGAAGAGAAGCATGAAAAATATCCTGAATCTAACATGAATAATGTTGGTCTTACTATTCCATATAGTAGGTGGAGGGAGATTACACATCCAGATCCTATATTCTCGACTAACCATCCTACTAGTAATCATAAGCCATGGCCACATCATAGATGGGATCATGAGGACAAGGATGATGATGAAAGTGGAGATGCAAGAGAAGATGAGGAGGAGGAGGAGGATCAGAAGCTAGCTACAATGGCCGTAATAATTCCAAAGGAGCATGAGGAGGCTAGAGATACTCCCAATGAGAGACCTACATCTCACCCTCATGTATCATGATCACATCCTGTGACACCTGAGGAACCATCCACATATTAGCATGAAGAGAGTAGTAGTGTTGCATACACTATGCCCCTAGACCCCCAAGGGAGTTGAAACATGGGCACCATTGTGACATATCGAGATCTCGACTAGAAACTTGGTGATCCATGTTATGTGATATGTTATGATGTTTACTTTATATGTTTATATGTAAATTATACTTAGATTTATGTTTTTATATATCATTTTAGTATTTGATTTCATTCTATTTTTTTCATTTATTTTGTAGTTAGCACTTGAGATTGGCTAAAATTCATGGGTTGAGTGTTATTAGATATATGGTTCTTGAGATGCCCCACATTAGGTAGTACACATTGAGAATCTACCCCTTAGAGTGTAGTGCATAATGCAAATCTATTTGAGACTATATCATGATGGAGGATGACATATGAGGATTTGACACCGCTCATAAGGAACTGAGAGCTGAGAGGGATCAAACTCCTACCACGAGTGACATGCAATCCATTTTCCCAGAGGATCTTAGTAGGGTACGGGTAGAGAGAGACCATCACCAAGAGAATCACACTTCTGGATAATATAGGTATGAGATGTGAGTTGTGGATTGTACTAGCTTGGAGTAGCTATAGGATCCACTCATGATCTACAATCTTATGTTCACCACCACCACCAAGTCCAAAGTAATTTGGTAGCCATAGGCCTACTAGATGATGATGTATATATATTATTTGTACATGACACACCACATTTTTATATCATAGTGATATGATGATGTATATCAAGATGCCTAAATATATATACTCATTTGTGTGTATATACTAGCCCCTCATCATTTTACTTTTTATTTTTTAATTTATGGTTTCCTCATACCTTTTTATTTCATCATTTTGATTTCCCCATCTCAAAACCACAAGTTTCTCTTATTATTAATTTATTATCATTTTGATAATTATGTTTCCAATTTTATTCAATTCTATTTACTTACACCCTCTATTCTATTATCTTGATCCATTGTCATTTGATGATTATCCTTAGTTTAACTCACTTTTGTCATATTTATTATATCTAGCCTTATTTTACCTTTCCTTCTTCATTTACTTCCATGTCCTTATTTTACTTTCCTTCTTCATTCACTTGAATATACATATAAACCCACATAATTTATTATTTTACATCATCATTGACTTCTTAATAATTTATTTGTTATAAGTGAAAAGATGTATTAAATATTAAAAAATATTTATTTTAGTGCCCCAATAACAGTAAAAGTGGGACACAATATTATTTTCTCACACATTATATTTTTCATATAGAACTACTCATGTTATTTTAAAAAGATCATATACATTATATTCTTTCTAAAGAATCAAAGATAATGTTCTAGGGCATGCCACTTTGTGGGTCACATTACTTCTTAGATCCCAAAATATACTTTAAATTACATTATTTCTAAATGTTTGATATAGGTTCATGACAAGGAGTGCAAAAAAGAACCTTGGATCTGAAGACACTAATTTAAAATTTTAAAAAATTATACCCCATTATGAGTTGGCCTAATACATGCTTCATGTGATGTATTATTTCAAGGTATTTTGTGGTAATCATTGTGCACTTAGTAATAGAGAGGAAAAACATGATGAAATTTGATAATTAATCATTTTAAATATAATAAGTGCTATTAAGTGGTCTAACCTAGAAGATTATATTCAACTATTGAATCAACAAGATCATCAATATTGTCAAGTAAAAGGATATTTGCAACCATATATGACTATTTACAAATAACCCTAAGAGAGAAAATCATGCAAACAAGTATTCATAATACACATACAAAATAGTAGACAAACATACCATCAAGATGAAAAAGAAATACCTTGGGAAAAACTGGTCCTCCAAACTAATCCATTCTTAATGTATTATCTCATGAGAAAAGATTACAATACATTTGCAAAGTCTCCATGAATATCTCTAAAGCATCAAGCTCTCTACATGCATACATGTGGAAAAGAAAATGAATACCATATAACCACACACATCAATCGATGATTTCTCTCCTCATATGTCTCTATATAAGAGATGCTACAATGAGTCAATAATCCAACTATCCAACCCCAACAACTACTCATACAAAATCATTTCCCTCATCATTTAATTTTTGGTACTAATTTTACCCAATATTAATTATTTTTCCCAATGTGCAAACCCACATTAAATATTTAACCCAATGTTACATACAACAAATAGAGTGGCCCCAAGAATGTCTAACCCGTTCAATGGATGTATCACAAGATCCATTACATGCAATAAAAATAACATTAATTTTAAAGTATAATATTATGTAAGGTGAACACACCTTTTCCTAACATCAAGCTAGACATCAGCTTGAAAAACTTAAATATCTAGAATGTGAAAATTAAATTTTCTTGTAGGTACATATCTTTTATATATTTTCATTTGTCTAGGATCAATTTTTTATGTAAAACCATGTTTTTGGCAGTCAATATCAACTATGAAAACCATCCAAAGTTCCACCAATAGAAACACATAGAAGGTGTAATCAATATCACGTAGTACCAAGGAACATCCACAAAGGTATACATAAAAATTGCTAACAAATATATTGCAATACAACTCTCACAACTTGTCTCCATAACTCTCCCAAGTTCTCCACACTCATAAAAGCAAAGAGATCAATGATCCTCAATGTTTTCATCAAAGAATAATTAAAAAAACATGAAAAAAATATAGTGACCACCATAGCTCCACATAAACTTAAACTAAAATTTCATTTGAATACAAACATACAAGAACAAGAACAAGATAAAAATATAACATACAAATCAAATCACATAGCATGTCCTTCTCCAAGCACCTCTAAATTATTTAGTTATGATAAGTATGATCTTCATTAATCTAAGAGGAGAAAAGAATCATCCACATCCAAATATGGCCAAGATGTAAGCCTCTAAAAACCAAAGGAAGGTCAAACAAATAATCCATTCCCAAACTAGGTGAATAATCCCAAAACATCCTCTACACTCCTCAAATAAGATCAACACTCATTCCCATAAGAATACAAAGGAAAAAAATCATACCAATAATCTTCAAATAACCCATTCAAAGCAACATCATCACTTAAGAATAATTACCATGAGAAAAAAAACATGAAACAAAATGCATCTAAATACAAGGTGAGAAATATCTTTGAAATGATTCACTATCGAGAGGATCATGAGTGGGGAATAGGAATGCTCTTCCAATATGACCAAGTAATCATAACTCACTCCAAGAATAATATCCCCAGTAGTCCATGTTGAACTCATAGCCATCCAAAGGGTAGGCTCCATAGTCTTCCTATTGAAACATCATCAAAGAGGAACCATCTCAATATATGATCTCCAAAAAATAAGGGATCTCCTAGCATCACCCAGATCTCCAAGTATCCATGAGAACCTATAATCTACCAATCCATGCTAAGATCCAAATGTAACACCACATTCTCATGAAGCTACCAAGAACATGACCAATCTAGAATCAATACCAAGAGAACTAAAAAGTCCATTGTCAAAGCTCCAACTAAAGTTCTACAAAATTGGGAATATATCATGACAACATGATCTCACATCTCCTCAAAATAATATCATATGCTCCAAATGAAAATATTTTCTTCTAATAACATCTATATTATGTAAAAACTCTATTTGGTAATCAAAACTACATCATGTCATAATAAAAACCATCCTATAAATAAGAATCACCTATCAAAATGACAAATAATGAACTTGACACATCAACCAATGACTCAAGAGCTGTCCATTGCTAGCCAAGATGTCAAACATCTCAAATCACATGAAGGTAACTATCTCCTAATATTGAATTTTTTTTTTAAATAACTCTCATTGTAGCAACATGATCCAATAGCTCCTCAATGACACCAACAACCACAACAAAATATCATCCATCATTGAATGGTGAATCCACATAACAACCAAAAGCTCCCATTGAACTATGATATTGAGCTACATAAGAAATCATTATGAGCATCTCCTGAGTAAGGATAATCTATGGCCCCAACATAATCAAAGAACTCAACACGAGCTTTCAAAGGGTAAAGTAAAACCACGATCTTCAAAAAAGAAGATATAACATTGTCAAACTATCATTGTTAGAAGATCCCAATGAATTAAGTAATAAATTTATCCTTGAAAATCATGATAACCATATCCTATATGAAGATAATAAATGGCCCTCACACAATCAAAGAACCCATCTACAACACTAAGAGCTATTGAAGGGAAAATTAAAACCATGATCTTTAAACCAAGAGGATACACCACCATAAGCTATCAAGAATCAATCCATTACCACCAAAAAAATACCTACATGAACAATCAAAGTCCCAAAGGCATAAGGTACCTCCATGACATCATGATCACCACCAAATGTAAAAAAATCAAACTCCCACCTTATCATACATGATTGCATCACATAGTTAACAAGTATAGGTCCCACAAGATAATTGTATAAGGTAACACCATCTCTCCACCTCATATTTGTATAAGGTAACACCATCTCTCCACTTAAAAATGATAATAAAAAATGTAGCATGTGACCAAACTAATCCAAAAATTAGAATCTATATCCATACTAAAATATTTATGGGTACACACAATCCACATCCAATTCATATATGCAACCTATAAGTATAGATGGCTTACATCATTACACAACTCATAGATCTCAAAATGCAACATAAAAATTAAATGATATATTAGTAACCATGTCAGATAAGGATAATAAAAGATATAAATGTAAGTTTTCAATGGCTCAAAAACCAAATCACTTTAGATTCAAATTGTCATAAACTCACAAAATGCAATAGTTGCAAGAACCAATAAATATAAATGGAAATACAAGTGAATAAATCATATAAAATCATCTCCAAATATGATCCACTATGTAGTTGTTTGAACAAGATTTTCATCGACTATAAGAAGTCCAAAACTTGACTCTATAAGCACGAGTTTTGACCTCTTCAAGTATGAAAATAAAGCTTAACTTCTACCTAGAATTTTCTACCAAAAAAATCTAGAAGAAACACTAATACCATAGTGTAGTGCTCAAAATAGCTTTCCAACAACTATTTGAGTTCAAAAATATGACACCGAATGTGAAAGTTATGCTTGCTTGAAAATATGTACCCAATTAGGCTTGCACTTGTGATTATAGGGTGGCCCTATTGTGGATGGCCAACAACGCTCTAGTAGTGTGTAGTTAGTGGAACTAAAATATTATAAGAAAAGGTTTTAATTTTTCTTTCCCCATAGGCGAATCCATGTGTTTAATTACCCAACAAATTAGAGGATCTTGAACCGCGAGCTTCAACTTTCCAACCTAGTCATTTACCTTGGGTTGGCCATCGGCCAACAAAGTTCTAGATTTGGGCTAACACCCCTATACTAGCCCCTATAGCAGTATACAACAAACATTAATAGGGGCTATGTAGGATTCTGCAAACCCCCTTAACAAAATTTATATTTTTTTAAATTAAAATTTCAATGCATGAATAATATTTCTTAGATCTACAAATGAAGTTGTATGACTCTACAATCATACAACAAAGGTGGGGACAATTATGTTTTTTTTTTCCAATGGCCAAAATAGGCCAAATTTTATATCAATCTTCATCTTTTGGGCCTTTTAGATCTAATGGTGAGGTTTGTTTTATCCCAAGGGGTCATCCATGAGAATTCGCCTAAAAAACTCTCATGATGAATACTTAGAAAACACCCTCTTCTAACTCATACTTAAACTCTAGATTTGTAAAATATAACCACAACTATACAACTGCAAAATCTTAAAGTTGGAAAAACTATACAGTAGATCTATTCAAAAAAGTGTTCACAATAATAGGAAGATCTCCTTCCACAATTTGGCGACCAAGCTTTGATACCATATGTAAAATTTCCATCTATATGGGAATATTTTGACATAATCCAAAGAGATAAAGTCATGCAAAAACATATTAACAATCCACATGCAAAAGAATAGACAAACATACCATCAATTTGACATAAGATATACTCTAAGAAACCCATTAAAAAAAAAAAAGGCCAAAACTCCATAAGAATTTATCCCAACCACTCCTTAGATTTGAAGTTATCCCAACCTTTCCTTTGTGTGTGCTCATATCTCGCAGTGATCAGATTGACATAGTTGTCAATCGATTTTCGTGTTTTGTCACTACAGATGAGTAGAGATTGATCTAGTTGTCAATCATCTCTCGTGTTTTGGCATTACATATTAATTGAGATTGACTTAATTATCAATCAACTCTCGTGTTTTGGCAATACATGTTAGTTGAGAGTTGAACGACCAGCGCAATGTGACAGAAAACGAGCGGTGCCAAATCTAATACTATCATGTTTGTTATCAACTGTCGTGTATTGGTAAATTACAGACGTGTACAGTACAAAACGACCCTCCCAGTAACTTACTGTCCCATCAAACGTTTGTTTTTTACCGGCTAGGATTTGCAGGAATATTTCAAAGGTATGAGACGACGTCCCCAGTGGCTGCCTGCTCAACGTGATTGACACGGTCAGACTGTCTCAAATGGATGATTTTTCTTGTGTTAACATCAAAGATTTTTGAGGCGAAAATTCAGTCAGTGAGAGTTGAATGACCTGTTCAACGTGATTGGTGTCGGTGAGAGTTGAATGATCTGTGCAATGTGATTGACAGAGAGACTAATGTACACTTGGTGGGAGGGAATCCTGCAACATAGTATTTCTGTTGACCTCTATAACTATTTTTAGCTACTTTAATTTCTATTTAGCTGATAATACACCTTGCACATGCACTTCTAGATAACAACAATGTGTCAATCTTTAAGATGGTTTCTTTTATCACTGCTTACATAGTGGCAAGCTGCATTGTGAATGCGCATGTTTTCCAATGTTTTAATAATTTTGGCTCCTTTATTTAATATTTTCTTACTTTATATTACTAAACCATAAATAATATGTGTAATTTCTACTTCTACTTTCTATACCATTGACAAAGGATTTTATTATTTTTAATGTGTCTGGGGGAAGGTCTAATTCTTGAAGATAAGTGATATATTGAATAATGAAGTTATATCTAGTAAAACAAAAAAACAAAAAACTGTAGCAAAGATATGATCTACTATAATCACATCTAGTTAATGATCTCTCTCCAAACTCATAAAAATTCATATGTAACAAAGAAGATACCAATACAAATAATAGTTTGCATTGTTTTGAAGTGCTACAACACTTATCTAATCCTGCTTACAATCACATCAACAAATACAATGAAAGAAAAAAATTAAACAGCAAGGAACTCGTCATATCCTACTACTCAAAACCTCCCAAAATGCTATTATAATTGGCCAAGGAGACATATGGTTCCAAACATCTACTTCTTTTGCTACCTCTTTATAAGTTCTAAGAACATCTCCAATGGAAGATAAACTAGTAGAATTTGAAGCCCTATATGAATCCACGTGTGTGTACTCTCGAAACCTAAATGACCAATTGTTTGTAAGAACTCAATAATATATACATTAATCTACCAATTAGGTACCCAACTTGCTCAAGGAATACTCATTATAAAAAAAGAACTTTGATCTAATGTGGAAGTACAATCATTCTTTGGTTGCATTCATCCAAACATCATGAATCACATTTAGAATCACATGAAAAGCATTGGGAAACCTTCTAAAAATATTGTGATAAGTATATAAGAAGGTCACCTAGATAAACAAGTCTTCTTTATTTATGGTACCTTTGGATGTCATGACAAGGCATGGGAAAGCTATGAAATATGCTACAAATGTGGTCACGAAATGACATGTGATAGCATTGATTTCAAAAACCTTAACCACTAAATTAATTAGGGAGAACCTCCTTTTATTTATTATACCACTTGAATCTATCCTTTTTTTCAATTAAAAAATGCTTTTTGGCATGAACAAACTAGATCAAATGATTTTTGGACATTATTAACACTTGGAATAGAAATTTAAACCTTTTCGATGGTTAATCAAGGTTATAAAACCTAAGCTATAACCAACAATCAGTGCAACCTTTAAAATATTGATTCTCAAAATGAGGTTATAATACCTAAGTGAATTTCCAGTGAACACAAAATAATAAGAGTTCAAGAAAGTGTGTCAATGTCTAAGACCCATGTGTGTAGTTAAAAATAGTTTTTATACCCAGTTCTAAATACTTCCTATGTTCTTCAAAAAATAATTATTAAAGCTAACAAAAAATGGAAACATAAACAAACCAAGGAAGGTTAGAAACTTCATAGTGGGACCTAACATGGTTAGAAATTCATCTCCAAAATCTTGCAATAAAGGAAGGGAAAAATTAACTCCAAATGGGATGTAAAGGGATTAGAGGAGTTTAGGACTTGGAAAGATTATAAAGGGCGAGGAATTAAGATATTGAAGGTGGAGGAGAAGTGGTACATGGGGAAGGGAAAGTATGATAGTTTAACACAAAAGATATATAAACTTTTAAAGGCAATGAACTTAGAGATTAGGGATGGTATGATAGAATGACCCAATATAATAATCTATCAAACATTAAAAAAAATACCTAATTATAAAAGGAAAATCATCGAGGATTAGAGATCAAGGATGTCAAGGAAGTGGAATTGAGGTAGACTCAAGTCTAATACTCTACTGAATGATAAAATCTAATACATTTTTTTTGGATATTGAGTGAGTGAATGGTATGAAGGTAGGGGAAACACTAATTTCCTAAAACTTTAATAAACATTGAAACCACTTAAAAATTCAAGCATAAAGCTCTCATACTTAGACTTTGTAGGATTTTTATAAATTTTAACACTTAAGTGGATGACACATTACCACACCAAGGTTGAAACCACAAACTAAGAACGACGTATAGAACACTCAAATACACTATAAGTAGCATGGGATAAATAGGGTTAGACACAAAAAGGTAAGGGACTCAATAAAAAATTGACATGTCAAAATTGAGTCCCAGTAAGACCATATTCATTGATCCTTTACATATATATTTTATGTGTCCATTTTTTTTAGAATCCATTAGAGCTTCTTAATAATAAGGAAAGATTGAGGGGAGACTAGGTGAAAAGGATTTCCACCAACATATAAAATTACCCTTGATCTCAAGTATTCTACCACCATTAAATGAAATTCATCTTTCAAAATATTATAAATTTGTGTAAGCTAATCTAGAGAGGAAAGAGGGTGGTCAAACAACCAATACTCACATAAAAAAAAAAAAAAACTATTTATGTCATCTCCAATCTCTCACTTAACACCTTTCCTCAAGAAAATGTTATTTTTGTTTAGACACTTCAAAATACAACACCCTTGGAGAAATCATCATTAGACAAAATTATAGTGGGTCCACCATTACATATTAAACTATTACTTCATTCTTTGTCTTCTCTGACCTACCTCTAGCAATGAATGCAAAACTAAATGGCCTATTTTTTCTAATTACCAAACTTCCCATGCATTTACAAAGGTAGTCATGATCTTAAGATATTAGACAAACTTTCTTTTTATCCATACTACTTGTACACACGAATAATTTTTTAATTTGTTCCTACTTGTTGAGTGACCTTTGAGGTGAGATGGAAAGTCTTCCAACCTCAAAAAGGTAGCACATGAGGTTTACCAAATATCTTGGTAACCTCTAGAGGTCTAAAAGGTTTCACATTCAATTACACAAGATGTTGTCTAACCTCACCAGCCTAAGTACACTTAAGTATAGTGAATAGATAAATTATTCACTCTAACATAATCTTTTTTCCCTAAAAAATTGGATTTGATACAACTAATTTTGAGATGCTTTGACCATATCATACATGTTGAGAAAGTAGCCACCAGGCACATAGTTTCGTCCCTTCAAAATATTTCCAGAAATCTTAGCAGGTAAAATACATAGTTTGATGGGATAGCAATCTAATGGGAATGCCATTTTGTGTTGTAAAAATTGCATGCGATTTACCTATTGCAAGTATATCCAGTTGGTGTTGTCATTGTTGTCAACTATATTAGAATTTTATTACAAGGATGTGTAGTTGGTATTGATTTGGTGTTGTCTCTGATGATGCTTCAATTAGTTTCATTATGTTTCCATTAGTAAGCTACTAATGTCAACCTCTAGTGTTGCTTTGATAAGATTTTGTTTATGGATGTATGGCTGAGTTGTTATGTTGCAGTTTGCTTGGTGGTGGTGAGGAAGTACTCAAGATGTTGATGATGTGTTTCTAGTGCTTGGTTTCCAAGTTTTTTTGAGAAAATTGAATAAAAAGAGTTAATGTTCAGTGTGTTGCACTGTGTTTTGAATTACAGAGTAGTTTTTTGGTTTCACTCCGCGATTCTTCTAGGTAAAATAATTTCTTATGTGGTTCAAATATGTTGATCAAAGGTGTTCAGAGGTGTATTCAGAATTTGGTGTGTTGGGTTGCTACACAGAGGAAGTTGTGTTCATCAGTGTGTGAATTGTATATTGCAAAGGTGTATGGGAGAAATTTTTTTCTTCGCATTTCTCTATAGAGTAGTTTCAAGTCTTACATATTTGGAAGAGTACTGATAGTATGTTTATCTTTGTTCAGATGAAGTTGTTCATGGTTTGGTGCAAGCTTTGGTAGTCAATTTCTTGAGTTACAATGTATGGTAGAGTTGTTTGAGTGTACTAGGTGTGTACATTCTTCAAGTGAAAGTTTTTGTGAAGAAACTTGTTGGATTTCATGACATTTGTGTAATATTCTAGATCATTTTCAAGTGTTATGTGGTTTTCCGTGAGTCATCTTTGGATTTGGGGAACTGTGTACTTAAGTCTTAATGGTGTTAACGAAGGTTCGATTGACCTTGGTTGTTTACACTACCTGCGAAGTTGCTTTGATGTTTTGGAATCATGGTATGATATGTATGAGTGGATTTAGGTCCTAGCTAAGGTTTTTTGTTGTCCACTTTCATTCCTTTCCACAATAGGAATGTTTTGGTGTCAACCTAATTTGAATTTGTATGGTTGAGGTGCATAGTTGACCTTGGAGAATGTTTTCAAGGTTGAAAATGATATAAATAAGTGTTGAGTTATTGAGGGATGCTAAGATAGATGAGTATGATGTGAATGATGTGAAGTGTAGAGTTGTAGAGTGTGAATTTTAGAAGTTTAGTGCAAGATTTCATGTGTTAGATTACTGAATGCGGTGAGTAGAAGGTGTCTACAATTCTTTAGAAAGACTACAAAGGTGTTGGTGATGTTGTGGTAGATTTTTCTATTGCTTTTTAATGGATTTCTTATTGTAACACTCTTCTTTATCTTATTTTATATTATGTAAGGGAGCCTTTGGCAATGCTCCTTTCTCTCTTTTGGGAAGCGAGCCTTATTTTATTTGGTGTTGATATTATGGGTATCTGCAGGATCATGATGGGCCAAAAAGTGGCAATATGATGGGTATTTGTAGGGTATGTGGCTGCTGACTTTTTTCTTACCCAAAATTGATAAAATGAAAAGGGTTTTTAAAGGACATTCTTAGCTTTCCACCAATATAAATTATTCTTTACTTTGAATTTAATAATTAATTATTATTCATTTTCTATTTAAATTATGACTAAAGTCTTGATTGATAGGTTGATTGAAAAATATCTATAGCTTTCAAACAGTATAACATTTTTGGAATCCAAAACATGCATCACATTCTATGTTTTGCATACTATAGGATTAAAAAAAGTAAAAATGAATTTCATGAAGTTTTGACCAAGTTAAGGTGGCTAGACATACAAGTTTTTATATTTTTTAAAAGTTGTAATAAAAAAATAATAATTAATTGTTTACTTGAAAAAATTTACAAAAAATATGCATCACACTTGGACATGAGTCCTCTACTTATGTCTAAAATCTTATAAAAAAATATTATCATTTTATTATGGTTAGGTGGTCAGACGACACCTACTTTATTTTTCTCCAAATTTAAGTACTACTACATTGAAATTTCAAATTTTCAACAAATAGATTTTTCTTTTTTTTAAATAAACCTAGTAGTTTAGAAACTACATTCAATTTGCTACATATTCTATTTTTACATATTTTTTAAATAATATAGATAACTTATTCAAATTTTTTCGTCAAGTTGCCTAACTCTGATTTTTCTAAATTTTTTGACACTTAAGGGCCTATTTTTTCCATCATGATCCTGCACATACCCTTATATTATATTGTGAGTTAATCTTGATCATGGTTTTTCCCATCTTGGTTTTTCCATATAAATATGGTGTTCCTTTATGCATGGTGTTGATGTGTTTCATTTTTTATTTTCTTTCATGATAAATCATTCTAATAGATTAACCTGGCTTAATTGAATTAATGTGGATCTAAATTTTTGTGAGGGTTTTAAAGTTTTAAGGTACAAATGATTCACTCCCCTTCTCAGTTGCCTTCTGCATTCAACAATTGGTATTAGAGAAAGCTTCCTTGGAAAAAAATTTAACCTCTTAAGGTAGATCTAGGATGGTGCACAAGAAATATTTTCCTATAATTGATGTATCATATTATGCATTCTAGAAGACAAGGAGGGAAGGTTTTTTGGTTGCTCTTAGATTTCAGATCTAGAGGTCAGTTGAAAGAGGATTATACTATTCTTGTAAATGGTTTGAGCACTAATGATGAGATCAAGGCTTAAAAATGGTAAAGAAAGGTATACTCTCTTAAGTGGTCTTGCTAATTCTAAATTGGTGAAAGTTATGAATCTAAAAAATGCTAGAGAAATTTGGGTGAAGTTAGAAAGAATTTATGAAGGAGATGATAAGAACAAGTTAGCTAAGATGTAGAATTTGAAGATCATGTTCCAAACCCTATGAATGTATGAAGATGAAAACATCACAAGCCACTTGTAGAAGGTGGACAAAGTTATCAATGGCATTAGAGGTCTTGGTGGAGAACTGAAAGAAGAAGAAGTCGTAAAGAAGGTAATTATAACTCTTCCTAAAGATTATATTCATAATGTTTCTGCTATTGAAGAATTACAAATTTTGAATCAATTTGTATGGTCCTTTAACTTCCTTTAAAATGAGACAATTGGGAACAAGTAGTGCAAAATTTGAGACTACTTTTAAGGCTAGCAAAACAAAGAAGAATGTGGAATCAAATTGGGAGGATCATGATGATGTGGAAGCTAACTTTGTTAGAAGAATGAAAAAGGGTACTAGAAAGTATAGTGGTAAACTTTTCCTTTCAAATGTTTCAGTTGTGGAAAGATAGGTCAATATGCTTCTAGATGTCCAAATAGAGCTTTGAATAAAAAAAATAAGATGAACGAAGGTAAGATGATTAAAAAATTTATTATGTTAGAGAAGATGCAAGTATATCTAATGATGAATTTGATTATGGAGATGATGAGGATAGTGAATGTTTTTTCATGTCATTAAAGATGAAACTAATTATGCTAACTTTGAGAGATGTGTGAAGTAAAGGGCTCTGGAAGTAAGTGCTAAAACTAAAGGAACTTTGGTGTCTTCTTTCCATGCTATACAGGAGATGAACTACTTGACCATTAATAGTTAATGATCTAATCATATGACCAGTGACAAGAGTAAGTTTGTTAAACATGAAAAATATGAAGGACTTGTTAGGTTTGGTGATGATACATCTCCTAATATATGTGGAAAAGGTAAAATCAACTTTGATGGCAAGCATAATATTGATGATGTTTACTATGTTGAGGGTTTAAGACATAACCTCTTGAGTGTTGGAAAAATGTGTAGTTAGGGATACAATCTTATGTTTGAAGAGGATGGTTGTGAGATCAAAAGAAGATCTAGAACTGTAATTGTTGTTGGAAGAAGGACAAATGGAAATGTCTATCAAATCAAAAGGTGTTTATTGTTATTGTTTCATGACTCAAATCAATAAAGTTGACCATGGCATAAAATAATGTGTCACATCAATTTTTATAGTCTAGTGAGGATAAGTTTAGTTGAAGTTTTAAGGGATCTTCCAAAGATTGCAAAGCCTAGGTCAATGTTTTCTATAAAGAGTGTCAAATTGGAAAGAAAGCAAGACTTGAAGATTCAAAGTCAAAGAACAATATTCTACCAGACTATTCCAGATTTGGTGCATACAGATCATTGTGATCCTACAAAAGTAATAAGTCTTCAAGGTAACAGGTATTTCATGATATTTATTGATGATTATTCTAGAATGACATGGGTTACTTTTCTCAAAGAAAAACTAGAAGCCCTAGACAAGCTTAAAGCATTCAAAGTTATGGTTGAGAATGAAATGGATATAAAAATCAAATATTTGATATTTGACAGATGTGGAGAGTTCACCTCCAATGATTTTAATATATTTTGTGAGAATTATGGAATAAAGAGGCATCTATCTTCCCCTAAGACTCCTCAATAGAATGGAGTGATTGAAAGGAAGAACATGATTGTTCAAGAAGCTACAAGAACAATGATGAAAGAAGAAAATCTATTGAAATCCTATTCGAGACAAGCAATTCATACTAATGTTTATATACTTAATATTGTACAAGCTAGAGCAAACAACACAAAGACTCCTTATGAGCTATTGTATGGAATCCTATTGTTAAATACTTCAAGGTGTTTGGAAGCAAATGCTATATATTAGAAGGGATGAAGAAAACTTAGGAAATTTTGATGCAAGGTTTGATGAAGGTATCTTCCTTGGATATTCTACTAAAATTAAAGTTTGTTAGTGCTACAACAAGAGGCTAAGAAAGTTTTTTTAGAGTGCAAGTGTCTAGGTTGATGAAGACCCACAAAAAGAATTTAGTGGTATTAGATGGATATGAATCAGATGAGTCTACTTGTAGAGAAGAAGAAAAATCCAAGAAAAAAGAAGTGCAAATTGAAGAGGAAGTGGCTCTAGAAAAGATTCCTCAAACTCCTAAGTATGTGCAAAAGAATCATTCTAAAGAACATATCATTGGTGATAAGAACAAAGGTGTACTAACAAGAAGGAAATATCTTGAAGAACAGGTAAATTTATATTTAATTTCTGAAGTTGAACCGAAAATAGTGATTGACGCATGCAAGGATGAGTATTGGATCAAGTCTATGGAAGAAGAACTAATGTCGATTGAGAAGAATCAAACTTGGGAACTTGTTCCATGACCAAAAAACAAGAATATGATTAAAACTAAGTGGGTACTCGGGAAAAAATTGAATGAGAATGGAAAAGTGGTAAGAAACAAGGAAAGACTTGTGTGTAAAGGCTACTCATAAGGAGAAGGGAGAGACTTTGAGGAGACATTTTCTCTCGTGGCAAGAATGGAAGAGCTATCAGGATGTTTTTGGATTTTGTAGCACATAAATATTTCAAATTATATCAAATGAATGTGAAATCTACTTTCTTGAATGGTAAATTGGAAGAAGAGGTATACATATCTAACAACTAGAAGGATTCTAGTTATCAAATAAATCAGATCATATGGTATGTAGATTGAAGAAGGAATCATATGGATTGAAGCAAGCTCCCAGAGTTTGGTATGAAAGGTTAGATAGGTATTTGTTATAGCAAGGATTCAATTAAGGTACCACAGATAGCAATCTCTACTTCAATGTTGAAAAAGATCAAATATTTATTGTGGTTTTATATGTTGATGACATTATTTTTGGAGGAAATGAAGCTGTGTAAGAATTTTGTAGAGGATATGAAGAAATAGTTTGAAATGTCTATGTTTGGGGAGATGAAATTATTTCTTGGGCTACAAATAAATCAAATAGATAGAGGTATTTTTCGTTTCACAATTAAAGTATGTCAAGGAAATTTTAAAGAATTTTGGAATGGAATATTCTAAACTAGCTATGGTTATTGGTTGCAAGCTAAGCAAGAATGATGAATCTCCTAAGGCTTATTAGAGCAAGTATAGATCAATGATTGGAGGACTGCTATGCCTAACTATTACTAAATAGGATATCATGCATGTAGTTTTTCTTGTGGTTAAATTTAACAAAGATCATAGAGAATCACATGTTGTAGTAGTGAAGAGGATATTCAGATACTTGAAGGGGACTCTGGATCATGGATTGTGGTATCCAAAGAATACTGACTTTACTCTAAGTGCTTACATAGATGCAGATTCAACTGGTTGTGTAGATGACATAAAAAGTACAAATGGTGGTGCATTCTTTCTTGTATGCATATTGGTGTCATGGTTAAGTAATCAACAAGATTCAATGTCTTTATATACTACATAGGTAGAATATATTGTACTAACATCTTGATGCATACAAGTGTTGTGGATGAGGAAAACATTGAAGGATATTAGGGTGTTATATGATGAGCCAATTTCTATCTTTGTGATAATACAAGTGATATCAATATTTCAAAGAATCTGGTAATGCATTCAAGGACAAAATATATCTCAATCCAGTATCACTTTTTGAGAGAGAAGGTTGTAGAGAATGAAGTGAAGCTTGAATATGTTCCTACAAAGGATTAGATTGTTGATATATATACTAAGGCTCTTCTTAAGGATAATTTTGAGTTTCTTTAGGAGAAGTTAGGGATTATTCCCCCTCATTCTTTGAACTAGATGCATAAGGAGATGCATCAGTCTAGTGGATCTCAAGATTCATTCTTTTTCTAGACTAATTATGCTAGTGGCTACCTCTTACGAGGAGTAGGTAGTGGCATTTTTCACTATTGCAATTAGGATGAGTGAGTGTTTCCATTTTTTAGTGGTTGTTGATAGCTTGGTGTATGCTCCTAAGGGGGATTATGCAATGTATATTAATAGAAAGGAAATTGTAGAGACGTGGTGAAAAACTTGGTTAATGTCAAAGGAGGAGAATGAATGATGTAAATACTTTGTCATTTTTCATTGATGTCAAAGGGGGAGAATGAGACATGTGAAAAAGATAAGTTGTTAGAGAAAAAATTATCAAAGGGGGAGAGAGTGTAATGAGTTAGTTGTTCAAGGGGGGGAAATGAGTAAAGGAAAAAGGTATGAAGTAGATATATTATGCTTGTTGTTTTTTATGGTTTTTCACATCATGTGTTTCCATCAATGACAAAGGGGGAGATTGTTGTAAGTATGTGCAGTTGGTGTTGTCACTACTTTCAACAAGCTTGTGTTTTCATTGGTGTCAACTATATGAGGAGTTTGATGCAAGTATGTGTATTTGGTAATGAGCTGGTGTTGTCTCTGATGATGTTTGATTAGTTGCAATATGTTGTCATTAGTAAGCTACTAGTGTTAACCTATAGTGTTTCTTTGATAAGCTTTTGTTTATGGATGTATGGTTGAGTCGTTATGTTGTAGTTGGCTTGGCGGTGATGAGAAAGTACTGAAGATGTTGACAATGTGTTTTTGGTGCTTGGTTTCCAAGTGCTTTTGAGAAAATCAAATAAAAAGAGGAAATAGTGTGTTGTAATGTGTTTAGTATTGCAGAGTAGTGTTTTGTTTTTTCTCCGTACTTCTTTAGTGTTGAAGATCTACTTGTGTGGTTCATATATGTTTATCAAAGGTTTTTAGAGCTTTTGCATTCAAAAAATGGTGTGTTGGGTTGATATGGAGAGGAGGTTGTGTTCACCACTGTGTGAACTATATATTCTAGAGGTGTCTCATAGAAATGTTTTTTCTCCACATTTCTCATCAATGTGGTTTCAAGTCTTGTGGATCTTGAAGGGTGTTGATAGTGTGTGTATCTTTCTTTAGATGAAGTCATTTGTGGTTCGGTGCTTCATAATTCAGTTTCTTGAGTTAGAATGTATGGAAAAGTTTTTTGAGTATCCTAGGTGTGTACATTCTTCAAGTGAATTTTTTTATGAAGGAACTTGTTAGATTTTAGGGGTTTTTTGGAATATTCTAGATCATTTTCAAGTGTTATGTGATTTTTTAAAGTCATCTTTGGATTTGAGGAAGTGTGTACTTAAGTGCTAATGGTGTAAACATAGGTTTGAATTACCTTGGGTGTTTACACTACTTACGAAGTTGCTTTGATGTTTATGGAAGTATGGCATGGCATGTGTAAATGGATTTAGGTCTTAGCTAAGGATTTTTGTGGTATTCCTTTGTTCCTTTCCATCATAAGTGAAAGGTTGAATTTTGTTGTTGCTTATTGTTTAGGACATATAACAACAATCTTCTTCACTCTCATTCAAGGAAACCCTAGAGATCTCAATCCAAGGATGAATTAGGAGAAAGATATCTTGCAATAGGGTGTCCTAAGGTATGAATTAGAAACTAAAGAGGGGTTCACCACCAAGCTATGGCTTGGAAAGACTAATAAAATGAAAGACCTAATGCTAAAACATAGTACAATGCAAGAATTCACTAAATGATCTAAAATTGCATGTAAATCATAATAGAATGTTGGGAGAGTAGAGGTGTGCACCTAGAAATCTGTAGAGACCTGGGTGAAGACTTGAAATGCTAGAAACATTGAAATTAATGCAGACTAGGACTCATATGCTAGTTTTGGTAATTTAGTCCCAAATTAGGGTTTCTAGGTAGAAACAGAAATCTGACAGAGATGTGTTTAGAACTCCTAAAATTAGTAAACTTCATTGTACTATGACTCATACAGCAGAAGTTGCATATCAATCCAGTTTGGATTTTCTAGAAAATCAGGACTTGAATCTTCTATTCAGTCCCTGCTCTGCCTTGTTGACTTGGGTTTTGGATTTGAATGTGAAGTTTCTGCTCTATAAGTGGCCTCCAATGATATTGTTAGTAAGATGACAACTTGAATGAATTTGCAACTTCAACAACTTCTTTCTAATCTTTCTCCTTAGAAGGTATTCAACTTAGATCTATAAATCAAACACTAAAGAGAGGGAAATTTGTTGTTTTGTTAGTGGAAAGGGGTTTTCCTTGGTCAAACCAAATTTTGGTAATCAAACCTCATAATGAAATCAAATGAAATGAAGATGATGATTGAACAACATGCAATATTACAACCCACCAAACCTTAGAAATAAAAGGTTGCAAACATGTATGAGATTGCACCAATGGATGTAGATCTTGACTCTTTCTTGAATGTGATAGATATTGAATTGAATGCTAGCTTGAATCATGAAACTCTACATCACAATTGTTAGCTTAAAAACAAACATGATGCATGATGACTTTTACATGATGCTTGATACTTGAATAATGCGCCAAAATACTTGATAATCAAATCTTGAAGGCTTTTGAATGCTCTTGTAAACACTTGAATTCTATTATGAACTCAAATTTTATATAAGGATTCTCTCATGAATGTCTTCAATTAAGAATGAGTGAAATAACCTTTTATTTATACGTGTTTATGCCAAATTTCTTGAAATTACAACACTACAAGTCAACATCAGATCTAGGAGGATAAAATACTACCAAGAATTTTAATTAAATTTAATTTTGGGCCACACGGGACTCATACACCAAAAGTGGAATATGAGTCCCATTAGGCCTAACTATGGGACACATTTTTCAAAACTGCTTAGATTCATGTGTAATCAGGATTGGGGCCACAAAACTTAAGTGGGACCCATATGCCCAAGGTGGAATATGAGTCCTAGATCACTAAATCTAGGCCACACAACCTAAAAAGACATGAATTATGATTGTATGTTGGTTTATGTCAGGATTATCCTTGGAAAGATTCATTAATTAAGGCTTGTGGATGCAAAATAAGGCCAAATAAGGCATAGAGAAGCCCAATTGATAATGAAAACCCTAGATTAGTGTGAAAGTGTGGTACAATACTTTACAACACCTAAAATAAGGTATAAATAGGTCCATTTAGTTCAAAAGGGCCCAAGACCTAATGTGAGTGTGTTAAACACATTACAACACTAAGTTTAGGCATCGTTAGGCTTAATTTTATGAGGGCCCAAATAAGTGTGAAAATGTTATGGATGAAATTTTTTGACACTAAATTTAGCCCCCATTTTAGTGAGAGGAGGAACTTGCTTCAAACTCACACTAAAGTAGACAAGATCACATCAAGAGGGGTTCAATCATACCAATGCTAGTGAGATAATACAACACCGACCGAGAGGGTTGCGCAAGCCCCCAAGATTGAGATCCTATAGAAAAATAACATAGACAAAAGAGAACACACATGAAAAATGACATAAGGAGCAATAACAAGGCCTAAGCATCCACTGCCAAAGACAAGGAGTAAAGGAAAATTAAAAGGAGTGGATCAAGCTTCAACCATTTATCCATCGTGATGTGGATTAGATCTAGGTTGTTTTTCCAAAAATGCATGCTCACTCTAAGGCAACAAAACTTTAGGCTATCCACTAGGTGAGTATCCAAAGAGGTGAGACACATATGCATGTGGTTGGTATGCACTCACACACACAAGCAAATGTCTATGGGAAAGTCATGCCTAATTTTGGCTTCTCGTCCAACTAGACCAAAGGTATACCTCATAATAACTTTGATAAGGTGCAACACAACAATGAACTTCGAGCTTCATGAGGAAAGAAAAAATTCATATGCTTGATACTTGTGAACAAACAAGATGGCTCCATAGGCATGCATAGTGAATTATGCAAGGTGGCCATATAACAAAAATTGAAAATGTAAAAATAGTGAACGTTCAAAGGAGTCTTGCTTAGTTCATGTGAGGTCTTTAACTTAGGGAATATTGTGCCTAATGTCTCCAAGAGAGGACCAATCAAAGAATAGAATATTCACAACTTAGGGGATGCAATGTGTCATATCAAGCCACCACAAGTAATATAATACGCTAAGAGACATCACACTCTTGAAGGAAATCACAACTAATGTCACCATAAATCGCAAGACACATCGCATGAAGTAAGAAGACTACACAATGAAACATGAGATGCAAAAGAATAATTCCAATGTATGCCCTCACTTTAAATAAATAGCTAAACACTAGATGTTGTGAGCAATTACTTTAAAGTATCATATGATAAATGCTAACAATAAAGAAGACATGTGAGAGATAACTTGAAATCCCTATGCCAAGTTAAATGTTTCCAAATAAAGCTATGCCATAAAAGAAAAGAAGGGGTTGCCCCCAAAATGAAACTTCAAACACATGAGGGATCTATGGATTTGGGGTCAGTATGTTCTTTGCTACATTATTTTTAAATATTTTGGAACTGTCATCATTCCCCAAATACTCATAGAATGAGAAGAATGAGAAAAAGAGAGAAAAAAGAAAGGAAAACCTTTCAGGTCAACATGGAAGAGACCTAGATGTCTTGACGCCTTGTGTCATCCCCAAAAGGAAAACACGAGACAAATAAAATGCAAAGGAAAATATTTCGGGTCAACATGGAAGAGACATGAATTTCTCGACACCTTGCATCATCCCCAAAAGGAAAACACAAGACAAATGAAAAATATAAAAAGGAAAAATATTAATGAAATAAAGAAGAATGTAGGTACAAATAGAGGAAAGTCACAAAGAGAGAGAGAAAGAGATACATCAAATAGAACATCATGGGGGATCACATCATGCACATGTAATCATACCAATAAAAAAAGAAACAATGAAAAATACTAGTTAGGCACATGCGAGTCAACTTGTTAGAAACTCGTATGCATCCCAATCATGTTCATCATATATGGAAGGTGGAAAACTATCCAAAGGGACAATAGCAAGTGCCAAACTAGGGTCAGTACCAAGTTCAACACTCTTCCTAGGAGAATCATCATGTAAGCTCATAGAAGAGGAAAATAATGTATTCAATTGATTATGCATCTCCTCATCATCATCGTCTAAATTAATCACAACAGGACACTTAATGATAATATCCAAAGAAGGTTTTAGCTCCTATTGTGGGTGTGCTATAGGATATTTTTGTTTACGTGAAAGGGGAGATTCATCTTGCATTGCTTCAGTCAAGTTTGGATTTTTATTTTCTTTTTTTGTTTCTTCATTTAACCTTTGAGAAAGAGCATGACACATGTGCCTACACTCTCTAGCATGTCTATTTCTTTTAGTATGACTTTCAAGTTGTGTTTGTGTAGGATCGGGTTGATCAACCATAGGTTTCTTTTATTCCCTAAGGGGAGGAATGGAAGGAACTATGGAATTTTGTTCAGCATCTCTCTCTTTAGCTTTGTAAACTTGTTTTATTTTAGGAGGTGTGACGAGGCTATTTTCTTTATCTCTTGGTTTTTTGTAGGAAATAGGCAAAGGATTTTTCTTAGGTTGGTCTTGTTTGTTTGGAATTTTTTTAGGCTCAATCATGGTTTCTTCAAGGATTGTAGGCTCGGTCATAGGTTGAGGGATATTTTTAAGGGATAGTTTCACTATGCATTTTTCCTTGAATTTTTGGTAGGACTTGAAAGAGAATTCTTCATGAGATTTAATGGACTCCATAGGCTTGGGAAAAAAAAAATCTAATGAAAATTTTCCTCGGGAAGAAAAAGGATTAAAGCCACTATGATGCACAATAAATATTTCATTGTCAAAGGGAAACTTTAAAAATTTATGCACAACCGATGGGATAGCTTCCATGGAGCATAACCATGGGTAACCAAGCTTCACACATAATTGATCTGATGTTGAGATGATGGAGAATGATACATTTAATGTTTTTGGTCCTATTTGTAAAGGAAGGGTGATCGATCCAACCATAGGGAAAGTGAAATCATTATGTGTCTTTATCCATGCTTTCAATTTATCATATGTTTCTTGATAGAGCTCATGCATAAGTAAGAATTCTTCTATCATCACATTCTCTCCATAGATGGGATCTATTAATATCCCATTAGTGGGATATCATAGATTCAGTCGGCTATGTAAAGAGGACCATTGGGTGCATGTTTAAGTATATCTTTAGATGAGAAATCAATGTGAAGAGGGTTTTTAGTTCAACCCTTATGAGGTATGACTTTGATCAATCCAACCATATCATATTTAGGACCTTGTTCATCAATATCTATGGGATCTTGTCGAATAGTATCATTGTTGTCGTCATCTGTGTCAACACTCATCACATCATTCTTTATAGATTAACTAGCCTTGAAAAATGAAATGTTATGATTAGGCATAGGGTTGGTAAAGATTTGTAAGTTTTGGTTGGGAAGGGAAACATAATTATTTCCTTTATCATTAACACCTCAAATTGAAAGCTGGCCAAAATCAATGAGGTCTTGCATAAGATGTTTAAGATGCTTACAATGTTTTGTGTCATGTCCATTTTTTTGGTGATAATGGAAATAGGAATTTGATCTAAAGTTCAGAGGAAAAGGTTTATTAGGATTGGGTGTTTTAATGGAAGTAAAGGTAATCATTTTATGTTCTAAGAGTTGTGGAATTATGTTATGGAGGGTATCGAGTAAGGGAGTGAATTGCCTTTTTAGATCCCCATAGTTCAAGGGTATCATCATTTTTACAATAGTTACTTGGTTATGGACATGTTGATTTGTTTGTTGAGGGGGATTCAATTGAAGGAATCCTTTATTTTATTTTCTGAAAGGTAGAGAATTGTTTTGGTTTACAGATTCAGACTTCTTAGGACAGTTAGATGTGAGTTTTGTTTCATGGATACTAATTGAATTTTGATAATCATAAAGGGTAGTACACAAGTGCACAAAGGAGGGGAACTTCATCATGGTAAGCTTATCTTGTATCTTACTTTGTAGATTCTCAATGAACATCTTTTAAAGGTAAGGGTCAAGAATATTTACATTGATTTGGGAATAAAGCGATTGGTAGAGTGAAATAAAGTTGGTAATCTTTTCCTCTTCTTTTTTCTTACATCTCATCAAATCGGCTAATGTCATCTTAGGAGTCAGATGCACTTGAAAATGGTTTGTAAATGCCTCAACAAGTTCATTGAATGAACAAATTGAGTTATTCGGTAACAAGGAAAACCATTCTAAGATGATATCCTTCAAGGATCTAGGGAAAAGCTTAGCCAAGAGCTTATCCTCAAGAATATAGTCACTACATAAGGTAGTAATAAGTGGAAAAATGCTTAGAAGGATCTCCTTTCCCCTCATATTTCTCAAATATAGGCACCTTTATACCTTGTGGCATTGTTGTTCTCAATATATCAAAGGATAAGGGATTGCTTTTGACATAATATGTGGTTTTTCCATTTTGATTTTGATTGATGGTGGACACTTGCTTTTGAAGGGATGAAACAGTTTGCAAAATTTGGTTTATGAGAGGATCATTGTTTGCATTTTGAGATGGAGGTGAATAAGGTGGATGGGTGTATGTGTTCAAGGGACAAGTGAATGGAATTTTTATAGGTGGTAGAGTGGTAGGAGATATGACTTGTGATGCCACCAAGGTACTAGGAATGCTAGCAGAGATACCCAAGGAAGGGATCACATTACTAGTAGGTTGCATTATTGTTGTGACTTGAGGGTTGGTATAGGTAGGAATAGAGGCAATTATTGTGGTAGGAGGAATTTGAATTCCTCCTTGACTTGTAACATTTTTTCAAGGTAAAGGACAACTAGTGGTTGATGTAAGATGTTTTCCAAAATTATCAACTATGTTATGCACAAGGTCAACTCCATCTTCACTTTCAAGCATGCGATGAATGTTATCTATAGTAGGTATAGTAGTGGTTGAAATTTTTTCAATGCTTATTTTATTTTGTAGGTTTTCTAGGTCTTCATGATTTTGGATTATCTTTTCTTGTAGAATACAAGCAACCATTGTTTTAACATGTGTTACACTACTTGAAGGTAAAGAGTTATCAAGGGTTTGGTCCATACCTAGTGAACTAATGTTAACACTAGGAGTGAAAGAGCTAGATAACTAAAGATCCACAATGATTGTACAATCACAAGATGACATGAGTCTCAAAATTCATCTCACTATAGTATTAGAAATAGGACACAAAGTAGAAAAGCTCATGCAAGATGCAATGAAGACAAGATAAATGCTATGCTCTAATTCTAATGCAAATTAAGCTAGATGCAATGAAATGAATGAAATAGAAACTCTGCAAACTGAAACATGAAACTAACAACAACAAATAGAAGCATAGAATAGAGTTTTGAATGCTAGAAAATGTAGTTTTTAAAATCTATATTGGGACTAAATAACATAGAGGGGCATATGAGTCCTAGTTTAGGGTTTTTGCTTTAATGCCATAAAATTTTGAATGATTTCTATGCTTTCTACTTTGGATGATGTCTAGGCTAAGTGAAAATGTAGATTTTAGATGATTTTCAATGATACAAGATGCAAAAATGCAAGCTATATGCACTTGAATCACTAATGCAATATTTAGAAACCCTAAAAATTTCCAATTAACTAATGAAAACCCTAATGCAATGTTAATGCAAGCTAGATCTAGGATGATGATGCACTCCAAATTAGAATTAAGATGTTCTAAATGCAGGTTCACCAAAATGAAAGATGGAATTTTTTCGGTGCTTATGGTTTAGGACATAGAACAACAATCTTCTTCACTCTCATTCAAGGAAACCCTAGATATCTCAATCCAAGGATGACGTAAGAGAAACATATCTTGCAATAGTATTTCCTAAGGTTTGAATTAGAAACTAAAGAGGAGTTCAGTACCAAGCTAGTGCTTGGAAATACTAATGAAATGCAAGACCTAATGCTAAAACCTAGTGCAATGCAAGACTTCACTAAATGACCTAAAATTGCATGTAAATCGGAATAGAAAGTTGGGAGATCAAAGGTCTACACTTGGAAATTTTTAGAGGCCTAGATAAAGACTTGAAATCCTAGAAACACTAAAATTAATGTAGACTAGGACTCATACACCAATTTGGGTGATTTAATCACAGATTAGGGTTTCTGGGTAGGAACAAAAATCTAGCAAAGATGTGTCTAGAACTCCTAAAATCTTTAAACTTGATTGTACTAGGACTCATATGCCAAAAGTGGCATATCAGTCCAGTTTGGATTTTCTAGAAAATAAAGACCTGAATCTACTCTTCAATGCCTGCTTTTCCTTCTTGACTTGGTTTTTGGATCTAAATGTGAGGTTTCTGCTCTATAAGTGGTCTCTAATGATCTTGTTAGTAAGGTGACAACTTGAATGAATTTGCAACTTTAACTTCTTTCCAATCTTTCTCCTTAGAAGATCTTCAACCTAGATTTACAAATCACACACTAAAGAGAGGGAAAAATGTTGTTTTTTAGTGGAAAGGGGTTTTCCTTGGTCCAACCCCATTTTGGTAATCAAACCTTGTAATGAAATCAAATGAAATGAAGGAATGATGAATGAACAACATGCAATGTTACAACCCAAAAATCCTTAGCAATAAAAGGTTGCAAACATGTATGAGATGGCTCCAATGGATTTTGATCTTTTCTCTTGCTTGAACGTGATAGATATTGAATTGAATGCTAGCTTTAATAATGAAAATCTACATCATAATTATTAGCTTAAAAACAAACATGATGCATGTTGACTTTGACATGATGCTTGGTACTTGAATAATTCTCCAAAACACTTGATAATCAACTCTTGAAGGCTCTTGAATACTCTTGTAAACACTTGAATGCTCTTGTGAACTCAAATTTTCTATAAGGATGCTCTCATGAATGTCTTGGATTAAGAATGAGTGAAATAACCTTGTATTTATACTTGTTTATTCCAAATTTCCTAAAATTACAACACTACAAGCTAACATCAGTTCTAGGAGGATAAAATCCCACAAATAATTTTAATCAAATTTAATTTTGGGCCACAAGGGATTCATAAACCACAAGTGGCGTATAAGTCCCATTAGGCATAACTATGGAACACATTTTTCAAAATTGCTTAGATTCATGTGTAATTAGGATCTTGGGGCCTCAAAACTAAGGTGGGACCCATACGCCCAAGGTGGCGTATGAGTCCTAGATCACTAAATATAGGCCACACAATCTAATAAGACATGATTTATATTTGGATATTGGTTTATGCTAGGATTATCCTTGGAAAGATGCATTAATTAAGGCTTGTGGATGCAAAATAAGGCCAAATAAGGCATAAAGAAGCCCAATTAATAATGACAACCCTATATTAATGTGAAAGTGTGGTACAACACTTTATAACATGTAAAATAAGGTACAATTAGGTACATTTAGTTCACAAGGGCCCAAGACCTAATGTGAGTGTGTTAAACACATTGCAAAACTAAGTCAAGGCATCATTAGGCTCAATTTTATAAGGAGGTCCCAAACAAGTGCATGAAAATGTCACGAACAACATTTTTTGAAACTACAATGGGAATGTTTTGGTGCTAGCTTAATTTGAATTTGCACGATTGAGGTGCATAGCCGACCTTGGAGAATGTTTTCAAGGTCGAAGATGATATAAATAAGTGTTGAGTTGTTGAGGGATGTTAAGATAGATGCGTATGATGTGAATGATGTGAAGTTCGAAGTTGTAGGGTGTGAGTTTGAGAAGTGTAGTGCAAGATTTCATATATTAGATTACTGAATGTGGGCATGTGTAGGATCATCATGGAGAAAACAAGCCCTTAAGTGGCAAAAAAAATAGAAAAATCAGAGTTAGGAAACTTGACATAAAAATTTGAATAAATTATCTATATTATTTCAAAAATATGTAAAAATAGAATATGTAGCAAATTGAATGTAGTTTCTAAACTACTAAGTTTATTTAAAAATATATATATATATTTGGTGAAAATTTGAAATTTCAATAGAGTAGTACTTAAATTTCAAGGAAAAAATAAGAATTAGGTGTCTTCCTGACCACCCTAACCACAATAAAATGATAATATATTTTTATAAGATTTAAGATATAATTAGAGGAATCATGTCCTGATGTGATGCATTTTTTTTTGTAATTTTTTTCCAAGTAAATAATTAATTATGATTTTTTATTACAACTTTTAAAAATATAAAACTCGTATGTTTGACCACCTTAACTTGGTCAAAACTTCATGAAATTAATTTTTTTAATCCTATAGTATGCAAAGCATAGAATGTGATGCATGTTTCAAATTCAAAAAATGTGATCTTGTTGAAAGCTATAGATGTTTTTCAATCAACCTATCAATTAGAACTTTAGTAATTCAAATAGAAAATGAATAATAATTATTTATTAAATTCAAAGTAAAGCATAATTTATATTGGTGGAAAGATGAGAATCTCCTTTAAAAACCCTTTTCCTTTCATCAATTTTGGGGAAAAAAAATTGACCACATACACTACACATACCCATCATATCGCCACTTTTGGCCCATCATGATCCCGGTGTCACAAATAGTGGTTTACAATTCCTGAGAGGAATGGATTTTAGCTGAAATCACATATTTTTAGAAAATATAATGATTTAAGCCTTAAAAAGTTCCATTTTAAGGATTCCAATTGAAGAGGGTTTGATCAAATCACCTTAGATCAAACCCCCTTGGATAGAACCTCGCTAGTTTTAAACCATACCTATAAATGCGTCTCCTTTACACCTATCAAAATGCTGATAAAAAATCACTTTTGATTTAGCTTTTGGGGGATCAAATGAATTCATTTAAAATTTATTTCAAATGATTATGGTATTCCTCAGAACAAGCTATCCAATGAATATAATTTTAATATGTTTTGGTTTTGTTATGTATTTGTTTTTTAAGTTTTATTAAACATAGGTTTTTCATCGAAAATGAATTTCTTTGTTCTTCACATGTGGAAAAATAGAATATTATAAAAAAAAAATTGAAAAATATGAGTGCACCAGATATTGAAGTCCTTGATCCAACAAAAAAAAAATAAAAATTTTGACATATACAAAAAAAGTTACGTTATGGGCTTCTATGTGAATTGTAATTGCTTTGAATTTGAAACTTGGTTAAGGAAAAAATATTCAATAAAAACTATCTAACCAAGTGGAAGCACTAGATATCGAGTTACAAATCTAAATTTGAAAGAATTAGAATTTTATCCTTCATGGAAAAAAATTATGTGTTATACAGTGTGTGTCACTTTTTAAAAATGTTGTTTCCTGAAAAAAATCAATTTTCGTGGGAGATGGAAAAAAAAGTGCAATTTGATTCCAAAAATTTTGAAAAAAATATTTTTAGAATCTACAAACAAAATTTGATAAGACTCTAGTTTGCACCATCTTCAAATTCCTCATGGTTTAGCCGCTATAGGTGCCCGAATGTGAAGATTTAGTTAAAAATAATAATTTCAGTGTCTAGTTTGGCCAAAAATTGTAAACCACTATTATGGAATCACCCTCCTGTGCATACCCATGTAGTGAGTATAATATGTCTAAAATTCTTCAAAAAGACTAAGAATGTGTTTGTGATGTGGTGGATTTTTTTGTTGCTTTGATATGAATTTCTCATTGCAACACTCTTCTCTATCTTCTTTTCTATTTTGGCAATGAGCCTTTCTGTCTTTTGAACATTGATCCCTATTATTTTTGGTGTTGACTATTACTTTATATTGTGAGTTAATCCTCACTGTGGGTTTTCCCATCTTGGGTTATCCACATAAATATGGTGTTCCTTTGTGCATGGTGTTGACATGTTTCAGTTTTTGTTATTTTATTTCATGATAAATCATTCTAACAGATTAAGGATTAATTGGATTAATGTGGATCTAAATATTTGTGAGGGTTTTGAAGTTGTAAGGTACAACTGATTCACCCCCCTCCCTAATTTTTCTTGTGCATTCAACATTACAAATATACGGCAGTAGATAACAAACACAATCTCCTTAACATAATAATTGATAATACTAAAAAAATATCTTTCTTGATATTTTAATCATGCATGGAGCCTTATATTAAGGTATTTATACACTAAAAAATAACAATTCATCTAAAAATATTGTTAATAGGCTAACACATTGAGACATTATACAATGAATTAAGTAGAAAATTACTTTGACTAAGTCGTAAATTCAACGTATAAAGTTTACATGATGGAAGGAACTTGCGCCAATGAAGAAGATTGGCTAAAGAACTAGAAATGAGGTAATTGGTATGTGAATTGAGCTAATTGGTGAGTGGCATATGTGGATTCAATTTGAATGAGGAGATAGCTAAGAATGGTATGTGGTATAGTTTGAAATATAATTTATTTTCATATATCTATTAGGCAGTAAAATTGATATCTTAAATTTGAGCAAAACACAATAAGATTACCCAATCTTGTATAAATCACGGATAATGTTATCATATTACCATGATCATATTATGAATAGATTAATAAATACAATGTTATATATGTATTTGTACAATTTTTGGCTATAAGATTTGAGAAAAAAAATCTCTCACTATAACTTTAAATAAGGAAAATAAATAATAAATTTTGAGGTTTTATTGCTCTAAACATGGTGGAAGCCTCTAAAAACTACCAAACTACAAAAAATAGAAACCACTAAGATCACCTTGATCTCTACACAAGCCATGAAAAATTGTGCAACTCCCTAAAAAGTGTTAAAATATGCCCTAGATTATAATTGAACTCATTTTTTTCTATATTAGTATGCACAAAAGTGTAGTTAGATTTATGCTAGTAGCCTAAAAACTTGTAGCACCTACAAAACTTAAGTAGAAAAACATATGCAAAAAACTAGACGAAGTCCAAAGTTTATAATTATTCCAATTTCAATGAAATAGGTAACATATAGGCTTTTACACAGGTTCTAGACACATTGGTATTATTTTTTTGACCCAAAAATGCCTAAAAAATAATGGGCCACATGCCTGGCCATGATCAAACCCTCTTTGATAAATAATTCATAGATCTTTAATTTGGGTGAAATAAAAGACAAAACTAACTTTATTGATCCCATAGAATACAATGGAATAGGAAAAATATTTTTTTTAAGTAAATTAGAAAGCTACCCACACCTAGAATATAGAAAAGCAAGAATGAAACCCTAGAGCTATTAGATTTCCCTATCCAACCCTTCTAATTTTATAAATCATCTAAATATGTAAGAGAAGAGCATGGTAGGTTTGAAAATTTGAAGGAAATATGTACACAAAGTGATTATCCCCCTTAAATATCACAAACTAGGAAAAATGATCTTTCATAACACCAAGGGTCTAATACCATGTTAGAATCTATAAAATAGAGACCAATCCAAACTTGAGTGCAAGGAGTATAGAGAATAAAAATTTTAATATAGGTTGTTATTTAAAATTAAATAACAACCAATTTTATATACACATACATGCTAGGTGAGTGAGTATATATAGAATATGTTAGAGGGAGGCAAAGACAAATACAACTAATAAGAAATGCAAACCTAGAATTTCTAAAATAGCAAAGATTAACTCCTATGAGAGATATTGAAAAATAACTCCACTAACATTATTATATACTCCCAATAAACTAATCTACCTTGATTAAAAGTTTATAAAAAATCTATATAATGAAAACTAGAAAGAAACACTAACACAAATCGATCATAAGGTATGTAAGAATGAACCTAAAATTAAAAATTACATATTTATATTGTAATTTTCCTACTTATTTCTACTAGCCATTATGAGCTAAATTTCTAGTATCCTTGGTTGTAAAGAAATCATGTATCATCCAAAAACATTTTTTTCTTGCATTCCAATTTGTAGTAGTTTCAACATTTCATTCAGCATTTCACTACATCATTGTTTCTCAACTCATAGACCAGGATATAGTATCTACATGAGCTCATCTATAACATATATGGATTTTAGATCATTTACATTTGTCTACGAAAATTTATCACTCTCATAATTTCACTATAATTCATAGTCAAAGCATTTGGGGCTGACCTAGCCTAAATTTCATAGTGTGGACCTATTCCAAAGTGTGTAGAGATTAATGAGACACCATACAAGCATTTTGGGTCCAACGAGATGTATCTTGGAGATCTACAATTCATTTAATTTGACGAAGGATTATCTTCCTTGATTTGAGGCCAACTTTCACATTGATCATCTATCAAGTTTTGTAAACCTTGAGTTTGATGTGGACCTTTGTTGGAGTTGTAAAATCATATTTAAGATTCATTTCTAATTCATTGTAGTCAATTTAGTAGTCAGTATTCAGTAGTATATAGATAGCTCACAAGTTGGTAGGATCAATTATTCAAATAAGGCATTCAGATAGTTGTAATGTGGAATGCCCTTATGAAAGGCCTATGAGCCCTGGTTATTTTCCCATGAGGCATATGATGCATGCAATATTGCTAATTAAATAAAGATCCATGTTTACAAATTATTTTCTTATGTTATTTCCATTGTGTTGACTCTAAGATGTAGGATTGGACAGTTCTTTCTAAACCCTCCATCCATGACTACACTAAGTGGTATCAGAGAAGTTTGTGAGTCCTGAAGGCATTTCTTGTGGTGAATAGATCACCCAATTGAGGAATAATACATGTGTTTTCAACTGATTTTTGACTATGAGGCAATTGAAACCCTTGTAGCTAGATCACCAAATTGAGGCAATTACACTAGATTCAAGGGGAGAGATTTCATCAATTCCAAAGCACCTACTATGGTGAATGTTGCTGGAAGAATGGATGAAATGTTAGAGATGATGCACGCAATGTGAGTCCAATTAGATGTCATTGAGGAAGATAAAAGGCGAGGCCTAAAACCTAGACTTGAGGATGAAAGTGATGGTGACCTATATTATGTTGTGAATCAAATTTAAGAAGCCCTAGATGACAAAGAAGAATAATCAAATCAAATAAAGATGTTGAAAGCCATTCCAAAAATTGGTAAGTGACCCAAAGTTGAAATTCAAAATTATGTGAGAAATTTAAACCCTAAAGACTTGTTGACTAGATCAATGAAATGGAGGAATACTTTGAATATGAAGAAATTGAAGATCCAGAAAGAGTCAAATATGTGAAAACAAAGTTGAAAGGTCATGCTTCTTGCAGTGTAGTAAAATCCATACCTTTTCATTTTCACACTTGTTTGGGACCACCTTGCTTTATTTATCCCTATTTATGTCTTATTTGGTCCTATTTTGCATCCACAAGCCTAATAAATTATATCTTTTATAGATAATCCTGACAAACATTAGTGGATAAATGATAATTTAATAATGTTGGCTATATGTCCCTGATTTTTGGGTTGGGACTAAGATGCCACCTAGGGAATCTTTGTCCCCCAAAGGTCTTGGGACCCTAATTTCAAATATGCCTTCAAGTGGCCCATTTTTAGAGTCTTTGCCTCGAGTTTCATGCCTTGGGACTAAGACGCCACCTAGGGTTCCTTAGTCCCCCTTAAGGTATTTGCGGGATTTAATTTCAAATCTTGGTAGGATTTAGCCTCCTTTAATTAATGAATTCATATGTCGACTTGTTGTGGTGTAATTTTAGGATATTAAGAATAGATAAGAATAAATACAAGGTTCCTTGTCTCATTTTCATATACCAAGCAAGATAACGAGCACTCTAAGCATCCAAGCATTCAAGCATTCAAGAGCAATTCATCAAGCATTTGGAGCCATCATCAAGACTCAAGCATCACATCAAAGATCTTCTTGCATCATGTGTGTTTTTGAGCTAACATTTGTGATGTAGGGTTTTGATTCAAGCAAGCATTTCATGTCAACATCTATCTTGAGAATTCCTTTGATTCAAGATCTACATTCAAGCTAGCCATTTCACAAAAGTTTGCAGACTTCATAACAAGGGTTTGGTGAGTTATAACATTGCATGTTGTTCGTTCATCAATTCCCTTCATTATTCTATTTTATTTTAAGGTTTAATTACCAACAAGGGGTTTGACCAGGGAAAACCCCCATTTATTAACAACCAACAAGTCTTTCCTCTCTTGTGTGTTTTTCATTGTAGATTTAGGTTGAATACTTGAAGATCATTTGAAGTACAAAATTGTAAAAGTTGCAAACTTGCATTGCAAAGTTGTCATCTTCACGGAAACTCGCCTATAGGCTAAATCCAGAAGTTTCAAAACATGAGATCCAAGAAGAAGGAAGTGAAGAACTTGAACCTCAGGACCGCTTTCAGAGATTTCATAAATTCAAATCAGTAATAAGTCACCACCAAGGGAATATTAGTCCTCCTAGAGGTATTTTTCATAAATTCTTTCAGATCTGGTTTCGATATCTGAAGATTCTGCATCTGCCCCGAAAAATAGAAATGGGACTAAGACAATAGTAAGGGTGTCTTAGTCCTCCATAGCACTTTTTGACAACATTTTTTAATTTCTAGAATCCTCATAGCATTACTTCCCAAGTACACACATCCTAACTTTTTATTGCATAATTTCATCATTTGCATCCATCATTTAGCTTGCATTATTAGGTTTTGTAAGCTGAATGTTAAAGTTTCTTTTCCAAGCTTTTTCTTTGTGGTGAACCCCTTAAAGCTTAAAGAACCCCTTTTCAGGTATTCCTTATTGAGAATTGACTCACCTTTGAGGTTGATAGTCAATCCAATTTGGATTCCTAGGACATTATTGAGTGACCAAGAGAGAATAGGAGTGGGCATTTTCCACCCATTTCAAATTTTCCCTTAGTTCATTTTAGTGAACCTGACATTTTAGAGCATTAATTTTCTAATTCGGAGTCCATTAGAGTCCTAGATCAAGGTTTCATTCATTCTTGCATTGCATATTGTACTAGTGAAAGTGCATTTAGAGTTTCTCATATTTAGTGAAATTGCATATGGGATTTCTCATATTTAGTGAAAGTGCATCTAGGGTTTCTCATATTTGCATTAGTGAAAGTTCATGTAGGTTGAATTTTGTTTTCTTGCATCATCTTATCTCATTGAAAAACTAAAAAGTGCATTTTCAATCATCCTAATTGCATTTAGGAATATTTTTCTTGCACTCAAAATTGAAAAAAAAATGCATTCAAATTTGCATTCAATTGCTTGTCACTAGTTACTTTTTCTTGCATTCATTTTCACATTTCTCTATTTCTAAACATCAGACCCCTAAATAGGAAACCTGTGAACACTATAAACAATCCAAATTCTATTATTTTTCTAAGAAAAACCCTTACTAGGACTAAAATTCCCTTCCTAGCGCCTTAGTCCTTCTTTGGGTTTCTAGTTTAGAACCCTCTCTCTATTTTTTGTTGTTTGTTCCAGTCCTTGGAACCTCATAATTTCATCAGTAGGACCAAGATTCCCTTCTTAGTCCCTGTTGGCTCCAACTTTCCAATTTTCAGGACTTGAAAGTGCTTTTTTGTGCTACTATTTGCTACTTTTAGTTTTCTATTACAGTTTGTAGAATTGTTGTTATCTTAATTTTCTTTAATTTCAAGTGTATTTCTTCAATCTTGAATCATGGATATGTGCTTTGGAAAGCTTTGGATGTCCTTCAAATCTTTGGTAGATATGTCAAATTGTGCTTTTGGAAATGACCCTAATGAAATTGAACTTACTCATGCTCACACAACTCTTAATGCATGTCCTCTTCATGATGTTGACATCATTGGAGAAGATGATGACAACATGAATAAGTACCTAAATGATTTCCTTAATAACCTTGAAGCTAATGCATCCTTTTATCCATCCATGAAACAACCAAATCTCCCTAAAATACCACATCTTGAGATGTTTGGGTACCTACATCCTGAAACCAAGAAAATTTTTGAACCTAACTTCCCTACAATGGGTGAACCTAGTTCCTCTAAACAAGCAAACACTCAACCATTTTATGATAGTAAAGTAATAAACACTCCAATCAATCTAGGAGAAACATATGGAAAAGGATTCACAATCTTGAGTAAACAAGGATGTGATACAATTGAACATAACATTCACCAAGTCCTAGAGCATATATCAACTAATGAAAACAAAAATAGGTTAGGATATCAAGATCCCCCTTGCAACATAAGACCACCTAGAGAATACCTAAAGCTTCGTAGCAATGGTACGATGATCTTAGATTCTCCTCCCGATATGAATGTCATTTTTCCTAAAGAACAACCAATAACTCATAACAATGACCAAGATGATAGGATCACCTTAGGCCCTCCTCAACCATCAACTTGAGAAATTGGTGAATATAGTAAACACAAAAGGCCTTAAAATTTACAAAAGCTACAACACCCTCATCCACCACCTAAAAGTGAAAGAAAATTAAAAATCCTTCTCAACCAAGGACTTATTCTATTGCCACCAGAGAAAGACAGACTAATACCATATCCTAAAGATGTAAAAGTTCCACATTGTCGATACCATAGAACTCTTGGGAATAGTATTGATGAGTGTCATGCATTCAAGATCATATTGAGTAAATATCACTTTGAAAAAGATATTTGTTATCCAGTGATCAAATAACATCTCCTTCGACATTCTTGTCATGGGTGATCTCACAATACTAGTTTACAATTTTTGGCCAAACTAGACATTGAACTAATTTTTCTAACTAAATCTTCACTTTTGGGAACCTATATCAGTTAAAACCACGAGGAATTTGAAGATGGTGCAAACTAGTGATTTGTGACATTTTTTCTGCAGATTCTAATTTTATTTTTTCTAAATTTTTGGAATCAGATTGCACTTCTTTTTCCATCTCCTTCAAAAACTTTTTTTTTTTCAGTAAACACCATTTTTTAGGAGTGACGCTCACTGTATAACACAACTTTTTTCCATGAAGGATAATTTTTTTTGAATTTAGATTTGTAACTAAATATCTAGTGCTTCCAATAGTGTTTTATTGAATATTTTTTCCTTAATCAAGTTTCAAAGTAAAAAAAAAATACAATTCAAACATGAACTGTATAACACAACTTTTTTTGTATGTATTGAAATTCATTTTTTTCTTTTTTGTTGGATCAAAGACTTCAATATCTGGTGCACTCATATTTTTAAATTTCTTTTTTATAATCTTCTATTTTTTCACATGTGCAAAACAAAGAGCTTGATTTTTAGTTCAATAAACCTACATTCATATGAAATAAAAAATAAATATAATAATTAAATTAAATTTATTTAAAATTATACTTTTTGGGAAGCTTATAATAAGGAATACATACTTACAAAAAAAAAAATTTAAATGAATTCATTTGATCCCCCAAAAGGTAAATCAAAGGTTGTTTTTTATCAGCATTTTGATAGGTGTAAAGGAGACTTTGTTATCGGTATGGTTTAAAAATAGCGGGGTTCTATCCAAGGGGGTTCGATATAAGGTAGTTTGATCAAACCCTCTTCAATTGGAATTCTTTAAATGAACTTTTTAAGGCTTAAATCATTATATTTTCTAAAAATATGTGATTTCAGCAAAAATCATAATCTCCTAGAAATTGTAAACTAGCTTTGTGGGATCACCCTCATGTAATAGTTGCAAAATATTATATTCTCATGATTACATGATCTTTCCCATCACCTACCTCAACTCATTCTTGTCTTGCACTCAGTGGGGTATAGATGTATATAGCCTTTTACTAGTAATACATTTGTTGTTGTCCCTTAGGTTCGTTGTCTACCTTCCACTTATATACACTGAGATTGGGAGGCAGACAACCTACTTTATGTTGACTCGCATATTCCTTCCTAGTCTTTTGTGTTTTCATTTTCTTTTGTTTGATTACATGTGTGTAATATGATCCCCCATGATATTATGTTTGATGTTTCTCTCTCTATGTGCATTCCTCTATTTGTACCTTGCTTATTCTATATATCGTAATCTTTCTACCTTTTCATTGGTATTTACCTTTTATTTTTATCTTTTGTCTTGTGTTTTCCTTTTGGGGATGACACAAGGCATCAAGACATCCTATGTCTCTTCCATGTTGACCCAAAAGTTTTTTCATTTTTTCTCGCTCTCTTTCTGTCATTCTTCTAGTTCTATGTGTATTTGGGGAATGATGACAGTTTTGAGCTCTCTAATATCATTGCAACAAAGACATATACTAACTCTGAATCCATAGATCCCTTATGTGTGTTGGGAATATGATGCCATTTAATTGCAATCCTAAACATATTTCATGTATCTCCTAAGTCCCTAGAAATTGTTCCCCAACACTAGGATTACAAAGAGATTAAATTTGAATGAAATGAACATGTAAATTGACATTTGTAATTATTCCTAAATAATAGGAACATGTGGGGATTCCCAAGAAGAGCTCCTACAAAATAGGAGCACATGGGGTGCCCACATGGAAGGTGGAATCCACCTTGATTAAGTTAACTATTTGGACGATTGATAACACTTCAATAATGCATGTTTAGATCCTACAAGTTAGGGATTGATATTTACATGAGTTCAGTTCAGTATCAGTTTAGTTTAGTTTAGTTTAGTTTAGTTCAGTTATCTTTAGTTGCATGTAATTAGTTTGAGTTGAATGCTAGTTTACTTCAGTTGACTTGAGTTGCATGACTAATGACTTTAGTTGCATGACAGATAAAAGGTGGATACATTTAGTAAAATGTGGATGATCAATCATGCATAATGTTTGCATGAATTGGTGGAGAGATATGTTTCAATTAACTAAGATTCACTTGGACCCACCTTGGGCACCCAAGTTGGCATCTTTGAGTTAACACCTTTTGCATGAGAAGATATTTACAAGGCTTATTTAAGTGGGCCCATTCTTGGGTTCCAACTTTGAGGTGATTCTTGCAAGATATTTTCTTGACCAACGATCAATTAAGTGTTCAATTTGGGGTGCCTAAATTGAGGATACTTTGGTTTTGAATTCATGTTACAGTGTGGAACTCTACTTTCCCAATATAGGCTTATATATTTGTGAGGAGCTTTGTGCTCCTATTTTGATAAACTCTTTGGAGTTTATAATGCTCATAACTGTCTATTTATTGCATCAATTTCATCAGAGTTTATAGTAGGCTAGCAGGTATAGCTTGTGCATGTGTGAGGGTTTGAAGCATGGCATGGGATGTGTGGATTCATGCTTGGTCACATTGAATGCATGGATAGCTTTTGTTGTGGAAAGGGTATGATATTTTATTGCAGGTTGTGAAGAAGGATTGTTGAAGCCAAGGAAGCATATCAATCAAGGATTGATACAATATTATTGTAATCTTGTTCTAAGGTTAAATAATACAAGAACTATTGATTCTAGTGGAGCTTCTCAAAAGGGTTTTTCCACATATATGTTGTGTCACTTCTATCTTCTTGTCTCATTCTTCTACAATCTTTTGTATCTTTCTACAATTGGTAAAATTGATGTAAATAGATAATAATACACAAAGAATTGTGACAAAGAACACTTAATTAAATCTACAATCTCATAGTTTTACAAATTTTAAGCTACATAATTACCTCCATTTTCAACATTTGGTATCAAAGCTAATGGTTGGGTAGGGTTTGGGACACCTTTCTCTTAAATTTTTGATTTTTTTAGCTATAGTGGGAGCTTGTACTATTGTGTTATTATAGATTTGTAAAAGAAGTGTGTTTTATCTTCTTTGTTTAGAGATTATGGTTTTCTTGACCTTTTGGGGGTTGTGTCATTAACAACAGATTCTTTGATTGTGTTGAGGCTAGGGATTATCCTCATTTAGAAGATGGTTATCATGATGTCATGGATAGATTGGTTACATCTTTCAGTGGGATTTTTTGACATTGATGGTTGATGTTTATCTTGTTACCTTGTATAGCTCGGTAACACAGTTCAGTGGGAGCTTTGGTAGGACATTGTTATCTCCATGTAATTTTAAGAGGTTTTAACATCTTATTTCATGGAGGACCCTTACAGTCTTTGGTAAAGGTGTTATTGTTCTTCCTTTGGAGAGGATGTAATTCTTTTATTTTTGAGTATTAATCATTTGCTTGGAGATTCATGATTATGCAGGTTACATTTGACGTTGACATGGATTGATTGGTGGGTGCTCATGGATACTAGAGAGACTTGGGTTAGGCTGGATATTTCTTATGTTAAGAGATATATGTTGGAATGGTTACTTGTTATAAAAGAAATTCAACAATAAAGACAAAGGATCCTACACCTGGAAATGGATGTGAGTCCATCATAGACTTGATGAGAAGTTTTTCTTTATTGAAAGCCTATATTTCTTGGTGTTGTATGCACAAGACAATTTTGTATCCCACTCTTGGTCTACTCAACAGGTAAATGATCTAAGAGGTGTTTCTTGTCTGATTATTAGATGCATTATTTATATGTATCTTGTCTTCTCTTATGCATTAGTCTTGAAAATTTAGTTCTAGGGGATTATTGAGAAGTAGATGCATGATTTTATGTATTTCCATTATTCTCCTTACAATTTGAACTTGAGTTAGTTTTGAGGATTTGGGTAGGAGAGGTATGGGAGATAGTTAGTAGCTTTGGACATATTCCCTTTTGTTGTGGGAATGTTTGGCTAAGTTTGATCTACTTTCTATGAGAGGTTTACATCTAAGTTCTGCCATGTTTCATTATTTGTTGAATGGTTAGATGTTGATATCCTTCAGTTTGGGAGTGTTGAAGTAGATCTTACTTTACATAGTTTGGCACATGTTAGTGTGGTATAAGAACATGGTTTGATTTCTAGGTTCTCTCTTTGTGGGACTATTGTCATCTTCTTGAAGGCTCTTGTGTTATGAGAGATGTATTTTACATATCATTGTATGCTTCTTTGACACTATGATAGAGGAGTTAGCCACATCCTCTCTATGATATTCTATAGGAGGACTTGTTAATATTGTGATCTTGTTTTCAGATTTGACATTACCTGTGCAGTGGTAGTTTCAAAAGGTATATGTGTTTTGTATGAGAGGGGATCCTCTCTTGCATTGGTTACACTTTACTACAGTGAGTTACTTCAGATATTTTTTATCACATGTCTATGTGTGTTATTACCTTTAAGTCTTATTTTATAGGATGGTGGTTATATAGGGACTTGTTCACAAATTTGGGTTGTTATGTTGATAGCATGAAGTTTTACCTATGATAGTTTGGTTACAGAGACTTGGGAAAGGTATTGATTGAGAAAGCTGACACTTTGATCAATGTTGCAGATAAGTTCTCTTGGTGCAGGAAGGCCATTGGCCTTGAGTCCTATACTTGATTTATAATAATGATTCCTTGTTTAGAATATTTGAAATGTATAATGTCAAGTGGGAGAATGTTGGGAATAGGATGTCATTTAATTGTAATCCTAAACATATTTCATGTATCTCCTAAGTCCTTGGAAAGTGTTCCCCAACACTAGGATTAGAAAGAGATTAAATTCAAATGAAATGAACATGTAAATTGACATTTGTAATTATTCCTAAATGATAGGAACATGTGGGGATGCCCAAGAAGAGCTCCTACAAAATAGGAGCACATGGGACACCCACATGGAAGGTGGAACCCACCTTGCTAGAGTTGACTATTTGGAGGATTGATAACACTTCAATGATGCATGTTTAGATCCTACAAGTTACGGATTGATATTTACATTAGTGGAGTTCAATTCAGTTAAGTTCAATTATGGTTCAGTTATCTTCAATTGCATGTAGTTAGTTTGAGTTGAATGCTAGTTTACTTTAGTTGACTTGAGTTGCATGACTAATGAATTCAATTGCATGATAGATAATAGGTGGATACATTCAGTTAAATGGGGATGATCAATCATGCATAATGTTTGCATGAATTGGTAGAGATATATGTTTCAGTTAACTAAGATTGACTTGGACCCACTTTGGGCGCCCAAGTTGGCATCTTTGAGTTAACACCTTTTGCATGAGAAGATATTTACAAGGCTTATTTAAGTGGGCCCATTTTTGGGCACCAACTTTGAGGTGATGCTTGCAAGATATTTTCTTGACCAACAATCAGTTAAGTGTTCAATTTGGGCCACCTAAATTGAGGAGACTTTGGTTTTGACTTCATGTTACAATGTGGAACTCTACTTTCCCAATCTATGCATAGATATTTGTGAGGAGCTTTGTGCTCTTGTTTTGATCAACTCTTTGTTGTTTATAATGCTCATAATTGTCTATTTATTGCAGCAATTGCATAAGAGTTTATAGTAGGTTAGCAGGTATAGCTTGTGCATGTGTGAGAGTTTGAAGCATGGCGTGGGTGTGTGGATCCATGCTTGGTCACACGGAATGTATGGATAGCTTGTGTTGTAGAAAGTGTATGAGAGTTTATTGCAGGTTGTGAAGAAGGATTGTTGAAGTAAAGGAAGCATATCAATCAAGGATTGATATGGTATTATTGTAGTCTTGTTCTAAGGTTAAATAATACAATCACTATTGATTCTAGTGGAGTTTTTTCTCGAAATGGTTTCTCCATGTATATGTTGTGTCACTTCTATATTCTTGTCTCATTCTTCTACAATCTTCTATCTCTTTGTACAATTGGTAAAATTGATCTAAACAAATAATCATGCACAAAGAATTGTGACAAAGAACACTTAATTAAATCTACAATCTCATAGTTTTACAAGTTTTAAGCTATATAATTACCTCCATTTTCAACAATGTGTTTCTAGGGGGCAACCCTCTTTTTCCTTGTTTTCATGTTTTGGCTACTTTAAAGTAATTGAGCTACAACATCGTGTTAGCAATTTATTTAAAGTGGGGGCATACATTAGCATTATTTTGGCATGATTTCATTCGCATTTGTTTTCATGTTCCTTTATTTTATTTTCTTACTTTATGCGACATGTTTTTCTCTTTTTGGTGACATTGGGAATAATGTCCTTCAAGAGTTTGATCTATCTCAACATATTATATTCCTCTTAGTGGCAATGTGACACACTACATTCCCTAAGTTATGAATCTTTTATTCTTTGATTGGTTCTCTCTTTGAGACATTAGGAACGATGTCCCCTAAGATTAAGACTTCACATGAACTAAGAAAAATCCCTTCAAACATCCCTCTTTCATGTTGCGTGTATTTTTTTTGTACCTTATTAAATTCATGGAGGTGTGGCTTTCATATGGTCCCCTGGGGGTCACCTAGTGAACAACTAGCTTCACTAGCCCTTGTGAGCATGCATTTTTTTTGTACCTTATTAAATTCATGAAGGTATGGCTTTGATATTGTCCCTTGGGGCTCACCTAGAGAACAACTAGCTTCAATAGCCCTTGTGAGCATGCATTTTTTTCTTTTTCCTTATCATAGTCATGGGAGTATGACTTTGATATGGACCTCTTGGGGCTCACCTAGCGGACAACTATCTTCACTAGCCCTTGTGAGAATGTGCTTTGTTTGCATAGTGGACATCGTGTTCCACTTGTAAACCTCTTTTGGAAAAAAAACAACCTAGACTTGGTCCACAAAGCATTGGATGGCCAATTGAAGTTTGATCATTGCATTTTTCCTTTTTTCCTTTTTCTATCTTTGATGGTGTATGTTTGTGATTTGGTTATGGCTTCATATCTCATCTAAAAGTGTGTTTCTTTGTGCCTATGTTAGTTTGTCATAGGATCTTGATCCTGGGGGCTTGGCCACCCTCTTGATTATTGTCATCCTATATTAGTAACATTTATACATTTGAACCCCTCTTGATTGTGTGACCGTTGACTACTTTAGTGTGAGTTTGAAGCAAGTTCATCCTCTCACTAAAGTGGGGGCTAAATGTAGTGCAGTAAAATGCATGTATCCTTGCATTTTCACACTTGTTTGGGCTTTCTTTGCTTTATTTATCCTGATTTATGTCTTAATTGGTCCTATTTTTCATCCTCAAGCCTAATGAATTATATATTTTCATGGCTAATCCTGAAAAACATCAATGGATAAATGATAATTTAATAATGTTGGTTCTGTGTATCTAATTTTTGGGTTGAGACTAAGACACCACCTAGGGTGTCTTTGTCCCCTAAAGGTCTTAGGACCCTGATTTCAAATATGCCTTAAATTGGCCCCTCTTGGAGTATGTGCCCTAAATTTCATGCCTCGGGACTATGACGCCAAATAGGGAATCTTAGTCCCCCTTAAGTTATTTTTGGGATTTAATTTCAAATCTTGGTGGGATTTAGCCTCCTTTAATTAATGAATTCATATGTCATTTTGTTGTGGTGTAATTTTGAGATATTAAGCATAGATAGGTATAAATACAAGGTTCCTTCTCTCATTTTCATATACCAAGCAAGATAAAAAATGCTCTAATCATCCAAGCATTCAAGCATTCAAGAGAAATTCATCAAGCATTTGGAGCCATCATCAAGGTTCAAGCATCATATCAAATATCTTCCTATATCATGTGTGTTTTTGAGTTAACATTTATGATGTAGGGTTTTGATTCAAACAAGCATTTCAAGTCAACATCTATCAAACATTCCTTTGATTCAAGATCTACATTCAAGCTAGCTATTTCACACAAGTTTGTAGAATTCATAATAAGGGTTTGGTGAGTTATAACGTTGCATGTTATTCGTTCATAATTTCCCTTCATTATTATATTTCATTTAAAGGTTTAATTACCAACAAGGGGTTTAACCAAGGTAAACCCCCATTTACTAACAACCAAAAAAATTTTCCTCTCTTAAGTGTTTGTGATTACAAATTTAGGTTAAAGACTTGAAGATCATTTGAAGTACAAAGTTATAAAATTTGCAAAGTTGTCATCTTCACATAAACTCACCTACATGCTAAATCTGAAAGTTTCAAAACCTAAGATTTGAGAAGAAGGAAGTGCAAAACTTGAACCTAGGGACCACTTTCAAAGATTTCATAAATTCAAAGTGGGACTAAGCCACCACCTAGGGTGCATTAGTCCCCCCATCTATATTTTTTCATAAATTCTTTCTTATCTGGTTCTGATATTCAAAGATTCTACATCTTCCCCAAAAAATAGAAATGAGACTAAGACAACAGTAAGGGTGTCTTAGTCCTCCATAACACTTTTTGACAACATTTTTGCATTTCCAAAATCCTCATAGCATTTCCAAACTTCCCAGGTACACACATCTTAACTAGTTGTTGCATAATTTCATCATTTGCATCCATCATTTAGCTTGCATTATTAGGTTTTGTAAGTTGAATGTTAAAGTTTCATTTCCAAGCTTTTGCTTGGTGGTGAACCCCTTAAAGTTTAAAGAACCCCTTCCTAGGTCTTCCTTGTTGAGAATTGACTCATCTTTGAGGTTGATATTCAATCCAATTTGGATTCCTAGGACATTATTGAGTGACCAAGAGAGAATAGGAGAGGGAATTTTCCACCCATTTCACATTTTCCCTTTGTTTCACTTCTTTATGGTTGAAATGAGTTCAATTGGATAGAAATAGAAGAGGAAAAGAGAAAATCATAAAATGGGATAGAATGGTGACAAAGTTGAAGAATCAATTTATACCTAATGATTATGAACTTGAATTATTGAAAATATTGTAGAACATGAGGCAACAGGAGAAATCTATGAAGGAATACACTAAATAATTCTACAAGATGATCATCAGAACTGGTCATAGTGAAGCAAGCAAAGAAAAGGTGGTGAGGTACATCAATGGAAAAAGAACAAACATTCAAGAACTGAGCCTAATGAATATGAAAATAGTTGAAGAGGCATATCAATTTGCGTTGAAGGTGGAAGAAAAATAGAAGAATAATTTTGAACAAAGAGAGACAAGTGAAAGAGGAAGATTCCACAAGATCGGATCACAATTTGGAGAAAGAAGAATTTATGTAGATCAAAACAAAGATGGGAAACCAAAGGTCATAGTGAAGAGAAGGATTATAATTCATACCACAATGGAAGAGAAGATAGGAATTACTACCGTAGTGATAGAGGAGGTCATAATTCATTCTACAATGATGGATATTGGAGAGATGAATGAAGATATGAGAGGAAACCATAAGAGGAACCTATTTTAAGTGTGGAGATAAAGGACATAGAGAATTTGAATGCCATTAAAGAAGTACTAGAAAGAATACTAAGCATACCAGAAGATAAACTTATGTGGATGAAGAACCTGTTGAATCCCATAATTTAACTTGGGGAAACCTGAGAAAGGTAAACCATTGGTGATTAGAAAAGCTTTGATGCATGAAGAAGTGACTAAGGAACCACCACAAAGGAAGAGTTTATTCAAAACAAGATGTAAGTCCAAAGGAAAGGTATGTAAAGTTATCATTGATAGTGGTAGCACTGATAATCTAGTTTTAGAAGAGCTAGTAACCAATTTGAATTTGAAGAGATTGAAACATCCAATCCCCTATAGGATAGCATCGATTCAAGATGAACATAAGATATTGGTAAATGAACAATGTTTGGTGAAATTTCATATAGGATCATATAGGGATGAATTATTGTGTGATATTGTGCTTATGGATGCATGTCATTTACTGCTAGGAAGAACATGGAAATATGATAGGAAGGAAATTCATGATAGAAGAATTCCAATACCTACAATATGACCTCAAATGGAAAAATAATGAAGTTGATAGATTTGGAAGAAGAAGCCAAAAGTGAAATTTGTAGCACTGCCTGACTATTTTTGGTAGATGGAAGGAAATTTATGGATGGATTGAGGTATAAAAACAAGTGTTTTGCATTGATTCCAAAGAAGAGAGGTAGTCCAAACATAGAAAAAGATGTTATTCCATTGCAGAAAAAAGTACCAGAATTGTTAATAAAATATGAAGACATTATATCAAAGAATGTACCTAATGGTTTATCCCAATTCCGAAGTATCAGTCATCATATAGATCTGATATTGGGAGCAAGTTTTCTGAAAAAGGAAGCACATGGGATGACACTAGTAGAGAATGAAAAATTGAACTGACAAATATAAGAGTTGTTGAAGAAAGGATTGATCAAAGAAAGTTTAAGCCCATGTGTGGTGCCTATTGTATTTACACCAAAGAAGGATGGAGAGTGGATAATGTGTACAAATTTAGGATAAATCAATAGGATCATTGTCAAGTATCAATTTCCATTGTCGGGAATGGATGAAATTATCGACTGTTTGAGTGGAGCAAATCATTTCACAATGATTGACCACAAAAGTGGATATCATCAAATCAAAATGAGAGGACATGAATGGAAGACTGCATTTAAAACAAGTGAAGTATCAATGGTTATTAATGCCTTTTGGATTGACCAATGCACCGAGCACTTTCATGAAACTGATGAATGAAGTACTAAGAAATTATTGGGTAAGTTTCTCATTATTTACTTGGATGATATTCTAATTTTTAGTAAGAATAGGGAAGAAAATTTGTGGCACATCAGACAAGTATTGCAAAGGTCGAGAGAAGAGAAGTTGTTTATTAATGTCAAGAAGTATAGCTTTATGAAGAAAAGTTGGTATATCTAGGTTTTTTCATTTTGTCTAAAGGATTGAAGATGGACCTTGAGAAGGTTAGAGAAATTGTAGAGTGGCCTACACCGATGAACATTGGAGAAGTAAGATTTGTTCCATGGGTTGGCTAGTTTCTACTAAAGTTTTAATAGAAGCTTTAATATCATTTGTACACCCATGATAGAGACAATGAGAGGAGATTAGGACTTTAAGTGGAAATCTAGAGCACAAAGGATTTTTGAATTGTTGAAGCAAAAGGTGACAAAGCAACTAGTGAACTAGCATTACCTGATTTTGATAAAGTATTTCATGTTGATTGTGATGCAAGTGGAAATGCAATAGGAGTAGTGTTGAGTCAAGAAGGAATAACTATAGTTTATTTCAGTGAGAATTTGAATGATGCTAGAAGAAGATATTTAGTTTATTATCAATAATTCTATGTCATAGTTCAATCGTTGAAGAAGTGGAGACATTATTTGTTGCCTAAGTACTTTGTGTTGCAAATTGATCATTAAGCCTTGCAGTATTTGAACAATTAAGGGAAACTAAATCAGAGTCATATGAGATGGGTTGATTCTTGCAGATCTATACATTTGTGTTGAAGCATAGGATTAGTAAGTCAAAAAGAGTGGTAGATGGATTGAGTAGGAGAGGGAGTTTGTTAACAGAGATGGGAATAGAAGTATCGGGTTTTGAAGAACTAAATCACATGTATAAGAATGACCTAGATTTTTTTGAATGTTGGAGAGCACGTAAGGAACTGACAATGACAGACCTGAGCCAATGGATGGATTACTTCATTTAGAAAGATATGTTGTTCAAGGGAAATAAATTATGTATTCTAAGGAGAAGCAAAGTGGAGGGTTAGCGGGACACTTTAGAGTGAATAAGGTAGTAGCTTTAGTGAGTGAACACTATTTTTGGTCGCGGATATATAAGGATTTTAGGAAGTATGTTAAGAGTTGCATAATTTTTCAAGTTGCAAAAGGTAGTAGTTAGAATACTAGATTGTACAAACCTTTGATAATACCAGAGAGACCTTGGGAATATATAAGCATGGATTTCATATTGGAATTACCAAGAACACAAAGGGGGTATGATTCTATAATGGTAGTTGTGGATAGATTTTCTAAAATGGAACATTTCATTCCTTGCAAGAAGATTAATGATGTTCTGCATGTTTCTAATCTATTTTTAAGGAAATTGTGAAATTGCATGGATTACCTAAGAGTATAGTTTCAGAAAAAAAAAATGCTAACTTCATTGGATACTTTTGGAGAACATTTTGGAAGAATATGAAGACAGACCTAAAGTTCAGTTCAACATATCCCCCATAGAAAGATGGATAAATAGAAGTGGTAAAAAAAAGTTTGGATAATGTATTGAGATGTTTGGTTGGAGATAAGGCAGTAAATTGTAACATAGTTCTACCACAAGTAGAATATGTAGACAATAATTCCATGAACCAAAGTACAAGAAAGACACCATTTGAGATTGTGACAGGAGTATATCCTAGAAAAGTTGCAAAGCTCATAGACACTAGTATGGAGAATAAGAGGAATGTAGAGGAAAAAGAGTTTTTAGGATTCATGGAGATATTGCATAATCAAGTTTGAAAGCATTTGGAGGAAATTAATAGTAAGTATAAGGAGAAGGCATATGAGAAAAGGAGACATAAATAATTTATTGTTGGAGATGAAGTAATGGTATATTTGAGGAAGGAGAGATTTCTAGTTGGAACATATAATAAGCTAAAGATGATGAATTTTTTACCATGTAAAATTGTAAGCAAGTTTGATTTCAAAAATGTATATGAAGTGGAGTTGTCAGAGATAGTAAGTGTATCACCTATTTTCAATATTGCATCTATATCTATGAGTACCATGAAGAACAGTCAAGTGGTAGTAGCAATGAAGTTGATTTGGAGGAGAAGTTGCCACATCAACCACTAGAAGAGATTGAGAAAATCTTGGATACCAGAATAGGAAGGAGCAATAGGAATAAAAAGCACAAAGAATATCTGGTGAAGTGGAAAGGAAAACTAATGGAGGATTCATCATAGATCTCTTAGGCTAAGGTGGACCACTTTGGTTCCCCTCTAACCCCTAGAAAATGAGGGACTCACTTTTCTTCCAACCCCAATTGTTTGATTCAAGAGTATCCTTGGTTGTAAAGCAATCCTGTATCAACCAAAAATATTTATTTTCTTGCATTCTAGTTTGTAGAAATTCCAACATTTCATTTTACATTTCATCACATCATTATTTCTTAGCGTGTGGAGCAATATATATCATATACATGAGGTCATCTATAACATATCCATATTTTAGATCATTTGCATTTGACTACAAAAAGTTGTCGCTCTCAGAATTTCACTATAATTCATAGTTAGGGCATTTGGGGCTGACCTAGTCTAGATTTCATAGTGTGGACCTTTTTGAAGCATTTGGAGCTTAATGGGAAATCATACAAGTATTTTTTTATCTAATGGGATCTAACTTGGAGATCTATAATTCATTTCATTTCGCGATGGGTTGTCTTCCTTGATTTGAGGCTGAATTTCACATTTATCATCTATCGGGTTGTGTAAACTTTTGAGGCTGACACGGACCTCTATTGGAGCTGGAGAATCATATTGAAGAATCATGTGTAATTCATTTTATTCACTTTAGTAGTTAGTATCATTAGTAGACAGATAGCTCACAAGTTAGTGAGGTCAATTATTCAAATAAGGCCTTCAGCTAGTTGTAATGTGGACTGCCCTTGTGATAAGCCTATGAGCCCTAATTATTCATCCATGAGGCATATTATGCATGTAAGATTGCCAATTCAATAAAGATATATGTTTCTAGATTATTTTCTTGTGTTATTTCTATTGTGTTGATTCTAAGCTACATAGTTGGACAATTCTTTATGAACCCTATATCCATGACTGCACCAAGAGGTCTAATATAAGATAAATTAAACTTGTTAATCCACTAAAATCCCTATTATAAACACCACAACCCTTATAATAATATCAAACATGAAATTTTAGGGAAAGAATAATTCAATCAACTTCATTTATCAAATTAGATTTATAGATCAAAAATCAAATCTACAACAATCAAGATCAAACCTATGACAATCAAGATTGAATTGCACATATTTCTAATCCATTTTAGATTATTGTATAGTCATAAAATTATGTGCATTATTTTTTATACAGTGGTCTAAATGAATTTAGGATGAAATCAAAAAACCTTTGTTATCCACTTTAGGGAAAAGTATACTTAGTCCTCTCACTTAATATTTATTGTAACTATTAACTTAGCCTTGATAAATCTAGGTAAATTTCTCTAAATAGTATGATCAATCTATAATTATCCCAGATTACTAATGTGAGTGAGTTATTCTCATTATATTTTGGTGAACCAAACTTATCATACACCCCTTCGGGATTAACCTTAGGGTTTATCCATTTTTAATTAGGGTTTTCTAAATTTGAATTTTTATAATGCTTTATCTCATTTTTAAATTAGATAATTAGGGTTTGATTTCTCTTTAATGTTTTTATTTCATAGATTTTTTCTTGTCTAGGATTTGTGATTTATAGTGTTACTTTTCTTTCACCCACACAATTGACCCTTGTTCGTGCCTTTAGGGTTTTATTTTCAAATATAATTATGAATCTATTATTTAGTATATATAGTCATATTTAATATATACCATCCCTCATCTCATTCCTATATCATTTGTCCATTTCTCTTAGGATTTATGACTTTATAAGATGGCATATCTTTGGTTTGTACCCACCCACCCTTATTTGTACCTCATCAATACATATTTTTTCATGAACTTTGATGGCCCATATTTCTATACCTTTTCTCATGAATCTATTATATATTTTGTTGTATTCCTAAAATTTGTATCATTGATCCTCTTATTATTTATTCTTTCATGCCTTTATTCTATGGATGGAGCTGTTTATTTAATGGGATAATTGTTTCAACATGATTATTACCCCTCTTCTTTTATGGAGGTTTCTATTAATTATCATTGTATATTGATACCTTCACTTCACTTGTCCATAATATCCATGTCACATCTACTCATTCTATGACTATCAATAATAATTTGTAAGTATCATGATGTGTTACGTTTGAGTGCCTTTCCTCCTCATGATTCAACTCATTCTAATGATAGTTTATCCCTACCATTTCATGATGTATCAAAGGATATTCATTAATGTGATGATGATATTCTTGAAAAATATAAAAGGACTTGTATCGATGTTATTAAATTTTAGTGAATAGAATACTAACAATTTTCACTCATAAGTGTTAATAGCATATAAATTAGAAATGGATCTAGACAATGAAAATTTGATACATAATTTAATGTATACTACCAACAAGCAAGAGTTCAAAAATTAGAAAGATGAAAAACGAAATTATTGAAAGGATATAAATTATTAAGTGAAGCGCATGCACCTAGAAACAAAAATAGATAATATTAGAAACACACTATGGTGGGTTGAAATAGTTATAGGATAATTTGAGTGGTTACACGATGAAAATATTGGATATGAGGTATAACTACTATGTAATGGGGGTGCAAATTTCCTAGAAAGGTGTAGGTATCCTTGCACGTAACGTTTTCGTGATTTTACTTAAGATGTTTATTTCTGATCATTGACATAGTTCCTATTGTAATGTATTCATGCTTCATCCATAATATAAAATATATAAATTTGATCTTGAGGGATGATCAAAAATATTTCTTAGGAGATTAGCTTAGTTAATCACCTAGATGGTATTTAACAATAGTATTAATAATGAAAAAGTATGATATGTGAAAACCTTGTGATTATGAAGTGATACACACAATAATAATGAATAATAAGATAAAACCTTAGGAGGAATCTAATCAAATTTTTTTATGACAAGTGATGGACATAAAAGGATATAAATGGTGATGAAGAAAAATGCAAGGGGGTAAAAGAGATAATATTTTTCTATAGTGGTGATGGAGATTTTATGTAGATTCAAGGATGAAAACTGGAGTCACTAATGGCTCGTTAGGGAATAAATCTAGGAGAGAAATGCATGAGAATTAAAAAGGAGAGAAAAATACAAGGATTGAATAGGCTATGATTCGCAAGAAGACTCCATCCCTCTAGCTATGAAAGCATTTTCTTTAGGACATTCTATCAAGATTAGTGGATGACATGTAGTTTTATTTCAATAGAGATGTAATAGATGTTGAGTTTTCTTGTACTATAGAACCTCCCTACAATGTCATGGAAAACATGTGTAAAATATGGAAGCAACAAAAAATACACAATTTATCCAGTTCAATTCCTCAAAGATGTGTGGTTTGATAAAATATATCTATTTCCAGATACATATACAAAAATCAAGTTATTGATAATACTTTAGAAACATTCATATAATGACATCTAGCAAGTAAAATCAAATTGAGGTAATGTGTAGTGTTATTTGTACATAGCCTAGGCATATTTGTTGTCATTCTCTAAAAGAGTTTTCATAGAGATAGGGGAAGAACTAAGTCAACTGATAGGTTATAATGATCATTTAGTGAGCATTAAGGGAAGAAGTACATACTTTTATCCCTATACAACTAGTATTTTTTTGAGAAGGTAAATGATGAATTAGTACCTATGTAAGTGAAGAGGATAAGGAAGACATAATGTTAAACAAATATGTATTGTTTTGAGTCAAGATATAGTCTTTAACATATATCTCTTAGCATGAAGTAAGATATGCACTTGTAGTGAGATGCAATAAGATGTTCAAGGATTGACCTATGATTGGAATACAAATGAGAAGTTGAAAATTAAAAAAATGAGAAAAAGAAAATATTTTTTGTTTGCTCTTAGTCTGTAAGAAACACATGCATATGTTTTCATCTCAAATTGATTATTCATTCAAACCAAGCTTTCAAGATAAATATTACATGATGATTATTATATATGAATCATGAAAAGAATCTATTTGACTATTAAAAATCTAATAACCTTTCTTGTAAAATGAATTGCTTCTATATATGAATTTTCAATTTTCAAAGATATTTTATACTCATATATATTAATAAGACATTTTACCCGTCAATAAAATAAGATAAAACTAGATGTGTAAAAATACATACATATAAAATAAAATAAAATAAACTAACTTCACATAATATCATACCACTTGCCGAGCTATATACATTTATTAAACTTACCTCAAAATAGACACAAAATTAAATCTAAATGATATGCGCATTTCACCATTGTAATATTGAAGAGCTATTGTTTTCTCCCACTTTCGATGTTACAAAAAGTAGTCAAATTGTAGACAGGCTATGGTCAAGCATTGTTATTGGGAAAAGTAAAGAAAAAACAAAAAACAGGGAAACAACACTTGTCTTCCATTCTAATAGGTATTCTGTCTACGTCAATGAGAGCCGTATTTTAGTGAATTACATCTCTACTCTTCAACACCTGTTTGACCATCAATGTTGCAGTTTAGCTTAGGTTTAAATGTAAGTGTGATTTCTTCCGTTAATTCCTGTTAACCAATGTCTAGCTATGATTCACAAATAATAATGCCCTACTTCACCAAACTGGCCATAGGCTAGAATTACTTTCCTTTAAAGGGCCTGGTTTTGAGAGAGTTGTAAACGGAAGGAAAACATGCAGATCGCCAACCCTGCAAAATATCCACAATTGGTCTGTGTTGTGCTCTTCTTATGCATTGTCCCCAACGCAGCGATAACATTTAATGATATTCCTCTGTATATGTGCAACAGTAGTAACTATACAAGTACTAAATTGGAGAGTAATTTGAACACAGTTCTTAATACTCTTGTCAACAATGCATCATCATCAAATGGTTTCAACACCTCTGTTTCTGGCCAAACTCCAGACAGAGTTTATGGTCTCCTCCAATGCTGGGGAGACGCAACAGAGGAGGAATGCTTCAACTGTTCCAAGTTAGCAAAAACCAGTGTTCGCCAAGATTGTGGAAGTGCCATAGGTGGTAAAGCTTGGCTGCCCAAGTGCTTCATACGTTACGAGAACTATTCCTTCATCGGAATATTGGATACCAACACAACGACTGCTTACAACGGAGAAAAGGTCACAGTTGACCCTGATGAGTTTGGTACGGCAGTTAAGGCGCTTCTCACAAAGCTGTCAAATGAAGCCCTTGAATCCCCTCGTCGCTATTCTTCTGGATCAACAACCACCTCCACATCTTATACGATATACAGTCTGGTTCAATGTTGGAGCGATTTACCTTCTGTTGAAGACTGCAAAACATGCTTAAGAAATGCAATCGGTGAGCTGTTAAATGTGACAGGCAATGGAACTCATCTCGGAGGTGAGGCCGCCTCCGGGAGTTGCGTTGCCCGTTACGAAACGTACACCTTCTTTAATCCTGCCTCTCCGCCACCACAGCCTCCCCTCCAACTGCTTTCTCCACCATCACCTCCAACACACAGTAATATGCTCATCAATCTCCTGAACATCTTTTAATTGTTCCTTGATGTTCTTTAAATAACCAGAACAGGGTTTATTTAGGATTTTAAGTTAATATAGTTGTTGTTTGTTGCAGAAAAGTTTTCAAACAAAATAGGTATTAATTTGGGTATTCTCGGCGGCATCTTGGTGATGTCACTGTTATGCCTGTTTGCAATCAGAAGAAAACTCAAGTCTGCGGTATTAAGGAAGCCAGCCTTCGTAAGGAAAGGTATTGTTGAGGTGAAATTTTATTGAATCTTTCCTTATGTACTTTTTATCAACAAAATTCGCCGCTAGTGAGCGTATTAAAACAGAATCGAGATTTTTTTCTCTTCACTATTCTCAACTTGTCAGAAAATAAGCTTTCTAATTAAGAGATAGATACAAAATCGTAACCTTGTTTTCCCGTGCGTCACGTAGAAGAGAATTCAGATACAGAGGTGTACTCAGACATCGGCGACGAACTTGGAATGATCTTCAACTTGGAAAATATCAAGGCTGCAACTAGAAATTTCCATGATGACAACAAGCTCGGAGAGGGGGGGTTTGGCTCTGTATACAAGGTAACCTCTTAAATTGAACAAGGTTACTTTTTCATTCTTCACTCATGTTTTAGTATTTTATATGCATCACTTCACTATAATTTACAGACTCACTGTCTATTTTAATTTTGGTTACAGATCTGTCCTCATGCCGGACAAAGTGGACATTTTAAACTTGAATTTATTTTTGCTCACAGATCTGTCCATAGTTCAAAATTTTCACATATAATTAGAATACACTTATCTACAATTTCATTGTTTTAAATTTTAGTTGTTCCAATATTTATTGAGTAAATTTCATTAAAGATTATCTATTCTTCTGGATAGGGTCTAGTATAACAAGTTTGAAGCAGTATTTTTCTTAATTTAGTGCTATGGACTATATATTAGTGTGACGTAAGTCTAACGTTCATGTAGTTTATTCTATGTCAGGGTACAATGTTAAATGGAAAACAAATAGCAGTAAAGAAGCTATCTTTACAATCTTTCCAAGGGAAAAAGGAGTTTCTAAATGAGGTTAAACTGGTGGCCAAAATTCAGCATAGAAATCTTGTGAAGCTACTTGGGTGTTGCACAGAGCAATCAGAAAGGTTGCTTGTTTACGAGTTCTTGGTCAACAAAAGCCTCGACAAGATACTATTTCGTGAGTTTATTCTATCTAATATAAAAGTGAAAGTGGTTCAATTTGTGTTCTTCTTTATGTTAAGTAAATGAAAAGTCAGAAAATAATAATTTGGATGATGGTTATAGATCCAGAGGGGAGCAAAGAGCTTGACTGGCCAAAGCGTTTGAACATCATACGTGGAGTAGCCCGTGGGCTTCTATATCTACATCAAGATTCTCATCTGCGGATCATTCATCGGGATATCAAAACAAGTAACATTTTGCTTGATGAGAAAATGGAGGCAAAGATATCAGATTTTGGCTTAGCAAGATTGATTCATCAAGATGAGAGTCATGTTGAAACAAGGGTTGTGGGAACATAGTAAGAATCTAACCATTGCATCACACCGACTATTCATAAATTAGATAAGTTTATAATATTTTATAAAAATTGAAAAGATGCACTGACTTGGAACATGAATAGTTATTTATTAGTTTTAGCTTTTTAGTCTATGTTAAAGATGATTTTACTATCCATTTATATATTAGTTGTGAACAAAAAATAAATAAAAAAATAGAAGTAAAAAATATAAGGATTTGATCTTTTAGTAGTTTTTATCCCTTGTCTAATAATATATATTTTTATGGTTATGCAGTGGTTACATGTCACCTGAATATGCTATGCTAGGTCAACTATCTGATAAAGCTGATGTGTATAGCTTTGGTGTTGTCATTTTAGAAATTATATGTGGAAGAAAGAACACTGATAATAGATTGTCTCCCAAATTTCAAAGCTTGATAGAATGGGTAAGATAAAAATAAGATATGTCAATATAGTTTACTTTCAAAAGTTATTTGATTGTTCTACTTAAATATTATTCATTTTAATGTTCAAATAGTGAAATACCAATTTAATAAAATCATCCATATAAAAAATGATACATAATTATTCTATTTTTAGTGACCAAATTTTACTTTCAACAATTGAACCAAATGATGTTTAAGAATTTGTATATATATCTTATGAAAATGCATATGTATCATTCTTATACAGGTATGGAGATCTTATGAAGGAGGAAATGTTATGGATGTGATTGATAAAGAAATAATAGAAAGTTTATCTAGCGAGCAAGTGATAAGATGTATGCATGTGGCTCTTTTATGTACACAAGCAGATGCATCACTTCGTCCTCCAATGACTGCTATATATGCAATTCTTTCAAACCCTTCTATGACCAACTTACCAGATCCAACAAAGCCTGCATATCTTACTGCTACACTAAAAGATGTTCCATCATACATGTCTACATCAATGTCAATAGTTGTAAGCACAATGCCACCTACTTCATCTGCTACTTGTTTGGCTTCCCCATCTATCAATCATGTATCAATAACAGATATGGGTCCAAGATAATCCCACTTACAGTTTTTCTTTATAATAATTGTAAATCTTTGGATAGAAAGCCTCATATCTAAACCAAAGTCTTGCTAGTGAGTAGGATAGTTTTATTTTTGTGACCGCGCTAAATAAAACATCTAGATTTTAACATTAAAAATGATCTTCATATTTTGTAGATGTATTCTTCTCTTCCTTTTGTACATTGGCAAAAGAAACCCTTATAAAATAAAAGTTGGAAAACCTACTCTATTTTAATAATTGTATTGAATGAAATATGACATAACTTATAAAAGTTATATTTAATAATATAGTTTCTATTTAATAGATTTAATTAATTTTATTTTTTTATAAAATAATAAAGATATTAATAGTTTTGCTCTTTAGAAAATAATATTTCTAAGTTTTATTGTGAACTATTAAGATTAAGGTGTCTCAACCTTTGAGTCCTAGCATTAATTATTTGATTATTAGGTGCATATCAATTTATCCCAATGTATTAAACTTCCTAAGTTGGCATTCACTTTGTGGGTTCTATGTTGAGATGGCATCCTACGTGGAAAGTGATGGCATATGGCAAGATCCCTATTTTTTAAGAATTTGGCATCCACTCTTGGGGGTCCTATTTTTTAGGAGGATGATGTCACATGTTCCTATTCATGAAAAGCTATTTTGGAAACTTTCTATGTTGACTTGAGAGTCTCGGTTAGTAGTTTCTATTTTTAGCTTTTAGCTATATCTACTTGTGGTGCTCAAGATATGGATATGATATGGTCAAGATATCCTTCTCTTGGATATGGGTGCCCAATATGAGGATACGATTCTTTTAGTTAAGCAAGTTGATTTTAAAGCTCGGTCCTTTTTATCTTTTGTAAATATTAAATTTGTTGAAGATAGAGGACACTTTTTTAGGTGCCTACCTTTCTCATCTATATATACTTGTTGTGTTAACTTATTTTATATGGCATGTTAATCATTTATTTAGTTATCATTATGTTACCTTCGAAATTATTCTAGAATTTGAATATAGTGTTGATCTAACTCCTAAAGAGAATAATATTTGTTATTGTATTACAAACTATATATACTAAATAATATAATTGAATTGGTTTTTTGGAGTGTGGGTTTTACTCAAAATATTTTTCCCACATAAAATTTGTGTCTGGTTTCATTGTTTAATTTCTTAATTAAATGAATATGCAAAAAAAAAATTTACTGCAGTAGTTAAAGAGTTTGAAGAATTATTTGTAATCCTCGACTATGTTAGACTAGTGTAGAAATATTTTTCCACATACTTGCCTTCCTTTTAGTTGGTATCAGATCCTGGCCAGCCTTGATTCCATTGGTGGGTTAAAGGGATTTTTGTGCTAATCCATTTTTAGTAAAAAATTTGTAGAGAAATATTAGTAACCTTATTGCAAGAAAAAGATGAAAAGAACATCTAGTAGAATTGAAATGGAGAAGTTTAATGGTGATAATTTTGAGTTGTGGAAACTCAAGATGGAAGATATGCTCATGGATAGAGATCAGTGGGTTACAAAATCTAGTACAAAATCAATAAACACCTCTCAAGGATATTGGTATTTGATAAATTGGTAAGCCAAGGGTTTGATAGGACTCTATTTGTTTGATTCAATGCTCTTGAATGACCATGAATAAATGTGAAAAATATATTTCAAAGAAACTTGGAGATGTTTATCAAGATAAATCCTTAGTAAACAAGTTATTCTTGTGAAAGAAACTTTATTTTTTAAATATGGTTCAAATGGAGTATCTTTTGTTAATCACATGAATACAATCAATATGTGTGTTGCACAGTTGGGGCCAGTTGGTGATAATATTAAAGGGTAGGATCATTTTATGCTTTTATGTTCTTTTCCAAACTTGTGGGATCACCTAGTGATGGCTATTGAAATTACTGCTACAAAGTCAAGATGGATGAGGTGGTTGCATTACTATTATTTGAAGAAATGTGAAGAAAATATTCTCAGTTAACTAAGGAATCCATACGTGATAGATCAAAAGAGATTTAGGTAAGAAAAAGGACAAGAATTCTAAATATAAGTCTTCAAGGAGATGTAAGTCTCTTACAAAGTCCAAAGTGAAATTTTGGAGCTGTGAAAAAACTAGCCATATCAGTAAAGAGTGAAAGGAGAAGAAATGGAAAGGTAAAAATAATTTATTTGATTCTAACTTTGAAAAATCCTCTCACAATGATGTAGATGCTTTTTTATAGCCTCAAATGCATCTGACGATGTGTGGTTGATAGGATCTGGTGCTTTTTTTCACATGACCTCTCATAGGGGTTAGTTCTTAAAGTATGAAGAATATGATGGTGGTAAATTATACTTGGGTGATGATTCTCATCTATATATTGTTAGTTATGGAAGATTCAATATTATATTAAATGTTACCATAGTTTTTAACCCCCCTCAAAATCATGTCCATCTATCCAAATTTTTCTTAAGTTTAAATTATCAGTCTTTTCTTTGGTTTTCAAAAGCTTAATGATATCAAGTTTCCATAATTCATATTGTTTATTAAAATCAATTTCTCGATTCGATTGCGTGAGAATTTTTGCATCAACATTTTAGATCACACTCCATGATCCATCATCAAGATGAAAGCAAAGAGCTCGAGGATGATAGGGCTCTTTTCTTTCATCCTAATGATGGATCACAGAGTGTGATCTGAAACATTAATACAAAATTTCTTATGCAATCAAATCCAAAAATTGATGTTTATAAATTTCAAAACCTTTCCAGGTCTTACTTAGGTTGTCACAACACCATCTTCGCCCAGGTGACATTTTAAAATTCAAGTCTAAGTCCACCTTTTGAATTCAGTCTTTCATATGGTTTTTAGAACTATGTCGGGAGCCAAAGCACTTCTCACAACTTTTGTAAACATTGATAAAGCCAGAGTTAAAATCAATTCAGAGTTTTGTGGAGATTTTGAAACCTATGTTGATTCCTAGCAAGGTTGTCGAAACCATGCTTTCTCTTGAAGGCTTGTTGAAGGCGAATACTTGATTTGAATACTAACATCCCAAATGTAATTTGATTGATCAATAGTTCTATATGAAAGGATACATATCTAGGAGGATTAAAAACTATCATAGGATGTGGTTGTATAAACCATCATAGCCACATTTAACTAATAACTACATAATGTAATAACCATTACACAAACATTCCCCCCCTTATTACATTGTTCCTACAACTATATCCCCTAAAATCTCTTATTCACTTTTCCAAGGGACCCACCCTTAAGACTTACATAACAAAACTTGATAATTATAAATTGTATATACATCTGAAGAAACAAATCCTGAATCAGGTGGAACTACATAAAGCTACCTCATGACCCTCAAAAAGGTGTAGCCCCTAGCCAAATTCCCAATTTCTTCCTCCCATGAACTCTTGAATCATAAATTCCTAAATTATTTGACAACAATCCATATTGAGCTCTCCAAACACATGGCTCCATCAAGTTGTCTAATGACCCTTGGAAGGGTATAATTCTCAATCACAGCCTCATAAGATCATTGGAAAACCATCCATATTGAACTCTACACCAAACCCCTTACTTGTCCCCAAAAACCAAACTTCACAACATATGTATTCTTCAAATATGTCAGCAATAATGAGGAAAAGAAAAAAATTAAAGCAAAAAATGCTTCTCATGCAAAGCATCATCTCAAAGTGAGAAGGTGACTTGAGATGATGGAAATTCCTCCATCCTCTGGTGCCACCAACCTCCAATATTGAAGGATCATAGTGCTAATGCATAACCATAAGAGTGGATAGTAAAAACTTCATCATCTAATGAATCCTCGTCTTCAATGCACACAAAGTTTGCTATATTTGATTCATCTTAGTATCAGGTATGTGCAGGATCATCATGGAAAAAATAGGCCCTTAAGTGGCAAAAGATTTAGAAAAATCAGAGTTAGGAAACTTGACGTAAAAATTTGAATAAGTTATCTATATTATTTCAAAAATATGTAAGAATAGAATTTGTAGCAAATTGAATGTACTTTCTAAACTACTAGGTTTGTTTAAAAAAAGAATAATCTATTTGGTGAAAATTTGAAATTTCAATACAGTAGTACTTAAATTTCCAGGAAAAAATAAGTAGGTGTCTGTCTGACCACCCTAAAAACAATAAAATGATAATATTTTTTTACAAGAATTTAGATATAAGTAGACGAATCATGTCCCGATGTGATGCATATTTTTTGTAATTTTTTCCAATTAAATAATTAATTATGAATTTTTATTACAACTTTTAAAAATATAAAAAATCGTATGTATGACCACCTTAACTTGGTCAAAACTTCATGAAATTCAATTTTTCTTTTTAATCCTATAGTATGTGAAGCATAGAATGTGGCACATGTTTTGGATTCAAAAAATACCGTTTGAAAGCTATAGATGTTTTCAATCACCTATCAATCGGACTTTAGTCATAATTTAAATAGAAAATGAATAATAATTACTTATTAAATTCAAAGTAAAGCATAATTTATATTGGTGGAAAGTTGAGAATCTCCTTTAAAATCCCTTTTTCATTTCATCAATTTTGGGTAAAAAAAAGTCGTCAACCACATACCCATCATATTGCCACTTTTTGGCCCACCATGATCCTGCACATACCCTATCTTCTTTTCTCCTCTTTTCCTCCGCTATAAGGGTTGAAATAATACTTCTAAATTTTGGGAAGTTATTTGACTGAGTGCAAAAATAACATTTATATATTTTGAAGCCAAACTATTTAACAATATTTCTCTAGCATCATCATCATCTATCGAAGCCTTGACTTCTACTAGTTGTCTAAGAAGAGACCTCAAATTACTTATGTGATTTGACATTATGATTCCATCTTCCATTTTGAAACTAAATAATTGAATTTTTAAATAATTTTTTTCATTAAGTGCTTTTACTCTAAACAACTTATTCAGATCATCCCAAATTTCTATTGATGATAAATATCTAAATCTATATGATGTAGTTCAGAGTCAAAAAGAGAAAGACCAATAATAGCCTTTGCTTTATCATCTATATTGTTCCAATCCAATAAATTTTTAGCCTCTATAGGTGCATTTTATTTTCCACTCACTATTCCCCATAAATTCTTATTCATTAGTTGCATTTGAATTTTCATTTTCCAAGTATGAAAATTAAAACTAGAATACTTATCTAGCTTATCTGCTACAATCTCCATAATGATATATCCTTGGTCAAAGCAATTAGAGACATGCAGTTACAATGTGAATGAAAATATTTCCAAGGATTTCTTTCCTATCATTCTTGAACCCCCTCTTATGTAGCATATCAATATTTAATTATCTAACTATGCAAAAAGTAGAGAATGTACCTATAGATCTTTTTGGTAAAGAGAAGAGGAACTTGTATACAAATCAAGCCTAGATGATGAGTGTCAAAAAACCAAAGGGCCTTATTCCACCGCTCTATCATTCTTAATGTCTTCAACATCTCTACCTCCCTTAGCAATTCCATCTCCTTCACACGCTCTCCATACAATGTCAACACAATAATAGGAAGAAATAACAACACCAATATTCATGGCCGATGCATAGGCACAAGTCATTCACAACATAATGAATATTTACAAACCTTCTTCACTGTAGATCCTTCAAAACAGAACAAAATGTGCCAACAACATTTTATGCTCTTCATGTCCAACAATGAACTTCTGATGCCATGACAAGTACACAAGAATCATATCTATGTCATGACAATTCTATGCCATACCTTATCCAAACATCTACACCATGCCTCTAGGTTCTTCCATGCGCGCTTTGATACCATATAAAGGCGAATACTTGATTTGAATACTGATAGTCCAAAGTAATTGATTGATCCATAGTTTTGTATGAAAGGATACATATAGGAGGATTACAAACTGTCATAGGATGTAGTTTATAATTATCATAGGATGTGGTTGTATAAACCTTCATAACCACATTAACTAATAACTGCACAATTCAATAACCATTATGCCAACACTTGTTAAGTTTGAAGACTTATGTTCCAAAGAGTGGTGCAAAGAAGACTTACTTGAAGATATGATTTATCAAAACTTTATAGAAATTTTGAAACCTCTATCGATTCTCGACAAGGTTGTTGAAACCACTCATTTTACCCAAAAGTTCCTCCTAGTCATTTCTTTTCAAATTTTTAAGAGGAAAAAAAAGGAAGGATGGGAAAGCTTACACGTGCCAAATTAGAAAAGGGACATTAACTACTCATCCACTTCACATTCATTATAGGTGCTTTTAAGTGGATTGAGCTATTCGGGGGGCACATTTTAGTAGAGACTAGCAAAAGAATCATAGTGTCGAGCAAAGAGGTGAGTTCACGCAACTTGTGATTCTTGAAACCTTGAGAACACTTAAAAGGTATTGTTTTCCCTAGTTGAGTTGTAAAAAAATTACCCTGAAGAGGAGAATTGCATTGGTAAAGGTTTTTCATTTTTCTTTGCAAATTGAGTTTGTATTTTATGGTTTTGTTGCCATGAAGTATAAATACTAGGGTTATGGGTACATTTCTAGCCTAACTAGTGTAATGATAGAAATAGGAGATACCAAGCTAGGTCATGTAAGTTTCAATGAATTTTGGGACAAAATTAGGAAAGATAACCCACCACCCATTACACATAAATTAATCGAGAGTGGGTTATCACATGTTGTCACATTCCCAGTAGCCATTTGATTCCAAGGCTTAATACTGGAGTGAATTAATCATTATGATTTTGAAACTCGAGAGGTTAAGACAAGCGATAATCGGTTGGTGGTTAAGATTCCTAGTTGAAAATTTTGGAGAGAGAGCAATATGTAAATTTTTATTTTACCTCTTCTTATTCTGCTTTTTTAGAAAAGAAAGGTGTGCAAAGGAATGTAATTTGCAAGCAGTGGTTTTCGACACTTAAGAAGGTTAAATCTCAATTTCCCAAAATTCTCTACAAAAATTACTTCATGGATGAGATTTTTGAGATATAATTGTGCTACTCCATAGGTTGTAGGGAAATGAGAGATCTGACAAGTTTGGGGAATGGATGTATTTCTTTGTATAGATCATCATTCAAGGAGATAAATTATTAGATTGGGTACGGGTAAGTGCACAAAGTTGAGTCCATGAAACATGGAAGTTTTTGCTTAGCCAAAAAAACAAAATCGGCATTTAAAAAACAAGATCTTGATTTTCATAAACGAGATCCCAATTTTTAAAAATCAAGATCTCGTTTAGCTTCGGGATCCCAAGCCTAAATCCCAAATGGGATCCCGCTTTTTAAAAATCAGGATCCCATTTGTTAAAGGGTCCTGAACCGACGGACATGAAACAAGATCCCGATTATTACAAAATGGGATCCCGATTTGTAATAATTAGGATCCTATTTTAAGATGGTATTTAATTTTTTAAAAATAAACAAAGCTCATTTCTACTCTGCATGAGATCCTGAATTGGCATGGGCGACAGTGACTATTTAATGACCTCCAAGTGTGCCTCCACCCCCAAGTTTTTGATTTTTTTCATTTTTTATTGAAATTTTTAATACAAGAATAAATTTTAGCATTTTTTTTCCAATTTATTTAGTGTTTTGAGCGTTTTATTTTATGTAATAGCAGAAATGATGATTTGTAGAAATAGATGAAAAAATGCAATGAAACCTGAAGATATTGAATTGAAAGGAAAAAATGAACGAGTATGTGCAGGATCATCATGGAAAAAACAGGCCCTTAAGTGGCAAAAAAATTAGAAAAATTAGAGTTAGGCAACTTGACATAAAAATTTGAATAAGTTATCTATTTTATTTCAAAAATATGTAAGAATAGAATCTGTATAAAATTGAATGTAGTTTCTAAACTACTAGTTTTTTTTAAATCTATTTGGTGAAATTTTGAAATTTCAATGCAAGAGTACTTAAATTTCAAGGGAAAAAATAAGAAGTAGGTTTCTAACCACCCTAACCACAATAAAATGATAAAAAAAATTATAATATTTTAGATATAAGTAGAGGACTCGTGTCCCGATGTGATGCATATTTTTTGTAATTTTTTCCAAGTAAATAATTAATTATGATTTTTATTACAAATTTTAAAAAATATAAAAGATCGATGTCTAACCACTTAACTTGGTCAAAACTTCATGAAATTCATTTTTTTTTTTTAATCCTATAGTATACAAAGCATAGAATGTGACACATGTTTTGGATTCAAAAATGTGATACTCGTTTGAAAGCTATAGATGTTTTTCAATCAGCCTATCAATCAGACTTTAGTCATAATTTGAATAGAAAATGAATAATAATTACTTATTAAATTCAAAGTAAATAATAATTTATATTGGTGGAAATCTAAGAATCTCCTTTAAAACCCTTTTGTTTCATCAATTTTGGGTAAAAAAAAGGTCGTTAGCCACATACCCATCAGATTGCCACTTTTTGGCCCACCATGATCCTGCACATACCCGAACCTTAAATTATATTTTAAAAACAAAATTTATCTTTTGAAACCTAAATTGTTCAATCAAACCAAAAAAACTTGCATTTCAAAATCCTAATCAAAAGGAAACAAAAAAAATTGCATTTCAAAACCTAAATTGAAATGAAATAAAAAATTGCATTTGAAAACCCTAATCAAGCTTTTTCAAACCCTAAATTCAAATCAAACAAAAAAATTGGATTTGAAAACATAGTTTGAAATGAAACAAAAAAATTGCATTAAAAACCCTAATTTCTTATATTGAAACCCTAAATTGAATTGAAACAATTTTCTTTTCTAAAACCCTAACTTGAAATCGAACAAATCATTTTGCATTTGAAAACCCTGATTTTGAGCTCAAGAATATTTGATAATGGAAAAAATTCATTTACATCAAGCTTAAATGTTTTAAATTTCATTTGCATTGTATGGAGAAAGCAATGTGTTAAACTTTACTTTCAATGTTAAATTATAATTAGATTAGAAAACAATATGTTAAAGAATAGTTACAATTCATAAATTTTATCAATGTTTGTTTGCAAATTTAGTTAGAAAATTCTTAAATGCTTGTACAATCCATTTCCAGTTGTCACTTAATTAGATAAAATTTGCATTCATTTCTATTTTATGTTTTGATCTCTCTTAGTCATGCCTTGTTTCCATTTTTTTTGCATGTGTTGTCTATTGTCTTTCAACAATCTTAACCCTCATTAGATAGTCAATTAGTTGTTAATTAGGCTTCTAGTTTAGTCTAAAATCTCAATTTTCCCTAGTTACCTAGACACTAAAAGAATCTAAATATTTTTCTTTTCTTTCTTTTAGGTTCTTTCAATTCCAAACAATACAAAATAAAATACGTGATTCAACATTAACTAATTTTATATTATACATTTTATATCACAAAATTCATTTAAGTGGGAAATATTAATGAAAAAAATGTTAAATAAAATAATATTTTTTTCAATTAAAAAAAATCTAGTTAAAATATACATCAAACTCAATCTTAATAATACATAATTATGTGTTTCTATTACAAAAATAGTCAATCGATTCATAAAACGAAAAATATTCATAAACTAGTCACTAACTTGCAAGTCCATTATTCCAAGGGCCACCCAAACTTCACCCTAAGTTCCCTAAACCCTAAACTCTGAACTCTAAAATATAAACCCTAAACACTAAAGCATTCATTTTGTCCTAGGACCTTAAAATGAAAGTTGGTTGCCTTAGGCAACTCCACCAAATTTTATTCCCTTAAGCCATGTAATTTTTTCATAGGACCTTACTACATAAATCCCCTTAAGCCATCCTATTACCCTAAACCCTAAAGCCATCATTTTTTCTTAGGCCCTTAATGAAATTTGGTTTCCTTGGGAAACTTCACCAAATTTTATTCACTTGAGCCATGTCATTTTGTCCTAGGACCTCACTAGACATAGATCCCCTTAAGCCATCCTATCACCCTAAACCATAAAATGATGTCTTAAGGGGTCCTAATATGACATTTCTTAAGGAGATCAAATAAGTTCTCAAAAATTGGTGAAGTTTCCCAAGGCAACCAAATTTAACAATAATAAGATTGTGCAAGATTATAATATGAATGAGATAAATCATGATCTAGGTTGATCAATTTATGGTTTAGGGTGATAGGATGGCTTAAGGGGATCTATGTCTAGTAAGGTCCTAGGATAAATTGACATGGCTCAAGTGAATAAAAGTTGGTGAAGTTTCCTAGGACCTTAAGGAAATTTGGTTGCCTTAGGCATCTTCACCAAATTTTATTCACTTAATCCATGTCATTTTGTACTAGGACCTTACTATATAGATCCCCTTAAGTCATACTTTAGGATGTTTTAAGGGGTCCTAATATGACATTTCTTAAGGGGATCAAATAAGTTCTCAAAATTTGTTGAGGTTGCCCAAGGCAACCAAATTTAACAATAATAAGATCATGCAAGATTATAATATGAATGATATTTCATGATCTAGGTTGATCAATTTATGGTTTAGGGTGATAGGATGGTTTAAGGGGATCTATGCCCAGTAAGTTCCTAGGACAAAATGACATGGCTCAAGTGAATAAAATTTGGTGAAGTTGCCTCGAACCTTAATGAAATTTGGTTGCCTTGGGCATCTTCACCAAATTTTATTCACTTAAAAGCCATGTCATTATGTACTAGGACCTTACTACATAGATCCCCTTAAGCCATCATATTACCCTAAAACCTAAATCCTAAACTCTAAACCATAAACCCTATAACATTCATAAATTTTCCTATATTAATAGTTAATTATTTTTTCATTCAAGTAACATGCCTTAGACATAAACGAGGCTTACATATTTTATCATTTGTATTCAATTAGGCCATTTATATTGAATGGTTTAAGGGTATTTCCTAAACATGTATCTTACATTTTGAAATTAAAAATCTAATGCAAGTTAACTTATATCTTAGAGATCACATGGATCAATTCAATAATATTTGCAATCCACCTCCATGCCATCCATCTCCACCACCTTCACTTGGAATCAATCTAGAACAAGCAAAGAAGAGTATAATATTTGCAATCCATCTCCACCTTCTTAGGATATGTGTTAATATGACATATCTTAAGGGGATGTCTTAAGGGGTCCTAATACGACGTCTTAAGGGGATCAAAGAAGAGTATAATTAAGTATAAATATTAAGTGATATAAACAAGTATTATAAGTTTTAGGGTGAGTCATCATAACAAATGATATAATTAAGTATAATATTTAGGATATGTGAATCCACCTCTACGTCTTAAGGGGATGTCTTAAGGGGTCGTAATACAACGGTCTTAAGGATATAATTGATTTAACAATAATTTATGCATGATATTTAGTGATTATACAATCAAATATAAAGTTTCAAAGTAGGAAAACATGCACATTCAACAAACAAAATATATAGAATATTAATTTTGATACATAAAAGTACATAGAGTACATAATTGTGTATGTACATGTATTTGTAATTTATACAAAATGTTTAATTGTGTAGGTATGTATGTACATATATGTCATCTCAAAACAATGTTTACAAAATTTGGATATGCCATCTCAAGAACATCTCAAACTCGTGCCCAGAATGTAGTAGGTCTTCATGCCACTTGATATAAAAAAGGTATGAGCAATATCGATGAAATCATCAAAACATACATATTTTAATTTATATAAAACTATCTATATGTACACAATGCAAGTAATTGCATTTAAAAGTATTCCACACGTGTGTAGGTTGCATCTAGGCATCCTCTCCTTTTTGTTTCAAAGTATGAGATAAATCCAATGATGGCTTAAGGATACAAAAAAGGATAATAAATCAATTTTAACTATTAATGTACAAGCAATATCAATATATAATCAAAACATGTATTTAAATATAATTTAGCTAATAATTGGGTATGTGCAAGATCATGATGGTCCAAAAAGTGGTGATATGATGGGTATTTGTAGGGTATGTGGCTAACAACTTTTTTTTTACCCAAAATTGATGGAATGAAAGGTGTTTTTAAAGGAGATTCTTAGCTTTCCACAAATATAAATTATGTTTTACTTTGAATTTAATAAATAATTATTATTCATTTTCTATTTGAATTACGACTAAAGTCCTGACTGATGGGATAATTGAAAAACATCTATAGCTTTCAAACAATATCACATTTTTGGAATCCAAAATATGCATCACATTCTATTCTTGACATACTATAGGATTAAAAAAAAAAAATTGAATTTCATCAAGTTTTGACCAAGTTAAGGTGGTTAGACATACGAAGTTTTATATTTTTAAAAGTTGTAATAAAAAAATCATAATTAATTATTTACTTGGAAATAAATTACAAAAAAATATGCATCACATCCAGACATGAGTCCTCTACTTATGTCTAAAATCTTATAATTTTTTTATCATTTTATTGTGGTTAGGTTGGTCAGACAAACACCTACTACTTATTTTTTCCCTGAAATTTAAGTACTACTATATTGAAATTTCAATTTTCACCAAATAGATTTAAAAATATATAAAATAAACTTAGTAGTTTAGAAACTAAATTCAATTTTACAGATTATATTCTTACATATTTTTAAATAATATAGATAACTTATTCAAATTTTTACGTCAAGTTTCCTAACTCTAATTTTTCTAAAAAAATTTCCACTTAAGGGCTTGTTTTTTCCATGGTGATCCTGCACATACCCAATTACTTGTTCTTACCAAGTATTCCATGTTGTCTAGGTTGAATCTGCATGGACTAGATCCTTTTTCTAATTATGGCTTAAGGATCTATAAAAGGAAAACTTAAATAAATTTCAACTAATAACACACTTGACCAATATCAAAACATGTATTTAATCTATTTAAAAGGACAATATAAAACTAAAACTATATTTTCTTGTATTTTCTTATTCCATTGTACCATCTACATCCTCTCTCTTTTGCAATGCATCTATAATTTTCTCATGCTCTTTCATAGAAATTGTCCATAGCACTTTAATTGTAGGTCTTCCATGATACCGATCTAGTTTTATATTTGTTTCCACCACCAAATGTGAATAGTGTATAATCTTTTTATGTGTTTCATAATCTTTGAATGCAGGTAGACCATTCTTCCTTGTCAGGTATTTTTCGTAGCCAAGTGCCAACAACCACCACCAATCCTATTGGAAAACATGAAAACCATCATCAAATAAGTTCTCAAATTTTTCTTAAGGGGATCAAAGACTTGTTCTAAAAATTTGTTTAATGGGATCAAAAACTTGTTATCAAAATTTGCTTAAGGGGGTTTCTTAAGGGGATCACCATACTTGTTGGATAATGATAGCCATCGTCATCTTCTCGAGGTGATATTAACTTATGTTTAGTCTCCACACAACGAGCCAACCAATATTCTATTTCCTCTTCATTCCCCGCAGGTGCAACAACAGCATGCACATGTCCTCCAAACACAATTTGATTTAATAACTTGCACATATCCACATAAATAATTTAGTATTACAAAATAACTTAATAAAGTGAAATAAAATGAAATAAATTGAATTAAATTACCTTCTTGTACAAGGTCTAAAACATGATCATAGTCTTCATATGCAAACACTTGATCATTTTCTTCAATAGTTCTTTCATATTGATCGTGTGTTTGTATAGGTGTCAACAATCTTTGCTCCCACTATTCAACCCATTCTATATTTTCACATTCTTCCCAATCTCCTGAGATACAAAACTGACAAAAAAAATGCAAGCTCCCTTGTCTAGATAGTCCATGTGCTTACTTTCGAACTCCTAAATGAATTCCATTTAGTAGATCCACTGATTGTCTCACATTCAACTCTAGGTACAATGTTCTCTTCTTCAACCAACCAAAAGAATCAACAAACTGTAGAGTACTCACTCGAACTAGGTGTAGATAATCTTGTATTGCACCAATCCACAATCCCATGTGCATCTTTAAATTTTACTACATCCTCAAATTTTAATTGTTCTCTAGCAGGATTTCTTTTGACACACGCACCAGCTCCATCATGTTCTCCTTTACCATGCCCAAGTTCAAAAAAACTCCATATATGTTGGACATTAAGTTCCTTGTGAAACCTAATTAACCAATAGAACATTTGATCATTCTTGAATTGCCACATACAATTATCTGACCATATGAGGTGTTTTGTCATCTAGATTCCTCTTTCTCTTAAATTTCTATAAAATATATTGAAACAGTATTGAACAAACTCTGATGAGTGTAATCGATTGTCACTCAAATAAAAATGATACTCCCTCAAAACTTTTCTATCATCCTCAGTGCTATCATATGCATGTCTATAAACAATATGGAAAAACATAGCTACTTGCACTGAATTATAATACTGTGATTGAATTTCCTCTTGTGGAGCTAGAGTATAATTTTCTGCAAAATCAACCACTGAAAGTATAGTACCAATTGGAAATGTTTTTCTACATGTGCAAAATTGGCCATCAATCCATCGAGCATGTTGAGAGTGCATGACATATTTTGGTATAATCTTATTCTTAAATTCACTCATGAATGCATGTACACTAACTTTTTTTGTAACTAAATCACAATGCTTTCCTATTTTTCCATCTTTTAAAGAATAGTGAAAAATTTAAAATCTTTTAACATCTACTAATTAATGTCCAAAATCATTATCAACACTTTCATACATATAAATTCTTAAGAATGAAAGATTTCCACAACTAAAGCATTGTCCAGAAATACATGAACTTAAATAAAACAATTTACCATTAGATCTTTCACAAAACAAACCTGATATAAACTCCCTTATTGCTTCAAGTGGCATAGTAATACCAAATTCATGTATAATCATGTTAGCATGTAAGGTACAACGTATATATCGAAAAAAATCATAAAAATAACAAAATTGAACATGCGTTTTACAACAACAAGATATTCGTTGCTTATTAATTTTTACATACCAAGATTTACATTTTTTAGAAAACCTTTTACTTATTTTAATATTACTAGGTTACACTAAATCACCAAAAAAATTCTATAAAATTCAATTTGTGTTGTATCTGATAGGTGTTTTGGGTGAGGATCGCAAACTTTGGAACCCAGGTCCTTAATTTTAAAACATATCTAGCATTAGATGAAACCCTAGTATTATCATGCCAATATTTTTTGATCAAAGATTTAATTTCAACATTCAATTTCATATCATACCTCGAGAGTCGACCACTAAAACTCCAACATTGGTTGATAGGATTATTTTCTATACTTTCTCTTCTTTTCTCCACTCTTAGCTATGTTTTAGGATGCATTTTTAAAACTTCACTACTATTGCTTACCATTCTTCTATTCAAAGTTGCTTTATTAACTATAGTAGTTGTTATAGCTCTTCTTGTTGCATTTTTATCTTTAGATCAGCTATTTTTCCCAATAGATTGAATGGCACTAGCAACAGTAGACATAACATATTTTAATGATTGATCTTTTCTTTTTAGTTTAACAGAAAAGCCTAACCTTTTCATTATTTTCCTTATTTTTTGCATTCTCATCAATTGCATCATTAGTTGACATTGAAATGCAAGATTTTTACGATAAAAGAATTTTTTGTATATTCTATTCGCATGTGTTCTTATTTTCCTCCAAGAAATCTGACTAGGAAGATTATCCAAAACATCACTTTCAATTTTTTTTTAAAATTATTTTCATTAAATTCAACATCACATTCTAGATTTTCATTTTCATTTTCAACTTCAAAACGATTTACATTTTCATCTTCATTTTCATTTTAATCAACAAAACGGTTTTCATTTTCATTTTCAACAAAGGGATCATTCTCATTTTCATTTTCAACAAAATATTTTTCATTCTCATTTTCATTTTCAACAAAATATTTTTCTTTTTCATTTATAGCAAATTCTATAAAAGTTTCATCTCTCTTAATATTATCAATTTCAACATCGTTAAGTCCAACATCTTGTAAAACTTCTAGATATGAATTTACCATTTCACTAACATTTGGATTTGAAGACGTATCTAGATTTGTGCATATTGAAACATTCTCCATAGCATTCAAAGAGGGATTTGAAGACATAGTAGGACTTGCTTGTATAATCATATTTTTTCCAAATTGACTTCTTGCAAATTAGCTTCATCTACAACCATGGTCTCCTCAATATTTTCATCTTCAATAGTTGTAGAATTGGATGCTCCACCATCATTCATTGATTTAATTCTCATTCTTCTTTCTCTTTCTCTTTCTCTTTGTTTCTCCTTCTCTCTCTTTGCTTCAATTTCTTCAGGATTCAATGTATTCCTATTTTTCCTCTTATTATGAGCTTATGAACCCATGATTATAAAATTTTCAAGCACAAATCAATGTCAATAGTGAAATTCTTCAAAAAATTCAATCCAAATTGCAAGTTGAAGACTTGTAAGGAAAAAATTCTTCCTCTTGTGTTCCTTAAAACAAGTAGAAAGCTAGCACAATTCCAGTTAAAAAACTATTTTCTTCATGCCTCCTTTCAAATATTCAATCCATATTTCAAGTCGAAGACATTTTGTTCCTCCAAACGAGTACAAAACTAACACAATTCCACTTCAAAAATGGTTTACATGATGCCTCTAAAAAAATTAATCCAAAATGCAAGTTCACTACCTATAAAGATAAAATTTGATGAAAAATAGCCCAATATGTCACAATTAGCTATACATGTGAAGTTGCAGACTTCATAGTAAACTTTTCCAGTAAATTAAAAAAAAAATAGTTAAAAATAAACAGGATCACGTTTACTACAAACAGGATCTTGTTTTATAATCGGGATCTCGTTCCCCAATATTAAATGTGGGGACCATTGACAAAGGAACGGGATCCCATTTAAAACGGGATCCCATTTCCCTATCAATGGTTACCGCATTTAATATTAAGAAACGGGATCCCGATTTACAAAATGGGATCCTGTTTCTAAAAATTTGAAATTCCATTTGCTTTGTGGTTGGGTTTTTGGTTTGTATTTTGGTTTGGGAAAAGGATTGGGAATCCGAACCTATGTCTTCAACTTGGTTTGACCTGCAAGTTGAAGCTCCTAACATTGTTAGAGAAAAATATTGAGTTTAGACATATGGCTAATGACTTTTTTGTAGAATCTTTCAACAAAATTAAAACCCATTATAGATGAGATGGTGCAGATTCCAAATATGTAATATTTTTTACAATTGTATTATTTTTCTATTTTCAATTAATTTTTGATGAAATTGGTCCATAAAACTTAAATATCAGGGTTTTTTACTATTTTAATAACTTTTTATCAACATAGCATTTTCACGAATGGATTGCACAAGAACCTACTTCAAACAATTCTTTTCAATTTAAAAAAAATAAAAAATTGTTAAGTTTAGGTCATCTTATGCGTGACATACACGACAATTTTTTAAAACGACAAATATGGCTAGTAAAAATTTAACAAAAAAAAATCAATAAAAAATTGCAAAAAAATATCAAAAACATGCTTCAGTGAGTTACAAATATTTTCCCAAAAGGATTTAGATAAATAAGATAATTTAGGTCAAAATATGGATGACGTACACGTGCATGGTATGGTAAAAAAAAATGACTTTTAAACAGTGGTTTTTGTAAACGCCTAATGAAACTCAATTTGTACCATCTAGGTATTGAAATAAATTACATATTTGGAAACTAGACTACAAGTACTAAATTTTATGAGTATTACTTTTTTCAAAATTCCATCTCTAAGTTCTTCAAATTTTAAGGTCAAATGTGTCAAATTCTAAAAATCAAGGAAAACACTTACACTTTTTGGCCAAAAAGTGGACTCAACTTCTTGCCAACACCTATACAGGTTATCTATGATTAGATTAATCATATGATCATCCAATTTCCAATCAAAAAATTATTCTACATCTACTCATACTTAATTTATGCCATCATTAATACTAGACCCTAGCCTAGATTGAGACCTAGTGCAAACAAAAATTAACAGGTCACAACTTATTATTACTATGACAAGTTTCAATTGGCAAAAAGTTATTATCATCGGGAGAATCAATGACACCTTTACCATGAGGATGATTCATGAGATACAAGGAGATATTGCTTTAAGGATTACTCATGAATCCATACAGTTAATTGACACATATGGGAGCCACTTCATACAGTTCGAAAGGTTTTCATATATTAGGATTGGAGAATTTAACGGTGCTCCACTAAAGCTCCCTAAGTATGCAAAAGAAAAAATTATTTTGATAAATTCTACAAGTAGCCAATAAAAGTAAATAAAAGGTGCAAGGAGAGGAAAAAGGTGGGTATATATTTTCCTATTGGACTTGGATATTTCTCATGTAGCTCTATGTCTAATGAACTTAACAATGAAAGAGACCTTATCAAATATACCTTATAATTCTATGATGGAAGATTTCCTTTTGATGGTAAAGATTTTGTGAAAATAATCAACAACTGGGTCTAGATTCTATCATATTCTTGACCTAGAAGATTATTAGGATAATTATTGTAATGAATATGAGGTAAGGAGAAGAAGTTGGATAAGGCCAACTATGAGATAGATAAAGCTATTCAATTTAGGTTGGGATGTCCAAGGTATTGAAGATGATGAGTCCAACCTAGTAGACCCTATCTTTATTAAACATATCCAAGTCCAACTATCTATAGATTAGAGCATCAAATAGGTTGAGACCATTGATGCTAAAAACATGGTTGTCTTGAGAAAAATACAAGAATGGGTTGCTAGAAATAATATAGAAAAGAAGGCTCCACCCACCAAAGCACAAACAAATTAGTCTCAAGATGAAGGTAGTCACCTATTACCTTGAAAACACAAACTCATACCTCACATCAAGTACTATCAGAAGGGTGGGGTGGTGAAGATGATGAACCTCCAGAAAATAAACTTTCCAAACAAAACATGTGTGGAAGACACTCTCTCCCCCCCTTAGAAATAAAAGGACAAGGAAAAAATAGAGGAGGAAGAGGAAACAATCAATTTCTCTACTTCCCCATCCTATTCAAGTACTTCTTATTCTTCTCCTAAACCTTCTCTTGGTATAGATACACATGTTTCCCCTAGGTTAGGTCCTACTACTCCCTCTTCTCCAGAGAAAGAGAAATATATTACTCCTCCCTTGAGAAGAATTTTATTTGGCTCCTCTAGTTCCAAATCGGTTACTGCACCTACCATCTCTTCATGGTTTGAGCAGACATTGTCAAAGAAGATAAAATTTATTCAAGTGAACCTCCCAGAGAAAAACCTTGTAGGTCAATTAATACAGAGGACTCCTAAGCCCAAAAGATTGAAAATTACATCCAGATTATTGGAAGATGATAGTACTATGAACATATGTGTAGAGGTGGCTCATTCGTCTATAAAAAAAGTAGGCTAGGCCACTATTAATGACTTTAATCTCACCAAAGTAAACTTGGGGCATTCTACTAGGGATGAAGATGTACATAACTTCCAGATAATGAAAGATAGATTATGGATTGCCAAAGACAAGAAAATAAAAGATGAGTGAAAGGGTCAAATTAAAGTCCTGAATGAATGCTTAAAGTATGTGTTTGATATTTCCCCACAAATAATTGCTCAAACTAATTTTTTTTACCCATTATCATCAGTTGGAAAGGAGGTACAGTGAGTAGGATATAGAACTACAAGGCTTTGGTAATGGGCTACAAATATTTGAATAAAGGAAATCATTTCATCTCAGATATGAAGAAAGTGTGCAAAGATGTTAATGCTTTGAAAGTAGAGGTGGAAAAGGATATTGCCTCAACTAATCTTGAAGAGACAGTGTGGATGAATAATTTTGATGAACTCAAAGAAATGGTGGAGTTGGGGACCAAGAGATTGGTCAATGAGAAAATCCTCTCGAGCACTATAGATAATGATTATGTTATGTGGAAAAAGAGTGTTGAGTGGAAGCTTTTGTTGTTAAGCAAAGCATGCAATAGTTTGGTAAAGTGTTAATATAATGAAATGCAAAAAAATAAGAAAATCATGAGAAATTCCTTAGACTTGGCCTACAACATATATAAAAGAAGGCATCAGTAGAGATGAGGATGAGGAAACCTTAAAAGGGAATTTCAAAATAATGGTTGATGATATCTTTGGAAAATGGCCATTCAATTTGAAAGTCTTAGGAGGTTTAGTGGGATTAATTTGATATTGTTCTAGATGGTTGGGCTTGCATTTACCTATGTAATAAAACTCGCGGTAGGAAGAGGGAATAATGTTGTTTGGAAGCTCAGACCTAGAAACATCATCATCCCACAACATGAGGAGATGCCATCTATTGTGAAAGATTTCCAAGATTTTCAAGTAAAGAGTGCTATATCAACAACCCAGTCGACCAATAGAACAATGAAAAAAGTTCCACCTCAGTGACTTTTCGGTTTCTTTTATAATTTTCATGCTTATCAAAAAGACTTTCTTTTAAGCATTGGATAGTTATTTTTATAAAGAACTGGTTATATATCCGCTTGATATATATGCAATGAAGACAAACCAAATATATCTCTTAGAAATTTCTAGCTTTGATACTTTAATTTCAATATAGCATACATGATTTAAAGCCTTTATGTGTCTTTGTGTGCTTATTTTATCATTGAGATGAATGGGATATTTTTGAATCTACGTGTTTTAATTGTTCTTTCTTAGTTATATTATTTATGTGTGAATATATGATTTTTCCATCTTAGTGGTTGGATTCTTTCTTGAGTTTATATTGAGTTGAAGCATCTTCATTTTTATGCTATTCTATGCTCGTTGGTATTTATACTAGTGATTGTGATTGTTTCTTTTCTATAGCATCTAATATTGGAAAGATTTTTGGTATTGGGTTTATACACCTTTTTTGCTTTCAGGTTAAAATCATACTGATATTTAATTTTATAGTTTCTAAGATTTAATTGAAAATCTGAGAGGGAGTTGTACCTATTTAAAATTTAGAGAGTAATCATTTCCCATAGAAATGATTATCTCAATTGTTAGAAACTGATTGCATCTATTATAGGCAAAGAGTTGAATTTGTAAGATAAAATCTTAAGGTTTCAATCTGTTAACCAATAGATTTTTTGTGACTCCACTAGGGATTGAATGAATATAGTTTTTAAGTGGCCTTATCCATGCTTTGATAAATAATTTGGAAGTCACTCTAGATTCTAGAAAGTATATTAGAGGGGATAGAAGAAGAAGAATTATTGACCTGATCTTTCAATCCTTATAAGGTCTAAGGTAACCTTTTTGTCTCTGCTCTTCCAAATAGAAGGGTTATATCTATAATTTGACCACCTTTTCCAACCAAGCCAACTCCCTACTCTTCTACCTTCCAATCCTTAGTGTTACATGGATTGTAGTTCCCCTAGTTATTATTTTTACTCAAAATATGGCCAATCTACCACCACCAATTCCATGGGGAGAGGCTATCGGTCCTTTAGCTTTAGGGGTCCAGTTGCATGAATTTCCTAAAGGTTCCCAAAATAATTTCCATGAGTTTAAAGGAGATGGGAAAGTTTCCACGGAGGAGCATATAAATTCCTTCTATGCCTCTTATGGGGTACTCAACATATAACACGAAGATGTGGGAGTTAGATTATTTGTGGAATCCCTCACTGAAGTTATGGTAGAATGGTTTTACTACTTACATAATGCCTCTATTAACAATTGGGATGTCATGAGAGCACAATTTGAAAATAGATATAAGAGTGTGGAAGATGAGAATACTTTACTGGAATAGTTAACTCACCTTAAGAAATAAGTCAATGAACCCATGAGGGAATTCGTGGCTAAATTTAACAAATTGGTAAATAAGATTGACAATGTAAAGAGACCTATACCAAAAAACCAAAAATGAGTTTTCATTAGTGCATTGTAATGTCTAGATATTAGTTTCCATTTGAGGAGAGCATGGTAACCACTTTAGATACAACTCAAATGATGGCCATTGAATTGGAAGATGGCCTTATCATGGTAGGCAAGTGGAAAAGAGAATTTCACTCTAGTACGTCACAAGCTTCCACTTCCTTAGACCCTATGGTCAAAAGACTTGCTAATGGCATAATCACTTTAAAGAGACAGATGCCTATATAAAGATATATCAAGGAAAGGGAGTTTCCCATCAAATAATAAATCTTTATCTCTCCCTCCTACTTAGTAGAGGGTGGAATTGAAGCATCTCTAGGAGGGGGTAAGAAAAATATGTGCACCTTTCATCTCACCACTGACCATGATGGAGGGTAATTCTTAGAGATGAACATATTTATTCAAATTACTACAATGAAGGGAGTCCTTGAAATAAATCACTGATGAAGGAGATGCTTCAAATCAGTATGGCAACTTTGATATTGGATTCTTTTAATTTAAGCCTGATGATGAAAGGGGTGGACATATTTATACAACTCTAGATGATTCTTCTTGTCAAACATCGACTATAAGTCAGCCGAATGTGAGTCAAAAAGTTATGCAAGGAACTCCTAAATATTTATTATGTAAGTTAGGTTCTTTTTCTAAAGATGGCGCTTCTCCTTAAAGAAGTTTGAAAGAAACATAAAGTTATTGTAAAATCACTAACTATTTACCAATTAAAAAATATAAAAAACTCTTGATATTATAGAATTTTGCAAGAAATCAAAAATGCAAATCTCACAAGAAGAATATTTGAAGATGAATCCTAAGTAATTGGATAAACCAGTAAAGTTTGTGAAATCTGAAAAACTCTAGACCTCATTTGACATCACTTGATTGTATAATTAATTTTAAAGACTCTGTAAGGCCCCACCTTGCATGTGATTAGTAAAGACCTAATATGTTTTATGTGATCCTAAATAGATGGTAAGATATATTATGGATGACAAATAGTGTGATTATTTGATAATATTCTTGCTTATGCTACCGTGAATGTAAGACCCCATTTCGTATTTCATATTTTATTTCAATCAAACAAGTAGTTAGATGATAATTATGATGAAATGAATGATAAAAATATTTTTAGGATTCATGGGCATTAACCTTGATTTAATTATGATAGATGCACATGTGAATTGTTGGATATAACTTTAAAGTGTTGGGTTATTTGGCATATTAAATTTTGGTAAATGGTTCATCGTTAATGTTATAGGAGTTTAAAATGAATTACTAAGGTGGTAAACAAAATGATGGAGTGACTATTTCATTGACTATATTCTTGTATAGGAGTAAGTGTGTATTTCCTTTGATTATAATGAAAATTGAACCATTAGGTTCATTTGATGTATTAACGAGTAAATAGTTCATGAGTGAAAATTATGTGAATTGGATTAGCTAATAATATGAAGAGATATATTATCTAATCATGTTGACTTTGGTAATGTGCAGGAATCAAATATGCAAATAGGAGGATAGATAAATGTTGGAATCAAATCAAATACATCTTTGGGAAGTTCTAAGTGTAGCCCTATTTGACTTAGAAGGGTTTGAGGTTTTATTATTGGTTGGGTGATTGAGTAGAATCTAATTGTAGGACATGTGATGTGAGTTTGGTTGGGGTTGGAACCCTTGATTAGGATCAAAATTCGTATGGATTCTTGTGTAGGTTTTGAAAAGGGATTATTGAGTCAATTTCCATGGTTTTTGAACAAGAATAGACCCCTAGGACCTACACCTATGGGTTTGGAACCTTTTTGACATGTGAACTTGTCCTTGGAGTGTGAAAAGATCCCTCAAAAGTCCACATTCATGAATGTGACGAATTCAAAAAGTGTTGGGGCTTGGGAAGAGAGACTTGTCATTCTCAACCTCCCACTCCCCAAAAGTTCTTGGAATTGGTACAAGACTCACACATGTGTGAGCACTTGTGGGAAAGAGTGTAGGTTTGGAGGATTCCTATATACCTCAAAGATGGAAGATTTGGGCATTGCCCACTTCTCCTTTTGGAGAACTTGAATGAAGACGGTAGAAAGAATGAGAAAAAGAGGGAATTTCATCTCTTTGGCAAGATAATGATGAAAATGGCTTGGTTTGAAGAGGAAGAAGGATAAAAGAGTTTAGTTCCCTCACTTGGAGAAAATAGATAAGTTCTCTCTTACTTCCATTTTCTCTTTTTTGTGTATTATTTTTCCTTTTTGTAAGAAAGTGGTATGTTGTATGGATCATGGTTGAGAATAAAGAGTAGAGAAACTAGAAGCATGAGATTTGGTGCTATGTTATATTTTATCACTTGTAAAATTTTGAAAAAAACTCCATTCATCATATTGGAGTTAAAAGAAAACCTTGCTCGGGGGTATGGCTAGAGCCCACAAGCTCCTTGATGCCATTACGATAGGGTGGAGAGCAAGACCTTGTTCATGGGTGTGCAAATCATTTGTCTCCCAAATATAATGGTAATATTGTATGTTTTAAAAAAGATAAGTTTCCTATTGTTCAATGTAGGAATGGACCGAGTTGATGCACTTTTATACTATATCATGGGCAGCAGGCTAGGTTCCAGTTCCAAGAAACGTTTAAGGAGCTTTTAGCAGTAATTTTGATAAGAATCAATATAAAACCAAAAAAAAGAAAATTAAATAATATGCCTACATATGCAGGTTGATTGAAATAGTCAATGCGTTCGAAATGGGACGTCGTTGGATCCCTTCTCCATTTATATTTTATGGGTTGAAAAAAAAAAAAAAAATTAGTTAAGCTAATACATCGAGGACACCTAGATTCCTCCACTAACATGGAAAGCCAACACAATTTTTTTTTTTAAGAAATTCTTACGCTAGTCTTGTTCTTTGGAATTTGAACAAAATTTGTTTAATAGAAGAACAACTTCAAGGGTGTTTGAAGGAGTCTTCGATCTAGTATCGAAACCTGCTTCTAGAGAAATCTCTTTGTCGACACCTGACCTCACATGTATATAATTTAGAATGAAGTACAAATCATGTGAGATCTAATCACTTAGAAGCCACTTCCATGTTTTTAATTTGAGACTGGAAATAATTAGATTCAATCCTTTACCCTTGGCGAGTAAGTGGTAGTATGGACTTATGCTGGGCGCTACTCCAAATCGCGTCCCTTTGCCTGAGAGTATTCCCGCTGCCATCACACTTCTTCCCTGCATAGATGGGAAGAATGAGGAAAGTTAGAATCTACTAGGGCTCCTGTGCTAGCATGATCGTTCAAATTTAAGCGTTGGAGTGTATTTGTCTGCAGGCTAAAGTTATATGTTGATAGAAGTGTGCCAAATTATGTGGTAGTTCTTAGGTAAAGAAGTAAATGGTATCAACACCATTATGACTAAAATATTTGAGTGGTGTAACAGGGAAGGCATATTAAATGAGTTCAGTGCTTTGTCTGCACAACCCTCTAAAACACTTAAAATCATTCAGATGACAATACGTTCTAAGACCTTGAGAGTTGATAGGTGTTTTTCATTTCAAACTACTTCTTGGTGTTTGCAGTTATATATGATAGTTGAAATATAAATGCAGCATTTATATGATACGGTGGGTGAGGGAGACCACTCGTCGTGACTGCCTGTGTAGGCATTGACTAAGATAGGTGTGTAAATCTGTTCCAATAAGATATCTATTAGAGGGCATTGTTATGTGGTAGATTCGTTGTCATATGATTCCACCCAAAAGTGGTTATTTCTTTACAATAGGTAATGTCATGTCAACTCACCTGAAGGAATTTAAGTTCTATTACGCTCCTAATTCTGGTTTAGGCACAACGTTCTAACTTTCCCTTTGAATGTGTTTGAAAGGGAGCATTCATAGTCTATTCCAAAGGCCAAAAAAAAAAAAACTTTTATATCTTTATATCTAAACCCATTTTACTCGATGAACTATGTTCTGTAAAACAAGTCTGTGTTCTTGGAATTTTCTCCACTGGTTTTCCACTAAACATGAATCAGAAAATGAAAGAACATAGGAGGAGTTGCCTCCGCGTATACCTTTCTTCTCTACAATATTATTAAAATAAACTAAAAGACTATTCGTACCAAGCTCTTCGTCATTCTTCGTACATGCTTCTTGTCATGGCATATTCTAACTCAAGAGTTTGCAAATTTACGATAAAATTATTGTTGTGGCAATGAATAAGGCATGGTCAAAACCATGATAACAGTTGTCATAGTTATTACTCTCTCCCACCCTTATCTTGCGTAAATGATAGATTAGAATATCAATTTTTGTGTGGCGCTATAGTTATAATGAAATACATGTATATCATTGAGTTAGCCGTGTTCAACATTTTAATCGTATGAATATTTATAGTGGGAGCACTCTTGAATAAAAGTTATCGCTATTCTAGTTTATCTTTAATATTTCTTTAGCTCCCACACTCCCTCCTTGAATGGCGGTAGAAAAAAGTTCATGGATGTTAAAAAAAAGAGAAACCACTCATAAAAGAAACAAAAATAAGAGACTTAGTTACTTTATGATTTTCTTATAATTTATGTTTTAAGGGACTTCGATTTGAATTTCCATGTTTAAATATTCCTTAGTAAAAGAATAAAGTAAAATACATTTCTATTCCTGTGGAAAGAGAATAATAATAAAAAGGTAAAAGTAAATATTAGTTACTATTAACATTCTTTAGAAAAGGATTTATCTTTTTTTTTGAAAAAAAATAAAACTTTTCAAGAAAACTAATAAATAAATGGAATATATATAAATGAACTATGTAAACATTGTAAAGGAAGTCTTATTATTGTTGAGTGTTTTAATGATCAACGACTTAGTATTACTCCTATCAATATTCATATATGTAGGTACCTTAATACTAATAGTGGTACAACTTTCTATAGATGTTAAAATGTGGAATTTTTTTTAATACAGACAATATAATTAATCTTATTAGTATTACCATCAAAAGTTACCTATTTAGTACTCTAAAATACCACTGTTGGGTCACAAGGAACTATATTAATAATCACAATACAGTATTGGCATTATTGTCAACAGGAAATAGAAGTAGAAACTGCTCAATGTGGGTTAAGGTGCCATAACCATTATCATGAGAATACCATTAACGTAACCATTACATTGTGATACTTGTAAATTAGATATTTAGAGCATAGTTTAATAGTGAGAGATATTAATAATAGCATCACATTAACAAGTTTAAAACCCATAATAGTTTAAAGAAAGGATACCAATATCATCAAGTTCTATGATGATGAGAATTATCATTAGAAGGAATATTGATATTAACCTTACCTCTAATTATAAATAATAATGTTAGATTAACATTAAACGTAAATCGAGTATTGGTGATAGGATTAGTGGTTTCATTTATGGATAAAGATTATAGCAGCAGGTTGGAGATGGTTACTATTACACCCTAAATGCTCAAAGCATTAATTAGCATAAATTATGGATTCAAAAAAAAAAAATTGTTGGGTTTTTCTAGATTAAATTTTCAGGCATGACAGACCCTTCATCTAGTTTGGCCTCAAGCAATGAAAGTCCCTCATTAAACACTTCAAGGGAGAAGCCTAACCCTTTCTATGTTTTCTTATTTGTCAATGGATTTAGGTTGAGTAATTGTATTATTGATTTAGATGCTTCAAACAATAATATGTTAGCACAATTTTCTCATGCTTTAGGGCTGAATTTGACTAAAACCTTTCAGAAATTCTATTCTATAAAACCCAAAACAAGTCCCTTTGGTAGGGTGGGTTAAGGATTCTCAGGTAATGCTTGCAACTCATTCTAGAAATAGAATTAAATTAACAATCTTAGTAGTTGACATTCCTACTAGTTATGGTATGCTTTGGGAAGAATTTTTTGCAAAGATCTAGGAGGTGAAATTTAGATGGATTGAGAGGTAAGAAAGTACACTTGGATCCTAAACCAAAGGTTAAATTTGAAGTATTAAAATTAGAAGAGACTAGATCAAAAATCTTATTAGAAGAATCAAAGTGTGGGAATTACATACTTTTCCCTGAATTAGGAAAGGACACAAAAAATTGTTGGTCCAAATATCTCTTCTAAATTGTGGACATTGGAGTTCAATGGAAGTTGCTTTAATTCAGGATCAAGGGAAGGTGTAGTTCTAATCTCCTAGCCCAGTGAGACTTTCCCTTTCTCATACAAGTTGGATTTTGGAAATACAAATAACACTGTGGAATATGAAGCTATGTTATTAGGATTATCAATAGCTAAGGAAAAGGGGATTAGAATGCCCTAATTTCTAGGTGATGTTGAATTGATTGTAAAGCAAGTGTGAAAAAATTTACTATTAATAACAAGAAGTTAATACACTATAGGAACAAAGTGTGGGACTACATTGAGAATTCTAATGCTTTCTCCATAGAAGCTATACCTAGAGAGTTAAACTCAAAAATATGATTCATTAGATGTGTTTTCTTTCGTGCTTTTGCCTCATCCTAACTTCAAGAGTGATTAATATAGGATTGAGACCATATACCTAGTGTGTTTGATAAAATTAATCATTGGTAGGTATTTGAAAATGACAAATATATCCAAGCCTTTCTAGAGAATTTTGAAATGTTTTCTCATTTTTTTTTTGAGGGGATTATTGATGAATGTAAAGAATTTTTCCTAGATGATATACTAAATATAGAGGATGGGGTTGTGTAGTTAAAAGCTAGTAAGATTCCTAATGGTCTGGTGTCTTTGCAAGATCTATTTGATCATCATGATAGGGTTATAAATAAAAAATGAGCAATTCTATACATAGTGCAAAAGAGTATGAGGCAGTGAACATTAGAAATGAAGAATCTCCAAAACTAGTATACATAGGAAAATATTATAGTCCTAAGGAAAAAGAAATATTGGTGGTATTGTTGGTTAAATATAAAGAGGTTTTTTCTTGGTGCTATAATGACTTAAAAAAAATCATGGATGGAAAGTTCTAGCATCATATCCCACTAAAAGAAGGTAGGGCTCCTTTCAAACAAAAACAAAGGTCCTATAATCCTAAGGTAACTGATGTTATTTTGAAGGAGATTGATAGAACATTGAAGGCTATGATCATCTATCCCACTCATCATTCTACTTAGCTTACCAACATAGTTCCAATTAGAAAGAAAAATGGAGAAATAAAATTTTTTGTAGACTTTCAAAACCTTAACCAGGCTTCTTTGAAAGATAATTATCCATTACCCATAATGGATCACATTCTCCAAATAGTAGTAGGATCTGTGATGTATATGCTTGAAGGATTTTTGGGATATAATCAGATTAGTGTTTCCAAGGAAGATCACCACCCCATGTTGTTGGCATGTGGTGATTGATCATGCTATACTGTACACTCTCCATGTATCATCCCCAGGGTTCAGGGTCGAAATGGGCCCTAGGCGGGGGTTCAAGGCAGAAACCCCTAAAAAACAGGGGTTCAAGAGTGGTAGCCCTTGAGAAAAATAAATTTCCTACTTTTTTGCGTCATCTCTAAAAATGGAAAAATCACCGAAAGTGGGAAAAACCTGACTTTGTAGAACCCTAATCTGGAAGATTCTAAGCTTGTTATAAGGGGTTGGGATGGGAGTTACAATATGTGAAAAAGGAAATTATTCACAAGATTGTAATAAGTTTTGCACTGGATAATAAAATCATTGGATGGCTATGGTTTTGTGGTTATAGCCCGAATTGGGTGAACCACGTTAAATTCTCTATGTCATTTTTCTGTGTGTGTTTTATTTCTCTGTTTTATTGATTAAATATGCATTTAACTATTAGATATCTTCCTTATAACCCTAACAAGTGGTATCAGATTGAGTTGTGTTCAATTATCGTCTATAGGAAAGCTTCACGGTTGAGTGGGAGTCTCACGGTTAAGTGATAGCAATGGCAGACGAGGGTAAACTAAAGGTAGATAAATTCAATGGGTAGAGCTATCAGTTATGGAGGATGCAGATGGAGGATTATCTCTATTAGAAGGATTTATGGAGGCCTTTGGAAGGAATAGCCAAGAAACTAACAACAATGAGTGATGAGGATTAGAATCTTCTAGACATAAAGGTATTGGGAGCCATTCGTTTATGCCTAACACAATCAATGGCATTCAATATTACAACAACAAAGACAACTCAAGAGTTGATGGAAACCATGGTGAAGTTATATGAAAATCCTTCCACTTTGAACAAGGTATTTCTTATGAACCATTTATTTAATATGAAAATGGTAGAAGGTGGGTCAGTTGTTGATCATTTAAATGAGTTTAATACAGTTACCAGTCAATTAAATTCTGTAAATATAAACTTTGATGAAGAAGTTAGGGATCTTTTGATTCTATTTTCTTTTCTTGAAAGCTGGAATAGCTTGGTAATGACTGTTAGCAATTATTTTTCTAGTTCGATTACATTGAAATTTGATGATGTTGGTGTTATTTTGAGCAAGGAAATTTGTAGGAAAAGCTCAGGTGGAACATCCACATTAGGCAATGTTTTGAATGTAGAAAGCAGGGGAAAAAGAAAGGAGAGAGGAAACAATTTTGGAAGTCATGGGAAGTCACAAGGAAAATCAAAGGACAAAAGGTCCCAATCTAGAGACAAGAGGTAAGAGTCATTTAAAGAAAGATTGTTGGTCTCAAAAAAATAAAGGAGACAAAAAGAAAGGCAATAAAGAGGAAAATGTGGTAAGTAATAAATCTGATGAGGATGCTTTGATTCTTTCCCTTGATAATGTTGATGATTCTTGGGTGTTGGATTCAAAGGCTTCGTTTCATGCTACGCCCCATAGAAGTTATTTTCTTGATTATGTCCAAGGGGATTTTGGGCTTGTTTATTTGGGAGATAATAAACCTTGTTAGATTGTTGGAAAGGGAAGAATCAAGATTAAGTTGCAGAATGGGAATCATTGGATACTACATGAGGTAAGGCACGTTCTAAAGTTAAAAAGAAATTTAATTTCAACAGGGCAATTAGATGATGAAGGTTGTGTTATATTTAATGATAAAAATTGGAAGGTTACAAAAGGTGCCTTAGTGGTAGAAAAAGGTGTGAAAGTAGGCACCTTATATCTTTGTATAGGTCATATTGTTCCTTCTACTTTAGCTACTGCAGATAAAAATTAATGTTCAGGAACAATTGTTGCAGTTCAACAAACAAAAAATCAGACAGTTTTTATGGATTCTAAATCAGCACTATGGCATGATAGACTTGGGCATATGAGTACAAAAGGTATGAAAGTACTTCATTCAAAGAATGTTTTACTAGGTCTAAAATGTGTTAATATGGATTTCTGTGAAAGTTGTGTGTATGACAAATAAAAGAGAGTTAGTTTTCTCAAGGATGGGAACTAAAAGAAAGATTAGAAATTGGAGTTTGTGTATATGGATGTATGGGGACCAACTCAAGTATCTTCTCTCTGTAGCTTTCGGTATTATGTCACTTTTATTGATGATGCAACAAGGTATGGATTTATTTCCTTAGGAAGAAATTTGATGTATTTGAAACTTTTAAGAAATGGAGAAGCTTGGTTGAGAATGAGACAGGTAAAAGGTGAAAATGTCTTAGATTTGATAATGATGGTGAGTATTGCAGCAAAGAGTTTGAATATTATTGTTCCTCTAATGGTATTCATAGGAAGAAAATGGTTCCAAGGACTCCACAGGAACATGGAGTGGCTAAGCACATGAACAAAACAATAATGGAGTGTGTACAGACTATGAGATTGCATGTTGGGCTACCTTTAAACATGTGGGCAGAGGTTGTAAACGCTGTTGTTTATTTAATCAATAGAGGTCCCTCTAATCCTTTGGGTTGTGGTATTCCATAGGAAGCATGGATAGGTAAGAAGGTGAGTTATTCTTTTCTCAAGACCTTCGGTTGTGAAGCATTTGCACATGTAGATTTTGAAAATAGAACCAAGCTTGATGCAAAATCAAAGAAATGTATATTTTTTGGATATGGCATTGATAAATTTGGTTATAGGCTTTGGGATTTTGAAAATCAAAAAATTGTGAGAAGCAGGGATGCCATATTCAATGAGAAAGTGTTGTACAAAGATCAGTTGCAGCAGCATGAGAAGAAAGAAAATGATTATGCAGTGTTGGATGATACAACAAACAACGATGTTCCAATGGTTCCTCATGCTCCACAACAATAGCAAAAACAAATACCACAAACTCCAGTGAATGTTAGAAGATCTTCAAGGATAAGTGGTACCTCCAGAAAGATTTTCTCCCTCTTTGTATTCCATTTTATTAACTGGTGATGGTGAACCAAAATGTTATGATGAAGCTATGCAGGTGGATACCAAGGTTCAGTGGGAGCATTGAATGGAAGAAGAAATGGACTCCTTGCTAAAAAATAAAACTTGGGTTATGCAAGTTTCCTACAAGTACAAAGGATTTACCAAAAAAATGGGATTATAGGCTAAAAGAGGAGGATGGAGGTAAGAAAAGATTTAAAGCCAGATTAGTTGTAAAGGGATTTGCACAAAAAAAGGGTATTGATTTTGATGAAATATTTTCTCCAATTGTTAAAATGACTTCTTTTTGTACTATTTTAAGTATTGTGGTTATTGAAGTTTTGCATTTAGAACAGCTTGATGTTACAACAACCTTTCTCCATGGTGATTTGGAAGAGGAAATATATATGGAACAACCAAAACGATTTGAGGTCAAAGATAAGGAGAAAATTGTGTGCAGATTGAAGAAAAGTTTATATGGCTTGAAGCAAGCACCTCGACAATGGAATATTAAATTTGATAGCTTTATGGCTAAGCATGGCTATAGTCAGTGTAATTTAGACTATTGTGTTTATTTTAAGAGGTTAGATGATGATAGCTACATTATTTTATGTTTATATGTTGATGATATGCTTGTAGTGAGGTCTTACATGAATCACATAAAGGAGTTAAAACAATAGTTAGCAAATTCATTTGCTATGAAGGATTTGGGGTCAGCCAAGAAAATCCTTGGTATGAAGATTACAAGAGATAGGAAAATAGAATAGAAAAAAAATTCAATCTCAAGCTGATTATGTTGAAAAGGTGTTGCAGATATTTCATATGGAGAATGCAAAAGTTGTCAACACACCTTTACCCAGAAATGTTAAATTGACTAAGGATATGTGTCCCAAGACACAAGAGGAAGAAAAAATGTCCAAGGTACCATATGCTTCAACTGTAGGTAGTTTAATGTATGTCATGGTATGCACAAGACCAAATATTGCACATGTTGTAGGAGTTGTTAGTAGGTATATGAGTCATCCTGGAGTTGAGCATTGGAATGTGGTAAAATGAATTCTCGGGTATTTGAGAGGAACATCCAATAAATGTTTACGTTTTGGGAGCTCTAATACTACTTTAAAAGTCTATGTTGACTCAAATTTGGCAGGGGATATAGATACCAGGTGGAGTACCATAGGTTATGTATTTACAATTGGTGGGACAACAGTGAGTTAGATCTCTTGGTTGCAAAAGGTGGTTGCTTTATCCACCACGAAGGTAGAGTATGTTGCTGCAACAAAGGCGGAAAAGGAGATGATATGGCTGCAACTTTTCATGGAAGAGTTGGGAAAAAAATAGGCTAAAAATTACTTGTTTACAGATAGCTAGAGTGTTATACATCTTGCAAAGAATTCTTCCTTGCACTCTAAAACCAAACACATACAATTGAGATATCATTTCATTCGGTCAGTGTTGGAGGATGGACAGGTAAAGCTGGAAAAGATACACATAGATTCCAATCCAATGGATATGTTTATGAAGGTGGTAAAAAGGGAGAAGTTGAGCTCCTCTTCAGCTTCGGTTGGCTTTCAAGGTTGAATTCAATTATAACAAAGTAGCAGGGTCCAAGGTACTTATTTCCAATGGGAGTTGTAAATACAACAATGTCGTCCAGGATCAGTCTCCAAGTGGGAGATTGTGTTGGTTTGGAGCCTAATCAATCTCCAAGTGCGAGATTGTTGGTGTGGAGCCTGATTAGTCTCTAAGTGCTTATTTCCAATGGGAGTTGTAAGTGCAACGGTGTCATCTCAGATCAGTCTCCAAGTGGGAAATTGTGTTGGTGTGGAGCCTGATTAGTCTCCAAGTGCGAGATTGTAATACGTTTTGCACTGGATAATAAAATCATTGGATGGTTGTGGTTTTGTGGATGTAGCCTAGATTGGGTGAACCACGTTAAACTCTCTATGTTATTTTTCTATGTGTGTTTTATTTCTCTTTTTTATTGATTAAATCTGCATTTTAACTATTAGATATCTACCTTCTAACCCTAACACATGGAGAACCTTTTCATACAATCGCATGCCCTTTCATTTGATCAATGCGAGATCTACCTTTAAAAAAGATATGGATCTCTCCTTTGGTGATCTTATAAATAAATTGCTTTCATATACTTAGATGATTTTCCAATGTTTTCAAAGAAGAGGGAGAGTTGTATCAGGGATTTGGAGACAATTATATAAAGGTGCAAAGAACATAGTATATCCTTGAGCCCTAAGAAGTTAGTCTTTGGATTCATTGAGGGCATGCTACCAGGGAACATCGTATCGAAAGAAGGTATTATAATTGGTCTAAAAAGGGTCAAGGATATCTTGCAACTAAGCTTGCCTTCCAATAGAACTATGGTTAAATCCTTTTTCTGACAAGTTAATTTTTTTGAGGAAGTTTTTGTTAGACTTATTTGAAATTACAAAGCATATAGGGGATTTGATGAAGGAGAAATAGGGTTTAAATGGAATGGGTCCAAGAAACAAGCCATTGGGATATTAAAGAAGTGATTGCTCATGCACCTATACTAGTTCACCCAAATTTTAAAAAGGACTTCATCATCTATTGTTATTCATCTGAAGGCCTCAGTTTGTGACATTACCTTTAAGACCAGTGGTAATATATGAACCTTTTAAGAAATGGGGTTTAGACTTAATAGATCCTATAAACCCTTAGTCCAATGCTTGACACACTCACATTCTCACTGCCACATATTACTTCACCAAATGGGTAGAAGTTATTTTAGTGAAAGCACAACTTTGGAAGTGGTCTGCAACTTCATCAAGGAGAACATCTTAGTGAGATTTGGAGTACCCCAAAATCTAGTTACCAATAATGCTACACATTTATCTTCTATAGAGATGACTTTATTTTGTTATGAAAATGGGTTCTCTTTATCTCACTCTATTGATTACTATGCTAAGGGGAATGAGAAAGAAAAATCCAATTTTAAGAACCTTGTCAACATCATGCAGAATCTGGTTGATAAAAATTAAAAGAATTGACATATGAAATTGTTTGAGACACTATGGGTAGATAGGAGAACACCTAAAATAGTGATAGGGATGTCTCCATTTCATTTGGTGTATGGTATAGGTAGTTCCTTACCCCTTCTGCTAGAGTTATATGTCAATAAATTGCAAGCTTCAATAGAAGATCAAGAGTTCTAGGATTATCTAGAGAAGATATTTATGTATCTCTTAAAGATTGAGGAGCAATAAGATGATATAGTTGATAGGATCACTAGGCATCAAGCTAAGGTTAAGGAGATCTTTGACAAGAAGGAAAAACCTAGGAGATTTACAATTGGGGATTTGGTTTTATTTTGGGACAAGAGGAGGGAACCCAAAGGCACACACAAAAAGTTTGTCACTCTAGAAAGGTCCATTCAAGGTGACTCAAGAATGTGGCCCAAAAACCTTCAAGTTGTATTACCTCAATGACACTCCCTTTCCTATTCCTTACAATGGGAAAGACATCAAATTATACTAGATATGAGTACCCATCCAAGTCACCCTATAAATATTTTTAGTTTAGGACTTTTTGTCTTATTTTGGTGTGTTCCTTTTCTGGTTGACTTGCGAGTTCTTGTCTTTCTTATGTCTTTTCCATGTAGATGTTGACTCTAATTCCCAATGGTTATAGAAGCACTAGTCTACTATGTTATTTTCTAGGTTCCTTGTGATGTCCTTCACATTCCTTGTCCCCAGTCATGACCAATAGTTACCATAATTTTTGACCCCCCTTAAAAACCATATCCATCTATCCAATTTTTTCTAAAGTTAAAATTTTTGATCATTCCTCTGGCTTTCAAAACCTTGTTGGATCCTGCTTAGGTTATCACAACCTAATCTTCACTCGACATCTTAAAATTCAAGTCTAATTCCACCTTCTGAAGTTGGTCTTTCGCATGGTTTTTAGAGCTATGTCGGGACCCAAAGCACTTTGTCACAACTTTCGTGAACATCAATGAAGCCAAAGTTAAAAGCATTTCATAGTTTTGTGGAGATTTTAAAACTTATGCCAGTTCCTAATGAGGTTGTTGAAACCATGCTTTCTCTTGAAGGCTTGTTAAGTATGAAGACTTGTGTTCGAAAGAGCAGTACAAAGAAGACTTAGTGGAAGATATGACTTATAAGAACTTTGTAGCAATTTCAAAACCTTTTTCTACTATGTTAATTGAAAAGGTAGCTAATTGATACTTATTGGATCCACTTCATATAGTTCTAAAGGTTTTCATATATCAGGATTGGAGGATTTGATGGTGCTCCACTAAAGCTCCCTAAGTATGCAAAAGATAAATTTAAATTCTACAAGTAGGCAGTAGAAGTAAAAAAAATGTGTTAGGAGAGGAAAAAGGTGGGTATATATTTTCCTATTGGACTTGGATATTTCTCTTGTAACTCTATGTATGATGCACTTAACATTGAAAGAGACCTTGTCAAATATAGCTTTCAATTATATGATGCAAGATTTCCTTTTGATAGTAAATATTTTGTGAAAAACAATATGCAACTAGGGGTCTAGATTCCATCATATTCTTGACCTAGAAGATTATTGGGTTGACTTCATTGATGAATATGAGGTAAGGAGAAGAATTTGGATGAGGCTAACTCTGAGGAAAATAAATCTATTCAATTTAAGTTTGTATTTCCATGGCATTGAAAGTGATGAGTCCAACCTAGTAGAACCTATCTTTATTAAACATATGCAAGTCCAACTTTTTGTGTCTATGGATTAGATCATCAAAGAGGTTAAGACCATTGAGGCTAAGACCGTGTTTATCTTGAGAATAACACAAGAATAGGTTTCTAGAAAGTGTAGAAAAGTAGGCTCTCCCACTAGAGCATAAAATATGTAGTCTCAAGATGAAGGTAGCCAACCACCTATGACCTCAAAAATACAAACTCCCACCTCATAGAAAGTACTATTAGAAGGGCAGGGTGGTGGAGATGATGAACCTCTAGTAAAGAACTTTCCAAAGAAAAAATGTGGGAAAGATGCCCCTAAGCTCCCTCAACAAGACAAAGACAAGGAAACAACAGAGGAGGAAGATTGAATAGTCAATTTCTCTACTTCCCCATCCCAAGAAAGTACTTCTTCTCTTGAACCTTCTCCTAGAAAAGGTACACATGTTTCCCCTAGGGTAGGTCCTACTCCCCCCTCTTCTCTAGAGTAAGATAAATTTGTTTCTCCTCCTGTTAGCTCTCAAAAACGTAGGAAAAATACCTCAAGAGGTTGCCAATCTCTTGATACGTTTCAAGGTAACAGACAAGGCCAAATGATTTAGACCTTCTACTCTTCAGGTTCTTCCAAACCTAGGCGGGTGTACCTATAACAATGAACCAAACTTGACCAATGTTTATTTCCTAAAGCAATTTACCCATGTTGGAAAATAGGAGTGGATAAATGAGTTTTAATTTGGTATAAATTGTATAAGCAATATCAAGGCTAACTCTAATGTGTTTATATGATAAAATAAATGAAATTAAACAGTAGAATGGTAGAGACTAGTGCCTTATTGGGTGCACGGAGTCAAATGAAAATCTGAAATCAATAACTTCTTTCTAGAAAAAACTCAAATTGTTTGGCATATAGGTTTAAGTTTATAACTGGTATAAACATGCAGGAATGTGACTACCGAGTTCTTCTTAATGATCCAAATGAGATTCCTAATTACTATGATTGATTTAAAGGATTTAATCTTTCCTTGAAAGACCTAATTAATCCAACCATATAGATATAGCAAGTGTGCACTGATAAACTAAGAAATATCCTTGATATATCAGTTTAAACAATTAGAAAACATCAACCTTGGAGACAACTTCAGCAATAATTTTAATTAACACAACAAACAACTAAAACCAGAAAAATGCCACCAAATCAAATGAATTCAATTGAAATCTCCATTGTTTTTTACATGCATCATAGTCAAAAATATAAACATTATGATCTACTGTATTTTTCTCCACTCGTTCTCTGTCAAAAAATGAGTATTTATACATCAATCATATAAAAATTTGCTTCCATTCGTATTCAAATCTTAGGAAATCCTTTCATTTAGGCTTTTACTAGCATCCAATAGATATCTGCTATGATGTCATGTAGCTCCACTAACATTCAATGTTACTTCGACCACCACAGATCACATATCACTTTGGTGTCATGCAGTTTCATTGATGTTTTGAGTCTCCTCGATAGCTATCCCTTCAATCATGAGTGTATCGCTATGGAATTGAAGGTCAGACAAATTTTCCTCCGCTTACATTGTGTTCTGCCAAGATTTATCCTTCGTCAACTCTGATCGCTAAGACACAGTGGTTTTCCTACCAATGGAGCTTCATTCGGCATGAGCTTCCTAGCTCTCTCTGACAAAGCATGTCTCACCAATAATCAAACATATCACTGTGACTCTAGGGGTCATCAGAACTCCAAGACTTCATATCAATGACAACAATGGAACCTAGCATTGCTTTGTTGGCAAGACCAAACAAACATTGCAGGATGTTTGTAATGCCCCGTCTTAATAACCTAAGAACGTTGCAATTGTGTTATAAAGGTGTAATAATTTATTTTTTTAAAGTATTAATACTAAGTTAATTAATTGCATACATTCTTAGGTTAAGCGACGTTACACTACTTTGAGTTTTCCTTAAGTGACTATAGTATTTCGCATTGCACATAATAAATTCATAACATAAAGATAAACATTGCATAATAATAAATTTTCCATTCAAGATATAATAAAGTACAAACATGTTTCCATACATTGCATTGAAATGATATTACAATACTCATCCAACTTGATGAGGTAGTTCAATAATAGTTACAAGTACATTTACAATTACATCGATCACCTCTTATACAATTGAGGGATGTTTTCAAATACATGTTTACAATATACAATGATGAAAGTACAGAAGAAATACATGTGTGAGTTCTCCATCCATGAAGCTCTCGATGCCATGTTCACAAACTGGGGACCCAACGGAGTAAGGTGCACATTCCACCCAACCATGTGGTACCCGTAGGTCCACCCCCCGTGCTAGGAGACAGTAATAAGGTTACCTAGACCTAATCTACTAACCCTAGACACTAGTACAAACAATCTATTGGTTACATTGCTTCCAGATTTTGACAATTGATTGAAACACAAACTCAAGGTTGACTATTATTTTAGGTGGAGTGTCATCACAACGATGCAAAGGTTACCCTGGTGTTTCTTCCTAGGTCCCGGCCCCCAATCCTTGGGTTACCCTGGTAACCTCTTACGAAACCCGGCCCCTATTGCATACTGTTGCGGATTCGTGTGTCTTTTAAGGGAACAAAACACCGATTTGCCATTCCAGGCCTTCTCATCTTATACTCGTGACTGTAGTAGCTCAAAAGTCATAAGCGAGGCATACACATCTTGTTAATGGTTTTTAAATCTAACTACTGTGTCATTTAATTTTCACTGACTTAGTTAACTATTTGTAAGTTACCTTGACACCACTTTGTGTGTCGGCCCTTACAAACAACCACTCCCCTAAACATAACATGGGAATCTAGGATTCTTCCCTTCTAGGGTTTACAAAGTGTACATATATCCAAAATCGTTATAAAAGATAAAACATGAACATCAAATCATAAATTATAAAGCAGGTGTCAACCTCTAAACAAATTCATGTACACATCCTTAATTAATTCAAAACTCAACTCAAATGATCACTTTCTTCCCCTCTAAATGATTTGGTCTAGAAGACTTGATTATTAGAGACTTTCCCCATTTTGACCCATTACAAGAAAAATTAAACAAATTTAAAGCAATATAAATCTATCATTTGGATATGCTAAATCCATGCGTCAAAAATTTGAGGTAAAAGCTCAATCAATCAGCTAATTTTGTAATCAAATTAATATTCTATAATTTTCTAAATTTTAATCTTCGCATACATTATAAATGAATATAATTAAAAACATATTAATATATGTTTTACCCATTTATACAAAAATAATTATACATTTAAATCAGAACTCATGTATGTATATATATATATTCAATTAATAATTTCGAAATTTCAAATAAACTAAACTAAATTCTTCATAAATTAAAACTTATTCATATATTTAAAAAAAAGAAACGAAATAATGCAAAGATTTTAAATGAGTTTTTTTTTTAAAGAATGAAACCCTAAATATTTCGGCCGACGGCCGCCATTGCCATACCCCATTGGGGGCACGGCTGTGCAGGCCGCGCCTGCTCTGCCGGCGAGGGCAGGGCCGAACGCTGCCCTCACAGCCGGCTCCCTTTGGGGCCGACCGTGGGGGTAGCAACCCCACTACGTCGGCCTTGGCCATTGATTGCATAAATAAAAACTTTCAAAACACTGCGTTATGTGACGAATTTCGACGGAATATCAATTCCGTGTATTATTTTGAATTTCTACAGAATTTCAATTCCGTCCCTTATCAAAAGAAAATCCGCATACGGATTTGGAAGGTTTATCAATTTATTATCTAAATCTTTCATATGGAAAGTATATATATATATATATACATATATATATATACACAGTTTTTTTTAACAGTAATGAAATACAGTATTAATGAAATTTCTTTCTCAGGTTTTCTACAAAGAATCTAGAAAAAATTTAGTGACTAATCAAATACCTTCCACAAATTTTTTTAATATTAAAACACAGCTCATTCACAATTGGATAAAATATCAATTTTAACAGAAAATTCATTCCCTTTAGAATTTCTACTGTATAATAGGATTTTTTTTTTAATCAAAATTTCCCAAAAGAAATACAGAAAACCAGAAATCTTTTTCTTTCTCAAACATTTTTTTTTTATTCAAAAATACAATTTTAAATAATGAACAAGTGAAATACCTGAATTCCAAAGCTCACTAGTGAAGAAATTCTTGTAGCTTCTCTTTCCTATAGGTTCCAATTCCTTCCCGCAAAGCCAAATCCAAAATAACCAACCACCAAGATCCTCCAAAGGATCTTCCAATTCCAAAATCAACCAAAATAAAACAGAAAGATAATTTTCACAGTAAGGGAATTTTTTGCCAGTAATCAGAAAATTTTCCCGTGAAAATTTTTCAACAACCTCTGTGATTTCCCGAGATCCACAATAACCTCCGTAACAAAATTTTCCAACAAACCAAATTAATGCAACTTCCACACTTGTCGAGAAGTTACAAATATCTTCTCAACAACTTCTCGGCAGTTTTTGCCCTTTTAATTTTGCATGCAAATTTAATTAATTTATTTAAATTTAAATCTTAAAAATCAAATTTTCAAACCACATGCAAATTTATTTTATTTTATTTTCTAATTTTTCTAATTCATTTAAATACAATATAATTTACACACTTAATAATTTAACTTAATTAATTAATTTATTTAATTAAAATAGTTTAATCTTTTTAAGACCAACTATTTAACCAAATAAGCTAACTAATATATTAAATTATCAAGTAGGTAAATTTCAATCATATTTAAATATTAATTTAAATAACAATAATTAAAACACAATAACTAACATTAAAATTAACCAATATTTACCTTTTCAAAATGATTTAACCAACAGAAAATACAAGACAAACCTATGACTCAAAACTGAAAACTGACAATGTACTAAAACCAAGGTTAAAGACTGGACCAGGATAAACCTAACTACTATCTCTCGTTCAACATTTTCGTTGAGTCTTGACACGCTTAGACCTGATTACACAGGTGGAGTCGGTGTCATGTACCTGCAAATCCTGCAACCAAACAAATAACGTGCATACATGTATATATATAAAGCATTAAACAGGCACACCGTGCGGAGAAAATCACAGATATCGTAGGGCTCTCGCAAGCGAGTGATACGATTCTGTTCTCCACACCAATACACTCATAGAAAATTGACTAAATAAATGTTGTTAGTCCATCATAAGCATGTGCATATCCATAAACAACTGAAAGTAAACATCTACACTAAATCATATCATGTCTGAAACAATAATCATCAAACAAAGTATCATCATGTCACAGAATAATCCACCATCGCTCAAAACCAGCGATCAAAGTATCCAACAAAACATCATAGGTCTAACAGTATGAGAAAGTATCAACAGAAAGCATAAGCATAAACGGAGGGGTACTACATCCTCCCCCCTAGGATCAGGCTTGCTCCTGGAAGCCTGCGAACAGATAGGGATAAAGTTCCCTCATGCGTGTCGCATCCTCCTAGGTAACCGAAGCCTCATAGCTAGGATCCCATTGGACCCTCACTTGATCAACGTCTCGACCCCTGAGACCGAGCGTCCGGTGCTGAAGAATGGCCATGGGCTCCAAAGCCAGTTGCCCGTCCTCTACCTGTAACGCATTCCAATCAAGTACATGAGATATGTTGGGATGATATGGTCTAAGTAGTGACACATGAAAAACATCATGAATACGAGACAAACTGGGTGGTAAGGTGAGTCGATACACCACAGGACCAATTCTCTCTAAGATCTCGAATGGTCCTACAAAACGAGGTGCAAGCTTAGAGCCTTTTCCGTAACGGATTGGACTCTTTCGCGGTCGCACTCGAAGAAACACTCTATCACCAACAGTGAACTGTCGATCGATCCTATGCGCATCGGCATACTTCTTTTGCCTATCCTAAGCTGCTATCAAATGCTCTCTAATACGGTCAACCTGTTGCTCCATATCACGAAGCATCTCAGGTCCGATTAACACTCTATCCTCAAGTCTATCCCAACTTAGTGGAGTTCGACAAGAACGACCGTATAATGCCTGAAATGGTGGCATACCTATGGAACTCTGATATCCGTTGTTGTAAGCGAATTCCACTAAATACAAGTAATCCTCCCAACGTGATTGTTGGTCCATTACGTACATCCTAAGCATATCCTCTAATATTTGGTTAACTCTTTCAGTTTGACCATCGGTTTGAGGATGATACGCTAAACTAAAGTTCAACTGCGTACCTAAAGCACGTTGTAACGAAGTCCATAAGGCTGAAGTAAATACAGGATCTCTATCCGATATGATCCTACGAGGAATCCCATGCAATCTAACGATGTCCTCCATGAATATCCTAGCTACGGATGAAGCATTGTAAGATGATCGTACAGGTGAAAAGTGAGCTACTTTAGTCAAACGGTCAACAGTTACCATAATGGCATCATGTCGACGTGATGACGTAGGTAACCCTACAATAAAATCAATGGATATGATATCCCATTTCCATTCAGGAATGAGATGTGGCTGCAACAATCCAGCAGGATGATGATGCTTAGCTTTAACTCGCTGGCATTCAAGACATCTCGATACGTAGTCAACAATATCACGTTTCATACCAGGCCAGAAATACAATTGCCGAAGATCAGCATGCATTTTCTTGACACCTGGATGAGCTGAATACGGAGCTCTATGAGCTTCAGTCATGATTAATGTACGAAGACTCTCTACATGAGGTATATAGATGCGACCTAAATGTCATAATATACCATCCGATTCTAAAACATAACCTGCAAATCGACCTTCTAAAGGTCTACCCAATTCAATTTCCAACTTCACTTCCTGATATAATCTATCATTAGGAAGTGCAGCTACTATCTGACCTCTCAAATCTACTTCCAGAGTAGTAGCAGAGATCTCATGTCGACGTCGGCTAAGAGCGTCAGCCACTACATTCTCTTTGCCTTGAACATATTTTACTTCAAAATCGTACTCACACAAGAACTCCATCCACCGTCTTTGCCTAGCATTCAAGTTAGGTTGCGTAAAGATGTATTGCAAACTACGGTGATCAGTATGAAGTTCGAAGCGATGACCTAACAAGAAATGCCTCCATCGAACTAAAGCATGCACTACCGCAGCTAGTTCAAGGTCATGAGTAGGATAGTTTAATTCATGGTCCTTGAGTTTACGAGACTCATAAGCAACCACACGCCCATCTTGCATCAAGACTGCTCCCAAACCCTCTAAGGATGCATCCGTACAAACTACGAAATCCTTAGTAGGATCAGGAACAATGAGTATAGGCGCATTAGTTAGCTTTTCTTTAAGAGTCAGAAAAGCCAACTGACACTGTTCTGTCCAAACAAACTTCTTCCCTTTCCTCTAAAGAGAAGTAATAGGATGACCTATCCTAGAAAATCCCTCTACAAAACATCTATAATAGCCAGCTAGTCCCATAAAACTATGAACTTCACCTACATTAGTAGGTGCGGGCCAGTCTACAATAGCTTGGATCTTTGAAGGATCCACAACAATACCTTTTCCAGATATCACATGTCCAAGGTATTTAATTTCAGGTTGAAAGAAGTCACACTTCTTCAGGTTTGCATACAATTGATTTTCTCTTAAACATTGCAATACCTGTCTCAAGTGTTCTTCATGTTCCTTCATGTTCCTCGAATAGACTAAAATGTCATCGAGAAATACCAGGACAAAGCGATCAAGGTATGTATGAAATACACCATTCATCAAACTCATGAATACAGATGGTGCGTTCGTTAACCCAAATGGTACCACTGTGAATTCGTAGTGCCCATAACGAGTTCGAAAAGAAGTTTTATGAATGTCTGCTTTAGCTATACACAATTGATGATAACCAGATTTCAAATCGATTTTGGAGAACACATTAGCTCCCTTAACTTGATCAAAAAGATCATCGATTCTAGGCAAAGGATAACGGTTCTTAATCGTAACCTTGTTCAATTGACGATAGTCAATGCATAGCCTAAGAGATCCATCCTTCTTCTTTACGAAGATGACAGGTGCTCCCCAAGGGGAAACACTTGGACGAATAAAACCCTTTTCTAAAAGTTCCTGTAACTGAATACGAAGTTCCTCCAACTCCTGAGTCGTCATTCTATAAGGAGCTCTAGATATAGGCTCAGCTCTAGGAATTAGGTCAACTCTAAAGTCAATATCCCTTTTCGGTGGCATTCCAGGAATGTCATTGGGAAACACATCCGCGAATTCCCTAAGAATAGGATGATCATCAAGAGATACCTCTCGACTCTCACCTTCATCTAAATCGGTAACTGTTGTTGCAAACAGTTGACATCCCTGACGAAGACATCTCTTTAATTGCATAGCAGATATCATCCGCAAAGAGATAGGTCTTTGAATACCTACGATTTCCACTTTCGCACCTAAATCATTAATGCAACTAACTGTCTTAAGTCGACAATCAATTACAGCATGATAAGATGCTAACCAATCCATACCTAACACTATAGCGTACGATCCTAAGGGAGTAACATATAAATCTACTGAGGTAGTTAACGTACCGATTTTAAGTTCACAGTTATGTACTAAGTTTTCTACTGCTACTTTCACCCCTGAGGCAAATTCAACTTGCCATTTACCACCTTGTTTTACCGCCACAAGACCACAATGGTCAACAATGGTCAGTGAAATAAAGGAGTCAGTGGCTCCAGAATCAAAAAGAATAGATACATTAATACCATGTAACTTACCTGAAGTCTCGACCACCATATTCTGGTGATCGGCTTGGCGGTCATTAACTGCTACATATATTGTATGTGCTCTTCCTGCATCTCCCACCATAGGCTCTGAAGCTGCAGGTCAAAACCCATAACCAGTAGGACCTCTCATCGGACACTGCCAAGCTATGTGTGCCTACTGCCCACATGAATAACATCCTGTTCCTGTGCCTCTACCAAATCCTCTGCCACCCGAAGGTGCATTGGACTGCTGAAAACTACCCCTACTGACGGTCGACTGAGCACTCTGCGCAGGCTCATCCTACCTATTTCGCCTGTTGTGCCACCAGTTGCAACCCTTTCTTGTTTGAGGACTGTTTTGTTGTTGTGGTTGAGGGTTATTGTTCTTTTGAGGTGTTCTTTGTTGTTGTTGCTGCCCACCCTTTGTGGGTGTCTGTTGGTTCTTGGAAGAACCACCTGTCTATACCTGTCCACCCCGTGGACTAAACCCTGCTGCAGGAGCACTCCCAATCTGCACTCTTGTGTGCCCACCTAAAGCCATAATAAGGTTCTCCTCAACTATGCAAGCCTTCTCCACTGCGACTTCCATAGTCTTTGGCTCAAAGACTCGGACACCACCACTAATACGGGCATTCAAACCCCTGATAAAATGTTGTACTAGCATAGGCTCATCATCGCCAATACCAGCATACTGCTTGAGTTCGTAGAACCTACATTCATATTTCTCTACAGAAAGAACCAACTGACGTAGATCATGGAACTCGTCAACCCTACGCTGCCTCCAATGTTTCGAAAGGAACCGTGCTCTGAACCTCTCGAGAAACATCTCCCAAGACACAGATCTAATATCCAAATGGAGCTTCTGCTCCTCTAGGCGCCACCATGTAGAGGTGAATCCTCTCAAGTGCATAATAGCACATCTGGCATGGGTATTGCTACCGTAAGGGTGCATGGCAAAGCATCTACCCAAATCTAATAGCCAGGTCTCTGCCTCCAATCCTCCTCCTGAACCATCAAAGGTAGGAGGACGTGCTCTCAGTAAATCCCTCATGTGACCAGCAATAATAGCATCCTGATGTGTTGTGTCCTCAACTCTCCTAGGGGATCTATCCCTCTCTCTCATAACCTCCTACTCATCTACCTGTCTAGGTCCAAGACGAGCTAGGACCTCCTCTAAAAGTGGACGTATCTGAGAACCCTCTACTGCCGACTGTACAAGATTATGTTCCTCATTTCTCTAACCCATCTGTTCTACTTGGTCACTATGGTGAGGGCTAGGAGGGGGAGTAACCTGAGGGATTGGCCCACAGCCTCCACCTCTACCTCTACCACGACCTCATCCTCCTCGCCTAGGAATATTCCTACACATAACAATTACGAGTCTTAGATACTTTTCAAACAAGGTTATCAGTTGCGACACTACGTACTAGGTCAACCTAATGGGCTCTAGATTACCAAGAGCGTCCAGTGTTTGTAACCTTGGCTCTGATACCAATCTGTAATGCCCCTTCTTAATAACCTAAGAACGTTGCAATTGTGTTATAAAGGTGTAATAAATTTTTTTTTTTAAGTATTAATACTAAGTTAATTAATTGCATACATTCTTAGGTTAAGCGACGTTACACTACTTTGAGTTTTCCTTAAGTGACTATAGTATTTCGCATTGCACATAATAAATTCATAACATAAAGATAAACATTGCATAATAATAAATTTTCCATTCAAGATATAATAAAGTACAAACATGTTTCCATACATTGCATTGATATGATATTACAATACTCATCCAACTTGATGAGGTAGTTCAATAATAGTTACAAGTACATTTACAATTACATCGATCACCTCTTATACAATTGAGGGATGTATTCAAATACATGTTTACAATATACAATGATGAAAGTACAGAAGAAATCCATGTGCGAGTTCTCCATCCATGAAGCTCTCGATGCCATGTTCACAAACTGGGGACCCAACGGAGTAAGGTGCACGTTCCACCCAACCATGTGGTACCCGTAGGTCCACCCCCCGTGCTAGGAGACAGTAATAAGGTTACCTAGACCTAATCTACTAACCCTAGACACTAGTACAAACAATCTATTGGTTACATTGCTTCCAGATTTTGACAATTGATTGAAACACAAACTCAAGGTTGACTGTTATTTTAGGTGGAGTGTCATCACAATGATGCAAAGGTTACCCTGGTGTTTCTTCCTAGGTCCCGGCCCCCAATCCTTGGGTTACCCTGGTAACCTCTTACGAAACTCGGCCCCTATTGCATATTGTTGCGGATTCGTGTGTCTTTTAAGGGAACAAGACACCGATTTTCCATTCCAGGCCTTCTCATCTTATACTCGTGACTGTAGTAGCTCAAAAGTCATAAGCGAGGCATACACATCTTGTTAATGGTTTTTAAATCTAACTACTGTGTCATTTAATTTTCACTGACTTAGTTAACTATTTGTAAGTTACCCTGACACCACTTTGTGTGTCGGCCCTTACAAACAGCCACTCCCCTAAACATAACATGGGAATCTAGGATTCTTCCCTTCTAGGGTTTACAAAGTGTACACATATCCAAAATCGTTATAAAAGATAAAACATGAACATCAAATCATAAATTATAAAGCAGGTGTCAACCTCTAAACAAATTCATGTACACATCCTTAATTAATTCAAAACTCAACTCAAATGATCACTTTCTTCCCCTCTAAATGATTTGGTCTAGAAGACTTGATTATTAGAGACTTTCCCCATTTTGACCCATTACAAGAAAAATTAAACAAATTTAAAGCAATATAAATCTATCATTTGGATATGCTAAATCCATGCGTCAAAAATTTGAGGTAAAAGCTCAATCAATCAGCTAATTTTGTAATCAAATTAATATTCTATAATTTTCTAAATTTTAATCTTCGCATACATTATAAATGAATATAATTAAAAACATATTAATATATGTTTTACCCATTTATACAAAAATAATTATACATTTAAATCAGAACTCATGTATGTATATATATATATATATATTCAATTAATAATTTTGAAATTTCAAATAAACTAAACTAAATTCTTCATAAATTAAAACTTATTCATATATTTAAAAAAAAGAAAAGAAATAATACAAAGATTTTAAATGAGTTTTTTTTTTTAAAGAATGAAACCCTAAATATTTCGGCCGACGGCCGCCATTGCCATACCCCATTGGGGGCACGGCTGTGCAGGCCGCGCCTGCTCTGCCGGCGAGGGCAGGGCCGAACGCTGCCCTCACAGCCGGCTCCCTTTGGGGCCGACCGTGGGGGTAGCAACCCCACTACGTCGGCCTTGGCCATTGATTGCATAAATAAAAACTTTCAAAACACTGTGTTATGTGACGAATTTCGACGGAATATCAATTCCGTGTATTATTTCTAATTTCTACGGAATTTCAATTCCGTCCCTTATCAAAAGAAAATCCGCGTACGGATTTGGAAGGTTTATCAATTTATTATCTAAATCTTTCATATGGAAAGTATATATATATATATATATATATACATATATATATATATATACACAGTTTTTTTTTAACAGTAATGAAATACAGTATTAATGAAATTTCTTTCTCAGGTTTTCTACAAAGAATTTGGAAAAATTTCAGTGACTAATCAAATACCTTCCACAAATTTTTTTTATATTAAAACACAGCTCATTCACAATTGGATAAAATATCAATTTTAACAGAAAATTCATTCCCTTAAGAATTTCTACTGTATAATAGGATTTTTTTTTTAATCAAAATTTCCCAAAAGAAATACAGAAAACCAGAAATCTTTTTCTTTCTCAAACATTTTTTTTATATTCAAAAATACAATTTTAAATAATGAACAAGTGAAATACCTGAATTCCAAAGCTCACTGGTGAAGAAATTCTTGTAGCTTCTCTTGCCTGTAGGTTCCAATTCCTTCCCGCAAAGCCAAATCCAAAATAACCAACCACCAAGATCCTCCAAAGGATCTTCCAATTCCAAAATCAACCAAAATAAAACAGAAAGATAATTTTCACAGTAAGGGAATTTTTTGCCAGTAATCAGAAAATTTTCCCGTGAAAATTTTTCAACAACCTCTGTGATTTCCCGAGATCCACAATAACCTCCGTAACAAAATTTTCCAACAAACCAAATTAATGCAACTTCCACACTTGTCGAGAAGTTACAAATATCTTCTCAACAACTTCTCGGCAGTTTTTGCCCTTTTAATTTTGCATGCAAATTTAATTAATTTATTTAAATTTAAATCTTAAAAATCAAATTTTCAAACCACATGCAAATTTATTTTATTTTATTTTCTAATTTTTCTAATTCATTTAAATACAATATAATTTACACACTTAATAATTTAACCTAATTAATTAATTTATTTAATTAAAATAGTTTAATCTTTTTAAGACCAACTATTTAACCAAATAAGCTAACTAATATATTAAATTATCAAGTAGGTAAATTTCAATCATATTTAAATATTAATTTAAATAACAATAATTAAAACACAATAACTAACATTAAAATTAACCAATATTTACCTTTTCAAAACGATTTAACCAACAGAAAATACAAGACAAACCTATGACTCAAAACTGAAAACTGACAATGTACTAAAACCAAGGTTAAAGACTGGACCAGGATAAACCTAACTACTATCTCCCGTTCAACATTTTCGTTGAGTCTTGACACGCTCAGACCTGATTACACAGGTGGAGTCGGTATCATGTACCTGCAAATCTTGCAACCAAACAAATAATGTGCATACATGTATATATATATATAAAGCATTAAACAGGCACATCGTGCGGAGAAAATCACAGATATCGCAGGGCTCTCGCAAGCGAGTGATATGATTCTGTTCTCCACACCAATACACTCACAGAAAACTGACTAAATAAATGTTGTTAGTCCATCATAAGCATGTGCATATCCATAAACAACTAAAAGTAAACATCTACACTAAATCATATCATGTCTGAAACAATAATCATCAAACAAAGTATCATCATGTCATAGAATAATCCACCATCGCTCAAAACCAGCGATCAAAGTATCCAACAAAACATCATAGGTCTAACAGTATGAGAAAGTATCAACAGAAAGCATAAGCATAAACGGAGGGGTACTACAATGTTACTCCAATGACTCTTGTCTCAGCGACATAGCTCTTTGTGTTTCATCGGTAAGACACATATATGTTCGCTATGACTCAAACTGATGAAAATTTTCTCGTCGATGTGTCTCTATGTCTTCGAATGGTGAGACACAAATAGGCTTGATATGACTCACCCCAATGCATATTCTCTGGCCAATAGGATCTTTCCTTTGTTGAGACTCTAAATTGTGTATGCCCGATGTGTATCTTCAACTCAAATCTCATCAGTATAACATTCCCGATCTCTTGCCAATAGACTGCAAAAGACACACGTTAGTATAAAATGCTTATTGGATTGGAAAGACCTATGTAATCCCTTGCCAATATTATTTATACATTGAAATTCTCAAGGCTAGGTAAATTCTTTAGGACCAATTGATAGAATATGGGCAAAAATGATATGCAAAGTGAATTCTTATGCTTATGATATGGGAATCTTTGGAAAGTCATGAATATAAACAATTGTAAAATTTTCAAAATTTTATAGTTCTAATAGTGGCTCCATCTGGGGATGAATGATTGTGAGATCATTGCAAGGATCCAGATTTCTGGGTAAGCAGACCAAACTTTCAAGGTGATGGACCAATGAGCAGGATAGAATGAATGGAAATGGAGATGAACATGATCCTATACTACTGTACATGGAAATATTTATTTAATGAAGGATTGTCAGGATTGTGCATGTACTGACAATTCCTGTTCCTTTTATTTCCTAAACCGCTATGCATGGAAGAGAAATTTTTGAGAGGATTGTCAAGAGTTCTCCATGCACTAGATACCCTTAATCCTCTATATTCCCTTGGCAACAAAATAAAAATTTATTTTAGTAAATGATGGCTCAAGGCCACCCAAAAGAAAGGCCCAAACTTTCCTCTTTCAAACACCCAGTTTTGCTTTGAGTTCATCAGATTCTTCTTGAAGATATTCATGCAATCTTCCCTGTCACTGTTATTGAAATTTTTTAGAGAATCATTATGCTCAACTTGGCCCAAATTCCCTTCACCATACTGTAGTTCAAATTCTCCATCATCATGGGACAAATCTCTATTATCTTCAACATACAAAGTACATGCATATTCAATGCAATATTTCTCATTATCTTGCTCACTGTTATGTATTACAAAACAATCTCCCAGTTGTACTAAAAATTCACCATCAAAATGCTTCTCTTGAAATTCAAGAAATTTTGTCATATCAACACAGTTTGAGACAAACATATCTAAGACATTTTGTACCTCTTCCATATCACCACTTGGAGATGACACTAGATTATGATTCATATCTTCATTATCATGCATATTCGGACTAATTAAGGTTGGACTCTTATCATCCTTGGTATGTAAATAAATGTCTTCTCCACATGAGTTAGAAATTTCTAAATTACATACCTCTTTTTGAATAGATATAGATTTTTTATCAACTTCAAAGGTTTCTCCATCATCTCAAGAAATGCACTGGGAGTCATATGGATCATCACACAAAATACTTTCACTATCAAAACAAATGTAAGCTAGACATAAGACTTTAGAATCAACTTCTTGTGCACATTTCTGGAATTCAAGAGTTAGCATATCTAAAATTTTCTCACTACTGAGTGAACACATTTTTTCTTCCATATCTTCCATTATTTCTCCCTCTTCTTGATCTCCATAAGAGCTGAAAATATCTCCTTGTTGTAGATCATGATTTACATGATTGTCCTCAAACTCTTCCTCATTGTGGCATGATACATCCTCATCATGGAGTGGATTCAAAAAACATAGAGAAATCATTCTCTTTATTATCAATTGTGTCCCTATAGTTCTCAGCTATAGTTGGAGGTGTTATTTGTTCACTGTCAAATGGACCCGCATTTTCCATTGCTTCTTCTTCTTGATCACCACAAGAACTGCAAGAATCACCCCATTGTAAGTCAAAATCCACAAGTTCATCTTCACAGTCTGAATATTCATTGGATCCCCCATAACATATACTGCTTTCCCTATCACAATCTATTATGCAAGAGAGATCTCTTGTATCTTCATATTCATCATGTAAACCATCATAGGAATTTTTTTGACCTGCACATGTCTCACCTTCTATTGGCTACATTGTTTGATCAATTTCTCTATACCCATCAGAAATACAACTATTGGATTCAACATTGATAGTGTTCTCATACCTTATCCTCTCCATGGCATCAATAAATTTATTCACTCGATCAAAAGCATGATGTATTGATGATTCTGTCCAATAAGTTGATTTAGGTTTCCAAACTTTTATGAACTGTGCAACAAAAAAGGGTCTTGTAGGCTTACAATTAGGAGGTAATTGCATACAAATATTCATCATCTTGTTGTATAGAGAAATTTTATCTTCTCCCTCATGTCTCCTTATGTTAAGAAATGTATCAAAGGGGTAAATTCCACATTCTGATTCTGCGATGGAATCTTCACTTTGAGTATGTACATATTCATCTTCTTCCTCCTCAAACTGCTGACTTGGATATACATTTTGTTGCAAGTTTTGATTGACACCTTCATGTGGGTTGGAACTATGTTGATCATATTGATAGTCTTGATAGCTTACCAGCCTTTGTCCAGGAGAGACTGGATAAGCACTTACTTGCTTCGACGGTTGTGGTGAATAAGCATTATGTTGTGCATGATATGCATCGCCTCCATTGTGAAAATTTCCAATTGTATTATCAAGCACTTGTGGAGTCCAATGCCTGTTTGCACTTGTGTACTCATTCTTATTGCAGAATTCTCTTGATTGTAACAGTTGTTGGTTCACTTGTAGTGTTTCTTTGTTCAATTGTAGTGTTTCTTTCTCCAATTACAGCCATTGCTTTTTCAATTCTTTAATTTCTCTTATCAACTGCTGCCTTCCAAAATATTATTTTGTTCCATACACAAATTGTCTATCCATTCTTCATCAATTTTCTACCAGAGTCGCCACCTGCTTTTCCAAAAGTAGGAAAATGATTATGTTTGATTTTCCCCGGTGGAATCTCCTCACTCCAAATGTGAAATTTATATTGACTCTTTACATGGAAAGGCTAGAACCAAATTTTCTGATGTTTGTCCCCAGCGGAATCACTTTTTATACAACTTCTCAAATTATGTATCTTTCTTCAATGACTCTATATGATGATCTTCAACTAGATATTTTGCAATAATCCCCAGCAGAGTCGCCAATTTGTTAGCTCTCAAAAATGCAGGCAAAATACCTCAAGAGGTTGCCAATCTCTTGATAAATTTTAGGGTAACAGAGAAGGCCAAATGATTTAGACCTTCTACTCTTCAGGTGCTTCCAGACCTAGGCATATGTACCTATAACAATGAAGCAGACTTGACCAATGTTTATTTCCTAAAGCAATTTACCCACACTAGCAAATAGGAGTGGATAAATGAGTTTTAATTTGTTATAAATTGTATAAGCAATATCAAGGCTAAATCTAATGTGTTTATATGATAAAATAAATGAAATTAAACAATAGAATGGTAGAGACTAGTGCCTTATTGGGTGCACAAAGTCAAATGAAAATCTGAAATGAATAACTTATTTCTGGAAAAAACTCAAATTGTTTGGCATATAGGTTTAAGTTTATAACTAGTATAAACATGCAGGAATGTGACTACTAAGTTCTTCTTAATGATCCAAATTAGATTCCCTAATTACTATGATTGATTTAAAGGATTTAATCTTTCCTTGAAAGACCCAATTAATCCAACCATATAGATACAACAAGTGTGCACTGATAAACTGAGAAATATCCTTGATATATCAATTTAAACAATTAGAAAACATCGACCTTGGAGACAACTTCAGCAATACTTTTAATTATCACAAAAAACAACTAAAACTAGAAAAATTCCACCAAATCAAATGAATTCAATTGAAATCTCCATTGTTTTTTACATGCATCATAGTCAAAAATATAAACATCTTGATCTACTGTATTTTTCTCCACCTGTTCTCTATTAAAAAATGAGTATTTATACATCAGTCATATGAAAATTCGCGTCCATTCATATTCAAATCTTGGGAAATCCTTTCATTTGGGATTTTACTAACATCCAATAGATATATGCTATGACGTCATGTAGTTCCGCCGACGTTCAATGTTACTCCGACCACCACAAATCACATATTGCTTTGGTGTCATGCAATTTCATCGATGTTTTGAGTCTCCCCGATAGCTATCCCTTCAATCATGAATGTATCACTATGGCATTGAAGGTCGGGAAAATGTTCCTTTACTTACATTGTGTTCTACCGAGATTTATCCTTCGTCAACTCTGATCGCCAAGACACAGTGGTTTTCCTACCGATGGAACTTCATTTGACATGAGCTTCCTAGCTCTCTCTCCAACAAAGCCTGTCTCACCAATAATCAAACATATCGTTGTGACTCTAGGGGTCGGCAGAACTCCAAGACTTCATATCAATGACAACAATGGAATCTATCATTACTTTGTCAGCAAGACCGAATGAACACTGTAGGATGTTACTCCGATGACTCTTGTCTCGTCAACATAGCTCTTTGTGTTTCATTGGTAAGACACATATATGCTTGCTATGACTCAAACAATGAAAATTTTCTCACCAGTGTGTCTCTATTTCTTCAATCGGTGAGAGACAAATAGGCTCGATATGACTCACCCTGATGCATATTGTATTGATGTTAGGATCTTTCCTTCACTGAGACTCTGAATTGTGTCTACCTAATGTGTATCTTCAACTGAAATCTCATCGGTATAACATTCTCGATCTCTTGCCGATAGACTACAAAAGACACATGTTAGTATAAAATGCTTCTTGGATCAGAGAGACCTGTATCATCCCTTGCCGATATGATTTATACATTGAAATTCTCAAGGCCAGGTGAATTCTTTGGGACTAAATGACAAAATATGGGCAAAAATGATATGCAAAGTGGATTCTTATGCTTATGATATGGGCATCTTTGGAAACTCATGAATATAAACAACTGTAAAATTTTCAAAATTTTACAGTTCTAACACCTCCCTTGAGAAGAATGTTATTTGGCTTCTCTAGTTCTAAATCAATTATTGTACCTACCACCTCTTCATGGTTTGAGAAAACATTGTCAAAGAAGAGAGATATTTTTCAAGTGAGCCTTCCAGAGAAAGACCTTGTAGGCCAATTAATATAGAGGACTCTTAAGCCCAAATTATTGAAGATTGCATACATATTGTTGGAAGATGATAGTACTGAGAACATATGTGTAGAGGTGGCTCATTTGTTTGTGCAAAAAGAAGTAGGGCAGGCCACTGCTAGTGACTTCAATGTCACCAAAGTAAACGTGGGGCCTTCTACCAGGGATGGATATGTATATAATTTCCAAATAATGGTAGCTATATTGGTAGAGTGGATAGCCAAAGACAAGAAAATCAAAGATGATTTAAAGGGTCAAATTAGAATCTTAACTGAATGCTTAAATTTTATGTTTGATATTTCCCTATAGACAATTTCTCAAACTAAAGTTGTTTTTGATCCATCATCATCAGTTGAAAAGGAGGTAGTGAGTAGGATACAAAAATACAAGGCTTTTGGTAAGGCCACAAAATAATGGGCTACAAATATATTGAATAAAGGAAATTATTTCATCTCAGATATGAAGAAAGTGTGCAAATATGTTAATGCTCTTAAAGTAGAGGTGGAAAAAGATATTGCCTAAACTAAGCTCGAAGAGACAGTGTGGAAAAATATTTTTGATGAACTCAAATGAATGGTGATGTTGGGGCTTG
>VDFB02058242.1:544872064-544892335 GCA_007258455.2 Sequoia sempervirens | reverse complement strand
TGAGGGACCAATATAGGTCACATTTAGATAAGAACAAAAAGTACGAGCATCCCCCCATGATTCCAGAGAGGGAGTGGAAGGACTTGGTGTCAGATGGAAAGGAGAAGGCTAAAAGAAAAAAGGAAAAGACACTGGGCTAGGAAGTTATGTGATATAGAAGCATAAATCTGCAAAAAATCTGATTAATCGCGATTTTTAAAAAAACTACAGGCTAGACGATTTTTTTCTTGATTTTTTGAAAAGTTCATTGACTTTTTGGTCAATTATTTTTTCCTGTTTCAAACTTCAAAATCCCCAAAAAAACATGTTTAAAATTTGCAAGAAAACGTGAATAAAATTGAGCTATTTTTTGCGCAAAAAAAACCATGAGACCATGGCTTGTTGCTTACTATTATGCTTTGATAGATTTTTTACAAGCATCCATAGCTTGTTTGAAAGCACCTGTTTTTGGATTTTAGCCATAGCAACAAGGCAATGAACTATTTGATAAAATGCTTTGGTAGACATGTATGAAAAATGCAGTAGCATAGACAATGCATTGAACAGCTTGAAAAAAATGTCTCAAAGAAATGCAGTCTCATGGTGATGGAATGCCATGATGAATGCCATGACAAGTAAATTGCTATGGATTGTCATGGAATTCCATCACCGTGAGACTACATTTATTTTAGGCATTTTTTCAAACAATTTGTTGGTGGTTTTTTTATGCTGTTAACCAGGTTTGTCTCCTAATCTACGAATGGAATTGCCAATTCCAATCAAGGGCAGCTCAGAGGACCTGGACCAACTGACGAGGATTTTAAAATAACCTCCTACACTTTAGGTTCTGCAAGACCCAGGAGGGTGATTCCTATAATGTGTTTATGATCTCTTCACCAAACTCATAAACAATCATTAACAAAAATACAGATAATCCCAAAAATGGCTCAACAGAATAGGATATCACTAAAATGAATTGGCCTTTCACCAGTAATGTTAGCTACTTGGAGCATGAGATAATTACAACATTATTTTGTATCTTATGATAGTCATTTAATTTGCAAATTTGGTGGCAAGCCCTAAGCAAAAACATACAGACACAAATATTTACAAACTTGTACGATTTAGATCAGTACCATATACCATTGGGGAGTCAAACTCATAAATAGTCACAATTCGACAATAGATTTAAATACTCAGCATATAGGATCCCTAACAATGTTGCATTACAACATTATCAATTTCTCCCCCAACCCGATACTTCTTATTTAATCCTTTTACAAACATACCCATCCATGATTTCATCCAAGAATTTTAATTAATTCTTTGAATTAAATCCAAGACAGAAAACACACACATCGAGATGATGAGATGAACATCATAATCCTTGATTATTTTATTCAAAACATGATATGTTTGTACAGAGGAGAGACTCGAGCTCAAGATATATCATCTTAGCTTGAAATGTTGGTACTGTTATAAAACATGTGGTCTTTATAAGTTTAAAACCCTTTACAAAATGACCCAAACCTAAATTGCCATAGTATTCGCAAAAGTTCTTACAATTTCTTGCTTTGCAACTTTACCTAGACTCGACTACAAAAAATATCTAACTTGCCAGCCCTAATTCCTGGCCTTGAAATCCTTCTTATAGAAAACAAAGGAGCAACAAGCATCGGGCCAGAAATTACACATGTCATTGATCAATTGGACCACTAGATCCCATTTCAAAACTAAAAACACAACCACCAAACCCCAAAGCATCTTTCTATTGATTCCACTCATTGCAAAATAACCACAACATTTGTTACTCCTCAAAAACTGCACCCAAAACCGCCATGGAGCAAAACCAAAATTCAGTTATACATAACTATTGAGTTGTTAGTTGCCAGTACTATACACTGCTTCACTCCTCCTTAGTTAAGTACTTGTCAACCCAACTCTGATATTCTTCATCTGTCGGCTAATTAAAATCCATCACCCCCTTCATCTTGGTACTGTAAGGTGTGAACTTCACTACATGTAACGCCCGTCGTGCAAACCCCAGAGAACACACACATAAAGCGAATAAATTTTTTTTTTATAATAAATAAAAGTACCATGTAACAACATTAAACCATAATCACATAACACAACACATAACATTAATACACTTGGTTCTCTGGGGCACGCGAGGTTACATTGCAACCACAACACCAATAAAGATCACGAAAATAACATAACCATTTAACTTAAGAAAAACATATACAATGATACAACTGATGGTCATGATGCGAGTATGACAACATCGCACAATTACATCCATGATAAATCTTTTAACATGATCCAATTCAAACCTAACTATTACATCGTTGAAATAATATTACATTACAATTTTCTGTGATACATAAATTACATTGAATTTCCCAACATGGGGATTGATACAAAATAAAGGAACATGAAGTACAACTGGATCATTGGAACATCTGCACTGCGGAAAGCTGAGATGACAAGACGCTGATGGGGAACCCAACGGGTGCGGAGCACGTTCCACCCAACCATGTGAATTACGAAGTAACTCACCCCCCGTGCTCAGAGGTGACGAGGAAGTGAACCCGACCATGGATGTCAACCGACTCAATCACAATACAATATAAAACAAGTACAACTCAAGCATGCAATGCACAACCAACGACGTACTCAAATCACATAACCAGTTAAACCAAGAACTCATCACAATAACATGAAGTAATATCACTAAACAGTCACAAATCAAATTCACAAGAAATCAAAGATACATCACAAAGAGATAACATCCAGAGGCAACAATAAAAAAGCACAAGGGTGTCAAGTGGAGAGTGTCATCGCATAGCTCTCATGGGATTTCCTGGCCCTTCCTCCAACTGAGGCGCCGGCACCCATCTATGGATATCCTGGCCCTTCCTCCTAACTGAGGCGCCGGCACCATAGGGTAGCTGATGCGGAGCCAATAGTCTCTCGTGAAGACGAAACTATGACTATGCCGACCACGGCCTTCTCAGTCTATCACTAGTCTAAGGTAGCCCTAATGCATAGCCGAGGAATCCAAAGTTTTATTATCTTGTGTGATTAAACTACCCAACCCCCTAAATCTATTGATTAGGTTATCACTTGTTTACTACTCTTCGAGGGTTATCCTGGCCCTTCCTCATCCGAGGCGCCGGCGCCCACGAAGAGCCACTCTCCCACCTATGACCCCTAACAAATCTTAAAACAGGTAAGGGTTGGACTACCACATATAAGTCATGAAACCAAAATCCAAAACACGAGGCATAAACCATCTCGCAACTGCACATAAGCAACAACTTGCAAACCCGTCCAACCCTTCCTAGCATAACACCAATACGCTCAACAGCTTAAACAAGAGAAATTAACATTTAAAATTCACAAGCCTCTGGAACCAGAATTTCACAGACCAACATGGTTTCCACATCGACGACACTGAACGAGGAAACTACAACAGGAAAAGAAAACTCACATAACATAATTAAGGTTATACCCACACGTTTGACTCCAATCCGGTTTATGAACTAAATATGGTTATTTCAACAAGGTCTACCATCACAATTAAAGACTAAATCATATCTTGCTCATTTGTTAAATCCAATTCGTAACTTATTCAATGCTCCATTTAAAATAAATAAAGTTTACTTAATTATAATTAAAATTAAACATTTTAATACCATGCACAACTACATTCTAAAAACGTAATGAATTTGCAATACAATTAATTAATTAAAAATTCATTTAAATAAATAATTTAACTAATTATGATTTTATTTTATATACAAATAAAGATGTCTCATAACTTTATTTACACAAAATAACATTAACCACATAACCAAAATATAAATTTAAATATATATATATATATATATATATTTATATATATATATATATTTATATATTAAAACAAATAAAATAAAACTAATAAAATAAAACATAAAATTTAATAACAGCCGTCGGCCCTTATGATGGCTGCAGGCTGTACGCAGCAGTCATAAAGATTGCTGCACACAGCAGTCTTTATGACCGCTGTGTACAGTGCGCAGCCCTTAAGGCTGTTGGGTACGCAGCAGTCATTAAGACTGCTGTGTATGCAACAGTCTTAAGACTGCGGCTACGTACACCCAGCAGGAGGTACGGTGGAGGGAACGGCTTCGGCCGTCCCTTCACCGCCCCTGCACTTATAAATTATTATTTTTTTTTTTTTTTAATCAAAACACATTTCGATTTAAACGAAATTTAAATAAGATTTGAACAAACACGAATTTCGATAAAAAAACGAAATCACAGTACGAATTTTTTTTTTTAAAAGAATAATTCCATTGAAGGCCAGTACGGCCAACGCATTGTAACAGCTCAATAAAACAAGTATATATATATATATATTCATTCTGGGTATATACAGACCTATATAAATCAGAATATTATATATATATATATATATTCATGGGAAACAGATCAATATAACAATAGTAGATATATATATCTTCTGGTAAAAGTACAGAGGAAAGAGATTTATTTATTTATTTTTATTTTTTTTATTATTATTTTTTTTTTTTAAATATTAAGAAGATTAGAGGAAAATCCAGAGAATAACATAGAACAATCATTTTAATAAAACTTCAAACTTTATTATACTAAAAAAAAAATCACTTTCTTGAACATCTCATAATAATAAACTGAATCATTCAGAAGATTAAGGTTTCTAGATTTGACAGATTTTGCACACAATATTAACTCTGGTTTTCTTTGTTTTCAATCTACTAATTTTCCCTAGTCATCAATTCAACAGAAGTTTTCAATAATCACAAAAATTATTTTTAATAACATTTATTTCTTCTTTTCAGAACAAACAGAAGGGTATGAGAAGAGAATAACGAGAGGAACCTGGAGTCCAATGCAAATTTGAAGGTGTCTGCTTGACTCTGATGTTTTCAAATCCGATTCCAATCCTAGTCCAGAACGAACTCCACTTTCACTTGAGCACTTCAATTTTCTGTTCTTCTGTGTGTGTGTGAGAACTCTCAAGAATTCATAATTAAATAAAATATATTCCTCATCTCTCCAAAGCTCTCCCAAAAATCCCAGATAAAAAGAAAAATCAATCTTTAAAACAAGCTTTCTTTTCAACCCTCAAACCCTATTGGCTCACACTGTCTTTTTAATTCTTTTATTTGTTTTTATTACTTTAATTCCCATTTTTCAACTTTTCTTGCACCACACATTATATATTTAATTTAAATAAATATTCACATAATTATCCACCACCAAATTTAATTAATTAAAATAATTTAAGCAGATTTATAATTTAATTATTATTTAATTGAAATGTAAGATTTTCAAAAATAATTAAATTATTTAAATATTTAAATACCATTTACTCCAACATTAAAATAAATAATTATTTCAATCATAAAGACTAGTCATAACTGTAAATGCCCTCATAAAATAAACTAAGACAAAACCCATAACACAACAGACAATAACGACAATAACACACATCGACTATACCAACAAATGAGACAACCTGACATCATGGGACGGGAGGACTTCATCGTCACCTCTGTATCAACATTTATCCGTTGGGTTATTTGGTGCTCGCCCTGTCCTGCCGAAGCAGGTGGAATCGAGACTTATACCTGCAATCCTGCATACAAACGAAGTTGTGTACATGTGCATATAAACATATATATCAAAGCATTAAATCAAGTTACTGCATTGTGAGAAGGAATTGCAACATAACAGGGCACTCGCGAACGAGTGATGCTATATTGTCCTTCGTCACACTTATTCTAACAATTAAAGCATAATCAATGAATTACATTTCTAACTAACAATCATCTCATAGCATATTAAATTAAAACACTGCATCATATCATAATTCAGAAAGTCAACTGATATAATCAACCATGTCATATAAGGTAATCATGTCCAAAATGAAATAACAGCATCAACTAGCATCTAAACTAACCATATCAAACAATAGCAGTATCATCATAGTATCTGAATAACCACATCAAATAATAACAGTATCATCATAGTATCTGAGCATCAAACAAAACATAACACTACTGAGTCCATCTAGCAACCAGGAGGGTTATTACATCCTCCCCCCCTTAAATACGGCTTACTCCTGTAAGCCAGAAAACAAGTATGGGTAGGATTCTCGCATACGGGAAGCATCCTCCCAAGTCGCTGAAGCCTCATCATTAGGATCCCACTGGACCCTCACCTGCTCAATATCCCTGCCTCTGAGTACGAGCCTCCTGTGCTGCACCACGGCCACGGGCTCTAGAGCTAGTTGCCCGTCCTCGACCTGTAGAGCATTCCAATCAAGAACATGAGTAACATCCGGAAAGTAAGGCCTAAGAACAGATACATGAAAGACATCGTGAATCCGCGACAGACTAGGTGGCAATGCCAGGCGATAGGCAACAGGACCTATACGCTCTAACACCTCAAACGGACCCACGAAACGGGGTGCAAGCTTAGAACCCTTTCCATAACGAATAGGGCTCTTCCGAGGACGAACTCTGAGAAACACTCTATCTCCTATAGCAAACTGTCGATCTACCCTGTGTGCATCAGCAAATTTCTTCTGCCTATCTTGAGCTGCTACCAGATGCTCTCGGATGCGAGCTACCTGTTGCTCCATGTCACGAAGCATCTCAGGTCCAAGAAGGACCCTGTCCTCTAATCGATCCCAACTCAAAGGGGTACGACAAGGACGACCATACAAAGCCTGAAATGGAGCCATGCCAATCGAACTGTGATAGCCATTATTGTAGGCAAACTCAACCAAATGTAGGTAGTCTTCCCAATGAGACTGCTGGTCCATGACATACATCTGAAGCATATCCTCAAGCACCTGATTAACTCTCTCAGTCTGACCATCTGTCTCAGGATGGTAGGCAGAACTAAAATTCAACTTAGTCCCTAAGGACCGCTGAAGGGATGTCCATAATGCAGAAGTGAATACCGGATCTCTGTCAGAAATAATCCTACGCGGTATCCCATGTAATCTAACAATATCCTCCATGAACACCCTAGCCACCACTGAAGCAGTATATGAAGATCGAATAGGAGAGAAATGGGCTACCTTGGTCAACCTGTCCACAGTGACCATGATAGCGTCGTGTCGCCTGGAAGACATGGGCAACCCGACTATAAAATCCATAGAAATGATGTCCCACTTCCACTCTGGAACAAGATGCGGCTGCAACAAGCCTGCTGGATGATGATGCTCGGCCTTCACTCTCTGACATTCAAGACACCTAGCCACAAAATCAGCAATGTCACGCTTCAATCCTGCCCAAAAATATAGTGCACGAAGATCAGCGTACATCTTCTTAACTCCTGGGTGTGCCGAATAAGGAGCTCTATGAGCTTCCGTCAAAATAAGGGTACGAAGACCCTCTGCAGGAGGTACATACATACGGCCTGCATAGCGCAAAACACCATCCGTATCCAAAGAGTACCCTGCAAATTTACCTTCTAAGGCTCTACCTGACTCAATCTCTGCCTTCACTGCCTGATACCAATCATCAGAAGGAAGAGCTGCAACAATCTGACTCTTCAAATCAACCTCAAGAGTCAAAGCGGATAACTCATGCCTGCGTCTGCTCAATGCATCTGCTACAACATTCTCCTTACCCTGAATATATTTCACCTCAAAGTCGTACTCACACAAAAATTCCATCCACCTTCTCTGTCTTGCATTCAAGTTCGGCTGTGTGAAGATGTACTGTAGACTACGGTGGTCTGTATGCAACTCGAACCGATGCCCAAGGAGAAAGTGCCTCCACCTCACCAAGGCATGCACAACTGCGGCTAACTCCAAATCGTGAGTGGGGTAATTAAGTTCATGGTCCTTCAATTTCCGTGACTCATAAGCAATCACTCGACCTTCCTGCATCAGTACAACCCCTAAACCCTCCAAAGAAGCATCTGTACAGACAACAAAATCGCCTACCGGATCAGGAACTGCTAAGATAGGAGCACTAGTCAACTTATCCTTCAGAGTCTGGAAAGCTAACTGACATTGATCGGACCAAAGAAATTTCTTTCCCTTCCTCTGCAAAGAGGTGATAGGATGAGCCAACCTAGAAAACCCCTGAACAAACCGCCTATAATATCCTGCAAGTCCCATGAAGCTGCGAATCTCTGAGACATTGGTGGGTGCGGGCCAATCCACAATGGCCTGAATCTTTGCAGGATCGACTGAAATTCCCTCACCGAAATCACATGGCCCAAATACTGAACTTCAGTCTTATAAAAGTCACACTTTTTGAGATTGGCAAACAACTGATTATCCCTTAAGCACTGCAATACCTGCTTTAGATGTTCTTCATGTTCCTCCATCGACCTAGAATAGATCAGGATGTCATCGAGAAACACTAGAACGAATTTATCCAAGTATGTACGGAAGACTCCATTCATTAGACTCATAAAGACTGAAGGTGCATTCGTTAACCCGAACGGCATCACAGTGAACTCGTAATGTCCGTATCGAGTTCGAAATGCTGTTTTGTGAATATCTGCATCTGCAATCCTCAATTGGTGGTATCCCGATTTGAGATCAATTTTAGAGAACACCCTTGCCCCTTTTATCTGATCGAAGAGATCGTCAATCCTGGGCAATGGATATCGGTTCTTCACTGTTACCTTATTCAACTGCCTGTAGTCAATACACAAGCGAAGAGAACCATCCTTCTTTTTCACAAATATCACCGGTGCTCCCCAAGGAGAAACACTTGGGCAGATAAAACCCTTGGCCAACAATTCTTCCAACTGAAGACGGAGTTCCTGTAGTTCCTGTGTTGTCATCCGATATGGAGCTCGAGATATGGGCTCGGCTCCAGGTACCAGATCAATCCGGAAATCCACATCTCGCTTAGGCGGCATACCAGGAATCTCCTCTGGAAACACATCAGAAAAACCCTTAAGAAGGGGGTAATCATCCAATGACAACCCCTGACTATCCTCAGATTCCAAGTCACTCACAGATACTGCAAATAGCTGACAACCCTGTCGGAAGTGCCTTTTGAGCTGCATGGCAGAGATCATACGTAATGAGATGGGCCTCTGAATACCCAAGATCTCCACCTCCTTACCAGAGTCATCAGTGCACCTTACTGCCTTTCGACGACAGTCAATCATAGCACGATGTGCACTCAACCAATCCATGCCTAAGACAATATCATAAGAACCGAGTGGCAGAATTCTGAGGTCCACCTTGGTTGACATTTCACCTATACTCAAATTACAATCCTGCACAAGTTTCTCTACCACAACCCTGGACCCTGATGCTAGTTCGACATGCCATTTTACGCCTTGGCTAATTGCCACCAACCCACATCGCTCAACAACTAAAGGTGATATAAAGGAATCAGAAGCACCCGAATCAAAAAGTATAGAAATGCTAGAATTATTCAACACACCTGATGCCTCAACCACTGTGTTTTGATGGACTGCCTGACGATTATCCACTGAAGCAAACACACGATGAGATCTCCCTGCATCACCTACTGTCGGCTCTGATGCTGCTGGCCTCTGATTAAATCCGGAGGTGTTCTTCTGAGGACACATCCTAGCAATATGCCCCGGCTGTCCACAAGAGAAACACCCAGTGCCTCTACCAAAACCTCTGCCCCCTGATGGAGCATTTGACTGCTGAAAACTCCCACGAGTTGGTGCTGACTGGAAGCTAGGTGCAGGCTGTACAAAATGTTCCTGTCGAACCCGGTTCCTGCTCTGATCCCTGCAAAACTGAGAATTGCCACCCTGTTGAGATTGATTGTATTTCTGTTTTGACTGCTGCTGCTGAGGCTGCTGCTGCTGATAACCCCCTTTCGAGGGTGGGTACCTGTTCCTGGAAGATCCTGCTCCTTGTGATTGCCCTCCATGAGCAACATAACCAGGTGCGGGTGTGCTACCAATCTGTACTCCGATGTGACCACCCAAAGCCATGGCCAAATTCTCCTCCACTAAGCGAGCCTTCTCCACTGCCATCTCCATCGTCTTCAGCTCGAAGACTCGTACACCACCACTGATGCGGGCATTTAAGCCCCGAACAAAATGCTGCACTAACATTCCCTCATCGTGGATAATCCCTGCATACTGCTTCAACTCATAGAAGCGCCTCTCATACTGCTCCACTGACATAGACAACTGCTTGAGATCGTGAAACTCGTCAGCCCTGCGTTGCCTCCAATGGTCTGAGAGGAAACGAGCTCTAAACCTGTCTAGGAACAACTCCCAAGTAGCCATACTGAGATCAAGATGCAGTTTCTGTTCCTCAAGGCGCCACCAAGTAGACGCGAAGCCTCGCAAGTGCATAACTGCGCACCGTGCCTTGGTATTGCTACCGTAGGGGTGCATGGCGAAGCAACGGTCTAAGTCAATTAACCAGGTCTCAGCCTCAAGACCTCCTCCAGAACCATCAAAAGTAGGAGGGTGTGCCCTCATCAGATCTCTCATATGGCCTGCTACGACTGCATCTGGAACCACATCTATATCCCTGCGCCTCGGAGATCTCTCTCTCTCCCTCTCCACCTGGTGTACCTCATCTGGCCTGGGTCCCAATCGGTCAAGAATCTCTCCAAGTATATGCTGTAACTGACCGTCTAGACCTGGCGGTACTGGATTCTGGTTACCTGATGGAACACTATGAAGGCTCTACTGTTCCTCATGCTCAGAGCCATGGGAACTAGGAACTGAGGGACTTCGCCGGTTTGCTCCACGCCCGGCACCACGGCCTCTTCCACGACCACGTCCTCTACCTCGAGGCATAGTTCTGCGCCACAAGATAAAGTACGACATGAGCACAAGAGTTGCACATACGGTAACCTAATGGACTACACTACCCAAAGACCCTAGCGTTTGCAACCTTGGCTCTGATACCAAGTTGTAACGCCCGTCGTGCAAACCCCAGAGAACACACACATAAAGCGAATAAATTTTTTTTTTATAATAAATAAAAGTATCATGTAACAACATTAAACCATAATCACATAACACAACACATAACATTAATACACTTGGTTCTCTGGGGCACGCGAGGTTACATTGCAACCACAACACCAATAAAGATCACGAAAATAACATAACCATTTAACTTAAGAAAAACATATACAATGATACAACTGATGGTCATGATGCGAGTATGACAACATCGCACAATTACATCCATGATAAATCTTTTAACATGATCCAATTCAAACCTAACTATTACATCGTTGAAATAATATTACATTACAATTTTCTGTGATACATAAATTACATTGAATTTCCCAACATGGGGATTGATACAAAATAAAGGAACATGAAGTACAACTGGATCATTGGAACATCTGCACTGCGGAAAGCTGAGATGACAAGACGCTGATGGGGAACCCAACGGGTGCGGAGCACGTTCCACCCAACCATGTGAATTACGAAGTAACTCACCCCCCGTGCTCAGAGGTGACGAGGAAGTGAACCCGACCATGGATGTCAACCGACTCAATCACAATACAATATAAAACAAGTACAACTCAAGCATGCAATGCACAACCAACGACGTACTCAAATCACATAACCAGTTAAACCAAGAACTCATCACAATAACATGAAGTAATATCACTAAACAGTCACAAATCAAATTCACAAGAAATCAAAGATACATCACAAAGAGATAACATCCAGAGGCAACAATAAAAAAGCACAAGGGTGTCAAGTGGAGAGTGTCATCGCATAGCTCTCATGGGATTTCCTGGCCCTTCCTCCAACTGAGGCGCCGGCACCCATCTATGGATATCCTGGCCCTTCCTCCTAACTGAGGCGCCGGCACCATAGGGTAGCTGATGCGGAGCCAATAGTCTCTCGTGAAGACGAAACTATGACTATGCGGACCACGGCCTTCTCAGTCTATCACTAGTCTAAGGTAGCCCTAATGCATAGCCGAGGAATCCAAAGTTTTATTATCTTGTGTGATTAAACTACCCAACCCCCTAAATCTATTGATTAGGTTATCACTTGTTTACTACTCTTCGAGGGTTATCCTGGCCCTTCCTCATCCGAGGCGCCGGCGCCCACGAAGAGCCACTCTCCCACCTATGACCCCTAACAAATCTTAAAACAGGTAAGGGTTGGACTACCACATATAAGTCATGAAACCAAAATCCAAAACACGAGTCATAAACCATCTCGCAACTGCACATAAGCAACAACTTGCAAACCCGTCCAACCCTTCCTAGCATAACACCAATACGCTCAACAGCTTAAACAGGAGAAATTAACATTTAAAATTCACAAGCCTCTGGAACCAGAATTTCACAGACCAACATGGTTTCCACATCGACGACACTGAACGAGGAAACTACAACAGGAAAAGAAAACTCACATAACATAATTAAGGTTATACCCACACGTTTGACTCCAATCCGGTTTATGAACTAAATATGGTTATTTCAACAAGGTCTACCATCACAATTAAAGACTAAATCATATCTTGCTCATTTGTTAAATCCAATTCGTAACTTATTCAATGCTCCATTTAAAATAAATAAAGTTTACTTAATTATAATTAAAATTAAACATTTTAATACCATGCACAACTACATTCTAAAAACGTAATGAATTTGCAATACAATTAATTAATTAAAAATTCATTTAAATAAATAATTTAACTAATTATGATTTTATTTTATATACAAATAAAGATGTCTCATAACTTTATTTACACAAAATAACATTAACCACATAACCAAAATATAAATTTAAATATATATATATATATATATATATTTATATATATATATATATTTATATATTAAAACAAATAAAATAAAACTAATAAAATAAAACATAAAATTTAATAACAGCCGTCGGCCCTTATGATGGCCGCAGGCTGTACGCAGCAGTCATAAAGACTGCTGCACACAGCAGTCTTTATGACCGCTGTGTACAGTGCGCAGCCCTTAAGGCTGTTGGGTACGCAGCAGTCATTAAGACTGCTGTGTACGCAACAGTCTTAAGACTGCGGCTACGTACACCCAGCAGGAGGTACGGTGGAGGGAACGGCTTCGGCCGTCCCTTCACCGCCCCTGCACTTATAAATTATTATTTTTTTTTTTTAATCAAAACACATTTCGATTTAAACGAAATTTAAATAAGATTTGAACAAACACGAATTTCGATAAAAAAACGAAATCACAGTACGAAATTTTTTTTTTTGAAAAGAATAATTCCATTGAAGGCCAGTACGGCCAACGCATTGTAACAGCTCAATAAAACAAGTATATATATATATATATATATATTCATTCTGGGTATATACAGACCAATATAAATCAGAATATTATATATATATATATATATTCATGGGAAACAGATCAATATAACAATAGTAGATATATATATCTTCTGGTAAAAGTACAGAGGAAAGAGATTTATTTATTTATTTTTATTTATTTTTTTTATTTTTTTTAAATATTAAGAAGATTAGAGGAAAATCCAGAGAATAACATAGAACAATCATTTTAATAAAACTTCAAACTTTATTATACTAAAAAAAAAATCACTTTCTTGAACATCTCATAATAATAAACTGAATCATTCAGAAGATTAAGGTTTCTAGATTTGACAGATTTTGCACACAATATTAACTCTGGTTTTCTTTGTTTTCAATCTACTAATTTGCCCTAGTCATCAATTCAACAGAAGTTTTCAATAATCACAAAAATTATTTTTAATAACATTTATTTCTTCTTTTCAGAACAAACAGAAGGGTATGAGAAGAGAATAACGAGAGGAACCTGGAGTCCAATGCAAATTTGAAGGTGTCTGCTTGACTCTGATGTTTTCAAATCCGATTCCAATCCTAGTCCAGAACGAACTCCACTTTCACTTGAGCACTTCAATTTTCTGTTCTTCTGTGTGTGTGTGAGAACTCTCAAGAATTCATAATTAAATAAAATATATTCCTCATCTCTCCAAAGCTCTCCCAAAAATCCCAGATAAAAAGAAAAATCAATCTTTAAAACAAGCTTTCTTTTCAACCCTCAAACCCTATTGGCTCACACTGTCTTTTTAATTCTTTTATTTGTTTTTATTACTTTAATTCCCATTTTTCAACTTTTCTTGCACCACACATTATATATTTAATTTAAATAAATATTCACATAATTATCCACCACCAAATTTAATTAATTAAAATAATTTAAGCAGATTTATAATTTAATTATTATTTAATTGAAATGTAAGATTTTCAAAAATAATTAAATTATTTAAATATTTAAATACCATTTACTCCAACATTAAAATAAATAATTATTTCAATCATAAAGACTAGTCATAACTGTAAATGCCCTCATAAAATAAACTAAGACAAAACCCATAACACAACAGACAATAACGACAATAACACAACATTGACTATACCAACAAATGAGACAACCTGACATCATGGGACGGGAGGACTTCATCGTCACCTCTGTATCAACATTTATCCGTTGGGTTATTTGGTGCTCGCCCTGTCCTGCCGAAGCAGGTGGAATCGAGACTTATACCTGCAATCCTGCATACAAACGAAGTTGTGTACATGTGCATATAAACATATATATCAAAGCATTAAATCAAGTTACTGCATTGTGAGAAGGAATTGCAACATAACAGGGCACTCGCGAACGAGTGATGCTATATTGTCCTTCGTCACACTTATTCTAACAATTAAAGCATAATCAATGAATTACATTTCTAACTAACAATCATCTCATAGCATATTAAATTAAAACACTGCATCATATCATAATTCAGAAAGTCAACTGATATAATCAACCATGTCATATAAGGTAATCATGTCCAAAATGAAATAACAGCATCAACTAGCATCTAAACTAACCATATCAAACAATAGCAGTATCATCATAGTATCTGAATAACCACATCAAATAATAACAGTATCATCATAGTATCTGAGCATCAAACAAAACATAACACTACTGAGTCCATCTAGCAACCAGGAGGGTTATTACACTACAACCTGGTTGGCCTCCCTTTCAAATGATTCCAAAAACATGCTAGTATTAATTATTTTATCCATGCTATTTACTAGCAAGTCATGATTTGAATCATCACAAATTAATTTAATTTTTTCATTAATAACCTCCTCTTCCTTTTCCTACCATTGCTGCAATGTCTAAACATTTCCACTTGTATCCATTATATCTGGCAGGAAAGTGTCATCCCAATCATCAAAATTCTTTATTAATTCCCTAATTTTCTTACTCAGATAATCAAGCAAGGCCTGGAATCCCTTCAATGATTTCAAAAAAATTTGAGTAGGCTTCAATGATTGGGGCCTATTATTCACATCAAACCTAGAAGCCTTAAACATAATGTCTAAATCAGTGGCCCTAGGGATCCATTTTTCAATCAGGGGTAGAATCACCTCCTTGTCTCTATTAATATTTTGAATTCCCTCCAAGAATAAAGAATACAAAGAATGTACAACTAGTAGCTTAGAATCAACCTTTTCATTTAAATGCCTTATAACGGTGTCTACCACCTCATTGTGCTTGGCCATAGCATTATCCTCACTCGCCCTTAGGGTAGCCTATAATTCTATAACTTTGTTTATAATCTGCTCTTTGGTAGGATCTATAGAAAGCTCAACATCTTCTTCAACTGGCCCTGGTGCAGGGCTATCAACAGGTGTCTGAATTGGGGATCTAGGAATAGAAATGATTGGAACAATAGGGGGTAATGACCCTGAAGTAGTAGGTATTGCTCTAGCAGCAGGGGCACTAGAAGATTCTCCCACCTGCCCATATCTTAGCCTATCTACTTTAGATTTCAACTCAACATTTCTTTGATGTATCCTACTATACTCCCCAATCATTGTGTTATATTTCTCCATCAAGCTTTTCTTCTCAGCCTCATCTCTTTTAGCTATTTTTTAGGCCAATTTGGCCACATTCAGTGTTAAGCTTGTGGCCTCTGTTGTTGAGGTTGCAGAGACTCTCTTGATGATGAGCCCACCTTTTAAATTTGGACTGAGATCAACTACATTTGGTTTTCTTCCCTAAAGTGCTAAAGCCCATATCACCAAACTTTCATACTCCTCATTAAAGGTAGAGTCTTGTAGTGCTGCCTTGACTTCCTCCTCACTGCCTTGCATATGATGCTTTGATTGCATGATAGCATTAAAAGCTACAACATCAGCAATTTCCCATTCAAGGAGAAGTAGGACACCAGCTTGAGACACAATTTGCCTTCCTTCATCAGAGGTGAGGTTCTTGAACTGCTCTATTAGTTCGGTTTTGACCTCATCATCATTTTCCTGATCAGACCTGTCAGGCCTTGTTTCTCTTCTTTCCTTGCATTTGTCTTGATATTCCTGAAGTTTCAACCTCCAGACCAACTGGAAGAACACAAGAGTCTTCACAAAGGCATCATCATCCAGGAATGCCTTGCAAGCCACCATCCTTGCATCCTGAACATTCTGTCCTTTTATATCTATATCAGTCAACACCAATTGTGCTGACTTAGGAGGTGAAGGGGTGCCAACTTGCATGTCTTGATCGGTGACAATTATTTCATCCACTGAAGTGTCTTGTGGTTCCTCAATTCTTTGCCTCTTAGGGCTTGGCTCTGGTGGCGGCTCCATAGGGTCATCTCAAGGTGGTGAATCAAGATCCACAATCTTTATTCCTCTAGGCTTTCTAATCCCTTGGCCAGATTGTGATGAGGCTTTCATTATTTGTTTACCTTTTCTATCTCCAACCTCTTCATCACTGCTATTATCTCTTTTTCTTCTGTATAAGGGCCTATCAATTGGTGGCTGACAAATTGGCCTTTCTTCCACAAGCCTCACCTCCAATCCTTGGATTTTCAAATCTACCTCCAAATTTATCTTCTTGGTTCTCAGGGTGCTCATGATTTCTCTGAAATTACTCATCAGGAAATCAATTCTTTTGTGAAATGGATTGAACTCCATTAATGGATCATACTTCGGATCCAACTTATGCACTAGGGCCAACAATTTCTCATAGGCAATCCATTTTTCTTTATTCAATTCTTTCCTACCCAAATCAAATTCATTCCTAATCAAATCTTCAGGAAAGTTGAAAACATGGGAAAATTTGCCACCCTTGATTCTTTGTCTAAATAGAGCAAAGAATCCCTCAGGATCATGCTGCCTTACAGATCCATTCTTCAAATGGTAATCATCAAAAAATTGATCAAAATGAACCCATCCACCCTTGGAAAATACAAAATCTGAGACAATAGTATAATCAGGGAACAAAGTCCCTTTTCCTCTTCCTATCAGGTTATCTTCATGGATGCATCCTAGCTGCCACAAAACCTCTGCAAATCCCATTCTTGATGGTACATTGTATGGAAGAATATGGGGAGTTCCTTGGAAACCATAAACCCTTAAGATAGTTCTTACAAGGTATGGAATGATGTCACCCCAATTATGACATACTTTTAACTCAAGTCTTCTTGCTTTGGGCTGGAGGAAATCATGCAAATCCTCAAGAATTCTTGGCATATTTACCATTAGTCTATCCCTGAGCCTAGAAGCAAAGTAGTTGTCAAACTGCACATAGCTAGCATCCCTCTTGTTGTAAGACATATTTGCACTCCAAGCTTGTACTAGTAGCCTTTCTCCATTTACCTCTTGCCTCAATTCCATCTTCTCTAAGAAGAAGACGACATTCTCATACAAGAACATATGCATTAACAAAGAGTACCAAAAGAAAGGAACACTAGTGTCCCCCACAAATAAGTTCAACAAACCCTCATGCATTCTTTCAGCAGGGAAAGAAGCATAATCATATACTACAAAGAAATTGGGATGTTGAATTTGAGCCCCCATAAACATATAGGCAATGGGCACCATAGTATTAGGACTGAAACCTAAAATTTGGCAAAGTGAGTAGAAGGTTGCCAAGAAATGATCAACAAAACAATTTAACCCGAAAGGTTCCTGATCAGTTGGGTTGATATGAATCGTGGAACTGCCTGCCCTGGCTAGATGAGTAGGAAGCAATTTTGATCTAAAAAAAGGTTGAATCTTGGCATACTCTTGTTTCATCTCCTCGAAGTCAATCTCGACCAAGAATGAGCCATTTTCACTCAAATCAAAAACCCTCCAAATTACATCTGCATTTACATTCAGTAAAACCTCACCATCATTATCCCTTATAACCCTTGTGATAGGATCATATCTCACAGCCACTACCAGGAGGAGGTCAAGATCAAGGAACACATTCGGTACTACAAGCTTTCCCATACCAACCATTTGAAAAAGGATGAGGTGCATTTCGCTGGCCATACCATCTTCTAAACAGTTCTAAACCCGTCATTGGTACCCTAGCATCTACAATGTTGTAGGTTCTATATCTCAACCCTTCACCTAAGGCTGTCCCTCTCATCAAAACCAAACCCCTCTTCTTTTCGTTTATTGATAGGGGAAATTGGTCAAGGAAATCATCATATAGATTCCTCTGCATGTAGTCAATATGGCTAGAATGTTGTTTTATTGGCGCCATTTTAAACAACTGGAGCTTCTCGAAAAATTAAATTGTGAACAGACTAGTGCTACTCAAAATGAAAACACAGTAGAATTTGCAATTTCCCACAATTCAAGAGAAATAGTAACCCTAAAATCTTAATTCAGAAAAACCCTGATCAACATAGCAAAGCTTTTCACAAGAAACACATTCGGACAGAACAGTGATGACGAAAATAACTCATGAAAATTTGCGTTCTACAGAAAATCAAACTCTTGCCGAAATTGCTTTTGAAAGCTCTATCTCTGGCTCTGGACTGCTTCAAAGATGCTTGAATGCCTTAGTGGTGAAAGTAGTCTGCAATTAAACACTTGAACCTTATGAACATTGCCGATAGACATCTCATCCACCATTAAAGCCTACTTGCATACAGCGCCAACGCCTTCAATTGTATTTGACGCAGATTTAAATCTCCACCGTCAATCTCTTGTTTCAGTCAGATCATCAAACAATCCTCCTTAAAAATGCTGACAATGCCTTCCACATCATCCCTAGGGCCCACCATTATATGAAGCACCGGGAAGATACACGTGGTGCTCGCCCGCGATATTGTGATTGCTCAAGTTGGGATTGCGCGATAGCGGGCAACTGCTGATCTCTTCATCGGTGACCATGATCAAGTAAAACAAGGGACAGTCTTAAGGCCTATTCGTTGAGCAGCTTTTTCATCAAGATTAAAACATCGCCGTTGATTATAAACACGTGCACTGCTCAGGTGATTTAGTAACCCACTTGATAACACACTAAAGTCCGATGCATTTATTAAATCATTTTATTTGCTTTTCGAACATCAGCAACCTGGGACACGTGGCGATCGCTCGTGATATCGTGATGGCTCAAGTTGGGATCACAATATGACGGGGAGTGGTCAGGATGTATCTGCGAGGAGATCAATAGCCATCAAAGAACCCCTACAAAACATTAAACATTACTTAGGAAGAAAAACCCAAGGAAGGGGATGTGGCTTAGTGCAACGACGGTCGATGACATAAGGTTGTTTTAAAAAAATAAGGCACAAACCTGACACAAACTTTGGTAAATAAAATGAGGCCAACAATTAAATATTTATCATTTTATTAAAAGGGGCCAGGCCTTAGACGAGTTAATGAGACATAGGTTGTTTTCTTTTTTAAAAACCTTCTCCAAAAAGTAACGATAGAACAGACCCATACCAAAGACAGAAAACCAAGGGTTTATGAAAGCAAAGTAATAACTCCAGCCCTAGGCACCACTCGGATAAACAAGACCAGCCAATAATAAAAGAAATCCCAGGATGTAAATTTGAGGCTCCATCACAATTCACTGCCTTGTCTATGTTATTGCTTACTATTATGCTTTGGTAGATTTTTTCCAAGCATCCATAGCTTGTTCAAAAGCACCTGTTTGAGGTTTTACTTTTTAGCCATAGCATGAAGGCGTTGAACAATTTGATAAAATGCTTTGGTAGACATGTATGAAAAATGTGGTAGAATAGAAAAGGGAGTGAACTATTTGAAAAAATGCTTCAAAAATGTAGTCTCATGGTGATGGAATGCCATAACAAATGCCATGACAAGCAAATTTCTATGGATTGTCATGGCATTCCATCACCATGAGACCATTTCTTTTGGGGCATTTTTTGAAGCAGTTCAGCTGCCTTGTCACAATACTGTGCTTACTATTATGCTTTGATAGATTTTCCAAAGCATCCGCAAAACTGTTTAAAGCA
>VDFB02058242.1:544637786-544869697 GCA_007258455.2 Sequoia sempervirens | reverse complement strand
TCACGTGGTTGGCCCTGTTAAGTAGAGAACATTAAACTATTCTCAAAACAAAGAGAAGCTCAATAAGGTAATACACTTTTCAATATAAGAAATGCATCATTTGAAGCATCAAACCAATATGCAGTATGTGTGTATGATCAGTCGTCAATCTCCACAATGGTACATTTCCACGAATATATATATATATATATATATTTTAAAATTTTGCTTCTTCATCGCAATTTCGACGATAACCACCGACGAATCAACAAAAAGGCTTGACGAAGTTGCTATAGCTGCGATGACGATTTCATCGTAACTCCCTACCCATTTCGTCGCCCTTCAATTGCCACCACGCTACTCCCTGCCCATTTCGTCACACTTTTGACGAACGTTTGGTGTTCTTCCGACACTACTCCTTGCTAATTTCATCACAAAATCGACGAACTTTTCACATTGTTTCGACGCTACTACTTGCCCATTTCATCGCACTTTCGACAAACTTTTGGTGTTCTTCCGACGCTACTCCTTGCTAATTTCATCGCAAAGTTGACGAACTTTTGGTGTTGTTCTGACGCTACTACTTGCTTATTTCATCGCACATTCGATGAACTTTTGGTGTTCTTTCGATGCTACTACTTTAGTATTTCATCGCTATTTCGATGAACGTCTTCTGATGTTTCCACTCTACTGCTTGCCCATTTCGTTGAACTGATGACAAAATTCTAGTGTAATTTGTCGGTGGATAAACAAAGTTTTCATTGATATTCCAACAAAATCTTGAGGTATTTCTTGATGCTGTCGACCGACAATTCTTCACCGTTATTTTGATGTTTAATTTGTCATCGGCCTTGTGATGAAAAAATAGTGACGGAAAGATTTTTTCCATTGCGTCGCTCTTCCAACATAGATTTGTCGAACGACCAATGAACGCCCATCGGAAAATGGTGTCAAATCCAGTAGTGGAAGATTGTAGCAATAATGTGGATCTGACCATGTTTAAGAGTTTGGTTGGAAGTTTAATGTATTTAACATCAAATAGGCCTGATATAATGCATAGTGTGAGTCTTATTTCTAAGTTTATGGAGACTCCAAGAGACATCCATTGGCAAGTGGGTAAAAGAATCTTGAGGTATGTGAATGGAACCAAAGGATATGGCATTTTGTACATAACAACACATGAGTTTGGGTTGGTTGGTTACACATATAGTGATTGGGTAAGAAGTTTAGATGATAGTAAGATCACATTAGGCTATGTGTTTCGTTTAGGTTCAGGAGTCATTTCATGGGCTTCCAAGAAATAACCCATTGTTTCCCTATCTACAAAAGAGGTTGAGTATATAGCAACGAATGCAACAACATGTCAAACTATTTGGCTAAGAAGAATCTTGGCAGATTTGAGAGAAGAATAAGAGGATGGAACAATAATTTTTTGTGACAATGTTTCATCGATAGCCTTGACAAAAAATTCAGTGTTTCATGGAAGAAGCAAGCAAAGTAAAATAAAGTATAATTTTATCAAAGAGTTAGTTGAGAATGGTGAAATTAAAATGGCATTTTATAGGTCTAAGCAGTAGCTAGCAGACATATTCACTAAGCCTTCGAGTAGAGACAGTTTCAAGTGCCTAAAGAGTAGATTGGGAATTGATGATTTGGATCAGGATTGATCTTGTTTCATTGGCTTAGGACCAAGGGTGAGTGTTGGAAAATTGAATTCTTCTAAGCCTCCTACTCTCACGTCAGCCCCCTGCTTCACCTACTTGTCAAGATCCCCCAATTTCAATGACAGTTTTTGGGATCTTCATCCCTATAGTTCCTGATTGCCCCTAAAGTTAATGTGGTAGGAGTTTTTAAATTCCATATTAATATTGGTAGGTAATTTCGAATTTGAGAGGGAATGTTTTGAAAGACAAAAATAATTGAAGGAAGATTATTATATCAGTTGGAGAAGATGAATTCTTGAGCAACAACAATCTGAAGGGAATTTTTTTCTTTTTTCTTTGTGTGATTTAGAGAAGTTTCTGAGTAGCAATAGCTGCATGTTTTTTTTGTAGTTGAGTAGTGATTTTTCCTAAAGAGCTTTGCATAGCTCCTACCAGTGAACTCCTATTAAGCTCATGAAGTTATCTATTTTTGGTTGAGCAGCTAATGAAGCTCCCAACAGATTGTTAGTTCGTAGTTTAAGTTTATTTTCTAAGTTTTATGCTTAGTATTTTATGTATTACCATTTATAGTTTATTGAATACAAAAAGGAAAATATTGTATGCCTAGGTTTGTCTTCTTTCATTTTGGTTATTATGCATTTTGTGTAATCCCTTGTTTTGGGGAAATAGAGCAGCAACTATGTGTTGTGATTTCTATGGATACAGAAAATTTGACACCTTTTTTAATGAAATCCAAGATTATAAATTATCAAATCTACCAAAAAACATTGATAGCAACGTGGCTTCAAAAAGATTGACTCAGGCTATCATGTTTGAAAATATTTCTCTATTTACAACAACCAATCATGACAATTACTTGTGATTTTTCTTAAATCACATCTTTAGTGCTCCTTGTCAAGTTCACTCATGATGAATCACCAACCTTATTATGTAGGAGGTGGAACTAATAAGGATTAAATATATTATGTTGTTTGATTGCTCTAAGAATAGAAACAACAGTTCCAGGAACCATAATTATTCAAATGCACCCCCAACACTTTTCTCTAGCTTTCCTCTAAATTTTGACTGGTCATGAGGCTTCCATTTAGCTCAAAAAGAAAAAGCTTACTAAAGTTAAATAAATAAAACTTGTATTTTCTAAAATGTTTCAAAAGCTTCTATGAACCGTATCAAAATATTCAATTTGATCAGACCCAACTCTCCTTATGTTAGGATTCATTCTTGTATAGCATGAGTTCCATGTTGCAAGGAATACAAATTTCCTCCAGCATAATCAAGATTAGAAAAGATGAATATTCAATAAATACCAAAAACATAAGCAATTATATCTCTACAATTTTCCTAGTGGATTCTATGCAATGGTCAATTATATTGACATTTAAACTCCCTAATCGTTAGAGTTGGCTTCCTTTGGACTATTTCCGCTTCTCTTGAGAATAATATGCCTTTGAAAACCATTTGTTTCATTTTAAAATGGAAAATTAAATGATGTAGAAAGTTAAACAATATCAACTTAGTAAAGCATGTGTTCTCCCTTGGTTTTCCCTGCCGCCTCCACAACCATCGAGCTTATGATTTCTAGATTTAACGTAAGGAATTGCCGGCCCCAAAATAGTACATATATATGCCTCCACATTTTCATTTTGAAATTCACACATTCCAACACTATATCAAATAGGTGCAATCTTCAAAATTTAATGATTTCTAATGCTTTTGGCTTGAACCAAATGTAGGAATAATTCATTACTCAGCTTCCATACTAGGACAGGCTTCACCTTATGCAAGAAATAATGTCTTTTTAACAAGCTTTGAGTGACTATATGGATTGGTACTTTCCTAATAACCATCTACGAGGATTTTATCAACATAACCTTTTAGTTTCACTATGCACTTTCTTGTGTACTTCCTTCATCAAATCCAAATTCTCTATCAGATCTACTTTGCATCTCTTAATCATTTCTAAAGTTACAATGGCATCATTTTTTCCTTTATCGGCACTAACACAGAAATCCCTTTCGTACATCTCATGCTACTCCTACAAGGTCAATATACTGATTGCACACTATTTTATTATGTTCATCCATAATGTAATGCTTTGCAAAGTAATCTAGCAGCATCATATACCAATTATGGCTAGAATCATCAATGATATCAACCTCAAATAGTTTCCTAATTTATTAAGAGAAATCTAGAAGAGTTCAATTCAAATATTAAAAGTGGGGTTGAATAAGAATTTGTGCCCAAACTATCTACAACTGGAATGAGTTTCTAGAAGACATGTGAATCTGATTTCATCATCCAATCAAAATTTTCATTAATGACAAGCTGGCATAATATTGTTTTCTCATTTTTCCATGATGTAACTGCTTTTATGCAATTGGATGATGATGTACCATGAGCTCCCAAATTAAATGTAACAGCTTGATGCTTCTAGAAGTGTAATTGCAGCCATTAGATTAATTGAATCTTGGCCATTGATTCAAAATGTAATTTTCTATAAAAGGTCAGTGTCTTCTCATTTGTAAGAGGTGAGATAGCTAGGTTAGAATAGCTGGTTTGAGGCTGTAAAAAGCCAAAATTGGCCAAGTTAGAGAAGTTAGTAGTAGTATGAGAGCATATACTTGAAATTGTTATGTAATACTGGAGAAGTAATCAACTTAGTTGTTGATTTGGAAAATTTTGTATTTATCTTTGACAATTTATGGTTTCTTGTTCCTAATTCTCAATGTTAAATGTTAGATTTTAGTTCTTTTGCAATAATGGTAAAATGTTAATGATGTTGATCGATCTCCAGTCCATACTTTAGCGATTTGTTGATTGTAAGTTGTTGTGTAAAGTTAGTTTGGGCCTTATTTTGTGCTAAGTTCAACTGTGGATGCTTGTTTACATTGTGCCAGTTATTGGGTATATGAATGAATGTTCAAAGTCTAAAATCTTTAGATTCCTTAGAAGATTGCACCATTTATGTGGAGTTGTAGGCTTGTCCTTGATCAAACAGAGATTGGTTTAATTGGGGATTTGTCCATCTACAACATTCATCATTGTTGTGATTGATCTTAGGTTTTAGTCTTAGAATCTCTCTCAACCCTTTTTCTTTTGTTGTTTCTTTATATCTAGGTTAGTTTTAGGATTGAAGGCATCACCATATTGTTACACATGATGAAAGTACACTTCCAACATTGTTGATTTGTAAGGCCCCTTGTGATTACCAACATTTTCACATTTATCACTGAGTTTTTTTTGCATTGTCAAGACTTGATATTAGAGACCTTGGAGTTATCTCTTGAGGTTTGTTGATAGAGATCTACCATCCAAGAGAGATAGGATACTTGTATCTTGTTTGAGTTGTTGTTGTGTAGAAACACCATCAATAGATTGGCACTAGACGGAGGGTTGAATGAAGGTGATATAGTTGGAAGTTGGATGAGCCTTTATGTTGAAAATATGAGATATGATAGATCTCTAAATCTTAAAATTACAAATTCTGAGTCAAGATGGAAAATTAGTCTTATGATTTTCATGATGGAAATGGTCTTTAGATTGATTTTCCTCAAGTTTGTGTGTCTTTGAATAAGAGATTGGATCTCTAGAATAGTAAGGGTTTGGATCATTATTCATTGTTAGACAAGTGTAGGATTCATAATACCTATAGGCATAGTGAGTTGGAATGCTTAAATTTTTTGGGTAAAATTGAGAGGATTTTGCAAAGGAGTATTTTCATGCAGAACTTGCCTGAACCATTAACCTATACAGATCTAGGGTTTATTGGCACTACAGTTGAGGCATTTATGCTGATAGTTGAAGATTAGCTTGTTGGTGGTAAGTGTTTACAAGATTTCATCTCATCTAAATGGTGCAAAGTTCATAATGCAGCCTATTCTAAGTTCACTTGCCACTCATATGTGGATGTCATCATTAAAGTTGGAAGATACCTAGAGTAGAAAGAAAAGTTAGACAAGGAATATGATGTTGCACATGATGTTGCAACTGATGTTTAGGTGGCTCTAGAAGGGACTGAGTGTAAGGAATGCAAATCTAAGGCATCAGAGTTAACCAAGGAACATTTAAGTGAAGAAATACCTATGGAGATCAAGGAGGATGTTCTTGTAGAGGTTAGTCTGATTCCTAAAAATATAGTGGACGATGAGCTACAAGAGGAAGGATTTACCATGCAAGTTCCTCCCATTCAAAATAAGGATTCAATACAGACTAGATATGAAGATTTTTTTGCCAGGATTATAAAAGATTGGTCAAGCTTGAGTTATAGAGTCTACCTAGAGGACTTGTTGTTACCAGCTTGGAGCAGGATACATGAGGAAGAGCATTCAGAATTCACATGCTTCTAGTGTTAGGAAGGCATAAAAGAGGTGTAAGAACAAATAAAATTTCCACAACATGCAAGGGATACACAAAAAGATACATCAAACAAGTCTCCAATGGAAGAATTTCAATGAGTTGTTGATGAATGTCTTACAAAACATGAGGAAGCACGTAATGGAGTGGTCAACATTCCCGATGAATATGATCAAGAGTCTAAACCAATTCTAATAAAGGAAGAATTTAGGGAGTTCTCTCATTTATCAAATTTATTTTTTCTCTGTCTGTTGATGAATTAAGCATTGAAAATTTACAAACTTTATGCATCAATGATGGGATAGCTAATATGGCTCGTATTGATATGCAAGAAAATTTGAATGATGTTGAAAACAGTAATATTACAGTCATAATTGATGGGATTGGTCACACAACTACAAGTGAAAATGTGCTTAAAGGCCAACCTGTGATGCTTCTTCATGAGAAATTTGTTGTGCATGACAAGGCTTCTACAATTTCCTCACTAATTCCTTATGGAAATACTCCAATAGGTGAAAACTTTTGTGTTGATAATTTTGGATTTGTTCAATCTAAATTTCATTTTGCACTGCATAGTGATGCCTCCATTTCTATTTTGCATGCTTCCAACATAAGGGGATTGCTATACCATCAGTGGAGACCTCTTGACGACATAGATACTAGCTCTTCACAATTAAAGAATGATGAATACCACATTTAGTCTACAACAGTACAAAATCAAGTTGTTTCTTTCCTTGTTGAAAATTCTGAATCTTATCAATTTGATTATGGAGGTTTTAGAAAGACAATTTGCATATGGGTTAGTCATGGTCCTAATGAGTTACCTCAACTATTGATTATTCTTGATTATGAGGTTGAGTTTGAATGTTGCAATGTGGAGATTTATTTTGTTGAGTATAAAGACAAATTTTCATTCTTGAGGACTATTACCATTACATTACTACTTGTTTGTGCATTGATTAAACATATGGGGGTGGGACTCAGTTCACCTTGTCTAATCATGGGTCACATTAAGTCTCTTTGTACATAATTCAGATTTGAATAAATGTAGCTTGCTCTGCTTTTCTTTTGCTTTAGTTTTTTTTTTTTTCTTTAGGATAGATTTCCTTAGGATTAGTTTTTTGGTTTGCTTATGTTTGGTTGGTTTAGGTTTGCTTTGGGTTTCAATTTGGTTGTTGCTTTGCTTCTCTGGCTTGGGTTTCTCTATTTTCTAGTTGGGGAAGTGTTTTTCCTACACAACAATTATTCATTATCTGAGACTGTTCTAAGTATTTCATTGATGGACTTTAATCATGTGTCTTGAATTAATGGTCAAGATTTTTTGTTAGTTTCAAGCAGTCTGAATGTTTGATTTAAAGAGGATGGGTCATTGGTTTTTTTTTAGCTTAAAGTATTCTACAATCTTATATCTTTCACACATCTTAATAATCCCGAGGTTGCTGATAAGGTCCTTGTGAGGTCTTGTTGGGTGAAAAATACTATTTCTCCTTTAGCACCATTGTGGTTCTCAGCCCTGAGTGTGAACTTCATTGTTCACAGGTTGAAAAGAAAAAAGTGAAAATAAAAGAATATCAGAAAAAAAAGAGAAAATATTGAAAATCAAAAGAATGAATTCAACTTATTAGGAGTATTTGAATATCTCTATCGAGGCGATGGATGCTTGGCTAGCAGTAGAGCTATGTTCGAGAGAATCACAACGTTAACCTCATCAGGGCTATGGATGTCTGACTGGCAACGAGATTCTATCTAGGTTACTTTTGGAGCTAGAATATTTACGTAGCCTAACTTGAATGAGCTTGGTTTCTACAATGGCTTAAGGAGGGAAATGAACTCGCTTGTACACACTTGGATTTTTAGTTTATGGAAGGTTCATTCTACCTTTGGTTATGATTTTCTTCAATCTTGCATTTCGATTTGTTTTCTTGATAGGGAGATTGAAACCAAAGATTCTAGGTTCATGATTCTTGTTCATCATCAAAATTCTTTGGAGCATTTTCCTAGCAGGAGTCACCATTTGTTGTGCAATTTTCGCACACACACCGCACCAGAGGTGGGGACCCTCTTTTTTCTTTTGCATCTCTACATCTAGGCTTGGTCAAATTTTCAATTTTTCTCTTCTTGGGAGATCATTTTGGGATTAAGTCTAGACTAGGTTTGATAAGGACAATATTTTGAGGCTCTAGGGAAATTCGCCTATCTTGGAATTTGAAAATGGGGATTTTGAAGTGAATTTTCAATGTTATATGTAAATATTTTTTGTACTCGTAGATAGAGGACAAAAAATTAGGTTAGGTTTCTTTTTGAAGTTTTTGAAAATTCCTTCTAGAAAAAAAGTTATAGAGTGTAGGGGATTTTGACCCTGCAGGGAATTGGGGGATTTCCATCCTTGATGGAAATCCCCAAAATTTCAATTTTCAAAAATTTCCAAGACCCCCTCAAAATCTTGAAATTTTCCAAAAATAGAAAGTTTCTTTTTTGCACCCATGGATAGAGGACAAAAATTTAGGCTGGGTTACTTTCTGAACTTTTTGAAAATTCCTTCTAAAAAAAAAGTTATGACATTTAGGGGATTTTGACCTTGTAGGGAATTCTGGTATTTCCTCCCTATGCAGAAATCCTCAATTTCTGTTAGCCTCTTGATTTTCCATAATTGTTGCATTTCAAAGATTTTAGCATCCCGCAAAATTCCCTCACCCTAGGAAATCTCTAAAATTTCCATCGCCCTGTCATTTTCCCGAGAATGCATATGAAATAATCGCTAATTTTCGTCCCTAATGGAAATCCCTAAATTTCCTCCATGGCCTAATTTCTATGAAGGGCTCAAAATCTCAAATTTTCCATTATTGGGAAATTCCAAGCCCCCTTCAAAATACTAAAATTTTCCCAAAAAGGAATTTTTTTCCAAATTGATTTTTTTCGAAATGGAAATTTTTCCCAAAATGGAAAAATTTCCAAAAATGATTTTTTCCTTGAAATCTTAAAATGTTCTCAAAATGAAAACTTGAAATAGAAAAAAATTGAAAATAAAATTTCAAAATGGAAAATTTCCAAAAATAGAAAATTTTCGAAAATGGAAAGTTTCCATAAAAAATGTAAGTTTCTTTTTTTAAAGGCCAAAATTTTATTCAAGTTTAATTTTGATTGGAATTTTAACATGTGAGCTACTAATAATGATATCTATTTTTCAGGATTAAATAAATATTAAAAGGGGGACTTGCATATGGATTTGTGTCAAAAGGGAAATCTGGAAGAGTTCAATTCAAATATTAAAAGTGGGGCCTACATAAGAATCTATGCCCAAACTGTCTACAGCTAGGAGTTTCTAGAATACATGTGAAGCTGATTTCATCATCCAATCATAATTTTCATTAATGACAAGCTGGCATAATATTGTTTTCTCATTGTTCCATGATGTAACTGCTTTTATGCAATTGCATGATGATGTGCCATGAGCTCCCAAATTAAATGTAATAACTTGATGCTTCTAGAAGTGCAATTGCAGCCATTGGATGAATTAAATCCTCGCCATTGATTCAAAATGTAATTTTCTATAAAAGGCTAGTGCCTCTTCTCATTTGTAAGAGGCAAGACTAGGTTAGAATAGCTAGTTTGAGGTTGTAAAAATCCAGAATTGGCTAAGCTAGAGAAGTTAGTAGCAGTAGGAGAGGAGAGACTTGAAATTGTTATGTAATACTAGAGAAGTAATACAATTGAGTCGTTGATTTGGAAAAATTTGTATTTATCTTTGATAGTTTATGGTTTCTTGTTCTTAATTCTCAATGTTAGATATTAGATTTCAGTTCTTTTGCGATAATGGTATAATGTTAATGATGTTGATTGATCTCTGGTCCATACTTTTAGTAATTTTTTGATTGTAAGTTGTTGTGTAAAGTTAGTCTGGGCCTTATTTTGTGCTAAGTTCAATTGTGGATGCTTGTTTACATTGTGCTAGTTATTGGGTATGTGAATGAATGTTGAAAGTCTGAAAATCTTCAGTTTCCTTAGAAGATGGCACCATTTTTGTGGAGTTGTAGGCTTGTCCTTGATCAAACAGAGATTGGTTTCATTGGTGATCTGTCCATCTATAGCATTCATCATTGTTGTAATTAATCTTAAGTTTTAGTCTTAAAATATCTCTCAACCCTTTTTCTTGTGTTGTTTCTTTATATTTGGGTTAGTTTTAGGATTGAAGGCATCACCATATTGTTACATCTGATGAAAGTAAACTTCCAACATTGTTGATTTGTAAGGCCCCCCTTGTGATTACCAACATTTTCACATTTATCACTAAGTTGTTTTTGCATTCTCAAGACCTGGCATTAGAGACCTTGGGGTTATCTCTTGAGGCTTGTTGATAGAGATCTACCTTTCAAGAGAGATGGGATACCTATATCTTGTCTGAGTTGTTACTGTGGAGAAAACACCATCAATGGAACTGCATTCAAACAAAGGTCAAGCAAAAAAGGCTACACAACACCAATAAAATCAAACAAATAAAAACAACACTCCCAGAGGAAACCAAACAAGAGACAAGAAATGGGTACTGTGGGAGAGTGTCATCGTATGGCCTTACATGGATTATCTAGAAAACCTATCACAAGGTGCCACCTCCATCTATGGTTATCTTGACTTCCTATCTCAAGGTGCCACTCCATAGGGTGACTCATGTGGGACCACTTACCTTCCGCGAGGACAAGGAAATGATCTTACTGACCAAGTCTTCTCATCCCATCCTTGGCCTGTGAAAGCACTAACAGTATGGGTGAGGCACATAATTAATCTTGTTTAATGTTTAACTACCCAAACACACTAGTTCATTAATTAAGTTATCACTTGTTTAGGAAACTCTTCCATGGGTTATCCTAACAACCCCTCTATGCCAGCCCCCATGAAGAGCCACCCTCCCAATAATTCTAAAACAAAACTCACAACAACAAGGGGTGTACCAAACATAAAAGTCACAAAAAAAATGCGCGTGTGAGGCATGAACTATCTTGATCTTAGTCATAAATAAAGCAAAAAAAAAGAAGAACAAAGTACACCCACGAGAGCTCAAAATTAGAAATAAGATCAATGAATCACAAAAGTCCAACTATGGAAAATCAGTATAATTCAAGATTCACCATTGCCTTTAGAGGCCTAAAAACATCGACTATCCAAAAAATCCTATAGAGGGTAACTCCACCACTTCGGGTTCCCAACCAACACAACATATGACTACAAAAATTAATCACATAAAACCTTCTTATTTCCAACATTAGCATGAGGGAAGGACTCACAACATGGAACCATAAAATGGCTACATAAAATTCATAATTGCAAAATGACAAGTGAAAAATAAGAGTGTCAATATCATAACGAGATCTCCAAACTCAATCAAAGCTAATATAAAAAACTCCATACAAATCAATCACAATAATCTATATCAACCTTGAATTCCAAATTAACTCAACATCAAAATTCAACCACCATAATCCATCGTGAAAACAACCAACTGGGCATCCAAGGGAGACCTCAATTTTCTCCTCACACGATACCCAATCACTAATTACTCAACAAGCTTACAATTTGACTACTAAGCAGCAATAACAATCATAATAACCAAAATTAAATTAAATTCCAAGGTTGCACATAGAATCTTCACAAGGAAACAAACAAACTTTTCCAACAAGGGAGTTAAAGCTTAGGAAAAGATGAAGTGGAAGGGGTATGATGAACTGGAAGCTGATGTTAAGGCCCTGATGATGTATGACCGTGTGCATGGGAAGGTGCAATTTCTGATTCCCCTAAATGAGGGCTAAGTGTCCTTCCCTGCAGTCTTGGGACTGTGAGTTAATCATTATTCTTAGTTGGCCGAGGAGTAATTACTTTATTTCACATTTGTATGATGTTAGTCTCGCATGCTTTCTAGGCATTTTAGGCATTTTTTTTGGTGATCTTCTAGACTATTCTATTCCTTCTTGTAAGACAATGGGTGGTGAAAGTTGTAGGGTGGAGTCGATAAGTAGTGAACAATTAAGGTGTAATCTAAAGCTCTAGAAGAAGCTAGAAAATGGTGGCATTATTTTCTTCATTGAGAAATTCCATGGCTGGGATCTAGAGATTACTAGGGTTTTTTCCAAAGATTGGAAGGATGGTGAGATAAACTTGTTTGGCAGATAAGTGGTCATCAATGAACAATTAGTTGCTGAGGTTATGGGCCTCTCGACGGAGGGTATCAAGTTCTACAGGGACATGAAGCAATATGATGAAGTGGTCAACAAATTTCCTAAGTCGGATGCTGAGAGGGAGGATTTATGAAGAACTTCTTGAAGTTATTATGATTCAAACATGATTGTCTCACACTAGAGGAGGGTCTTGAATGTGCTGATGGAGTATGTCACTCTGGATGGCCATTATACTAGAGTCTTTGGGTATCATTTCATCCTCCTTAACCACTTCAAGTATCAAGTTAGGATTTTTTTTCCTTTTTATCTTGCCTCTTCTCTAAATGCCAATTTGAAAATCCATAGATAGAACCCTACCAGGTATTCCATTCTATATGAAGGATTGCTTGTCCTTAATTATGATCATTTTAAAGCCATGTCGACTCTGCCACACCAAACTCCTTCATCTAAGGAAAGGGTTGCTGATAAGGGGAAAGGGAAATCTAGGGATTCTCCCCAGAAGAAGGGTAAGAGAAAAGTTCTGGGGGACCCCTCCTATGATGAGAATGAAGAGGACTCACAGTTGGTTTCATTGTTTGAGTACTTTATCCATCCTGCTACCGATAGAGAAGAGAGGCCTCATTTCCCTATGGACCTCAAGGTAGGGGATCACTATTTCAAGGAGGAATGAGAATTTCCCACTAATATTCTTGCTATAGCCCGCAATGGGGCTGTGGATAATTTTAGGTTAATGAGATGGGTGTTCTTTGAAATTAAGGAGATTAAGTTGAACTAGAGAGCCATGAGCAGTAACATGGAGAAAGCTGATGAGGTTAATAAAAAAGGTAGTGGTAGTGGTCGGGCCATTGAATTATGGATAGAGGATGAGAAGAAGTATATGGTTGAGTGCCTCAAGAAAATGGTTGATGAGTTACAAGATTTCAAAAGCAACCATGAAGGCAAGTAGGCTGAGATGGAGGAGTAGTTGAGGAACATAAAAAATTCTCTCCACAAAGTGTTGGTTATGAGCCATAAGATTTTAAAATCCACTACTCAGACCATGAATACCATGGTGGAGAACCTAAAAAAATCCCATCATGTTAAAACTATTGTGTTTCTTGATTTGGACAAAGAGGAAGGGTATCCAGATAGTGGGGGACCGAGCAACAAAACTAGAGCTAATTGGAAAAGGAAGGAAAATCAGGCATTAGTGAACATCCAAGAGATTAAGAAGTTTGCACTTGATATGAATAGGTTGGACTAGGAGGTAGCGGAAATCCTTAGGAACCTAGCCTAGGGGTTGGTTGTTTTGTGGTTTTTTGTCAGTTTTTTGTTGTGTTGTCGTGGTTTACTCTATTTTCTCTTTTATGGGCAACGTTTTGCTTTAGTTTTTTCTTTGTTAATGTTTCATCTTATGCTTTTTGACTGTTAAGGGTTTTAGGATCCCTTCAAAACTTGTTTGTTCGATAATCAAAAACACTATATAAACCAAACTCGCAATCATTAAGCAATCATGAATGAAATATACCTTTAAAGGAACCATCAATTTATAACTCTTAGATTAAACCCTTCATACTTATAATCTCAAACTTTCTTCCCTCACTAATTTATTATTTATCTACATAATCAACTCACTATTAAGCAATCTTTTTCCTCTTGCAAATTCAATATTCCTAACTCCATTATCCAACATAATCAAATAATTGTCACAATATAAAACATTTAATTTCCATAGTTCAATTCTTCTTCTTTTTTAATAAATCAAATATAGATAATATTCCCTCTTAAACTTAAATTAATTTATTCACATAATTAAATAATCCTCTTAAAAGTAATTACTCAAATTATTATATAGAGGAAAGATATTTATTCATTTTAAATTTCCCATATAATATTAAATTTAGTAATTCCTTCACTTATATAATTTTCCCCAATATGCTCATACTCTTAATCTTCAAAATACATATAAAGGATTGCTCTCTCAGAAAACCATAAAAAGTAAATTCTTGAACCGAAACAGACATTTTCAATACACTTAATTACGTGCTTTTTCCCCTTATCTAAAATGATTAAAATATCTAATATGTTCACTCAAATTTTCTAAAAATTACACTCTTTAATTTTAATCTACGAATTCACTAATTTCATTAATAACTAACCTACAAATACCCTAAAATGGATCTAATTACATTATAACAATAATACATGTCTCATGCATATCTACAAGATCCATAGTTTATCATATTTTGATTAGGTAAAGTTTTTCTAAGATTTATAGATTAAGGGCTTAACTTTTTTTTTAAATACTCTCAGATTAAAAATCATTTTTATTAAAAATAATTTAATCATTTGAAGTTTCCCTCAATTACAAGAAATATCTTATCTTAAAATACAAACCATTTCATTCACCTAATTTACTAATTCTTTTTAAGAGTACTTACCCCAAATATTAGGATTACATAAAGAAAGATATTCATTCATCTACAAATTTATTCAATTTTCAATGTTTAAACAATTTAACTCCACTTATCCTTAATTAAATAATCATTATCAACCTAAATAAAATCTTATTTACCTTATAAGTTTCTAAATAAGAAAACAGTCACCCAAAACCTATTGTCCTAGAAATATATATACATACTTAATTAGTTGCATTTTATTTATATACTCATTGTGGAATTTTATAAAATAATTAAATAAAAACTATTTAAAACATATTCTTTCACAAATACCATTATGTATATTTTATATATATCATTGACCAAATTCCATTTACATCTAAAACATGCACTCAACATATATAACTACATTTATACCCGGACACAAAACTTAATTTATTTCTATTGAATAACAAATACATGATCCACTAAACATAAGCTGAAACACTCAGAAAATCAAACACATTCACATATAGAAATATACACTTCCACTTGATGCTAGAGGAAAAACTCTAAAACTCATCTTACTACTGTTGTTTACAACAAACAAAATCAGATTTATAGACGACTTTTACTAGGTGGTGAGAGAAGAAAATAGCATCTGTTATATTATGATGCAATTTGAAATACGGGAAATCCACATATCATTCATTATGGTTATAATTGTAATCATTAAATTTTATACTCAATTCTTATTCATCAAATACCAAACAAAATGCACATACAATGACCTCCATTTAATGATAAGGCAATCTACTGATTCACCATTTCAAATAAGAAATAAGAAATAATTCAAATCTTCTAATTTCATTACTTACTATAATCATCTCATTGAATGAAATGCAATGATTACCGAATGTGCATCAAATGGATTTTGCAAGGAGGCTCTCAAGATATTTGAATTATTCTAACATTGCAAGCTTTGCTCATGTTTTAGGTACCCATAGCTAGGAAAGTTTAGTGGATGAGGGCTACCCATACTTCACACACTAGTAGTCCCAAGATATAAATGCATGCAAAGTGTGGGCGAATAGATAAGGTGTGTGAAATTTTTGACAAAATGCCTCAAAGAAAAGTGATCTCATGGAATGCAATTATTGCAGAATATGCACGACACATGTGTATTGAAAAGGCTTAAGACACTTTCAAGTAAATGAAATTATCAGGTGTAAATCTACATTCAACAAATCTTTCCAGCTTCCTTCATGCCTATGCCATAATGGATGCTTGAGAACAGGGTATGGATATCCATCAAAGTATAAAGGGTGGGTATAATTTTCCAGATGTTGTAGTTGCAACTACTTGGCAGAAGTAAATGTGTAAAATATGGCCACATAGCAAATGCACATGGACTGATGATAGAAGGAATCAAAGAATGTGGTTTCAAGAAACACAATTGATTACAAGATATGACCAAAAAGAATTTATTGACGAGGCCTTAGAAACTTTCAAGGAAATACAAGTTGACAGGCACAAGCTGAACTCACAACATTAATATGAATGTGAAATATGAAGCATAGATTAGGCACGTGAACTATTTGACAATACTTTGCATGTGTAGGTGCAGCCTGTTAATTTCTATAACCCAATAACAAATTAATTGCATAATAAATTCACAGAAATAAATCCGATTTATAACAATTAATACAACTGGGTTAATTAACAACTAATAACAGTAGAAGAAAAAATAACAATAAGCCAATCACAAAATGATAATAACACAGATATACCCAGGAAACCCCAATGCGGGGAAAAACCTACAAATGTTGGATCTTCTATTCAACCTAACAACAAAGTTTTCTTTCGAAAATACAATATGAGTTTGCTACAACAATCTTATATTTATAGAGCCTAGCTGCTTTACTTAGCGTGCAAGGAAAGAATCTTTCCTTGCTTTCTTTGGCTTTAATTACACATAAAATCACTATTGGATTTATCTTATCCTCACAAACTTGGAAACATTCTATTAAAGAATAAAAATTCTGTTGTTGCTAAAAATCCAACTCGAATTGCGTTAAAGCATATCTAATCTTGAGTTGCTTTAAAAAAAATCCACATCCCACCTTTCGAGCTACAAAAAATCAACACTCCCTCTTAGCGAGGAAGGTGTTTTGCACCACACCCAACTTGTCCCTGAAGAATTCAAACTTGTTCTTCATCAAGGCCTTCATCAGGATATCAACAATTTGTTCATCTGTAGGAATGTAAATGAGCTTCACTATCCCCTTCTCCACACAATCTTTGATGAAGTGGTACTTGATCTCAATGTGCTTTGACTTGTCATGAAACATTGGATTCTCAGAGAGTTTGATACAACTCTGATTATCACGGTAAATGATTGTAGGATCCAGCTCTTGATCAAAGAGCCCAGCTAGAAGTTTCTGAAGCCAAATAGCCTCACATGTAGCCATACTAGCTGCCATATACTCAGCCTCTGCAGAACTTAGTGCAACTGACTTCTGTTTCCTATTGTACCAAGAGACTGCTCCTAATCCCAAACTGAAACTGCACCCTGAAGTGCTCTTTTGATCAGTTGTACTACCTACCCAATCTACATCAGTAAACCCCTCGAGCTTCACTCCATCTTGCTGAACATAATTCAGCCCATAATCAACTGTACCTCAGAGATATCTCAAAACATGCTTCGCAGCTATCCAATGCACATGTTTAGGTTCCACCATAAACTGACTGAGTGAGTTCACTGCAAAACAAATGTCTGGCCTGGTGTTGACCAGATACATAAGAGAGCCTATCAACTATCTATATAAAGTTGGGTCCACTGCCTCTGATCTAGAAGCATCAATCTTCTTCCAATTTGTCACAAGTGGCATTGACATAGGTTTACAGTTTTCCATCCTAAATCACTTCAAGATATCAATTAAGTACTTCCCTTATCCAAGGAAGATCTCTCCCTGTTTCTGCCACAACTCCAATCCTAGAAAGTAGTGCATCAACCCCAAGTCCTTCATCTCAAACTCTCCTGCAAGATCTCGCTTGCAGTGTGCTATGAGCTCCTCTGACCCTGTGAGAAATAGGTCATCAACATATAACAACAATATGAGAAGCTCACCCTTCACCTGAACATAGTATAGGCTCGGATCCACCTCACTCTTGATGAAGCCCACACTCTGCAAGTAACTGTCGATACGTGAATACCATGCCCTGGGAGCCTACTTGAGTCCATACAATGCTCTTTTCAACCTGCATACATGAGAATCCCTCTCATGTGCTTCAAACCCTTCTGGTTGCTCTATGTTAATCTCTTCCTCAATCACCCCATTAAGGAAGGCTATCTTTACATCCATCTGATGAATCCTCCAACCCATCTATGCTGCTATAGAAATGATAGCTCTTATGGATGAGTACCTAGCTACTAGAGCAAAAGTCTCATCATAGTCGACTCCTTCCTTCTAAGAAAACCCCTTAGCCACAAACCAGGCTTTGAACTTTTCCACACTACCATCTGTAGCATGCTTAATCTTATACAGCCATCTCGAGCCCACCACAAACTTATCTTCTAGTCGTGGTACTACCTCCCACACACTGTTCTTCATGATGGAAGAATACTCTTCCACCATGGCATCTCTCCACACTTGGTGCTTGGATGCCTCCTAAAAGATGGAAAGATCTACTTCAATTAATTCACTCATAAGTGCCACATACTCAGAATAATGTTTGGGAGCCCTTCTCTGTCTGACTGAATCTTGAGGATCACCTACATATTCTTGAGCCTCTCTCAATGTTTGCTCAGCTACCATGTTTCTCCTCTTCTCAGTCATAGGAATCTGAGGTTGAGGAATTATTGATTCCTCCTTCTGATCACCCTACTCGGCTTGCTTGCTCTGCTCTCCATCTTGCATGACTAAAGTTTGAGGAATTTTTTATACCTCAACCATGGATGGTTGTTCCTCCTCATTCATCAAGTTGCTTGACTTCTGAAGAGCCCTCTCTTCCTCAAACTTCACATCTTTGTTAACCACTATTTTGCTGAGAGCAGGAATGTAAACCCGATAAGCCTTAGAAGTTTCACTATACCCAACAAGGATACCCTTCTTTGTAGTAGGTTCCAACTTGGTTCTCTTCTCAATAGGAATGTGACAATATACAAGGCATCCAAAGATGTGAATGTGCCCCAAATCTAGTTTCTTACCAGTGAACGCCTCTTCTGGAGTCAACTTTCCCAACACTTTGTGAGGGCTCCTATTCTGCAAATACACAACTATGTTGCAAGCTTCTGCCCATAAGAACCAAGGTAGATCCTGATCATGAAGCATGGCCTTGGCTGCTCCAACTATAGCCCTATTCTTCCGTTCAACAACCCCATTCTACTGAGGGTTGTACAGAACTGTCAACTCTTTCTTGATACCTCCCTGAGCACATAAATCTTTGAAGGCATTTGAGGTATACTCGCCTCCATTATCAAACCTCAGTATCTTGATCTTCTTCCTAGTTTGGTTCTCCACGAGAGCCTTAAACTCTTTGAACCTACTGAAGACCTCATCTTTATTCTTCATGAAATATATCCACATCTTCCTAGAGAAATCATCAATGAAGGTAACATAATACTCATATCCATTCAAGGATGTTGTTGAAATGGGCCCACACACATCTATATGTACAAGATCCAAAATCTCATCGGATCTAGTGTCGCTGCTTGGAAAACTAGTCTTGGCATATTTCCCAAGAGCACAACCCTTGCACACCTCATGCTTTTCTTTCTTCATCTCAGGCAGCCCCGTCACTATTTCCTTAAGAATATTAAGTGCTCCATGGTGAAGGTGAGCCATCCTCCTATGCCACAATTCTCCTATCCCTTTATAGCTACTAACCAATGCATGTGTTGGCTCAAACTGTAACTGAAACAAGCTGCCATGCCTGACTCCAATCACTTTTTCAACCTTGGAATCTTTGGGACGAATATAGACCTTTCCCCTCTCAAAGGTCACGATGTAACCCTTGTCTTCCATAGCAGAAACTGAGATTAAATTCTTTGTCATGCCAGGGACATATAACACATCCTCCACCAACAAAGATTTGCCAGACTCCCTCTGAAACTTGATGGTGCCAATACCAGTTGCATGGTATTTGGCATTGTCTCCGAGCTCAATATAGAAATCCAACTTCTTCTCCTCCAACTTAGTGAAACATTCTCTGACTCTCATCATGTGGCAAGAAGCTCCACTGTCAATATACCATACCCTATTGGCAATTGAACTTGAGAGACAGGAAATGAGTGAAAACTCATTCTCAAATTGTGATGCAAACTCATCCACCTCAGCTGTAGCAGCAAATTGCTTCTTCTGCTTGTCCTTATTTTTCTTATTCGGACATTGACTGGCATAGTGACCGATCTGATGGCAGCAAAAACATTTAATCTTGCTCAGATCTTTCTTCTTCCCACTCTTGGAAGAAGAACCTTCTGATTGCTCTGTATTGGACTTCTTCTTACCCTTGCTTAAAAGAGAAATATTTTCTTCATCTTGAACCTTCTTTGTCTGATCTCCTCGATGAGCACCTTCACGGATCTCCTCCCAAATAAAATCATCCCAAAGTCTTGCCCAATCAGGTAGCCGATCTCTACTAACAATACACTTGTTAAACACTTCCCAGTGCTTTGAAAAACCATTCAAGGCTATACGCACCAACTCATCTTCTTTAATCATCTCTCCAATAGTAGCAAGCTCATCCCTAACCTGTGTCAGCTTGGACAAGTAAGAGGTCACACTCGTGCCTTTAGACATCTTGGTATTATGCAATTTTTCCTTGAGCATCATCTTACGACTCTGATAGTCACTCTGATAAAGTTTTGTGAGTGTATCCGACATCTCCTTGGCAGTGTCTTTCCCCAATAAATGAGGAATTAAATGATCTCTTACACCATCCAAGATAATCCTTTGAGGCTTGTCCTCTTTGACTTCATGCGAATCTAAGGCAACAGGATCATTTGTTGGTGGAGTCACTTCTGTGCTAGCATAGGTCCACAACCTGTTCTCCTTGAGAACATATGTAATCTGAACCTTCCACTGCAAGAAGTTAGACGCACCCTCGAGCCTATCCTCATATCAAATACTGGTTGCCATAGCCACAAAAGAACTGTAGAAGAAAATATTTTTTTTTTTTTGAAATCTGTATCACAAATCTTTGCTTTGTATTCAGAGTTTAGAGCTCTATTACCATGTTAATTTCTATAACCCAGCAATAGATTAATTGTAGAATAAATTCACAGAAAGAAATTTGTTTTATAACAATTAATACAACTGGGTTAATTAACAACTAATAACAGCAAAAGCAAAAATAACAATAAGCCAATCACAAAAAGATAATAACATAGATATACCCAGTAAACCCGAATGTGAGGAAAAACCTGCAAATGTTGGATCTTCTATTCAGCCTAACAACAAACTTTTCCTTCAAAAATACAATATGAGTTTGCTAGAGCAATCTTATATTTATAGAGCCTAGCTGCTTTACTTAGTGTGCAAGGAAAAAATATTTCCTTGCTTTCTTTGGCTTTAATTACACATAAAATCACTCTCGGATTTATCTTATCCTCACAAACTCGGAAACATTCTATTAAAGAATAAAAATCTTGTTGTTGCTAAAAATCCAACTCGAATTTCTTTAAAGCATATCTAATCTTGAGTTGCTTTAAAACAAATCCACATCCCACCTTTTGAGCTACAAAAATCAACACAACCAAGGCATGGAAATGGCACAATGGGAGAGATGAGTGAATTGCTGGAAATATTGATTAAGATGGAGTGAAATAATTGCAGATCATGTTGATTCTACACTTCAACCATTATGGGAAATTTTTTATTGTTTGACAGGGCACCCTTAAAAAAACGTGATCTTAAGGAATGCAATGGATGTAGAATATGAACAAAGGAGTTTTGACCATAATACAAAGCTTAGAAGTAAAGATCAGCACTGGAACTATTAATAAAATCTTCCAAATAAATGGTCTCACAAATTCTTAGATTGTAGGAAATGCACAATGAAAATGGTAAATAGAACTTACTCGTAGATGTCGTTTGTAGGTGCAATGCCTTATGTTCTCCCCCTAGTGTTCTTCGTGTTCAGATATATACGCAAAAATGTAGAAGCCTAAACAAGATATTTGAACTATTTCACAGAATGTTTCCAAGAAGATTGGTCTCAAGAACTGTTGCAAATCCATTGGTAGATAGGTATGCAAAAGGTAGAAAGCAATAAAAAGGTGTGTATTCTGTCTGATCGATGCCTAGGAATGTGATCCCTTAAAAATGCTCTCCTCCACCATGCAAGAAACCAAGTTTTTTCTTTTGCATGAAGTCCACCCAGCGCAGCATGCAGAAAGTTGATGCCAACGTATCACGTAGAGGGCATGCAAAAAATGTGGATGCAAGGACCAGGCACGTGGAGAGTAGGAGAGAATGTCTTAAAACAAGGTGGATGTAAAAGTAAGGACAAGTGTAAAGCTTAAAAATGTCATTTATATATATTAATTTAGTTGAAATAATGATTCGTTAAATGTGAATATATAAGTTCATTTATTATTTTGAATGTTATATATATATAATACAAATTAATAATATTAAATATATTTCTTTTGCTGCTTGAATATTGATATTAACTGTCAACTTTATTCCTCACTAAACAAGAAGAATTAGTATTACTTGTTTACTCCTATAATATATATATAGATATATTTAAGTAATTTGCATATAAATGTATTCAAACTTTACTCAAACAATTAAATAGACTTAGGCATTTGTGTGTATATATATATTATTGTTTTTTATTTTATGCATATTTGATATTGACAAGAGGAAAAACAATCACGATAGTCCCAACATTAAGAACATAGCAATGAAATATCAAATACACAAGAGAGTATAGTATGTTTCTGAATATTTGGATATGAAAATTTGTGACAAGATAGTATTTATAAGTGATATAAAAATATGGATCAACACCACTCTAAATTACTCTCCCATTTAATTAATTCAAAACTAATGATAATAATAGTTAGCTTTATTTGTTTCTTTATCATTAGACATTTTAATCTCACTGTTTAAATTAAAAATTAGAATACATATAACATATTTTCATCATTCATCTAATTATTATTCTACCCCCAATTAACTAAGTTACCTTGTAATCAATTAAGTTAAATTAAATCAATTAATCAAGGCTAGTTATAATATTACTTTATCACATAATTTCAAAAGAAAATTTAATAATATAATAATGAATACAAAAGATTGACTCAATTTAACCAAACGAACTTACTCAAGACCTAAAGATGGTCAAAAAAGAGAGACACTACACATATTATCACAATGTATGACTATGTTGTCTTGTTCTTTTAGATCTATAAGGATCCTCCTCAACCAAATAGCTTGACATGTTGCTGCATTTGTTGCAATATACTCAAATTCTATTGTGTTGAGAGAAACAATGGGTTTCTTCTTTGACGCCCATGAAATTTCACCCGATCCCATGTGGAAGACATATTCCAATGTGCTCTTCCTATCATCTACATTTCCTGCCCAATCACTATCCGTGAAACCAACTAGCTTGAACTCATTAGATGCAACATATAAAATTCCATAACCTATTGTTCCATCCACACACCTCAAGACCCTATTTCCTTCTTTCCAATGTGTGTCCTTAGGGTTTTCCATGAACCTAGAAATAAAGCTTACTGCATACATTAAATCAAGCCTAGTTGATGCTAAGCACATAAGACTTCCAACCATGCATTTGTAGAGGGTTGGGATCACTTCATGATTGCTATCATCCTTGTGTAGTTTCAAACCTATTGTTGTTGGTGTGGGGGAAGGTTTGTTATTTTTCATTTTAAATCTCCTTGAAATTTTTTTGGCATAGTTAGTTGCGAAATAAATTTCATTCTCTATTTGTTGCACTTCAATCCCAAGAAAATACTTAAAAAACCTAAATCTGTCATGTCTCAAACTCATTCTTCGTCACTTCTTTGAAATCAACAATGTAGCTATCACTATTTCTAGTGAGAATGAAATCATCTACATATAAGACAACATTTAAAATATCACCATTAGCTTCTTTGATGTAAAGAGTAGGCTCACTGCTTCTTTTGATAAATCCATTACTCAACAAATACGAGTCTATTTTGCTATACCATGCCCTTGGTGCTTATTTCATCCCAGAGAGAGCTTTTTTAGAGCCTATATACCTTGTTCTCTTTCCCTGGGACTTCATAGCTAGGTGGGTTCTCCACATACACTTCCTCTTTTAACACCCCATTCAAGAAGGAAGACTTCATGTCCATTTGATACACCTTCTAATTGTGTTGAGATGCAATTGCTATGAATGCCTGAACTGTTTCCAACCATGCAACTTGTGCATATGTCTCATCATAATCTATACCAAGATGTTGTTTGTATGCTTTGACAACTAGTCTTTCCTTATGCCTTTCAATTTTACCTTCAGCTATACCCTTGGTCTTGTAGACGCACTTCACTCCAATCACTTGTTTACCCTTGGGTAAACCAGTTATCTCGCATGTTTGATTCATCTCTATAACATACGACTCTTCATCCATGGCCTTACACCACTTCTCTTCTTTCACTACTTCCTCAAAGTATGTTGGATCGCTATAGGAGAATAATGCAAAATATAACTTTTCATCAAAATCAACATGTCTAGTAATATCATAAATATCCCTTACACTCCTTTTCCTTCATGGAATCAATGATGCAAGTGTGGGATCTGAATTATCTTTAGAGTTGTTGCTACTCTAACTTCTAAAGATACTGTACTACTGGCTATTAGAGTTGTTGCTTTGTTTTATCATGGAGCTACTAATTTGTTGTCTCTATTTGGAGATGTTGTTCTATAGAGAACTTCCAGAGTTGCTGCTTTGTTGAGTATCACCAGAGTTGCTATTTTCCAAATCTCTATGGTAGTTTCTCCCTGAATTATTATTTTCTACAACTCCTTCAAGATTGTTGTCTTTTGTAGTTTCTTCATCATCAAGGGTTATTGTAACTAAAATACTCATGGTGTTTTTGACCATTCCATCCCATGATTCATTCTTAATAAACACATAATTGTTGATCACTAACTTCTTGGTGATGGAATTGTATAACTTGTAGGATTTTGACTCTTCACTATAGCCTATGAAAATGCATTTTTCACCCTTATCATCAAATTTTTGTCTCTTCTCTTTTGGAACAAATTCATATGCCACACACCAAAATATTGTTAGGTGTTCAACACTGAACTTGCTATTTTTCCAAGCCTCTTGTGGAATCCTATCATAGATAGCCTTTGTAGGAAACTTATTCAATATGTAAAAAACTGTTTCTACAACTTCACCCTAGAATATGTGTGACAACCCTTTTCTTTTTAGTATACTTTCTGTCATGTCTTGAATGATTCTATTTTTCCTTTCAACCACTTTATTTTGTTGTGGGGTATATCTTATTGTGAATTGTTTATGAATGCCTTCACTCCTACAAAAATTTAGGAATTCTTTGGAGATGTACTCTTCCCCTCTATCTATTCTAAGGGCTTTGATATAGTGTCCACTTTCCTTTTCCACTAATTCCTTAAACCATTTAAATTTCTGAAAGGATTTTGATTTATTTTTTAAGAAATAAACCCATATTTTTCTGCCATAATCATCTATGAATGCCATGAAATAGGAGTTTCCTTCTAATGTGGAGGTTTTCATGGGTCCATATAAATTTAAGTTCACTAACTCAAGTGGTGCTCTTGATCTTCTAGAATACCCTGATTGAAATGGCTACCTATGTTTCTTTCCTAAAATTCAAGCCTCACATTTTCCATCAAGTTCTACAATAGAAGGTAACCCTCTAACCATGAATTTCATAGACAATAAACTCAAACTAGAAAAGATTAAGTGCCCATACCTTAAATTCCAAAGTTTGGATGGTTCTTTGATGAATTTCCTGAATGCAGACTGGTGTTCCATCATTGACTGTTATTCAACTACTATGAGGGCCAACAAACATTGTTGTTGTTGTCCTTCTACTATGAACACAACAAACACTATGTGCATTCTAAGAGGAAACATTTTGTTTCTTGTGCATTCTAAGAGGAAACACTTTTCTATAGCTTTTCTCTAAATTTTTACTACTCATGAGGCTTCCATTTAGCTCAAAAACACAAAGCTTACTAAGGTTAAATCAATAATAGTTGTATTTTCTAAAAAAAATCTAAAGCTTCTATGAATCCTATTGAAATATTCAATTCGATAAGAGCCAACTCACCATATGCTAGGATTAATTCTTTTATAGCATGAGTTCCATGTTGCAAGGACCAACAATGTCATCCAACATAGTCAAGATTAGAAAGATGAATGTTTGAGAAATATCAAAAACATAAGCAATTATATCTCTACAATTTTCCCAATGGATTCTATGTAATGCTTGATTATGTTGACACTTAAAATCCTCAATCCTTAGAGTTGGCTTCCTTCAACCTATTTTTTCTTCTCCCAAGAATTATATTCATTTGAAATCTATTTTTTGCATTTGAAAATGGCAGAGGAAATGATGTAGAAAGTTGAACAATATCAACTTAGTAATGCATGTGTTCTCTCTTGGTTTTCCCTCCTACCTCCTCAGCCATCGAGCTTATGATTTCTATATTTAACGTAAGGAATTACTAGCCCCAAAAGAGTACACATATATGCCTCCACATTTTCATTTTGAAATTCACACATTCCAACACTATATCAAATAGGTGAGTCTTCAAACTTTAATGAGTTCTAATGCTTTTGGATCAAACTAGATGCAAGAAGAATTCATTATTTAGCTTCCATACTGGGACAGGTTTCACCTTATGCAAGAAATAATGTTTTTTGAACAAGCTTTGAGCAACTATATGAATTAGGACTTTCAAAATAACCATCTATGAGGATTTTATCACCATAATATTTAAGTTTCACTGTGCAATTTCCTGTGTGCTTCCTTCGTCAAATCAAAATTCCTCTATCAGATCTGTTTTCCATCTCTTAATCATTTCTAAAGTTACAATGATGACATTATTTCCTCTATCAACACTACCATAGAAATCCATTTCATACAACTCATGCTGCTCCTACAAGGTCAATATACTAATTTCACACTTTGTTTTTGTTCATCAATAATTTAATACTTTACGAAGTAATCTACTAGTAGCGTATACCAATTATGGCCAAAATCTATTGGAATATTTAAATAATCTCTAGTCAGCATTCATACCTACCCCAATGTAAACTTATTGTAGCCTATTTGGCCTAGAAGTATTTAATTTGGTAGGTAAATTTGAAATTAAAATTGTGCACTTGTTTTTGGGCTTACAACAACCGTTGTTACTTGTAACATTAAATGAGTTAGGTGAGTTTAAAATTTGAATTGAGCGCTCATTCTCATGAGCTAAAAACAAACAAAAGGAATGTTTTACAACTATTGAAATTAGTTAGATTTTTGTATTAGAGTGTTGAACCTGTAGTAGCAAAAGTATATTTAGAAGAAGGGAATGTTTGTTGAGACAACAATAGTGCAAAAAGATTATTTACTAGATGCAACACATTGACAACTATAGCTATAGGATTGTAGCCAGATTTAGTTTTTGGTGTGATTGTAGCATCTTTTGTATTGAACATCTATCCAAATAGTTTGGTTTATTTTGTTCATGTAAAACAGAGCATGTCCTTTGTAATTTTGTAATTTTGAAGCAAGGTATAATATATATAAAGTTGCATGTTTTCTAAATTTGTATTTATGCTATCTTTGTGCATCCTTTGTGTGTTCTTTTTGTTTTGTCCATCCTATCACACCAGTGACTTTTTGTTTTACTACCCACTACCTTCCAATAGGTGGTATCAGAGCCCTATTTTTGTAGGCATTCAATCAGTCAGTTTGTTATTGTGGTGAAATTCCTAGGTTATTTAGGCATTAATCAATTTTCTTAGATTTGAGAGTGAGAAAAATGGCAGGAGGTGAGAGAAAAGGTTGGTAGTAGCCACCGAGTTTTGATGGGTAGAATTATGACATATGGGCTAAAAAAATGAGAACCATCTTAGTTGCAAATGACCTATGGGATTTGGTCACTAATGGGTTCAATGATATCACAGACCCAAATGCATTTGCAACCCTTTCTAATGCACACAAGAATCAATTGAAGGAGACCCATATGAAGGATGCAAAAACTCTTAGTTTGATTGAGGCAACCTTGAGTGAGGTTGTTTTCCCATGTATTGCAACAACAAATTACTCAAAGAAAGCTTGGGAAATATTGAAAAATAGATATAAAGGGACTGACAAAGTGAGGTTAGCTAAGTTGGAGCTCTTGAGAAGAGACTTTGAGACTCTACTAATGAAAGATAGTGAGTCAATTTTTGATTTCCATACTAAAGTGTCTACTTTGATAAATAAGTTGAGAATCAATGGTGAAACAATATAAGAAAAAAGGATTATTGAGAAAATCCTAAGAAGCCTACCTAGGTATGTGCAGGATCATGATGGGCCAAAAAGTGGCGATATGATGGGTATGTGTAGGGTATGTGGTTGACAACTTTTTTTTACCCAAAATTGATAAAACGAAAAGGGTTTTTAAAGGAGATTCTCAACTTTCCACCAATATACATTATTTATTAATTTGAATTTAATAAATAATTATTATTTATTTTCTATTTGAATTATGACTAAAGTCTTGATTGACAGGCTGATTGAAAAACATCTATAGCTTTCAAACGGTATAACATTTTTTGAATCTAAAACATGCGTCACATTCTATGCTTTGCATACTATAAAATTAAAAAAAAAGTGAATTTCATGAAGTTTTGACCAAGTTAAGGTGGTCAGACACACGAGTTTTTATATTTTTTAAAAGTTGTAATAAAAAATTCATAATCAAATATTTACTTGAAAAAAAATTAGAAAAAAAATTCATCACATCGGGACATGAGTCCTCTACTTATATATAAAATCTTATAAAAAAATATTATCATTTTATTGTGGTTAAGGTGGATAGACAGACCCCTACTTATTATTTTTTCCTTGAAATTTAAGTACTACTACATTGAAATTTCAAATTTTCATAAATAGATTTTTTTTAAAAAATAAACCTAGTATTTTAGAAACTACATTCAATTTTCTATAGATTCTATTCTTACATATTTTTGAAATAATATAGATAACTTATTCAATTTTTTACGTCAAGTTGCCTAACTCTGATTTTTCTAAATTTTTTGCCACTTAAGGGCCTATTTTTTCCATGATGATCCTACACATACCCACCTACTAAGTTTGATCCTATAGTCATTTCCATTGAAGAGGAAAAAGACTTGTCCAAGATGACTATAGATGAGTTGATTGGTTCACTACAAACCCATGAGAAGTGGTTGAACAAATATTCTCCTTCTCTAGAGCTAGCATTTAATGTTCAGTCCAGTGGAAGAGGTCAGGGAAGAGGAAGAAATAACAGAGGTAGAGGTCAAATAGACAGAGGAAGAAGCAATTCTAGAAGATAATGTTCTGACAGCATAGAGGAGTCAGGCAACTCAGAGTTATCAAACCATAACTAGAAGAAGAACAACAATTTGAATCAAAGGCCCAACAAAAGTAATGTGAAGTGTTATTATTGTCACAAATATGGCCATTATGCTAGTGAGTGTAGAAAGAAGCATCATGACCATGGAGGCCAAAATGCTAATGTAGAAAATGAGAACAAAGCTGAAAATGACAAATAGTCCAATGTATTCATCATTTGCAATCTTGTTGAACACAACAATGATGAAGTTTGGTACTTGGAAAATGGATGTAGCAACCACATGAGTGGTAAAACAAATTATTTTCCTCCATAGGTAGCAACATAAAAAGAAAAATCAAAATGGGAAATGATGAGAAAGTCCCTATCATTGGAAGAGGTGTCAACATTCAAACAAAGAATGGTGAGAGGCAACAAATCTAGGATGTTTATTATGCCCTTGACATAAATTATAACCTACTAAGCATTGGAAAAATGGTCCAAAATGGTTACAAAATCCTGATGGAGAATGGAGAATGCAAGATATTTGACATCGGAGGTAGCAAGAAAGTGATGGTTGCAGTGCAAATGATGAAAAACACAATGTTTCCTCTCAGGATGCACATAGTGTCTGCAATAGACACAACAAATAGGCAACAACATCATTGTTCACTAACACTCACAATAGTTGCACAACAGTCGTTACTGGAACAACAATCTACATTTAGGACAATCATCAAAGATCCATCCAAACTTTGGCATTAAGGTATGGGCACTTAAGCTTTTCTAGTTTAAGTGTATTTTCTAGGAAAGGAATGGTTAGGGGTTTACCATCTATTGTAGAACCCGATGACAAGTATGAGGCTTGCATTTTAGGAAAACAGCATAGGAAACCATTTCAATCTGGTAATTCTAGGAGAGCAAGAGCACCACTTGAGAACTAGTGCACTAAGATTTGTGCAGACCCATGAAAACCCCCACCTTAACTAGAAATACATATTTCATGACATTTGTAGATGATTACAATAGAAAAATTGGGTTTATTTCTTGAAAAATAAATTGGAAGTCTTTGAGAAATTTAAGTTGTTTTAAGGCAGCAATTGAAAAGGAGAGTGTTCACTATACCAAAGCCCTTAGAACTAATAGAGGGGGAGAGTACATCTCTAAAGAATTTTTTAATTTTTGTAGGAATGAGGGCATTCACAAACAAGTCACAACTACTTATACTCCACAACAAAATGGAATGGCAAAAAATAAGAATAGGACCATTCAAGACATGGCAACAAGTATGCTGAAAGCTAAAAGGTTGTCTCACATTTTTGGGGAGAAGTTGTAACAACAATAGTCTATATACTAAATAGGCACTGCCCCATAAAGGTTGTATGTGATAGGATTCCACAAGAGGCATGGAAAAACAAAAAATGGAATGTTGAGCACTTAAGGATATTTGGGTGTGTTGCATATGCACTCGTGCCAAAAGAGAAGAGGAAAAAAATTGATGATAAAAGTGAAAAATGCATCTTCATAGGTTGTAGTAAAGAGTCAAAATCCTATAAATTATACAATCCCATCACCAAGAATGTTGTGATAAGAAAATATGCATTTATTGAGAATGAAGCATGGGATGGAATGGTGGATGACACCATGGGTGTTTTAGTCACAATACCCCTTGATGATGAAGAAGCTTAGGATGACAACAACTTAGGTAGAGCTCAAAAGAGCAGCAGCTCAAGGAGAAACTATTGTAGATCATTAGAAAAAAAACAACTCTGGTGATGTGCAAAAAACTAGTAACTCTCTAGTTGTTCATTAGAACAATAGCTATGAACAGAGACAATAGTCTAGCATCTCTAGGATATAGTAGAGCAATAGCTCTGATAGTCAGCAGTACAATAGCTCCAAAGATCAGAATAGTAGCAACTCAGAAGCTAATTCAGACCCTACACTCACATCATTGATGCCACAAAAGCCAAAGAGTGTTAGGGAGATTTATGACAACACACGACATGTTTTTTATGAAAACTTGGATTTTGCTCTATTCTCCTATAGTGATCCAACACACTTTGAGGAAGCGGTGAAAGAAGATAAGTAGTGTAAGGCCATGGATGAAGAGTTGGAGGCTATAGAGAGAAACCAAACATGAGATTTGACCAATTTACCCAAGAGTAAACAAGTGATTGGAGTGAAGTGGGTCTACAAGACCAAGTGTACAACTGAAGGGAAGATTGAAAGACACAAGGCAAGGCTTGTTGTCAAAGGGTACAAACAACAACCTGATATAGATTATGATGAGACATATGCACTAGTTGCAAGGATGGAAATAGTGTGAATAGTCATAGTAGTTGTGACATAACATTAGTGGAAGGTGTTTTAGATGGATGTAAAGTCAACCTTCTTGAACAAAGTGTTGAAGGAGGAAGTGTATGTGGAGTAGCCACCTGGCTACGAAGTCCCAGGGTAAGAAGACAAAATGTATAGGCTCTAAAAATCTCTTTATGGGCTAAAACAAGCACCTTGAGTGTGGTACAATAGAATAAATTCTTATTTGTTGAGCAATGGCTTCTATAAAAGCAACATTGAGTCCACACTCTACATCAAAGTAGATCAATGTGATATCTTAATTACTATTTTGTATGTAGATGATCTAATTTTTACTGGTACTAGTGACAAAAAAATTGTTGATTTTAAAAAGGTGATGAAAAATAAATTTGAGATGACAAATTTGGGTTTGTTGAATTATTTTCTTGGGATAGAAATTCAACAAACACAACATGACATTTTTATTTCAAAATCTAATTATGCCAAACAAATTATGAGGAGGTTCAAGATGCATAACAACAAACCTATGGGCCCACACCAACAAAAAAAAGTTTGAAACTGTACAAGGATGACAATAGTAAGAAAGTGAACCCAACCCTCTATAAAATCATGGTTGGAAGTTTGATGTAGTTGACATCAACTAGGCCTGATTTAATGTATGTAGTCGATCTGATTTCTAGGATCATGGAGAAACCTAAGGACACACATTCACAAGAAGGAAAAAAGATTTTGAGGTATGTCAATGGAACAATAGGTTATGGCATCATGTATAGTGCATCTAATGAATTTAAGATGGATGGTTTCACAGATAGTGATTGGGAAGGAAATGTGGATGATAGGAAGAGCACATTAGGGTATGTCTTCAACATGGGATCAAGTGCAATCTCATGGGAATCAAAGAAGTAGTCAATTTTCTCTCTTAGCACAACAAAAGAAAAATACATTGGAAAAAATGTAGCAGCATGTTAGGTTATTTGGTTAAGTAGGATCCTTGCAAATTTACAACAATAACAAGAAGACAACACACTTATTCATTGTGACAATGTTTCCTCAATAGCATTGACAAAGAATCTAGTCTTCCACGAACAAAGAAAACACATCAAGATCTGATATCATTTCATAACAGAATTGGTAGAACAAGGTGAGATAGAACTTTAGCATTGTAGATCTGAGCTGTAGCTCGCTAACATCTTAACCAAGGCATTGCCAAAGGAGAATTTTGAATGCCTAAGAGATAGGCTTGGCATTGTGGATAGCTTCAAAGATCAACTCTAGAAGGAAGTTGCAGATTGACAATTGACTTGTAGATTAAGGTGGAGTGTTGGAATATTTAAATAATCTCCAGTCAACATTCTTACCTACCCCACACATAAACTTCTTGCAGCTTGTTTGGCTTGGCAATATTTAATTTGGTAGGTAAATTTGAAACTCAAATTGTGTGCTTGTTTTTGGGCTTACAACAACCATTGTTACTTGCAACATTAAATGAGTTAGGCGATTTTTAAATTTGAATTGAGTGCTCATTCTTATGAGCTAAAGAAAAAAAGGAAAGTTTTGCAACTGTTGGAGTTAGATTTTTGTATTGGAGTGTTGAACCTACAGTAGTAGAAGTATATTCAAAAGAAGGGAATGTTTGCTGAGACAGTAGTAGTGAAAAAAGATTGTTTATCAGATGCAATGTATTGATAGCTGTAGCTAGAGGATTCTAGCTAGATTTAGTTTTTGGTGTGAGTGTATCACCTTTTGTATTGAACATCTGTCCAAATAGTTAAGTTTATTTTGTTCATGTAAAATAGAGCATTTCCTCTATAATTTTGAAGCAAGGTGGAATATATATAAAGTTGCATGTTTTCTACATTTGTATTTGTGTTGTCTCTGCGCATCCTCTATGTGTTATTTCTATTATGTCCATTCTATCACAGCAGTGACTTTGTGTTTTATTGCCCCCTACCTACCAACAAAATCATCAATGATACTGCCCTCAAATAGTTTCCCAATTTCCTAAGAACACTTCTTACTCACCTTATTTGAATAATCCATGGTGCACTTCTAAATTTTCTCGTTGAAGAAATAAGGAGGTTATGTAATTCCCAATGGCATTTGTGATTAGTTATAAAACCATTCCAAAACACCACTAGCTAATAAACATTGACTCTTTTTTTCCACTTGATCAGCCTTTTTGATGGTTTGCATAACCTTTACAGTGGTCACTAGATAGGTTTCAATAGCCTCCAAAACCTCCACTGAAGAAAGGAAATAATCTCTCTCAAATTTGAAATCATTGAGTCATGAATATGAATTGGTTTGTATAAAAATTCCCTATTATTAAGCAATGTTCATTTTGACTGCATAACCACAAATAGAAACAACATTGGATTTCCTTGTACTAGATAGTTTACTTCTCCCATAAGAAATCATGAATATCAAGACTCAATTATTGTTCTCTCTTAAGAATTTTGTATGTGAGCACTACTATCTATAATTTAAAGCCAATGTCTAATTCATGTTCTTCATTTTTATATCCTTCAAACCAAAACAAGTATGCCAAATTTCCAATGCAACTAGGGAACTTTGCCAAGTTCAGTAATTTTCTAAAAACTTCATAAATCAAAAGTATTTAAGTCCCTATTTTACAAGTGAATGTTATTTTTAACATTTGAGAAGCATTAAATGGATTTACATCATGAAAGACCTTCGTCATACAAAAATTCTTCCACAAATTGTCTCACTTCTGAATCATAGGTTACTTGTTCCACATTCCCTTGATATGTCCTAATCTGTAACATCTTGAATATCTCCATATTCAATCTTCATTTTGAAATAGAAAGGGGCGATGAAGTTAGGTTCACAATCTTTGTACTATTACTATACCATGGGTTAAGGGAATCTAAGCAATTCTCATTATTCCATGGCTTGATCCCTCAGTGAGTTGTGTTACATTAATATCTATCACCAATTATCTGATTTTGTTGAATCTTTGAATCATTTTCTTTCATTAGGTTCTATGCTAGACAATACACAAGATTGTTTCGACTTAGTTATAAGTGTGAGTGTTGCTAGAACTTGTGACTTCGTGCTAATAATATTCCTCTCTTCCAAATTCTTCCAAAACAAGCCACCTTCCCCTAGTCTTAGTTATTTGGATTGAATAATGCTATTTGTAATCATGTGCCCTATGTAATTACCTTCTTGTCATTTGATTGTTGGCCTCTATAAATCTTGGAGTTATGAATGCTTAAAATAGATAATCAATCATGTCATAACAAATATTCAATCAGGCATTTGTTTAAAGTATTTAATGAAATTTGAGAGACTATAAGGAGTGGACACCCATCATAAATCATGGTTTTATTACAGTGGGCATGATTTTCAACTATTGGTCTTACCTATGGCCCTATATCAAGCCATACTTAGAGAAAAAACAATTGAGAGAATTATCTCTTTCAACAAGTGTTCAGCCACACCATTTGCATATTGCAACATTATCTATTCTTTATTATGTATTTTGGAAAAAGGGAATATGCGATGAATGCATGCCTCATTCCTTAAGAGATGATAAAAAAGTGGAATTCTTAGAGATTCATTACAATGGATATCTGAAATAGAATTAGAAGCATTCTCATGACACTTTTTCTGCATCACCAACAAGGAATAGAATTCTCCTTGATAGTAAAATAAACCACTCTTCTTAGACCAATTTTCCTAAATTGAAAAGGCTTAGTGATAGAAAAGAACACTTATGTAGCTTCATTCATATTTTTAAAGTTTTTTCCTTGCATCACCATAGGCTTAACTGACACCTTGATAAGGAAAATTTTCAAAATTTCCATTGACCAAAAATGGGGGTAATATGTATGTATGTATGTATGTCTATATGTATGAATTTTTCCAATTTATCTATGAATATCTCAAGTTTCAATTGGCAATTGAACACAAAATAACACATCTTATTATTTTATTACCTTTCATATGTTTCTACATACATACATACATGTACATACATACATACATACATATGTATATCTATATATATTTATGTGTACATGTATGTATCTATACATACATATCCATATACTATCATTTTACCCCAAAAAATATGTGGGAAATAATCCACCCCAGACTCAACATGGCTATGAGTTGGAGTTAATACCTAGTGATGTCTAGTGTCAAGGCTTGGTGAATAATGTGTAGTTGTAGAGTATTATGACTGCTAACCTAAACCTCCAACATTAACTTGCAAATTTTAACCATTCACTCTTAAGTGTTTATGAATAGTAAAATTATTATAATTGCACCATAATATTGACACACTAATATTTTTTTAAAATATTAATTGGTGATAATGCCAAAAGACTATTAGGTCATCTATGTTTTGTGATGTATATGTATGTACATGTCTATGTTTCTTTGTATACATGTGCATGTATGTATATGTTTCTATGTTTATGAATCTATCTACTTATGTCACTTAGTTTAAAGTTTAGGCTGGTAGGTGAACACAAAAGAATACATCTTAATATTTTATTACTCTTCATATGTGTGCATGTACATATATATATGCACATACATCTTTATATATATGTTATGTATGTATAGAAATATAATTTTAGAGATGTATGTATGTATGTATGTATAAATATATGTATGTGTGTGTGTGTGTATGTAGGAAAATATAAATTCAAATGATCAAATCATCCCAAAAAAATTCAAGTTTGAATCACAACAACCAAATTGAATGCATTATTTTGTTAGTTTTGAATTACTAAATAAGAGGGAAAGTAGCCAACATTAAACTCAATTATTCTCATCTACTAATTTCCTCTCCATACTATAGAGCATTGATTGTCATCCTTTGCACATTCCACATATATCTCATGATGATGAGAATTGTTGAATATGACTTGAAGTTCTTTTGACATATAACTTGAATATATCCTAGTATACAATGCCATTCACATATATATGTTTTCCATCAAGAAATATAAAGATGTTGAACTTGTTTAATTATGTATTATTGTACATGCATTATTGTAAATGTCCTTTGACATTTATTTGTTACTACCATTTGTTTTAATTTTTTTCTTGTAGGCATGGGAGAACAAGGAGAGTTGATGTGACAATGTTGATATTGGGAAATTCAATCAACATGTTTGTTAACACACAACATAATTTGGGATGTTTTATTTTTATTAGAGGTAAAAAATGGGTTTTGAAGGGGCCCAAAACCCTTTACAAAAAGGAACAACTGAAGCACAAAGGAAACATAAAAAAACAACCATCAACCCAATGATAGCAAACCACCAGCCAAAAAATGGCACACACCACTACATATTGTTTAGAATTTCAATAGATTCCATCTCACTAGTAGCAAGCTTCTATCCCTTAACCCCAGTATCAAAAATCTCCAAACTCAAGGCCCTAACCTAAATTTTCAGTCTATTTGTAGTCCTAACCCCAGGCCCACCATTTTTTACCTCACAAATCAAAACAAAACCTTTAGCAACACCCTTAGTAGCAACATAATCCTCTCCAATTAGCTTACCATCAATAGCCATAACATCAGTAGAAAAAAATTCCTTTCTCTTATTAGGGGAGAAATCCTTTGCAGAGTCCGACCTAGTCAAGAATTTAGGAGCTTCTCCACTCTTCATAGCCTCATTTCATTTTTTGTCAATTTTCTCCTCAAGGGAGAACATTCTTGCCTCCATACCCTATTTTAGATTGACAGTTTCCTCCACCATAGTATTAGCAATAGTATTGAGAACAGCTATTAAATTATCAATTTGGCTTTGGATCATAGGGTCCTTAGCCTTGCAAGCAATGCTTCTAATATGAACATTAGTCCTATTAATCTCATGAAAAAACCCTTTAAAAAGTTTAAAAAGAACATTGACATTGTCACAGGCCGAACCCAACACATCAGAAAGATCCTCCCTATCAATGTTCTCAATGTGATTTCCCACAACAACATCCTCTTCAAAATAACTCTCATGGACCTTATCCTCAAAGGAATCCTTACCTTTACCAATAGTGGCAAGAGACTTCATCCTATGAATGGAATTGCCAATTTGCTCCACAGTAGCTATCCTCTTTTGAATCCTCTCAGTGTCTGCTTTCTTAAGTCTTGCAGCTTGTTCACCACCCACAACTCTAACCTTTTGCTTAGGAAACCCAATGACAGTGCTCAGAACATCCTCACCATGGAAGCCACCAGCCATAGAGAAAGGGGCATTCTTCTCCAGATGTTGACTAGGAATTAAAACCCTTCTCTTTTGACTTCCCTTCTCAGGATATTGCACAAGTCTAGATGCAGGGGGAGGGGAGGAAGCTTCCCCATAAAGATCATTTTTGTATTTTTCCCCCTTAGAAGGAACAATAATTTGGGATTTTTTTTTTATACGGCTCTAACTTTGAATTTAATAATGCACTAGTTCCTTTTGTAACCAATATGTCAATATGTTCTTTCATTAACTATTGTTCATGTATGTTTAATTATATAATTATGTTGTGGTAGGCATCTGAAATGGCTAGGAGGTTTGTAGTGCATCTCAACTTGTAAGCTGGTGTTTTAGGTAAAGTATTTCAAAACTTTACTCTGGTAATGACCCAATAGACATTCTGTTCTTTTATAATTTTCATTATTCATATTTATTTTTCACTTACATTTACAAATACACATACACATTCACATACATTATTGTTTTAATTTATTATTTGTGTAGTTTAATAGTTTTATTGATTTCATATTATACGTGTTGAATATTTTCAATTGCATTAATTTATGGATATGCTATGTCTATGACACTATGAAACCATATGCTCTTTGCATTTACACTTACATTTAGAAATAGACATTTATATACATACATCTAGAACACATTTACATGTATAAATGCACATCATATATATTCATATAAAGAGTACCTCCAAAATTAAGATGTATTCTAATGTATTTAGTTGGAAACACAAACTTGGGACATTCATACAAAGTGGACAAACCTGGCATGTATTCTTTTGTGTCTAGTTACCAACCAAAAATATTTATTTGTATAGATGCATACTTATGTATATATATGCATACATGCATACATATGTATATATATATTGTAGACATGTCAAAATTCCTTAATGCATATCACACATTTTGAATCACATTTTTACATCATCAGCATCATCATTTTTATCGTTATCCTTGAATTTCACTCCATTTTCATCATTAATCCCCTTTGAACATCATTTTCACCAATTAACCCTATTTCCCTCTATTAATTAAATAATCCTAATTATTTAATTATCCCACCTTTTAATCTTCTCGTCACATGAATTAAATAATTCCTAATTATTTAATTATCATATTTTCCCTCCACAAAGAATCTTCTTGAGGAATATTCCATTTAAAAATATCTCAACCAACTTGTCTCAACCATTCCTATCCCTTGAACTTGAAATTGATTATCATCCCTTGATCTTAAATATCTCAACCATTTTCCTAAAATGGTGGAGCAAGCTTGAGTTCTAACCGATCTCCTTCATCCATCTCCCTTGATTCACTCTCCTTTTTGGGTGTTGAGGATCAATCTTAACCCTTCTTTGTGGGCATTCAAACTCAATCTTATCCCTTGATATAATTTCTCCAAATCTATAAAAGAACCCTCACCCCTCTCATAATTCATCTAGAGAATTTGTGAAGAGATCATGTCCAAATGATTCTTGAGTAAATTAGGCATACACCATTGCATTGTAGGTCATCATATCAAGATTTTGCAATCATGGAGGCTTTGTGTTGAAAAGGAAATCCAACATATCAAATCAACACAACACACTCCACCATGGGATGGTAATATTTTTTATAGTTTTGAATTCATTTGTGTTATTGATTGATTTTCTAACCCTTGTTTTGAATTATTACCTCTTTAATTGCATTTCTTTGGTAAGTGGGTTTGTATGCTTTGTTCTTGATTTCATTGATTGAATTCATTGTTATAATCCATGTCCCTTTTCTCCCCTACATTAATTGGTAGCAATGGTACCCACATCCCTAAATATAACATTTCATCAAGTTTGGTTGTTTGTTCATAGGGGTTTCTATCATCAATTGGGTCATGGTCGTTCTAAAATTTGAACAAGTTCATCCTAATTCTAAACTGCTATTTAAGGAATCTAGTTGCTATCATCCTTTTATTTCAAGATTTTGATAAGGTTTTTTGGATTGTGCATGAACAAGTTTGTGGTCATCTTAGAACTATGCTACTATTATTCTATTTTTCTACAATGAATGTCTTATTTTCTATCCGCTATCATCGGAAAAAGTGGCTATCATTTTCTATGATTAGGCTTTCTGACTGTGTTTTGTTTTAACTAGTAGGATTCTACCACTATCATCATATTCAAAACCGATATCAACCTAAAAGGAAATCACTTTTGTCAGACAGAGTCATAGTCATCAAAGAAACAAGGTCATTGTTGTAAGTGATAGGACCACTATTCAATTTTTTGCTTCCATTTATTACTTACAAATTTTTTAGGGATTTACCTAACCATAACCATAACTCAATTGTTATTTTTTGTGTAGTGATTTTACCTAACTTGTTTCATGCAACTCTTATAGGGTGAAGAAAATATTTCATAAACTACTAATCATTTTCTTGTAGGGTTTGTTGAATGGTCCAAGACCTTGTGAAAGCTCAAAATACTAACAATATGCTTGCAACCCCTTCTTCAAGGATTATTTATTTTCAATAATTTTGTGTGTTTTTAATATCTATAACATTTAAGTTTGGTGCATAAAACATGAATTGATATCTAATTGTGATGAATTAGCCACTATTTTTTCTATGATTGGAAAAATGAATGTGTATCCTCTCCCCTTGCACCATTTGAAAATATTGGGTGTAATAGAAACATCTTAGGTTTTTCACTTTTTCGTCATCAAATGAATTTTGGCGTGTATCCTCTCCCCTTGTGTCATTCAATGATCCTGGGTGTAAGAGAAATATTAAAACATTAAGCCTTTCTTTTTTATTAGATATGGGCCTTCCTTGAGACACATTCCACAATGGATAACTCAAGGTGACATTAAAAGAATGCTTATGGGTGGGCTATATTAAAGCATGTGAAATCAAAAGAAAGTATCATGAATTTGGGGTGTCATACCTTCATGCCAAAGACCTTGTGTGGACATAATGAGTTGCACAAGCTAGGCTAGAGACTTTAGTGTCTCATATATGATGTATACCCCTAGTGTTCACAATTTTCATCACATACCTTTGTTCTAGAAGCCAATCCAAGTATTTTTGAAATTATTCCTCCAAGTATTGCATGAGAATAACATCATTCCTATAAGTTACTTACCATATTTGGTTTATGGTTGAGGCGTAAGTCTTAAGAGTTAATTATCTTTTACAAAGCGAGTAGTATCAAGGTGGTACATGACCTTGGTATGTCCTAGTAGACCCCTCTATAGATTCAGGTTGCATCACTCCTTTGGGGTTGAGGTAATCCTAATACGAAGAAGCGCACCTATACTCCTTAGGGTGTAATTGATTGATCTTGTTCAAGATATACTGATGGATCATATAGAAGGTTCAAGAAATATCCCCCTTTCCCATTGAGTTAGTTATTTTCATATTTTTTTCTACTATATGTATTACTTTCTCTCAAAAAAATACCCTAAAACATTAGATTATAAACATTGAAGCTTGCAAACTTATCAAAAATAGTCAGCAAATGAAAAACTATCAAAACTAGATCACTACTATACATTTTACCTCTTTTATATCAGCATTTTACCACAATCATTCTAACATTGATTGTTGTTGTGCATCCATTTGCTATTGTCATATATATTGGCACTAGTCATTAATTCTACACAAATCTTGCTATTGTCAAAAACTATCATAGTTGTCCTAAACTAAGCTCGTTATTGTCACATTTTCTATCATAGTCGTCCTAGATAGCAGTCATTGTTGTCTCAGTTCCTTGCCTATCTTAATTTTTTTTTAAATTTGGTTTCAAAACATTGGGAATAGCACCTTGCATAGTTGTCAAAAATTATTGTCACCATAGACCTAAATTTTCACACCATTTACTTCACACCATCAAATTTCATCACCATCTTAAACTTCAAAGTTGGTTTACCTAGGGTTTGTTACTATCACCTTTTGGACAAAAACAATCAAATCATACTTACATCACACCTTATCAATAGTCATGGACATCCTTTTTCATTAACATCATTGATCATACGTCTACCTAGCCTTTGGACTCACCTTGAAAATAAGATATCAAACCCCATCATCTTACTAGTGTTTCCATAAACACACCATATCCTCTAGTAGTCTTGTAAAAATTTAGTGGACATCATCCTCTCCCTAGGTTTCTAGAATATTAGCATCCACATTTACTTGCAACTTGTAAACCTAGTTCAAGTAAATAAATCAACATATCCACCATCACCATCCTTGAGACATAGAAAACATCAAACAAATATTGTTCATCCTTGTGTTCCTAGACTAGTATCATATCAAAATCATCCAAAATCCACACGCACTCTCTTCATAGTGTTGTGCATCCATAAACATAGTGTCTTTTTTCAAAAATCATCCAAAATCCACTCATATAATTGTCAGAGGGTTGGGCACCAAAATATTATCATTCCTAAACATCCAAGAATCCCACATCAAACTTGATTATCAAACAATCCCAATATCCACATCAGTCCATATCAATCAACCAAAATCCTTTGTCCAAAAGGTTTATAAACTTTCTCCTTGTATATCATTTCACAAATCAAATTATCAAACCACAACAACACCATCCCTTCTTAAATTTCAATCGCCCATTCACCAAGGTCTATTGCACACATTTATGACAACAAGGCTAGAACATAGAAAGAAAATACAAGATAACAAACTATCTCTAGTGGAACTAGTACCCCCAATGTGGAAGCTTCTATTTCTCAACCATGGGGCTTTGATACTAATGTAGCTACAACATTTTCAACCCCTCAAGAACAACAACAAACATTTAGGGCTCAACCACAACTTAATCCAAATCCACTACCAAGTGAACAAGATCTACAACTTCAACATCAAGAAATGCTTGCTAGAAATCAAAATCAACCTCCTAGTCTATGTGATGTGATCATTGAATACCATGATAGTGATGATGAAATATCTGAAGATCAAATTTTACGATATGCCCAAGATCCTAAAATGATAAACCTAAAGGAAAAAGTACTAGAACTATATCCTAACACATAATTTTTGAAAATTTCACATCATGGTGCCAAGTTACCCACATAACTTAATGTCTATTCTCTTAGAGATCCATCCCTCATCTACATGGGTGATCAATTAGTTGTTATACAAGCCCCAAAATAAGTGGTGGAGCCAAGGATACAACCTATATTTTTGAAACAAAAAACAACTATCAATGATCAATCTTTTGAACAACAAGTAGATAATCCATTATATAGACCTCCATCACAAGTAGAACAAGCATTGGTCGCTCAATAAGTTCAAGGGAATATAAAAACCATGGTAGCTCAAAATATTCCTCCATGAGAAAAACATTTTTCTACACCACTTGCAACACAAAATGTGGCAACTAATACATGGAGACCCAATGTATCAAGAACTCTATATGATGAATCTTTCAATCCATGATGACAAGACCCTCATTTTAACATGCAAAATATGGGTAACCTAGCACCTACACAACAATATTATGTAGAAATTAAAAAACCAACACCCCTCAATAATAATAGATGCATGCTAACATTTCACCTCAAGCACAATACATGGCATCACCATTTATACAACACAAGAAAACAATCCATCTCTTTAAACACAACCACCTATAAACCAACAACAACAACCAAATTTACCTCATCCAAAGCATGTACCAAGTGACATATTGTGATCAAACACCACATCCCCATCACAAATCATTGGTACACAACAATCTCCTGATCAACAACAACAAACATATACACATCAACAAACTCCACAAAAGAAAGTACCACCTCAAAAAATCATACCTCCACAACAAAATTTACTTCCTCACCATCAAACCTTCACCCAACATGACCAAAATTATACGTCACAACAACAAAATCTTAATCCACAATACCAATATATTAATCTACAATACACACACACCATTCTACAAGGACCCTAGCCCTCATCATACATACATAACATGACACAAGGGCCTTCCTACACACAAATCCTACAATATAACTCACAATACATGGTAGGAAAAAAAGTTTATGGTGTCCCTAATCCTCAAATGAACACACCTAGTGATGTATTAACATTACAAAATAAAAGTATTAACCAAAGGATATCAAATATTCAACTTGGAAAACCAAAGAAGAGCTACGAACTATAAGATATATGTCCATATCCATTTGATTGTACCATATCAATGATATCCTTTCCCAAGAACTTCAAAATCCCTAAATTTGATAAATACAAAAGAAGAGGGGATCCAATCAAACATGTACAAGAATTTTCAATGGCTTGCATATACATTAAAAACAATGACTCCTATTTAATGAGACTCTTTCCAAGAAGTCTTCACAGTGTAGATATTGAATAGTTCTCTCATTTACCACCTAGTATTAAAACCTTTGATGAGCTATTAGATAAATCCATAAGCCACTTCTCATACAATATCAAACAATACATAATGATTCCTAACCTATATAAAATCAAACAAAAACCACAGAGATTCTTTTGCTTCTTACTTGCAAAGGTGGAGGCAGAAAGCTAGTAAAACTAAATGCCTTGTTTTGGAAAAGAAACTAGTCAAAATCTTTGTCTCTAACCTTCAAATGGACATTAGTTATCAATTAACCAGGTTATGATGTAATAATTTTGAATAAATAATTGAAAAGGGTCTAGTCATTGAAAGAGCTCTTATAGAAAAAGGTATGATTAAACTTTACAATAATAACAACAGATAGCATTAGGATCTAATGACAAAGCTCAAATTTGGAAAAAGAACAAGAATGTTACAAATGATGGAGTGGTAGAAACAAAGTTTATTCCAAATGTACAACCTTAACAACCACCCCCTAACAATCACCAAAATAATATCCAAACTAATCAAAATAGCTACCCAAAAACAATGTGCAAAACACTCAACTCATTTACCCTCAAAACAACCAATAGATGAACCAAAATTAGAACAATCAAAGATGACCACCAAGGTAGAAATTTACAAAAAATAGGAAGTACACACCATTGGGGGAACCCATGGAGGTTGTAATGCATAAGCTAATCCAAATGAATCTCATCAAACTTACCGATGAAATGAACTATGAGGAACCAAACTTTAAACCCCCATGGCATAATGATAATGATCAATGTGAGTTTCATCAAATAAAGGATCATAAGATAAATAATTGCATGAGGTTAAAGAATATCATCTAAGAATTTATAGACAAAGGAGAGGTTGATATTGAAAATCATCTTGGACCCTCCAAAAATAGTGATATGGGTATCTACAAGGATTCAATTCTTGATCATTATAAGGGAAATGATAAAGGTAAGGGATAGGATCACCAAAAAGTGACTTACACCTATGATAATGTTTTAGGAACCATACATCAAGCTGAAAACAATATCAATGTTGTAAAAAAAATTAGTAAAAACCCTAAGTGTAACATCACTACAAGAAGAGGGAAAGTCATGATCCAAGGAGAGCCCCATATCAACCAAAAATTACCATTAAACCTTCAAGTTCCTATAGTATTGTTGACCAGTTAAAGAAAACTCCAACCTTAATCTCTATCCTTGAGTTTCTCAAGTTATCCCACACACATAAAGATATTCTAGAGAAATCCCTCCTTGAATCTTTAGTACCTAATGATATAAATACAAACTACTTTCAAGCTATGGTTGATACTATCACTTCTACCCATCACTTGGTATTTTTTGAAAAAGACCTTTCCCAAAAATCATTTAATAATCAGGCTCTATATCTCAAAGTTTGCATCCATAAACACAAGATCAAGCTGGTCCTGATAGATGAAGGTGTAGGATTAAACATATGTACCTTGAAATTAGAAAATTAGTTGGGATATTTTGATGACATTATTGATAATTTCAAAAGAATCAAAATAAGGGCTTATGATGACAAAAAAGAAACTCTAAAGGAACAATTAGACTTCCAGTTCAAGTGGGACCAACTATAGCTGAAATGACTTGTTAGGTACTAGATTTTAAGCTACCCTATAACCTACTCTTAGGATTCCCTTGGATCCATGCAATGTAATCAATCCCTTCAACCTTCAATCAATACTTAAAATCTCCTTATAATGATAAGGAAGTTACAATATATGTTGATCTTGAACCCTTTCATTACAATAAGAGCTTAGAGGAAAAAATATAAGAAACTCTTTCAAATACCCAGTAATGATATATCCTTCCATTTGTTCTCCTACATCGTTCCATCATTTCTTTCCTCATCTTCAACTCCATCTTCATCATCCAATCCACCTAAATACGATCTTAATATCTAGGTACTTGACAATGGTTGTGGAGAATACCACTTTAATCAATCTTTTTGCATTGGAAAGCTACCCCTATCACCAACACCTTATGGGAGACCAAAATAAATCAAGCACATTCAAGCTATCACAATGGAAGTCAAACCTACCATATTCACCAAGTGAGGAGACATGAATGATGAAGTGGTATGTGAAGAATATTTATCTACATGGCTTTACAAATAGGAACAAAAGATAGAAAAATAACTACCTGCCATCCCCATTGATCCTAACAGCAAAGGTTACCAGCTAGCAAAAGGCATGAGTGTCACTAGAAAAGGTGGCCTTGCACTAAAAAAAATAATGTATAAGAAATCCTATTATCATGGAGAAGCAAAAGAAGAATCTAGGGATAGGCTATGGTTCATTAGATATTGTGACTCCAAGCACTAAAAACACCTTTTGTGAGGAAAATGTTTCTTCTATCGTGATTGAGACATTAGATGAGTACAATCTTAGCAATGATGATCTATACATAGCATACTTATTTTGACAATATTGGCATAAATACAATCACTACCCATTCCTTTAAACCTATAACCCAAACAAAAGAGCTGCAACTCATTTACCTACTATGAGCATGAACATAACCTAAGATAAATATGGTTGATCCATAATAAATTAACCAAGATCTAATGAGTTAACTCAAGCTCCCAATGAAATACTTGAAAACATCAAACAAAGAAGCCATTAAATATTAAACAAACTAGAAATGCATAATAGAAACTAATCTAATGCCTCAAACCTCATCCCATTAGGGGATTGCTGTTGCATTGATGTGGAATGTTAGCCCTTTCCCAATCCCTCGATTAATGATGTAAAGCTTAACTAAAATGGATATTAAATGCTAAAATGCTTGTGAGTAATGCTCTAAAATTTACTATAGTGCAGTTACTCTAAATTAAATTGCATCCTTTTCTCATAGAAATGAGGACTATTTATAGGACAAATAGTTGAATCAATGGTTAGGATTGATTTGATTAATCAATGGATGAAAATAAATATGAGATGGCATGGATAAAGGATTTCGATCAATGGATGGGAATTCAAGTTGATAAGGATCAAGTATTTTAATCAATGACTCTCATTGATTTGAAGAAGCACACTTCTTGAAAATTAGGAAGTTGTTACAATATATTTGCCATTTTGGAGTGGAAATGGTAGAATATTCCATAAGAATATTCCTTTTCAAGTGGGAGGGTGAGAGAAATTAGCTAATTAAGTAATTTAAGAAATCACTTAATTGTGTATGATGGAGGAAATTAGGGATTTCATTAAATAATTAGCTTATTTAATAAAGGGGGAATTAATGAAATTCAACTAAATAGTTATGATTATTTAATTAAATGAGAAGACATAAGAAATTTAATTATATAATTCACATTATCTAATTAAATGGGATGAAAATTAGTATGAAAGAGAATTAGCCAAATAACATTTGATTATTTGATTAGTAGGAGAAAATGATAAATTTAGTTAAATAATGAAGATTATTTAATTAAATAGTCGAAAAGAGGTGATTCAAGACAAAATGGTGTTAGTAATCAAATTTAAATGTGCAATATTGATTAGGATGATTTTAATTTTATAATTTTTCCCCTCTTTGAAGCAAGGTACCTGTTACATTGGTTCAAAGACTAACACCTTTTGAATTAATGTTTTCGCTTAGATAAAAAATTAAAAAATTCTTTATTTTTCAAATGTCCCACTATTGGCCTAGCATAGATTTATGCTGCTACCCTACCCCCTCAAGAGATTGAGCAAAAAAATTAATTTTTAGATCAAGATCATGACAAAGATTCAACATAGGTTCATGCACCAAAAATAAGCTCCAAGACACAAGAATAGGATCAAAATCCTAAAAAACACCTCAAAATAGGCTTCATAGCCCTATAATTAATAAAAAAGATTGAAAACCCCATTTTCCTACCCTAATTAGGGAAAAAACCTTAATTTTTAGGCTTAAATGGAGGTTGAGGGGTCATTTTCAATTCATTTACACACTTGCCTTTAGAGAATTGTTGTGATTTTTTCTCTGACTTTCTAATGATATGGCTGATCCAACTCTTCCCCAATGCCTTGCGAATAGGGTACGAGATTACTAGCAGTCGGCCAACATAGGACCCCTAGTACACATTCCAAAAAATTTCTTATTTTCCACATTTTTGTGCATTTATTATGCATCAAAGTCAGACAGAAAATTGTGTCATAGTATTGCAACACCTTTGTTGGGGTCGGTGGTGCAATTGCACTACAGTGACACATTTGTCATAATGCGACACAATGCTCTATTTAGATCTAGGGTCGCTATTATCAAATAATGGTGTAATGTGAAATTTTGGTCTAGCGTCGCAATTGTGAAATTATGACTTGATTGCAAAATAGTGACATAATGACTAATTTTTCCCCAGCATTACAATTGAATGTTGACACATAATTGTATAAAATGACACAATTATCAAATTATGATGCAATTGCAGTTTAGTAGAGTAGAACAATTGTGAAATTGTCATGCAATTGTAGATTTAGGGTTGTAGACTCCAAATTTTGTCATTTTTTAGAAAATTTGACATTGTTTGCTTCATGCATGTTGGAGATCATTAGACTGATTATGTCTCAACAGAGTCAACCAAATATTCTATCTTGTATTATCTATTTTGGGGATGAAGAGAACTTATTCGTTGGAGCAATTGGGTTGGGGTTAGTAGCACACATGTCAGAGATCTAGACACATCTAGTGATGATGACTACATCGGTGGAACACTGGCACAACGAGACCTCTTCATTTCATCTTCCTACTAGAGATGCCACAGTCACACTAGAGGAAATATGGTTCATTCTATGGCTCACCATCTATGGGGAGAGAGTTATCTATGACACCAAGTCTAGGATGGATGCTTATGTGCTTGGGCTAGATACTATTTTGGTCAACAACCACCTGATAGACCTATGAGAGCATAGAGGGTAGGTTCTAGACTTGACATCAGTTATTGGAGCATTGATTTTGGGAGTATTGGTTCTCGATAGATGTGGCAGAGGATTTAGCTTTAGTTAAGGATTTGCATGGGCAGGGATGGTGTAGAGGATGACACTCTATTCTTGGGGCCCTATTGTACTTTATTCCTTATACCATGACATGCATCAAAAGTTATACCTAAGGGGTGGGTGATAGGGGTTGATGTCACTCTCTACATATTTGGACATGGGATCACATTTTCGTGCTTTGACCTATCATTACACTTTTCAACATTGATCACAATTAGTTGACCTATTGTTTATAGTGGAGCCATGACTACTTTGTAGCACATAGGCACCATAGGGAACACCTTTTGGAGGTGACTTATAGATGATGTGATAGTTTTATGATGGAGATCGTTGATTTAGGATCACCCATGGTATGAAAACCAAGAGAATTTTTGTAATTCTTGTTAGATGAGGTACATCCTAGGGAAAGAGCACACTATGGTAAAGAGGTATCTACTTGACCAAGTGGCCCAATAGTTCAAAGGGGTTTCAGATGTAGTGCCTCAATTTGGTTGATAGATCCGACAAGGGGATAGGTTCCCATGAGGGTGATAAGACAAAGGTAGATTAGAGGATAGGGCTAGGGATAACAACCTCCTTGGTAGCCTCCTCAAGATGGTCATGATGGAAAAGTACTCAAAGAAGGACACCAACAGTAGTAATAAGATCAAGGTGTTGACTAGTAGCTAAGGGTGGACAAGTTCCTAGAAAAGGTTCCTTTGATTCATCCATTGAGACATGAACCACCACCATACCAAAAATAGGGAGAGGGTTTCAACCAATGGGATGCACAGATTCAGGCTCTAACTATTGAGAGAGATATAATGAGACAAGAGTGGGACACCGCTTGCCAAGAGTGGGATGCAACCCATCAATAGGTGCATCAAGTGATGGGAGAGTGTGACCAGGACTATCAATAGGTGCAACAATTGATGATTTAATTAGCTCAAGAGATAGGTTTCCAATAGTAGCTAGAGGCTATGACTATCCAAACTCAGTAGGCATAGGGCTAGGTTGTCTCAGCATAGATGTATGGACAAGATATGATGGAGGTTTCCTATTACAAGACACTATACTATATAGATGTTCCTCCTCACCTATGGCATCCAAATTTTTCACATTGAAGTAGATTGGCACATAGTGGTTCAAGAGGGACACCCTCAGTCCACCAACAACCTTCAGGTAGTGGCCAACAACAACCTTTGATAGGATATCAAGATCAGTCAGATGTTATGAGGACTATCAGAGCCAGGGATAGCTACATACAGTCAATTTTTTGATGTACAACCCTAGTTGGATATGTATATACATTCATTGGATGATTTTTGATAGCGTAATGCTAACCCATTTTTTATGATATTACACAATGACTTAGTTTTTTATATCATGATAGTCACATTTTGATGATGATATATATATGAGATGATTTGATGTGGTAGTATATTGGTTTAATTTTTCATTTTATGTGATGATTTATCATTTATGATCATGTATGGATGCATATGTTTATGGATGGATGAGTACCTTTATTATGCATGTGATGTGATGTGATGTATATCTTATGATGTGATGCTATATGATATGCCATGTATGATTTATGACATGAATGCAATGTGATGGATGCTTTAATTTCCTTTTTCAGTATCTTTTCTATATGATATTATTATGCAATATGTATGTACATTGATGGTTTGTGGATGTAGGATGGATGTATTTATTACTTTTTTTGACTATCATGACACCATGTTAGTGAAGAAAGAAGATAGAAGAATAGAATGGATTAACCATTGATTTTGAGATTGATTCAAAAGTCCAATAAGTTTATGATTCTTTGAGACTCTATTAGATATAGTGATGAGATTTACTATTTTCTTGTTTCAAGGATTGGGATACTTCATCATTTCATTCCTTATTTTTTATATAACACATACAAACAATGCATCACAATATTGATAACCAAGATTCCTTTGTATCTAGTGTGATGGACTTTAACTCTGCAAATAGATAGGATAATCCTTGTTCACACTATTGTAAGTATGAAGGTGTTTTCATTGATTTCAACAGGTATGTGTTGACATTGATGATAGTAGTGTAGTAGTTGAGAAGAGATTGTTGCTTTGATAAGTTTCTATTTATGTTTCATATGTCAAGCATACTGAGAAAATTGATAAAATAAGGGAACAAAGGTGTTCTATTTTTGCTTCATATTTCTTCTAGGGTGAAGATTTTCTTTATTGGTTAGGATATGTTTGTTCAAAATGTTTAGAGTTTATATATCCAAAATTTTATCTTCTAGATCGCTAGTAAAAGGAAGTTGTGTTCACTAGTGTGTGAACTCATTTTGTAGTATTGTGTATAATTGTATCTAGGAGAAATGAATTTGCTCCACACTTCTTCCTAGTTGTTTCTAAGGTCTTACAATTTTGGAGGAGAGTTTATGGTGTTATTCTCTTGCTTGTGTCAAGAGGATTTGTGGTTAGGTGTATCAGAAGAAGGTCTTCTAAGTTATAAAGTGTTGCAATGTTTGGAAATGTTGTCCAGTTAAACAATATGATTATAACATTTAGGTGAGATTTTTTGTGAAGGGTTTTGTTAGTTTCCAAGATGTTCTTGGATTATGTTTAGGTGAAGTTTGTTGACTAGAAGTTTTAGATTAATTTAATGAAGCATGTAATTCAAAGTTTAATGTGTTTTTATGGGTAACAACCAACCTAGTGTTTACACTACATTAGAAGATGTTCAAGTGTTAATAAAGGTGTAGCGTGGCATGCAAGATTTAATTTGGGTCCCAGTTAAGTTTTGTGTTGGTCCACCTTTTTTCCTATCCACTGTGGGAATGTTTAGTGCTAACCTAATTTGAAAGAGTGCATTTCCAACCTTAGAGAATGTTTTCAAGGTTGAGGATAGTATAATAGATGTGTGTTATGCAAGTGATGCGATTTGGTTGAAGAGTAGAGTGCAAGTTTGACTAGAGCAGTGTGAACTTCAAAGTGTTGGAATTTTGAATGTAGTGAGCTAAAGGTGTTTGCAATCATTCAAACAATACTATGAAATTGTTGGAGTTGTTGTGGTGGATTATTTGTTGCATTGAGAAGTTTTTCTCTATGTAAAATTTCTCTTCTATCTTCTTTTTCTTTTTGTGGTTGTGAGCCTTTTTAGACAATGTGTCCTATTCTAGTAGTGAGCCCTTGTACTAATTTTGAAATTACTTATATTGTGACCTAATCCTCACCTTGGTTTTTACCTCATTGGGTTTTTCATGTAAATATAGTGTTCTCTTGTGTATGGTGTTGGTTTTTTATGTTTATGTTTTCTACTTATGATGTTTAAACATTATAACATATTAAGGGTTTAATGAATGCATGTGGATTTGATTATTGTTAAGGGTTTTGATTATTTAATTTGATGTAATTTATTCACCCCCCCACTTAGTTGTCTTGTTCATTTAACAATTGGTATCAGAGCTTGGTTCCTTGGAGAAGAGCTTAACCACTTGAGCTAGATCTAAATTGGAAAAAAAGTTAAACTACCCTAGATTTGATAGAATAGACTATGCATTATGGGAGACAAAGATGGTAGGATATTTGGAATCTCATGGATATGAGATTGAAAATGAAATAAAGAATCCATATACTCCACCGATAAATTCTCTAAGAATAAGTGATGAGATCAAGGCACATGAGGTAAATTCTAAGGAAATATTTATCATTGTGAATAGTCTTTCAGATTTTGAATTGGTAAAAGTTATGAATCTTAACACTACTAATGAAGTTTGGGATAAGATTGAAAGCATTTATGAAGGAGATGGTAAGGTTAAACAAGAAAAGTTGTAGAATCTAAAGGCACAATTTTCAGATCCTGTGAATGTCTGAAGATGAAATAATTAAAACCTACATGTAGAGAGTTGATGAGTTGGTAAGTGCAATGAGAGGTCTTATGCACAATTCAAAAAACCTAGGGTGATAAAGAAAGTTCTCAGATCTCTTCCTGATTCTTATAGTGGAAAGATATCTAGTATTGAGGAAGTTGAAAATTTTAATACTTATTTTAGAGATTGGTTGATTGGTACACTAACTTCATTTGAAATGAGAAAACTGAGCTTGAGAAAAGGTAAAAAAGTAGCTCCATTTATTTTAAGGTTGGAAAATATGACAAGATTGAAGATTCTTATGGAGAAGATCTTGATGATGTGGAAGCTAACTTTATAAGAAAGATGAAAAAGGGCACTGGTAAGTAAAAAGGTAGACTACCTTTCAAATGTTTTAGTTGTGGAAATATAGGTCATTATGCTTCAATATTTCTAAATAGAGTCATGAACAATAAAATTAAGGAGAACAAAGGAAAGATGATTAAGAGAAGTTACTATGTTAGAGAAGATGTCAGTATTTTTGATAATGAATTTGATTATGGAGATGATGATAAATGCTCGTTCTTGTCTATAAAAGATGAATCTACTTCTGATAACTCTAAAATTTGTGTGAAGGAAAGTGTTCTAGAAAAGAATGATAAGGTTGAAGGTACTTTGGTATCTATTTTTCATGCTAGACAAGATAAGAACTATTGGCTTGTTGATAGTGGTTGCTCCAATCACATGACTTGAGACAAAAGTAAGTTTGTTAAACTTGAGAAGTATGATAGAGGATTAGTTAAATTTGGAGATGATTCAAGAGCTAATATTCGTGGAATAGGTTTAATTAGTTTTGATGGAAAGCATAATACTAAAGATGTTTACTATGTTAAAGGGTTAAGGCATAATATTTTGAGTATTGAAAAAATGAAAAGAAAATGATATAATCTTGTGTTTAAGGATGAAATTTGTGATATTATAAAAGGATCTAGAAGTTTTATTTTTGTTGGTAATAGGAAAAATGGAAATATCTATTATCTTAAGAGTGTCGATGGTCATTTCTTTATGTCTCATATTAATGACAATTGGTTATGGAACTAGAGGATGTGTCACATGAATTTTGATAATTTGGTTAGAATTAGTTCAATTTATGTAGTAAGACCTACCAAGAATTACAAAGCTTATCAATATAATTTGAAAAGATCATCAATTCAAAAAACAAACAAGGAGTAGTTTCAAAAGAAAAGAGCAATCTGCTACCAGACTACTATAATTAATACATATAGATATTTGTAGTCCTACAAGGTTGAGAATTCATCAAGGTGATAGGTATTTCATTCCTTTGATTGATGATTATTCTAGAATGACATGGGTTACTTTTCTTAGAGAGAGTTTTGATGCTCTAGTTAGATTCAAATAATTTAAAGCTATGTTTGAGAATGAATTGGATCTGAAAATAAAAATTTTGAGGTCTTCTAGAGGTGGAGAATCACCTCCAATGAGTTTAACATGTTTTGTGAAGATAATGGAACAAAGAGGAACTTATCTAGCCCTATGAATCCTCAGAAGAATGGAGTGGTTGACAAAAAAATAGAACCATTCAAGAAGTGGCTAGGACTATGATGAAAGAAGATAACCTAGTGGAACTCTACTGGAGAGAGGAAATTCATAGTGTTGTTTACATAATACATTTTAATAAAAAGCTAATAATCAACATACTCCCTATGAGTTATGGTATGGAATGATTCCTATTGTCAAGTACGCTAGAGTATTTGGAAGAAAATGCTATATCAAAAGAGATGACCAAAACTTGGGAAAGTTTGATGCAAGGTCTAATGAAGGTATCTTCCTTGGATATTCTACTAAAATAAAATCTTATAGATGTTACAACCAAATAATAAGAAAGATTTTTGAAAATGTAAATGTTAAGGTTGATGAAGATTTGAAGAATTCAATTTCTTTAGATGGATACATGTTAGATGAATCTGCTTGTAGAGAAGAAGAAGAAGAAAAAGTTGAAGAAAAAGAAATGGAGAACGAAGAGGATGAAGCCCTAGAAAAGAACCCTAAGACTCCTAAGTATGTGCAAAGAGATCATTCTTAAGAATATATTATTGGAGATAAAAGGAAAGGAGTACTAACAAGAAGAAGAGCTACTAAAACTGAGGTAAATCTATGTTTACTTTCTAAATTCAAACCTAAAATGTTGAGTGAGGCATGCAGTGATGAATATTGGATGAAGGAAATGAAAGAAGAGTTGGAACAAATTGATAAAAATCATACTTGGGATCTAGTTCCTAGATCGAAAAAACAAGAACATAATTGGAACTAAGTGGATATTCAGAAAGAAGCTGAACAAGAATGGAGATGTGGTCAGAAATAAAGTAATGCTTGTGTGTAATGGTTACTCGCAAGTAGAAGGAATAGCTTTTGAGGAAAATTTTTCCTAGATGGCTAGAATGGAAGCAATTCAATTTTTTTTGGAATTTTCAACAGACAAGGACTTTAAATTTTATCAAATGGTTGTAAAGTATGCTTTTTTGAATGGTGAATTGGAAGAGGTTTACATGGAACAACTAGAAGAGTTTCAGTTATCAAATCAACTAGATATGGTTTGCATATTGAAAAAGTAATTGTATGGATTAAAGCAAGCTCCCAAAGCTTGGTATGAAAAATTGGATAGATATTTGATATAGTGAGGATTTAACAAAGTTAGCAAAAATATTAATCTTTACTTTAAAATTGAGGAAGACAAAATATTGATAGTGGTTGTGTATGTGGATTACATTATCTTTGAAGGAAATGAAGCTCATGTGTAAGAAATTTTATGAAGAGATGCAAAAAGAGTTTGAGATGTCTATGTTTAGGGAGATGATTTCTTCCTTGGTCTATAAATAAATTAGATAGATAAAGGAATATTCATTTCATAGTCAAAATATGTTAAAGAGATGTTGAAAAAGTTTGGAATGAATGACTCTGAACTGGTATGCACTCCTATGGTAATTGGTTGCAAATTGAACAAGGATGATGAATCACCTAAGTCTAATCAATGCAAGTTAAGATCTATGGTTGGTTGATTGCAATATCCAACTACTACTAGACCAGATATTATGCATGTAGTTTGTCTTGTGGCTATATTTTAAGAAGATCCTAAAGAGTCACATGTTGCAGTAAAGAAGATATTCAAATATTTAAAAGGAACCTTAGATTATGGCTTATGGTATCCTAAGGATACTAATTTCACATCAAGTGCATATAAAAATGTAGATTGGGTTAGTTCTATTGATGATAGGAAAATTCCAAGTGTTGGTGAATTCTTTCTTGGATGTAGATTGGTGGCATGGCTAAGTAAGAAACAAAATTTTATTTCTTTATCTATTGCAGAGGTTGAGTATATTGAAGTTGTATCTTATTGCACACAAGTATTATGGATGAGATAGACTTTGAAGGATATCAGACTAGTGTATGATGAGGCTATATCTATATTTTGTGATAATAGAAGTGCAATTAAAAATTTCAAAAAATTCAATGATGTGCATTCAAGGAAAAAGCATATATCAATCAAGTATCACTTTTTGAGAGAGAGGGTTATGGAGAATAAGGTGAAGCTTGAATATGTACCTACAAAGGATAAAATTGCTAACATATTCATGAAGGTTCTTCCTCAGGATACTTTTGAGTATCTTTGACAAAAGTTGGGGGTTAGTTTCCATCCTTCATTGAACTAGATGCATATGAAGATGCATCAATCCAATGGATCTATGGATTCATTATTTTTCTAGAATTATGTTGGTGGCTACCTCTCAGGGGGAGTAGGTAGTGTCAGTTTTTTAATAAGGAATTTTTTCATTTTACAAAGTTATTGATCTAGTTGGGTGTACTCTTAAGAAAGGGTATTTAGAGAAAGTATCTTGGTTCAGTTTCAAAGGGGGAGAACAATGCAAAACACTTTATCATTTTCCATTGATGTGAAAGGGGGAGATAAATAATCAAGTGAAAAATTATATCCACACAAGGGGAGAGAAAGTGAAAGAAAATAATGAAAAAGATAAAGTAATAAGATAGTTGTGAAAGGGGGAGAAAAGAGAAAAGGAAATGAGTATGATTAGATTTGTTGTGTCTTTGATGGTTTTTCACATCTTGTGTTGCCATCAATGATAGAGGGGGATATTGTTGCAAGTATGAAGGTGTTGTCATTGATGTCAATAGGTATACACTATCATTAATGATAGTAGTGTAGTAATTGAGAAGAGATTGTTGCTTTGATATGTTTTTATTTATGGTTTAAATGTTGAGGATACTAAGAAAATTGATAAAATAAGGAAATAGAGGTGTTTTGGTCTATAGAGGTGTTTTGGTTTTGCTTTTTATTTCTTCTAGGGTGGAGATCTACTTTAGTGGTCTGTATATGTCGGTTAGAGATGTTCATAGCTTCTATATCAATAATTTTGGCTTTTGGATTGCTAGTCAAAGGAAGTTGTGTTCACTAGTGTGTGAACTGGTCTTGAAGTATTATGTATTGTGGTGTCTGGGAGAAATTTATTTGCTCCACATTACTTTGTAGTTGTTTATTAGGTCTTGAAATTGTAGAGGAGTGTTAATGGTTTTATTCTCTTGCTTGTGTCGAGAGGATTTGTGGTTAGGTGTATCAGAAGAAGGTCTTCTAAGTTACAAAGTGTTGCAATGTCTGGTAGTGTTTTTTGGGTAAAAAATATGATTATAATATTCATGTAAGATTTGTTGCTAAGGGTTTTTTTGGTTTCCAAGATGTTATTGGATTACATTCATGTGAATTTTGTTGACCAAAAGTTTTGGATTGATTTAAGGAAGCATGCAATTCAAATTTTAATATGTTTTCATGGGTAATAGACGACCTAGTGTTTACACCATATTCTAAGATGTTCAAGTGTTAATGAAGGAATAACATGGACTGAAAAATTTAATTTGGGTCCTAGTTAATTTTTTTGGGTCCAATTTTTTTCTTATCCACCACGGGAATGTTTAGTGCCGACCTAGTTTGAAATTGTAAGCATGAAGTGTGCATTGCCAACCTTGGGGAAAGTTTTCAAGGTTGAGGATGATATAAGTATGATTTGAGATGTTGAAGATTGTCAAGATAGAAAGAATATATGTGTGTGATACTAGTGATGAAAATTACCAAAGACTACTAGAGTGCAAGTTTGAGTAGAGCAATGTGAACTTCAAAGTGTTGGAGTTTTGAATGTAGTGAGTAGAAGGTGTCTACAATAATTCAAACATGACTACGAAAGTGTTGGTACTATTGTGGTGGATTCTCTATTGAATTGAGAAGTTATTCTCTATGTAACATTTCTCTTCTATCTTCTTTTTCTATCTATGGTAGTGAGCCCTGGTTATGAGCCCTTTTTGGACAGTGTGTCCTATTATGGTAGTGAGCCCTTGTACTTGTTTTGAAATTACTTATATTGTGAGCTAATCCTCACCATGTTTTTCCATCATTGGTTTTTCCATGTAAATATAGTGTTCTCTTGTGTATGGTGTTGGTTGTTTTAGTTTGTGTTAATTTCTTTTCATGCTTAAACATTATAAAAAATTAAGGGTTTAATGAATGCATGTGGATCTAATTATTGTTGAGGGTTTTGATGATTTAATTTGATAAAAATGATTCACTCCCATATCACTTGTCTTGTTCATTTAACACACACATGACATATGAAAACCTCATTGGAATGTAGTTTATAAGTTTAGAACATTTTAGACCAAAGCATACGTAATAGTCAAAAATTTATCCAAAATGACCTCCCTACACACTGAACAAATAAAGTATTTGGTAAGGTTATATTACAAGAAAATACCACAAGAATATCAAACCAAAGATAATGATCAATGAACCACTCCTTTCTCTCTAAATTTTTTTGATAGACATCATCGAGAGGTCCTCAAAATGGGTCAATAAGATTAATCATTAAGAAAATATCAAAATGAAAAAATATTAAATGTTTTCATATCTATTGCCAAAGTAACATAACTTAGGTGATTTTTGATGATAATCTCAATTGTAGGAAAGATGCATCCTAGGACATGTTTATCAAATGTTTTTACTTTGACTAATTATTTAATAGGTTGTTGATACTGGTGCAAGAGCACCTTGTTCACAAAATGCCTTCAAAAGGAATAATTGCAAAAATTCAATTTTTAACTGTAAAACCTTATGAAAAGGTCATGTAATGGTCAATTCATGTGTATTTTAGTCATTTAAATGGTCAAAAAATTAAATTTTGTAAAAATATCAAAAATATGCAAAAAGATGTAGAAGTGAGAAAAAAACAAGAAATTGGAAAATACAAAAAAAAATAGAAGATGAAGAGTCTCTGTGGAGAAATTGAAGGAATAGGTCATTGAAAGAAGTTGAAAAGGTATTTATGGGTTGGGGAAATGTCTATAAAAGTAGTTGTAAGGCAGGAAAGTGATATTCATTGTAATCTTGAAGAAATTCATTCAAAAAAAGTACCTCGTTGGCAATTTTAAGAGTTTCTTTCTACTATTCTTCAATTTGCATAGTTTGTATAGAAGTTTAAGGCTTTAAAGATTATTTTTCTTTATAGGAAAGAGAGTTAACATTAATTTAGAACCAATTGGGAGAGATTTGATTGAGCAAATAAATTGTTTGAGTGCATTCTTTGTAGTTCGGTCTGTAATCTTAGAATAGGAGTTTTGAGAGTCTTTTAGGGAAATATTCCTCCATCCCATCGATGTAGGTTTAGTTGGTTGATGGTGTATATAGAATAGAGTCTTATTGTTATGTAAATTTTGTGTGTGGATTAATAAATATAGGGGAAGGAGAGATTTCAATATGAATGTTGTTGTCTTGATAGAAAAATAGTGTTTTTCCTCACAAAAAGCATGGCACCAAGTGGTGTTTTGAAGAAAATGAAGAATATGAGGATTCATGAAGGCTTAAATAGAGTATGTAGACATATGTACACATTTTTTAAACTGGGGGGAAGAATGTAAAGGTTTGGTGTATTCTTTTCTAACAAACCCTTGTTGGTTAAAGCTTGTTTTGGGGGAAAAGCAGGGTTTTGAAGAAGAGTGATAAATTGAACTTTTCCATTCCTAAAAGTTGATAAATATTGAGTTTTGAGATGGGTTAAAGGAATTTTTGAGGTCATTTGGAAATTTGGTGGTGATTAAAGACTACTTCATTTGTAAATTTGACCTACTTAAGGGCTGAAAATGTGAGACAATTAATTGTTTTGTTAGTCTTTTCAAAGCAATGTTATTGGTTGTTTAGATATGTTATTAAATTCCCAAATGGGTCCCTAAAATAGTAAATTTTCTGATGCGAATCATTGGGGATAGAACGGTATACCCATTTTTGTCAAGTTGCTATGCTACTAGAAATGTGGCCTTTGAATGCTAGAAAATGAGATTTTGGTGGAAGAGTGATGTAAGAGATTTATTTTGTTGTATCTACCAAGGTAATGATATTAGAAGTGCATTGATGGTTTGGGAAGGGTGTTGGAACCAAATTTTTTGTTTGGTGTATTTGTACAATGTGATATCATGGTGACTTGAATGTGCAAGAAAGGGTGTTTAACTACAAAGAATAAGAAATATAAAGGTTTCAGTGCCTGGTAAGAGTATTTCAATCTAAAACATGATGAATATTGTGTCTTAGAGGTTTGATAATTTTTTGTAGCAAGAAATCATGGTTTGCTGACTTTTTTCCTTGTACAGTGAGTTACAAAGTATGGATTGTTTTCTGAGATTTTGTTGAGGATTTTGTTTGTTTTCAGTCAATTTGATGAATATGAATTTGTGTTTAAGTCTAATTAAGATGTAGAGCCAAGTTTTGATGTTCTATGGGTTTGTATAATTGAAGAATCAAGGGAAATTGTATGATATTTTGATGAAAAGATTAGTGAATCAAAGGTACTTGTTCACTTTGATATTCTCCAATTGTGTTTTGGACAAAAGTTCCCTCGATGTATGGTGTTTTGGTATATGCTCTTGCATCAATTGGTATTAGAGCTAGTTGATTCTGATAAGTTGGTTAATTTTTTTTTGATGTTGAGTTGTTGAGTTTGGTTGGAGGTGCTTGATCCATCTAAGATGTAGAGAGAAGTTGTGATTTTGTGTGAGTTTGTGTAGGTTGAGAAGATACCTTGGTTGCTGCCAAGAAAAGGCAAAAGAAAGTTGAGAGAAGTTGGAAGCAAGGAGGAACTTGATTGGTTTGCTAATTTGTGTGGTGAAGCAATAAGGAGGATGAATACCTATCTAAAAAAGCACTTGAGGTTGTAACCATTGAAGAGTACTTCACTGATGGGAGTAGATGAGAAGATGACGACAAGTTGGTCAGAGATGGTCAAGGATGAATTGTGAAGAAAAGAGGAAGATTGCTTGGAAAAAAAAAAGTGGTGAAAGGGAAGTCCTATGTCCTTTTGAGGGAGAAAAGTGATTGTGAACCCGAGAACAAAAAGAGAAAGGCAAGAGGCAAGAGAATACAAAGATGAAGATAGATGGCAAAGACAAAGTGAAGATGGGGATGAAGACAAAATTGAAGGCAAACACAAAGACAAGTACAAGATTCAGAGAGTAAAGAAGAAGAAATAGTCCAAGGTAGATTTGAATTTATTTTTTTAGGTACAAGAAAATTTGATACAATATGTTTCCAAGGGACTTGGAAATTTTTTGTTGGTTGGTTGTATGGTGCAGGAGCACCTTGTTCACAAAATGCCATTAAAAGGCATAATTGCAAAATTTCAATTTTTAACTGTAAAACCTTATGAAAAGGTCATGTAATGGTCAATTCATATGTATTTGAGTTATTTAGAAGGTCAAAAAATGAAAGTTTGTAAAAATATCAAAAATATACAAAAAGATGCAAAATTGAGAAAAAAACAAGAAATTGTAAAATGCAAAAAGATTAGAAGATGAAGAGTCTTTGTGGAGAAATTTAAGGGATAGGTCATTGAAATAAGTTGAAAAGGTAGTTATGGATTGGGGAAACGTCTATAAAATAAGTTGTAAGGCAGGAAAGTGATATTCATTGTAATCTTGAAGAAATCCATTCAATAAAAGTACCCCGTTAGTAATTTTTAGAGTTTATTTATGCTATTCTTCAATTTGCATAGTCTATACAAAATTTTAAGGCTTTAAAGATTATTTTTCTTGATAGGACAGAGAGTTATAATTTTTTTAGAATCAACTGGGAGAGATTTTATTAAATAAAGTAACCGTTTGAGTGCATTCTTTGTAGTTCGGTCCATAATCTTAGAATGGGTTTTGAGAGTCTTTTAGGGAAATATTCCTCTATCCCATCGATGTAGGTTTAGTTGGTTAATGGGATGGATAGAATATATTATTCTTGTTATGTAAATTTTGTGTGTTGATTAATAAATGTATGGGAAGGCGAGATTACAATATGAATGTTGTTGTTGTGACAGAAAAATAGTGTTTTTCCTCACAAAAGGCACGGCACCAAGTTGTGTTTTTAAGAAAATGAAGCATAGGAGGATTGGTGGAGGCTTTAACAGAGTATACAAACATATTTACACATTTTTTAAATTGGGGCAAAGCATGTAAAGGTTTGGTGTATGCTTTTCTAACAAACCCTTGTTGGTTAAAGCTTATTTTGGGAAAAACATAGGGTTTTGAAGAACAAAGATAAATTGAAAATTTCCATTCCTAAAAGTTGATAAATCCTAAGTTTTGAGATGGGTTAAAGGACTATTTTAGGTCATTTGGAAATTTGGTGGTGATTAAAAACTACTTCATTTGTAAATTTGACCTATTTAAGGGCTAAAAATGTGAGACAATTAATTATTTTTTTAATCTTTTCAAATAAATGTTATCGGATGTTGAGACATGTTATTAAATTCCAAAATGGGTCCCTAAAACAACAGATTTTCTGATGTGAATCATTGGGGATAGAACGGTATACCCGTTTTTGTCAAGTTGCTATGCTACTAGAAATGTGGCCTTTGAATGCTAGACAATGAGATTCTGGTGCAACAGTGATGTAAGAGATTTATTTTTTGTTGTATCTTCCAAGGTAATGATATTAGAAGTGCATTGATGGTTTGTGAAAGGTGTTGGAACCAAAATTTTCATTTGGTGTATTTGTACAATGTGATATCATGGTGACTTGAATGTGCAAGAAAGGGTGTTTAACTCCAAAGAATAAGAAATATGAAGGTTTCAATGCTTGGTAAGTGTATTTTAGTCTAAAAAATGTTTAGTACTATGTCTTGGAGGTTTGATAATTGGTTTGTAGCAAGAAAGAATAGTTTTCTCACTTTTTTCCTTGTAGAGTGAGTTGTAAAGTATGAATTGTTTTCAAAGATTTTTCTCAAGATTTTGTTTGTTTTCAATCAATTTGATGAAGATGGATCTGTGTTTAAGTCAAATTTAAATATGTAGAGCCAAGTTGTGATGTTCTATGGGTTTGTAGAATTGAAGAATCAAGGGAGATTGTATGATATTTTGATGAAAAGATTAGTGAATCAAAGATACTTGTTCAGTTTGATCTTCAATTGTGTTTGGGAAAAAATTTCCCTAGATGTATGGTGTTTTGGTAGATGCTCTTGCATTAGATACAAACATTACCAACTTATTTACTCATGATCAAGAACTTATATATTTTACATTTAGGTTCACACTTCTCAAATTGCCACTTGTTTCCACTTGTTTTACCAAAGGTTGAAAGTGACGATCAATTTATTATGGATGGAAATTTATTGCAAGTGAAAGAAAAATGGGATGGGTGGTTTTGGAATTTTTGGAATATTTCAATGTTTTTGAGGCTATTTTTTATCTTTTCATATGTATGTGAATAATTAGCTTTTCAGGTTATTTGAGGTTGTTTAGAATTTTTTGAATGTTTTCCAATGTTTTGGGTTTTTTCAAGTTTTTCAAATGTTTTTGTATTTTTTGAGATTTAGAAAAAGACCAATACCTAAGGGGAAAATAATCTAGCATCTCGTGGGATCATTAGTGATGGCCTTTCCTACATTATACATGCAAATAAAATGTAGTTCGATTGAATCTGACCAGTAATAATTTATTGATGAGATATGAACATTTGATGGACTGCTAGTTTATTGTGACAAACTCCTAAAGGACTAAACTAATGCCTAGGGGGTACATCTATGATGTTCTTGCCTACATCCAAGCTCAAAGACAAAGTAGTTCAACAACCATGTTTTTGATTATTTGACTTTTGGAACTATTTAGGGATTTTGATATGATTTGAATGTTTTGGAATTTTTGACTATACAACTTTTTAGATGTTTTTGGATTTTGGCTATATAATATTTTTATTTTTTTGGATTTTTTAATGACTTTTCAAGTGTTTTTGGATTTTGGTGATTTTCAAATATTTTTGGATTTTTTGAAATAACCTTAAAGGGATATAGAAGAACTTGATCCGATGCATGTATAGAAAAATACCCCTAGTGTGATGCGATAGAATACCTTAGTATAGGTAGGACAATTTGACCTTAGGGATGTGACAAGTAGTACTAAATGGGAATATGATACTTACGTAATATCATACTATGATACAGACGTGGATGACTGATGGAATAAATAGGATAATAGGATGAAGGATGAATGCGATGGGTAGTGAAGCAGAATAAGCCAAAGATTCAATGATGGATGGATAGTGCTTATTTATGCAAGGTGCTTATTTTCTAGGTTTTCACCAAGGTACTTTCCCAAAGCACCACCAAAGTGGTTTTCACTAGAGGATGATTTTTTCTTTACTATTTTCAATCCTTTTCTCTTGTTGGATTTTGTTATTTTTTTATTTTTTTTGGATTTTCCAGATTTATACCCTTCAAGCCCAGGCATAAAAATTCTTGAGGTGTGCATTGTTGATAGGTTCCTACAAGGGTTCTCCTTCAAGTGTTGACAACCGATATGCTCCCAAACTATAACTAGTTGTGATGAAAAACAATCCTAACCAATTTGGCTCAAACTTTCCTTTTCTATCTAGATCGAGCATGTTCTTCTAATTCTCATTTAGTACAAGATCTCCCACTTGGAAGGATTTTTTTTATTTTCTTATTATAGGTCCTTTTGATTCAATTTTCATAAGCCTACAAATGATTCAAAGCATCAAGACGATGATCATTCAACAACTCTAGCTTGTTCAATTAAGACACCTTGTATTCTTCATTAGTAATTAGATTTTATAGTGAGATTCTCAACAATGGGAGCTCAAGCTCAATGGGCAGGATAGCCTTAATTCCATAAACTATGGAAAAGGGTGTGGAACTAGTAGGTGTGTAGATACTATTTCTATAGGCCCATAACACGAGGTTTAATTGTAGATTCTATTCACAACTAGATTCATTGACCATTTTCTTGAGGATTTTCAGGGTGGTATTTTTCAAAGCCTCAACTTGACCATTGCCTTAGGGATAGTATGGGGTAGAGAACCAATGTTGGATATTGAACCTTTGGCATGACTCACATACATCCTAATTTTTGAAAGGTGTTCCATTTTCTGAGATAAGGATTTGTGGAACATCTTAGCGACAAATAAGGTAGTTCAAGATGAATTTAGAGATTTGTTTTCCCATGATGTAGGTCATAGGGATCACTTCAACCCACTTTGTAAAATACTTAGTGATTTTAATTATAAACTTGTGATCATTAGATGAGGTATGAGTGATCTTTCCTTTGAGGTTGAGTCCCCATTGTCAGAAAGGCCAAGGTATAACAATTGGTTGGAGTTCTTGAGTCGTTGGATGGATAAGGTCCCCATATTGTTGACACTACATGCATTTATTTACATATTAATGAGCTTCCCATTCCATGGTACGCTAGTAATACCTTGTCCTCAATAGTTTCTTAGCTAAGGTCATACCACTTGAATGCGATCCACAAATACCTTCATGTACATTCAATATAGTCAAAGCTTCCTCTTGGTTAAGACATCATAATAATGTCCCTTCAAGACTTCAATGGTAAAGGGTATCACCTCGGATAAAAAATTGAGATGCTTTATTAAAAAAGGGCTTCTTAAGATTTGGATTAATGTCAGATGGAAGGATACCTCTATGTAGGTATGTGAAGATGTCATGATACTAGGGGGAATTGAGGCCAATGATTTTACATACAAATTTAGATTTTTTGTACCTTGAATGTTGGTATGAGAAGTTGTTTGATGAGGAATTCACATTTAAGAATGTTATGCAACATGTCTAACAAGAACCCAATGGTTACCATAGCATCAATTGCTTAGTTGTTAACATGAGGTATTTTTTGAAATATGATGTCAATGAAGAAATATTTGAGACTCTCCACCATTTTTTGTATGGTGTGAGATTATCATCCTTTGTTTGATAATAATCATTGACTTAATTTATAATCATTTTTTAATCTCTGTAGACCTTCAATTCCTATATTTTCTACTATATCACAATTCTCAATCCTATTATAAGAGATTCATACGCGACGATGTTATTGGTGCATGGGAAAGATAGCCAATATGACTTAGGAATACAATCATCTTGTGGGGTGATGGAGAGAATTCTTGGTATAGATATGTGTTGTGAATGTGACCCATCAAAGTACATTTTTCACTGATCCAATATGTTGAGGACAAATATTGACTCTTTAGGAAATTTAGATACCAATGGATTCTTTGAATAGATAGGTGCCTCAGTCAATTTATCTATGATGACCTACCCCTTGATAGCCTTCAAATATACATACTATATATCAAACTCTATTAGGATCATCACCCACTTAGCCATTCGTCCAGTGAGAGTTTACTTGGATAAAAAATATTTCAATTTATCAATCTTAGCGATGAGCTTTATTTGGTGTGAAAGAATGTAGCATATAAATTTCTATGAGGCAAAGACTATTGCTGAGAAATTTTTTTCAATGGGTGAGTAATTCATATTGTATCCAACCAAATTCCTCATGATATAGTGAATTGCTCTCTCCTTCCCTATTTCATAATGCTAATAAAGAAGAGCCCACAAAGCTGCTAATATAGCCAAGATATACAATATAAAAGGTTTATTCAGTATTGGTGGCATAAGGATAGGAGGTGTTAATAGATAATATTTGATTTGTCAGAATTCTTTGTCACATTTCTCATCCCATTTGTATGTTATCCCCTTGTGAAGAAGGTGAGAAAATGGATGAATCTTATTTTCCAACTGTTCTATAAATCTATTAATGGACTGCAATCTCCCCTATAAACCTCACATTTTCTTCAATTTTTTTGGTTGCTCCATATCCATAATTTATTTGACCTTGGGTATATCTATCTCAATTCCTCTCCATCACACTATGTACCCTAGGAGTTTTCCTGATGTGACACCAAAGACACACTTTTTTGGATTTGGCTGCACCTTGTACTCTTCGAGTTTGTCAAAGATTGGTCCTACTACTTCTATATGCTCCTTCACCATTCTTGACTAATGGCTAAAAAAATTTCCACATACTTTTCAACAATTTTATGGTTCATGTCATGAAAGATCAATGTCATTTCACTCAAATAAGTAGCTCCGCAATTCTTCAACCCAAATGGCATCATATTCTAGTAATAGGTTCCCCAAAGACATGTAAATGTTTTGTCTTCCTTGGAAATCATGATCTGGTTGTATCTTGAGAATCCATCCATAAGTGATAGAATCACATGTCCAACACTCAAATCTAAAACAAGGTTAGTGTAGGATCATGGGGGTCCAAAATAGGCCCTTAAGTGGCAATGAAAATTGAAAAAAATAGAGATAGGCAACTTGACATAAATATTTGAGTACCTGTTATTAAGATAATTTGAAAAATATGTAAGAATTTTTTTTTTAGAAAATTGAATGTAGTTTCTAATATAATAGTCCTCTTTTGGAAGAAATTAAATCTATTTGGTAAAATTTTGAAGTTTCAATATAGTAGTACTAAAGTTTTAGGAAAAAAATAAAAAGGAGGTGTATGTCTGACCAACCTAAGTACAAGAAAAAATGATATATTTTTGAAACTTTCAATATAATTAGAGGACACATGCTTGGATGTGCCACACTTTTTTTATAATATTTTATGCTAGTAAATATTTTTTTATTTATTTTTGGTGAATTGCTATTAGAGAGGATAAAACTCTTTCTATTAGTTTGAAGCTTTGAGTTACATTTCCAATTGCTTTGATCCCAAATTACATAATTTATAATTCTTAGAAGATATTAGTGTCATAGCATGCTTTTGTTTTGAAGGTGGTTTCCTAATTTTCACCTCTGTCCATTCTTGTACAATTTCAGGGGGGTCTCCTCTGATTGGCCAGATAGAATGTTACCATCTATGCCTAACAACGATGTAGCTGCTATCACAGAACCTTCACTTCCTTTGGAGAACATTGTAGACCTTTTTTCCTTTGCAGGCGAGATGGAAGTACGTTCCTCAAGAGGAGGAAAGGAGGAAGGAGTTATTTTTTTTGGAGTAACTGAAGATTGTATAGAGCCTTTGGGGGGATTAGGGGGAATAGTATAGTGTTGAGATTCAACCCCAATCCACCATGACAATTTAAGATTCCTCATATATCAATGCTTTTGACTTTGGGAAGAAACATGTTCTGTTGAGAAACATTTCCTGCACTTGAAAGTGATTTTTTTGTAGTCAATCAGTTGTCTTCAACATCTATTCCCCACTCTCAACACAATCTTTGCAAAAAGACCATTATCAAATTCCATTTCAACATAGATCCGAGCACATGTAGAATTTTGATAATTGATGGTTTCTTTAGAAGAGAAGTGATACCTTCCAAGGCTATTACCAATATCCCACAAGCAATCTAGTTCCCAAAACTGAATAGGAAGATATGGAAGTCTTACCCACAAAAAGCAGAGGAGAAAATTTATGTACGTGGGCCAAAATATGGAAACCATGGTTTCATGCACAAAAGTCACCTTGATAGAACCAGGGGCTATTTTCAAGTACCAACTCTTTATCTTCTTTGAAATCAAACTCTAAAATAAAGAATCCCTTTGCACATGGGAAAATGTTGACTTCTTCATCCATGAAATCCTTCCCTTTTTTAAAAATCCAAGCGTGGAAATTACAAAGTTTTGGCCAAGTCTTCATGAACCTATAGATCAAAGCATGATTAGACAAAAATCCCTCCTTGTCCAAAGCCAAATTTTCCAAAAAAACTTCTAGTATTTTTTATGAGAGACAGAAAGGAAAAAGTGGACAAAAATTGGCAGAGGCATCATTTGCAACAACATTGGCATTTTGTGATTCACCTGCACTAGACACTTCTGACAAGTTGTACCCTAATCCTTGAGAGTCAAGGTTACTCGAGTGCCCATACTAAAAATGAGAGGCCCTAACTACCTTTTCATAACTCAAACCATGAGCCCCTTCATTTATAGACACCTGGTGATTTTTATTTTTCCATATGGGATGGCTATCAGATTTTATGCATTTAGAAACATCCCTTATTGCATGCAGAAAGGAATCACAGCCTTTCCACTAGCGCGTACCCTGGTAGGAAGTAGTGAAACATTCTTGAGATCCCTTACTTCAATTCACAAAAACCCTCAAGCAGTCATGCATGCCATCCCTGCGTGAGGTATCTTTGTGAATTGTTAATCTTCTAGTAAATAATTAGTTATGAAATTTTTATTAGAATTTTTTAAAAAATATTAAAATTTATTTTTTCTGACCACCATATAACTTGGTAAAAAAATTATTGAAATATTTTTTTCTCTTTTTATCCTATAGTATGGGAAGCATATAATGTGTTGCATCTTTCAAATTCAAAAAATTTAAAATCATTTAAGAATTATAATTTTTTTCAATCAACCTATCAATCAAGAAACTAGGTAGAATTCATGTAGAAAATCAATAATAATCATCTATTTAATTCCAAAAACTTCATGTTTTATATTGGTGGAAAGATAAAAATTTTATCAATAAACCCTTTTCATTTCATCAAATTTGGATAAAAAAATATTGTCAGCCACTTTTGGGTCATATTTCCACTTTTTGGACCCCTATGATCCTATACTCACCCAATGATATTGATGTTTGAAAGAGGAAAGTCATGTTTGGGACATTCTTTTCTTAAATCTTTGAATTCAATACATATTATGATGCCCCCAATGGGTTTTGAGACTGGCACTAGGTTTGAAAGTCACTCAAGATAGTCTATTGGTTGGATAAATCCCACATGAAGAATTTTCTACAATTTCAGTTTAACCAACAATGCTATATGTGGATGCATTTTCTCAGCTCCTGCTTTATTATTTTAGCATTAGGATAGATTGCTATATGGTGGAAAGCCACTTTAGGATCAAGGATAGGAATATCTATATAGGACCATGCAAAGTTTTCCTTTTTCTCTTTTAAGAAGGATTCCAAGTTAGTTTTCTCTTCATCCTATTAGAACTGTAAAATTTTGAAAATTTTACAGTTATTTATACTGATGAGTCAACAAAATGGTCCTCACCAAAAATAATATTTTCTCTTCTTCATAATATTTTTACCTTTATTTTTCCATGTGGTCCCATAGTTTCCATCGAGTCATGCATATTTCACTACATAATCCATATCGGCAAGAGAAGGAAAGGGTCTCCCCGATGTATAATGATTTTTCTACTAATGTATACTTGTTGCAGACTATCGATGGGACTTCAATAAGGTCACACTGATCAGAATTTATACTTAAACACTTATCGGCAGAACACATCTATTGTCTCCGCAATAGAGATGTCATATCGGCAGGAGTGTTGTTATTAGAGTGAGTCATAGCGAACTCACATATGTCTCATTGACTAATGCATGAAGTAATGTATCGGCCAAAGAAAAGACTATCGTAGTAATGTCTTACCAAAAGCATCAGGTCTTGCCAATAAAGCTCAAAAGGATTCTATCAGAAGTCTATCGAGAGGAAGTCACATAGTCTTGCTGACTCCAATTGTCACACCAATAAAGATAGGCTTCAGAAAGAGTAAGGGTCATCGATATGAGTTTCACCGAAGTATGAAAGTTACATCGATTGAATACTTTGGGGAGAGTTTCACTGAATTGAATAATCTGGAGAAACGGGTTCAGCAAGACATTTTGGCATTGGCAGGAGTCTTTTCAAAGATTCAAGGTCTTGCCAATGGAATTTATTTCATCGGTAAGATTCATTTCATCGGTGAGAAACTTGAAGGTCATGCCAAAATGTGGTTTCATCAATGAAAAGGTGGTTATGTCTCAACAACCAAAAAATTACCACGGAGTGCATCTCAGTAAGACACAATGAGGTCTATGAAACATCTCCTTGACTCGGGATTGTCACAACGACATATAAAACTAAAGCGATACTTATCGATGAGACTTGAAGGTTTTGGGGAGACTACAATATGTTTTGGAAAAAGGTCTAATGAACGTTACAAAAAAGATTTCACCCCATATTTTAATTTTTCTCACCGACAAGACATCTGATGTGATAGTGCAGGTTTCAAATAACTCTTCATTTGTGCTTCTGCTAACACATTAATGGTGTGACAGATATAACAAGGAAAATCTAACCCAATGCATCAGTTTCAAATTAATAGCACAGGAGCCAAACAAAGCAAATGGAGCTAGGGAATTATTTCATTCTAAAAACATCGATCAAATACAAGAAGTTTTCACATTTCAATTCCTCTGGTTTTAATTATTGTCACTTTGAAGAAATGGAGTCCCCTAGTTCTAGAAAAGTTAAAAGTAGCAAATAGGGTGAATGTAGTCATCCAAAAGGAAAAAAATAGAAAAATGAGACAAAACATGAGGGAACTAAACAAAGATTAAACGAGGACCTCATTGATCAATTTCCCAGCTCAGGGCCTAAAGCTAGAAGGTTTGCACAACTTAGGGAAGAAGTTGATAAAATAGATGATAAATTCAAATTCATAGGTGAGGTCTAGACTACCATAAGGGGGTATGAGTTGTTTAATTTCCATTATCATAGGAGAAGCCATTTTGAACCAGTATGCAATCCATGGAAACTCAACTTAGGAAAACTAGTGTGCTCTAATGTATTTGTAAATGCCAAACTAGTAAAATTATTAGCTGATCACTATGACCCAAAGCACAAGGCTATATGTGACCCATCTAGAAAACCACAGATATATTTTTCAAAGGAGGCAATTGGGGAAGTTTTTAATTTGTAAGGGTTTTACAATGAGGAGATCATATACGAGGAATTGGAGAAGGAATTATCAAGAATGGATATGATTTACAAGGGTTGCAGGCTGCCAATTCACCTGACTAAGTAGGATGGCAAGCCGGTTCCTTTACAGGATGGTGATGGATGTCCTTATGATGTGGAATTGTTTGAACCTTATATGAAATACACCTACTTCTCAGTATGCCAGGTGTTGGGAGTGGATGCCCCAAAATATATGTCAATTGTGCCAATGATTATCACAGCAGATATCCAGTACCACAATTTTAGGTAATTTGACTATGCCTCGTACATTTCTAAGGGGCTTGACTCAGGATTAATGGCTATCAAGGGTGGCTCATCTACTCTTCGTCTCGGGCATTACTCACTATTGATGCACATGGTGTTATACTTTGGACAAGAGTTTGGAGTCTGGCCTCCAAAGATGATAATTTCTCAAATTAGTAAATATGGTGAAGTATTACCAGTTCAGTTGCGGACTGCTATTTGGGATAACAGGTTTTCCAATGCTAGTTTCATTCATTTTGAAGAATATTTCATGAAAAAATAGTATAGATTGTACAATTATCCTTGTAATTATTCATTATCTAATGAGATAAAGAGATTTCTTCAGCCAAAGGATTTCAGTGGGCCATTTGATCATAATTGGGGAGATTGGTACTGCTTGGATGGAGCTACCATGAGTAGAATTTATGGGTTTGAGGATGCCCCTTTTATTTTTCCAAAAACTGTCCCAAATAGGATTGCATATCTGGAGATTGTCAGGCAGATGGATTACTATAGTGTAATGAATTTCAGCTCTTTTGGGAAGTAGGCCTTTATGCCTAGTACATTGTGCTTTGGTGATTTCACTGTGTTGGCCAAGGAAGGATACAATTTGATCCTTGATAAATTGTTGCATTATAACATGAAGAGAGGACCACCCAAAAAGAACTTTGACCCTGAAGGGTATATTAATTCTTCCAAAGTGAAGATAAACTTTGGAGGGTATCAACATGTGCCCTATAACTTTGATGATATGATCTAAAATTTGGATGAAGAAGAAGCAAAGAAGGTGGTTGAAAGGTATAATCAAGGATTGTAGGATGTAGAACAAGTGTCTTCTGGGGAAGAGACACCTAAGTATAATATGCCACTAGGCCAACCTAAAAAGGTATCCAGGTTGAGAACTCACCAGTATGTTTTCCCAATTAGGGAATTGAGTGTTGAAGAAAGTGGAGAAGTAGATGTAAGGAATATTGAGTATAGATCATTTGTTTCAGATGACGAGTTCATAAATTTCCCAAAGTTCAAAGCATTTTTGTACAAACAGAAAGGGAAAGAAATCAGGGATAAAGTTGATGATATTACTATGGGGAATGAAGAACAATTGCTAAGTGAATTGAGGAAGTGTGTAGATGAGGAAATGAAAAATATGAGCCCTAAAAAGGTGAGGAAAATGTTACAAAATGCTGGTGTCATGATTTTTCCTAGCTAGATCTCAATTCTGCCCTTGTCTTTGATAGTTTTTTAAGGGACAACAATGCTACACACAAGCTTGACAAAGAAAAGGTAACAGAATTGTATGTTGGATCCAAATACAATACTGATCAAGGATCATTGATGATTTGGGCCTTGTACCCACCCCATAGGAAGTCAGTAGTCATTGACACTAAAAAGGCTTTTGGACATGTCATGAATTTGAAGGTTGGGGAAGTTGATCCTGTGGCTACTGCAGAAATTGGAATTAATATTGCAAGACTGAAAAAAGTACAAATCTAGATGTTGATAAAAGAAAGGGAGATGTACAAAGCAAATAATGAAAGGATGTTGAGAGAGAATGACAGATTAAAATATTTTGTAGGTGTTACTATGAAGACACCTAGGATGTTTACTCAAGGCGAAAGTTCTCAGTTAAAAGATCTTTGGGAAGGATCAAGTGCTTACTCCCAAGGAAAATATGATGCACTTGTGGCAGTAATCAAGAAGAGGCTAGATGGTTTAACATCTTGGTTGAATAAGCTCTAGGGAAAATATTCTCATACACTTGCTTCATTGAAAGCACGATATTGGATGAGGCGAGCGAGTAGAATGAAAAGATGATAAAGATGGAGATTTCAATCCAGAATTTAATTGGAGATGTGGATACACATGAGCATCAGGATTATTTGGATCATCTAACTAAAATTCATTTTTGGCTAAACAGAGCTTAATTATCCTTTAATCTTTTGTTATGTAAACATATGACATTTCTGAAAGGATGTGTCCTTTCGTATTCTTGATGTATAAAATCTGTTTCAGAAATGAAATAGAGATATAAGCTATAGGATAGAAAGTAGGATAGAAAATATACAGAAGAATACAATGTTTCACCAATATGAGACTATATTGCATATTTAAAATCATGGAGATATCAATGGAGACGTTTTAATATGGTACAGTTATTTTGGGTATCAATTGTTTATTATGTTTGTTGAAAGCATTATCAAAGTTGTCTCCAATGTGGTGTTTTCTGGTTATTTAAATTGGTGTAACAAGTTTGTATCCATTTTTTCAGTGCACATTTGTTGTATCTGTATGGTCAATTGATTGGTTCTTTCCAGTAAATATTAAACCCTCTAAGTTGATCATAGTAATTGGAGAATGTCAGTTGGATCACTAAGAAGAACTTGGTAATCATAACCTTGCATGTTTATACAAGCTATAAACTAAATCATATGTTGAACAATTTGAATGCTTTCCAGAAAGAAGTACTTTTTTCAGATTTCTCTTGACTCCACATACTCTATAAGGTACTAGTCTCCATAGTTTCATCACTCAGTTTTATTCAATTATTTTTACATCTGTTAACTTAACATATTAGGATTTAGTTTTGAATAATGCTATACAATTTATAACAAATTTAATTTTCATTGTCCATTTGCATCTGCCATAGTGGAAAAAACATTGCAAGAGAGAAGATCATAAATCAAGTCTACCCAATTCATATAGGTACACCCGCCTAGGTCTAACAGCACCTGAAGAGTAGAAGGTCTAAGCCATTCGACCTTGTCTATTACCCTAATACGTACCAAGAGATTGGCAACCTCTTGAGGTAATCTTACCTACATTTTTGAGAGCTGAAAATTTGGTGACTCTATTGGGGAATACATTTAGAATTAAGGCCTTAATTATAGAGTCAGAAACCTTGAATAGACTTTGCTGGGAATAAGAAATATCAAACACTTTCTCACTTTTGAAAAATGAGTGGCAACTCCGACAAAAACATTGCAACATGAATGGAAGAAGATCTCAATATAGGGGAGGTCATATTGGAGCCCCTGTAGGCAGTAGTAAGTGAACACACAAGGATTATGTGGCTGATAAGGGTAAGAGGATCAATGAGGACATGTGTATAACGAACAAAGACAAAACAGTGAGACAACATTGTGAAACTTATGACCGGTATGAGACATGGAGAGATAACTCAAGTGCAGAACCTTGTACCCTAGAGGAACAAAGAAATACTTTCTATAATCCCTAAAAGCAACCAGAGTTTGATGCTCAACTTAAAGCAAAAGGACTCAAATATCAACATGAATGTGAACAAAGAATGGAGAATAATCAAAATGAGACCAATGAGGATACGGTACCTCAAGAAAATTATGAATCTTATAGTTATGAGGAAGTAAAAGCACAATTTGAATCTCAAAAAAAGGAGAGGGAAGAGTAGGAAAAGGCCCAGATGATACAAGAAATGAGAGAATTCAAATTGCATAAAGCTCAAAACATTACTCAGATAGCTGGTTGTCCCCCAAAGTATGTGCCACCTCATAAGCAGGTTAATCATGGTGCAGGGCCTTCTGATCCACCAAGGATTCCTCACCATCAAGTAGGGAATGAATACAGAAAACCAAATCATCCACCTCATATTCCCACACAATATACAAATATGCAGCCACCTCATAATCAACATTATGCGCCACATCATTATACACAATTCAATAATCTAATGTACCAATATTAGTATCCACCCAACCCTCCCCCTCACTAGTACACAACAATGATCAGACAATTTGACTTAGCAGGGTTCCAATTATACCCTTACCCTATGGATGGCAGTTGGAGAGGTCTGGTACCTAAGTTTATAGGGAGTAGTGCAATTTCTACTGAAGATCATTTAAGAAGTTTCAATGCCTTCATTCAAGATTTGGATGTACCTTATGAAGATTTACATATGAGGTTATTCATGATGTTGCTTACTAAAGAAGCTAGAGATTGGTTCAACAGCTTAACAACAGCCTCTATTGATTCTCTCCAAATATTTCAGGACCGATTCCTCAAGCAATATGGGAATCAAAGTACACCCAATGCTGCTCTTCATGAATTGATGCGAATTTAGATAAATCAGAATGACTCAATTTATGATTTCAACCAAAGATTCAATAAACTGTAGAATAAAATTCCTCCTAGATCAAAATTACTAGACTCTATAGCATTGAGTGTTTAATTGAATGCATTTGATCCAAAAATAGGGTACAAATTAAGAAATAGGTTCTCAAGAGATTTGGCTGAAGCCCAAAAGACAACATTAACAATTGAAAACAATAGGAGGGCTTCTAGGATAATTGATAAAAGAAAGAACTCTAGGGCTCCTTAGCAAAACAATAATTATCAACATAAATAGGAGAACACATACAATAATGAAAGGCCTCAGTTGCATGACATGCCTTATAATACAAATTGGAAGGATGGAAAACCTATAACTAATAGGCCTAGAAGCAAAGAAACTCCTGATCCACTGAGGAAGAAGGGAACCTATATGGTGAATAAAAATTATTTCTGTGAAGTTTGTGATAAGCCACATTCCACAGATTATTGTGTTGTAGCACAAAGAATGCAAGAAGAAGGAATGTTGATGGGAAACAGTGGAGAAGATCACACAGTATATTTGACTACAAATACTTTTCACCATATTGAGGAGAGGTACTCATCTCTAGAGGATGAAGGTTATGAGTATGATGTTTCAAATCAGAAATACAATGTCCATATGGCTAAACAGTGGGTCCTTTCTAACTTTGAAGAAGATTATACAGAGCCACAGTCTATTGAAATACCTACTCAATGTAGTATGAAGAAACTTACTGAAGAGGAGATAGAGAGATTAACTATTGCTGTAGTTGAAGAAGCAAAGAGTAAGTACTGGTTGAGAAATAGGACAGTGAATGAGAAGGAAGGTGTCCGCAGGGGAATTTTTATGAAAGATCAAAAGGTGACACAAGGAGTCTCGAAGAAAATAGAAAATAAACAACATGACAAAAATGAACACAAGCCTATCAAAAAGGAAGAAGTGAAGAAATTACACAAAGAAATGCAAAATATTGATCAGCCAAGTAAAGAGAAAAGGAAGAAAACAAAGGAGAAACGTCAGAACAAAAGAAAATGGTTAAGGCAGAGGGTTCTTCTTTTGACTTCACTCAGGATTTATCTTAGGTAAATATGTCTGTTCCACTTCTTGAGATGATGAAAATTAAGGAATACAGAGAGAGTATTGTTCAATTAATAACAAATGGGAGTGAAAAACACATAAATTCTAAAAGCAAGATGGCCACTAAAACTGTTAATAAGCAAGAGAATGTGAATATCCCAGAGGTGTGCCTTAATAATGCATTTCCCCCACAAGTTGATCATTTTTTCACTACATTACTCATAAATAACAAACTACCGAGGAATTGCATGATAGACTCTGGTGCTGCTATAAATATCATGCCAGTAGGAGTTATGAAACAGCTTGGCATGTGGGTGGATACCAATGGAGGAAAATGCTATGCAATGGATAACCGACCTATTCCTATGGTGAGTATAATGAAAGATGTTTAAGTCAAGCTTGTTGCTTATCCTCAAGTGGCTTATAACATTGATATAATAGTAATTGACACCCCTCCACAATTTGGGATGCTTCTATCAAGACAGTGGACAGCAGCAGTTGGTGGAAATTTTTAGTTTGATCGGTCTTATGCAACTATTCTAGTAAATGGTTAGGAAGTGAAGTTATACAAGGAGCCAAGAATGAACCAAGTTGTCGATTGTCTACCACAAGATCAAATCAATTGTTTCTGTGATGTTGAACTTGGAAGTTTTAAGACAGAACCAACCTAGCCGGAATTAACCAATAGTGATCCAATTGAGAAGCATGCTACACAAAACTAAATAGTGTGTGGAAGATGCACTTTGATGGAGCCTACAGCTAGGAAGGTAATGGAGTAGGGATAATATTTGTTTCACCTGAAGGTGTTACATTTAAGTATTCATTTTTGTTAACATTTGAATGTACAAACAATGTAGCAGAGTATGAAGCTTTGTTAACAGGTTTGAATATAGCTATGAAACACAAAATCAAGTTGTTGGCTGTCTTAGGGGATTCTGAGTTGGTGGTATCACAAATTAAGTCAAAGTATGCAGCAAAGCACAAAAGACTAAAACAATACAAGAATGTTGTATGGGACACAATTGAGTGGATTGATAGATCAAAGAACATAATGGCTGATTTTTTAGCAAATGTGGTGTTGAAAAGAGATGATATTACATTGGCTAGGATATCACAAATTGAGTTCAAGACAAGGCCTATTGTGTCTGATAACATATACAGTTGGCAGGTCTTTAATGATGATACTGATCTTTTGAAATTCCTCCACTATATAGATCAGTATGAAGCCCAAGAAATTGACTTCAATGCCTTTGTTGAAGAAATGGATGGGAAGCAGATGATATTTGGGAAAGAGATCTTACAACTTAAAAAAAATAAGCTTCCTAAAGGGTTGGAGGCATTGGAGAGGGTGTGTGATGGAAATGATTGGTCTCTCATGAAACAAGCACCAGTAAAAAGAGAGAACATTCAAGAGATTAACTTGGGAACTGAAATGGAACCAAGAAAGGTGTACATAGGGAAAAAGATAATCCCTACAATTAGAAAAATACTGATAGAGTTGCTGAGAAAATATAAACATGTGTTTGCTTGGTCTTATGAAGATCTAAAAGCATACAGGGAAGATTTGTTTCAGCATGAAATACCATTGAAACCAGATGCTAAGCCATTCAGACAAAAGCAAAGACCCATAAATCCAACATTGGAGCTTAAAATGCAAGAAGAATTGGCAAAGCTCAGAGATGGAGGAATCATTAAACCTATCAGGCATTCAACGTGGGTCTCAAATTTGGTCCCTGTGAGAAAGAAGAATGGAGATATCAAGCTATGTGTATATTTCAGAAATATAAACATGGCATCCCTCAAATATAATTATCCTTTACCCAATATGGAGGCTATATTGCATAAGGTAACAGGATGTGAACTGTTGTCTATGATGGATGGGTTTTCACGGTATAACCAGGTTAAGGTCAAAGAATTTGAGCTATATAAGACAACATTTACAACCCCTTGGGGAATGTATGTATACATAAGAATTCCATTTGGTCTCACTAATTTAGGAGCAACCTTCCAAAGAGCTATGGATGTGGCATTTGCAGATTTGATCAATGTTATCATGGTGGTGTATTAGGATGACCTCACTGCTTACTCAAAGAAGGTTGAAGATCATGTACAACATTTGGAGAAGGTATTTATTAAATCCTTAGAATATGGTATCAGCTTGAACCCTAAGAAGTGTTATTTTGCAGTCACAGAAGGTAAGCTCTTGGGACATATTGTTTCAAAGGAAGGGATTATGATAGATCCTGAAAGGGTTAAGGCCATTGATAAAATTGATATCCCTAAAACTGTTAAGGCAATACAATCATTCTTTGGACAGATTAATTTTGTTAGGAGATTTGTTTCTAACTTTGTTGAGATCATTAAACCCATATCAAAATGGTTGAAGAAAGGACAAAAATGGAATGGACTACTAAGGCCTTAGAAGCTTTTATATCCACCAAAAGGGCTATCAAGGAAGCTCTTGTCCTTAAATCTCTAGATTTTGCAAATCCTTTTTAGATATTTTCATTCGCTTCAATGCACACTATTGTTGTTGTTATGTTACAAAAGAATGAAGAAGGTCATGAATAGCCTGTGTATTTCTTTAGTAAATCATTACAGGGGTTAGAACTAAAGTATGATATAATGGAAAAACAAGCATTCGCATTAGTAAAAGTTACAAAAGCTTTCAGGTCATATCTTGTTGGAGCAAAGGTGATTGATTATGTACCTCATGCAACTGTCAAGGATATTCTGACATAGTTTGAAGTAACAGGAAAAAGATGTAGATGGATTAACAAAATCCAAGAGTTTGACATGGAGATACAAATTACTAAACTACTAAGAGGTCAAGGCTTGGCTAAGTTAATGGCAGAAGCGAATATTGAAGCAAATCAAATTTGCAATATAGAAGAAGAGACTGCAATTGTGAGCATTGAGCATTCTCCTTGGTATGCTGATATCATGCATTACCTTAAATACATGAAATGTCTAGAGGGATTGAGTGACAACCAAAAAAGAACTCTGAAGTTGCAGGCATCTAAGTATGTTTTCATGGATGGAGATCTATTTTGGAAGAACATGGATGGTATAGTATTGTTATGTCTAGATGAGTCACAAGTCAGGCATGTATTAAGTGAAATGCATGAAAGAGTTTGTGGAGGACATTACTCAGCAAAGAAAACTATGCATAAAATTGTTAGAGCAAGATATTACTGGCCCAAGGTTTTTAATGACTCTTTTACATACGTAAAAAAATTTGAAACCTACTAGAAGTTCTCTGGAAAATTGAAGTATCAAGGAGCTTTTCCAATTTGACCCTCGCAGGCTGATGCCCCTTTTCATCAATGGGGAATTGATTTCATTGGAGAGATACAAGAAAAATAAAGTGGTGGACATAGGTGGATACTAGTGGCCACTGATTATTTTACCAAATGGGTAGAAGAAATCCCAACTAAACAGGCTACAAGTAGAGTTGTGAAAAATTTTCTAATGGACATCATTACCAGATTTGGTACACCAATAATATTGATCACTGGCAATGGGATGTGTTTTAGATTAGATGAATTCAGAAATTTTTGTAGCACATATGGTATTACCATTTCTTATACAACTCCTTATCATCCACAAGCTAATGGTCAAGAAAAATCCAACAATAAGAGTCTTCTAAAGATTATAAGAAGGATGCTAGGTCAAAACAAGAAAGCTTGGGATTCGAAATTGAAACTGGCTGTTTGGGCTGACAGGATCATTGTTAAAAAGGAAATTGGAAAGTCCCCATTTGAATTGGTGTATGGAACACAAGCCAGGATGCCTTTATAGAATCTGTTACTAGTTTAAAAGTTCATCCTTCAGGAAGATTTGGATATTCCAAAACCTATGGAGGAGAGACTGGAGCAATTAGCTGAACCTGATGAAATAAGGAGAGTTGCCCAAAATCAAAACATAAAGTTATAGACACAGATGAAGTACCTATTTGATAAAAAGGAAAAAGATAGAAAATTTGAAGAAAGTGACTTGGTACTGATGTGGAATGCAAGATTTCAAGAGAAGGGAAAGCATGGGAAATTTGAAGCTTTGTGGCTAGGACCTTTTGTGGTTGTTGGAAAGAAAGGTGAAGATTCATACTATCTAAAGAATATGGTTGGTGAAGATTAGGAGTTGCATGTACATGGGAAATTTTTGAAGTATTTTTTCTCTTGAACAATACAGAGGATTAAGGGTTGCCAGTGCATGGACAATTCTTAACAATCCTCTCAAAATTCTATCTTCCATGCATAGTAGTCTACGAAATAAAAGGAATAGGAATTGCCAGTACATGGACAATCCTAATTTTCCTTCTTTCAAAGTAAATTTTTTCCATGTACAGTAGTGTAGGGTCACATTCATTTCCATTTCCATTCATTTCATCATGCTCACATGATCCATCACATTAAGTTTTGTCTGCTCACCCATAAATCTGGATCCTTGCAATGATCTTACAACTATTCATCCCCAGACGAAGCCACTATTAGAACTATAAAATTTTGAAAATTTAACAGTTATTTGTATGGATGAGTCAACAAAATGGTCCTCACCAAAAGGAATATTTTCTCTTCTTCATAATATTTTTCCATGTGGTCCCACAGTTTCCATCGGGTCATGCATATTTCACTACATAATCCATATCGAGAAGAGAAGGATAGGGTCTCCCTGATCTATAATGATTTTTCTACTAATGTATACTTGTTGTAGACTATCAATAGGACTTCAGTAAGGTCACACTGATCAGAATTTATACTCAAACACTTATCAGTAGAACACATCTATTGTCTCGGCGAAAAAGATGTCATATCGACAGTGTTGGAATTGTGTGTGTCAATCCCACAAGCTGAAACCTCTTGTGAGTAGTTTCGGTGAGACTATGGAGATGTCTATCTGACCTACTAGTTGATCCTAACTATCATTGTGACATCCTGAATTTCTTGGCAATTAGCATTTGAAACCTTCGGTGTACCCTTGGATAGTCGGGATGATGTCTCAACAACAATAGAAAGTCTTATCGATATCAGCATGACCTTTGGTCTGTCTGGCCAATGTGGTAATCAGCATGACTTGCTTCTATCAGTATGAAGTACTGGAAATTGGGAGATGTCTCGGTGATAGAGATACAAGTGTTTTTTATCGGGTGCCTAGCGGATGTTAGGGAGACCTACAGTGACTGGAGTCATTGAGGTAACCCATTTGCTTTGATATGAAGTCTTAGTGATGGAGGGTTGTCTCGCCAAATGGTTACACTTGGAGTCTTGGTAACTCAAAGAATTTGGTGTGAAGTCTTGGTGACAGGAAGATGTCTTGCTAACAGACATATGGTGCTATCATAATAGTGGTTTACAATTCCTGAGAGGAATGGATTTTAGCTAAAATCACATATTTTTAGAAAATATAATGATTTAAGCCTTAAAAAGTTCCATTTTAAGGATTCCAATTGAAGAGGGTTTGATCAAATCACCTTAGATCAAACCCCCTTGGATAGAACCTCGCTAGTTTTAAACCATACCTATAAATGTGTCTCCTTTACACCTATTAAAATGCTGATAAAAAATCACTTTTGATTTAGCTTTTGGGGGATGAAATGAATTCATTTAAAATTTATTTGAAATGATTATGGTATTCCTCATAACAAGCTATCCAATGAATATAATTTTAATATGTTTTGGTTTTGTTATGTATTTGCTTTTTAAGTTTTATTAAACATAGGTTTTCCATCGAAAATGAATTTATTTGTTCTTCACATGTGGAAAAATAGAAGATTATAAAAAAAAAATTTGATAAATATGATTTCACTATATATTGAAGTCCTTGATCCAACAAAAAAAATAAAATTAAATTTTGACATATACAAAAAAAGTTACGCATTATACGGTCGCGCTATGTCTGAATTGTAATTGTTTGACTTTGAAACTTGATTAAGGAAAAAATATTCAATAAAAAAGTATCTAACCAAGTGGAAGCACTAGATATCAGAGTTACAAATCTAAATTTGAAAGAATTAGAATTTTATCCTTCATGGAAAAAAAGTTATGTGTTATACGGTGCACGTCACTTTTTAAAAATGTTGTTTTCTGAAAAAAAATCAATTTTCGTGGGAGATGGAAAAAGAAGTACAATTTGATTCCAAAAATTTTGAAAAAATATTTTTAGAATCTACAGACAAATTTTATGAGACTTCAGTTTGCACTATCTTCAAATTCCTCACAGTTTAGCCACTATAGGTGCCCTAATGTGAAGATTTAGTTAAAAATAATAATTTCAGTGTCCAGTTTGGCCAAAAATTGTAAACCACTATTATGGGATCACCTCAATGGAATCATTGGGGTAATGAAAGGGGTTCACTATGACCTCTTGGCAACAATGGTATGTCTGGCTGACAAAGCTACATGTGATCAGGTGTTTTTGGTGAGACTCCTAGCAAATGGAGTCATCGGAGAAATACGAGGACTTCGGTATGAAGTCTTAGTGAATATGGAAAGTCTGACCGATGGTCTTCTTTGGTGTGACTCTTGGTGAACAGTGAATTTGGGATAACATGGAAGCCTCGGTAAGAAGTCTTATCGAAGGTTTATTCTCTCATCGATAGTGGAGCATTGCAATGTAACTTGAAGGTATCGGTATGATGTCTTGGTGAAGAGTGATTGTCTTGCTGATGTGAATGCTAATGTTGGTATGACTCTTGGCAACTGCTCAGTGTTTGGTATGACTTGAAGGTATCGGTATGATGTCTTTGCAAAGAGCGATAGTCTTGCCAACTGATGAACTCTTCACAATAACTTGTGAACTTTGCTTGACCTCTTGGAAAAAGTGGTAAGTCTTGCCGACTGTTGGACATTTCAGAGTGACCTTTGAACATCGGTATGATGTCTCATTGAATGGCGATTGTCTCGCCGATGAGAATGCTGATGTGGATGTGAGTTGGGAACTTTGGTATGATGTCTTGGTGAGAGCGATAAGTCTTGGAGATAGCGATACAAGTGATGAACATCAGAGTGAGGTCTTCACAACATGGCGAAGTTTGAGCGATAGCTTTCTGGACTTGGTATAATGTCTTGCCGATAGTGAAGACTCTTGGCAATAATGATAGATGGGCTCTATGGCATTGGGGAGACATGGTTAGTGTCTCACTGACATGCGACATAGGTTGAACACCTTTGACTGAGTGAAAGACTATCTGACGTGGTGTGACTTGGACCAATAAGAGTGAGTAGAATGTGAACCGTTTGTTGTGAGATCATTGCAACCATTTATGTGTGGAAGGGAAAGCTCTACATGAGCAAATGGAAACATCTTCGACGATAATGATGCTGAGCTGGAGGTTGTGATCCGACAGTTGGAATCGAACTGATTCATAGAGGCTCTAGAGAATGAATGCATATATGTATGCATTGGATGTTTTGAGAAAAGAGTGTTGATAAGCCAAGGAGCTAAAGAACCAAGAGCCAAAGAGAGAATGATAGAGAGAGGACTGAGTGGCTGGCCGAAAGGCCGAGGCCATGAGATCAAAGCAGAGGATTGAGAGGCAAAGTTAAGTTGCTGGAATCTCTCGTGATCATGATTGATTTTGTTGATCTCTCAGGGATAGTTTGCTACTAGTTGTATCCAGAATGAACAAGATGTAATCTCTAAAAGGCTAAGAGCCTAAAACTATATTGTAACTTTCTATTGCTGAATATTACGATGGCTCAAACTTTGGAGAGTGAGGTTTTTTCACCCGAAAGAGTTTTCCCCATGTAAAATCTTTTTGTTCTATTTTTTGTAGTATCTTTCATCTATGTTGTTGCTTGCTGTTGAATTTACATGTGTTTTTCTTAGAATGATTAATGTGGGAAATAACTGTGTCTATTTCCACTTTAGGACATAGTACTATGTTTCTTTGAGGCAACCTAATTGAAATAAAGTTACTGAAGGCACTACTGTTCTTGGAGTTTCTTTGAGATGCCTCTAGATCTTTCCCTTACAAGTGGTATCAAAGCCTTCTTCTAGTTGTTGGCTCTGGATATTTCTCCTATGAAGATTTCTTAGCTTGAAAGGCTAGAAGAAATCTAGAGGAATTGACTGATCTATTGATCCTTTGATGAGTGGAAGCCTTGTGGTATTCTGAGATAGCATGCAGCTTGAAGGATGGTCAAGATGGAAAAAGGAGTTGATCATGTTGTGATATGTGCCTCCTGGCTGGTAGAGGTATAACCTTGGAGTATGAGGTGGATTTTCTTAATTTGTGGCTATGGAGTAGTAAAGCTTTCATATTGGGTGTCTGTTTGACAGGCTCTTGGGTGATATGGAGAAGCCTAGATTGTTTCTCAGCCATAAAAGAGAGTGCTTATGCTAGGTGGTGGTTCTTGGTGTTGGAAGGCACTATTTCTTGTTAACCTTGAATGCTTGAAGGCTATGGAGTTAATCATTAGATGATTTACAAGCTTCTGAAATAACCTTTCTCTCTTTCTTGGATGCATGTACATGGTGGTGGTTTTAGAGTTGGTTTGAAAGGGGCCTAGATTCTCTTGAACTATTGGTTTCTTTCTAAGGATGATTTGTATTTGCATGGCTCTGTGGTTTTGCAGGTTTTACACGATTATGAAAAACTTTTGGTTATGTGGAGTTGTTGTTAAGCTATTTTCTAGACCCTGGATTTTGGGGTGTTGTCAGATGAGATAGTTTCAGTTCTACATGCATGCTTTTTGCATGGTTTGAGGTGTGTTTTCTTCTCTACATGGGAGTGTTGGTATGTGATTTGTCACTCAACATTCTTGTGGTGGTACTTGAGGGTTCCTTGATTATGGTGCTCATTGTGGACATGATTGGCACATCAGATTTGGTGTGATCTGGTGTTTGAGTCATGTTGTCTACGTGGTTATTCTCTTTGAAATCTCAGTATTGCATTTCCAATGTGATGATCGATTTGCATGTTTCTGTTGAATGGATCTACGGGTTGTGCAATGTTGTGGGTTGTCTTTACCTACATGTTTTCTATGAGACAACTCAGAAGTAGGCTATTTATATCCACGAGTTTGATTCATTGTTGGTGCAAACTTGTTAGCTGTCCTTGTCCGTGGTCACTTGTGCATTGGTGTGGTGCTTTGAGATGAGAGGATGGATACTATTGAGTACCTAAATAGTCAGTTATGGGAACCTATAGCAGGTGATCATGTTGCTTGGAGAGCTCGGGTGTCTCATTTTAGTGGGAGCTCTAGTAGTGACTGTGGATTCATCACATGGTGGTGAATGGTCTTCTTTAGTGTTGCAAATGTTTCTTGGGATCATGTTGCTATAGAATGGTTCTTTCACATTTTCATAGACATTATTTGAATATGTGCAACATCTTGGAACCATAGAGAATGCTTGGAGTCTTTGGATAAGGTGTTGGTGGTGCTTAAGAGGTGATGTGGTTTTGAGTCTATTTTCTTTATGTCATGGTATGCTCTTGTTTGTGTACTAGAGTTTTGGTATTGTGCATTGTACTTGAGACCATGGTGAAGTCACTTGTAGCATGGTATCTCTTTAGGGGATATGTAGATCATGGTGTCATGATAAGTTCCTAATTCAGATGATTGGAGCTTTGACAGTGGTCTGGTAATTCTTTGTGTATTGGGTGCTTTGATTATTTGCTTGATACTTCTTGATAGTGCAGTAATGCAGTTGAAGTTTAGCATGAGATGATCAGTTGCTACTACTCATGGATACATGAAGAATAAGGTGAGGTTTCCTTTCTCTTGTGAGAGAATTGTTGTTGCTTGTTACTCTTGTTAAATTTTTTCAGTAGAAAGTCCAAGAAGCCTACACCTTGGTTGAACATGAGTTCAATAAGAGACCTATGAGGAGATTGCTCCTGAATTAGTCATGATGACTTGTATATTTTGAAGGAGTATTGTTGTTCTCACTCTTGGTCTACTCGATAGTTTATTTGAAAGGTATTTGGCCCATTATAGTTTTTAGATGTGTTTTATTAAGTTTAGTTTCATGATATGGATCTTGAATTGTTGTCTAATGGTTCTGGGGATTCATAGTGGAAGTTGTACAGTTTTGTTTTATCTCCTTGTTGCTAATGAGAATTGGTAGGAGATGTTGTATGAGCTGATTCCTGAAATGGGGAATGAACTAGCTTGATCTTCTTTAAGATTCTTACATCCATGTTTGTTAAAGATGGTTTGATCTTGGTGATTGAAAAAATGGATGTTATTAAGGCTTTTATTTTGGGATGTGAAGGAGATCATTCTTGACACAACTAGCTATTAGAAGTGTATGTAGGAGGATGTTCTACAAGAAGATGATGTGCATAGTTTCTCTCTGTGGTTGTGAAGGTTTGTGGTGAGAGAAATGTTTCGTGTAGTAGTTTGTTGTAGGTTGTGCATATCATTGTGGATATTTCCTTGACACTACATGGTTACATTTTCTGTGCTATTATTGGTAGACTTGTGATGCCTTTTTGATCTTTCAGATCTGGATTACTCAGGCAGTGGGAGTTCCTGTACGTGTCTTGTCTTCTTCAACTGGTTGGCACTTGGAGCTTGTATTTGTTGTTAATGAGTTGATTGTGTTTTGGCATAAGTTTACTAATGTTGATACCTTATGAGGTATGTGATATTGGATAGAATAGCATGAGTTGTGCATGCTATTTTTAGTCATGTGGGTTTATCGGTTGGATGGAAGCAGTCAATCTAATTGTTGTTCTAGTTGGTGTTTTTTATCTTGTTTCTAGAAAATGACTTCATTGTTGTGCTCTAATTGAAGCTTTAAAGCTGATATTGCTTCTGTATAGCATTTAAGCATAGTGAAGTGGTAGTAGTATCTTGTTGATGATATCACTGGGATCTTTTGGTTGTGTTCATTGGAATGGTGCTTATTCACCTTGGCTTGAATCTTTCTTCCATAGGTGGCATGTTGGAAGATGACAGGGTTTGTTGCCTGAATGGTGGACATCTTTGATGTTGGTGTAGAATTCTTGATGGAGCATGAGAGCATGTTTGAGGTCTATGTGGTTTCCTAGAAGGCTATGATCGGTTGCTTTGTTGGACAATGAGTTGCAGTTAGATGCCTGGTCTTGGTTGCAAATTTTTTGGTGGACTAAATCTATGAAATCCTCTTGATTGGGTGTCTTGAGTGTTGTGGGGTCTGAACTAGTGGATCTAGTGTGATCTTAGTTTTTGGTTGCTTTCGAGGTTCTTGTGTGATCTTTGTCAAGTGGGAGATTGTTGGAATTGTGTGCCTCAATCCCACAGGCTGAAACCTCTTGTGAGCAATTTTGGTGAGACTATGGAGATGTTTGTCCGACCTACTAGTTGATCCTGACTATCACTGTGACCTCCTGAATGTCTTGGTGATTGGCATCTGAAACCTTTGATGTACCCTTGGATAGTCGGGATGATGTCTCGGTGATGATAGAAAGACTTACCGATATCAGCGTGACCTTTGGTCTGTCTGGTTGATGTGGTAATTAGCATGACTTGCTTCTATCGGTATGAAGTCCTAGTGACTGAGAAATGTCTCACCGATGGAGATACAAGTGTTTGTTATCGGGTGCCTAGCGGATGTCGGGGAGACCTATAGTGACTGGAGTCATCAGTATAACCTGTTTGCTTTGATATGAAGTCTTAGCGATGGAGGGTTGTCTCGTCGAATGGTTACACTTGGAGTCTTCACGATAACTCAAAGACTTCAGTGTGAAGTCTTGGCGACAGGAAGATGTCTCACCGATAGACATATGGAGTCATCAGGGTAATGAAAGGGGTTCACTATGACCTCTTGGAAATAGCGATATATCTGGCTGACAAAGCTACATGTGATTGGGTGTTTTTGGTGAGACTCCTAGTGAATAGAGTCATTGGAGAAACACAAGGACTTCAGTATGAAGTCTTAATGAATGTGGAAATTATGGCCGATAGTCTTCTTTGGTGTGACTCTTGGCGAATAGTGAATTTGGCATAACATGGAAGCCTCGGTAAGAAGTCTTGCTGAAGGTTGATTCTCTTGCTGTCGGTGGAGCATTGTAGTGTAACTTGAAGGCATCAGTATGATGTCTTGGCACAGAGTGATTGTCTTGCTGATGGGAATCCTGATGTCAATACTCTTGGTGACTGCTCGGTGTTCGGTATGACTTGAAGGAATTGGTATGATGTCTTGGAAAAGAGCGATAGTCTTGCCAATTGATGAACTCTTTGGAATAACTTGTGAACTTTGCTATGACCTCTTGGTGAAAGTGGTAAGTCTTGCCGACTGTTGGACATTTTGGAGTGACCTTTAAACATCAGTATGATGTCTCATCAAATGGTGATTGTCTCGCCGATGAGAATGTTGAGGTCGATATGACTTAGGAACTTTGGTATGATGTCTTGGCAAGAGCAATAAGTCTTGGTGATAGCAATACAAGTGATGAACATCAGAGGGAGGTCTTGGCAATATGGAACATTCTAAGCAATAGATTTTTGGACTTGGTATAATGTCTTGCTATTAGTGAAGACTCTTGGCGATAACGATAGATGGGCTCTATGGCATTAGGGAGACACTGTTAGTGTCTCACCGACATGCGACATAGGTTGAACACCTTTGATTGAGTGAAAGACTATCCAACGTGGTGAGACTTGGACCAATCAGAGTGAGAAAAATGTGAACCATTTTCTATGAGACCGTTGCAGCCATTACTATGTGGAAGGGAAAACTCTACACAAGGAAATGGAAACATCTTCGATGATAATGATGCTGAGTTGGAGGTTGTGATCTGACAGTTGGAATCGAACCAATTCATAGAGGCTCTAGAGAATGAATGCATATATGTATGCATTGAATGTTTTGTAACAAAGGTGTTGATAAGCCAAGGAGATGAAGAGCCAAGAGCTAGAGAGAGAACAATAGAGAGAGGACCGAGTGGCTAGCCAAAAGGCCAAGGCCATGAGATCAAAGCAGAGGATTGAGAGGAAAAGTTAAGCTGCCTGAATCTCTCATGATCATGATTTCTTTGGTTGATCTCTCAAGGATAGTTTGCTACCAGTTGTATTCAGAATGAACAAGATGTAATCTCTAAAAGGCTAAGAGCTTGAAACTGTATTGTAACTTTCTGTTGCTGAATATTACAATGGCTTGAACTTTGGAGAGGGGTTTTTTCACCGGAAAGGGTTTTCCCATGTAAAATATTTGTGTTCTATTTTCCATAGTATCTTTCATCTGTGTTGTTGCCTTCTGTTGAATTTAAATGTGTTTTTCTTAGAAGGATTAATGTGGGAAATAACTGTGTCTATTTCCACTTTAGGACATAGTAGTACTTGTCTTTGAGGAAACCTAATCGAAATAAAGTTACCAAAGGCACTACTATTCTTGGATTTTCTTTGAGATACCCCTAGATCTTTCCCTTATAGGCAGGAGTGTTGTTATTAGATTGGGTCATAGCGAACTCACATATGTCTCACCAACTAGCACGTGGAGTAATGTATTGTCCAAACAAAAGAATATAAGAGTAATGTCTTACCGAAAGCATCAGGTCTTGCCGATAAATCTCAAAAGGATTCTATCAAAAGGCTATCAGGAGGAAGTCATGTAGTCTTGCTAAGTCCAATTGTTGCACCAATAAAGATAGGCTTCGACAAGAGTAAGGGTCATCAGTATAAGTTTCACCAAAGTATGAAAGTTACACCGATTGAATACTTCAGGGAGAGTCTCACCGAATTGAATAATTTGGAGAAATGGGATTGGCAAGAATTTTTGGCATCAGCAAGAGTCTTTTCAAAGATTCAAGGCCTTTCCAATGGAATTTATTTCATCGGTAAGATTCATTTCATCGATGAGAAACTTGAAGGTCACACCGAAATGTGGTTTCATCGGTGAAAAGGTGGTTATGTATCAATGACCAGATAATTACCATAGAGTGCATCTTGGTAAGACACAATGAGGTCTGTGAAACATCTCCCCAACTCAGGATTGTCATAGCGACATATAAAACTAAAGTGATACCTATTGGTGAGACTTGAAGGTTTCAGGGAGACTATAGGATGTTTTGGTGAAAGATCTAATGAACGTTATAAATAGATTTCACCTTAGATTTGAATTTTTCTCACCGACAAGACATCTAACGTGACAGTGTAGGTTTCAAATAACTCTTCATTCGTGCTTTTGTTGACACATTAATGGCGCGATGGATATAACAGGGAAAATATAACCCAATGCATCAATGTAAAATTAATAGCAGAGGAGCCAACAAAGCAAACAAATCCAAGGCATTCTTTCATTCTAAAAACTTCAAGAAAATATAGTAAGTTTTCACGTTTCAATTCCTCTGGTTTTAATTATTGTCACTTTGAAGAAATGGAGTCCCCTAGTTCTGGAAAAGTTAAAAGTAGGAAATAGGGTGAATGTAGTCAACCAAAAGGAAAAAAATAGAAAACCGAAATAGAACATGAGGGCACTAAAAGAAGATTAAACCAAGACCTCATTGATTAATTGCCTGGCTCAGGGCCTAAAGCTAGAAGGTATACACAACTTAGGGTAGAACTTGATAAACTAGATGATAAATTCAAATTCATAGGTGACGTCTGGACTATCATAAGGGGGTATGATTTGTTTAATTTCCATTATCATATGAGAAGCCGTTTTGAACTAGTATGCAATCCATGGAAACTCAACTTAGGAAAACTGGTGTGCTCTAATGTATTTGTAAATGCCGAACTAGTAAAATTATTAGCTGATCACTATGACCCAAAGCACAAGGCTATATGTGACCCATCTAGAAAACCACAGATACATTTGTCAAAGGAGGCAATTGGGGAAGTTTTTAATTTGTAAGGGTTTTGCAATGAGGAGATCATATACAAGGAATTGGAGAAAGAATTATCAAGAATGGATACGATTTACAAGGGTTGGAGGCTGCCAATTCATAGGACTAAGCAGGATGGAAATCTGGTTCCTTTACAGGATGGTGATGGATGTCCTTATGATGTGGACCTGTTTGAACCTTATATGAAATACACCTACTTCTCATTATGCTAGCTGTTGGGAGTGGATGCCCTAGTATATATGTCAATTGTGTCAATGATTATCACAACAGATATCTAGTACCACAATTTTAGGCAATTTGACTATGCCTCATACATTTCTAAGGGGCTTGAATTAGGTTTAATGGCTATCAAGGGTGGATCATCTACTCTTCATCTCAGGAATTACTCACTATTGATGCACATGGTGTTATACTTCGGACAAGAGTTGGGAGTCTAGCCTCCAGAGATGAGAATTTCTCAAATTAGTAAAGATTGTGAAGTATTACCAATTCAATTGTGGACTGCTATTTGGGATAGTAGGTTTGCCAATGCTAGTTTCATTCATTTTGAAGAATATTTCGTGAAAACATTATATAGACTGTACAATTATCCTTGTAATTATTCATTATCTGATGAGATAAAGAGATTTCTTCAGCCAAAGGATTTCAATGGGCCAATTGATCATAATTGGGGAGATTGGTATTGCTTGGATGGAGCTACCATGAGTAGAATTTATGGGTTTGAGGATGCCCCTTTCATTTTTCCAAATACTGTCCCAAATAGGATTGCATATCTAGAGATTGTCAAGCAGATGGATTACTGTAGTGTAATGAATTTCAGCTCTTTTGGGAAGTAGGCCTTTATGCCTAGTACATTGTGCTTTGGTGATTTCACTGTGTTGGCCAAGGAAGGATACAATTTGATCCTTGATAAATTGTTGCATTATAACATGAAGAGAGGACCACCCAGAAAGAACTCTTACCTTGAAGGGTATATTAATTCTTCCAAAGTGAAGATAAACTTTGGAGGGTATCAACATGTGCCCTATAACTTTGATGATATGATCCAGAATTTGGATGAAGAAGAAGCAGAGGAGGTGGTTGAAAGGTATAATCAAGTATTGTAGGATGAAGAACAAGTGTCTTATGGGGAAGAGACACCTATGGATAATGTGCCACTAGGCCAACTTGAAAAGGTATCCAAGTTGAGAAATTAGTAGTATGTTTTCCCAATCAGGGAATTGAGTGTTGAAGAAAGTGGAGAAGCAGATGTAAGGAATATTGAGTATAGATCATTTGTTTTAGATGATGAGTTCATAAATTCCCCAAAGTTCAAAGAATTTTTGTACAAACAGAAAGGGAAAGAAATTAGGGATAAAGTTGATGATATTACTATAGGGAATGAAGAACAATTACTAAGTGAATTGAGGAAGTGTGTAGATGACTAAATGACAAATATGACCCCTGAAAAGGGGAGGAAAATGTTGCAAAACGCTGGTGTCATGATCTTTCCTAGGCTAGATCTCAATTTTTCCCTTGTCTTTGATAGTTTTTTAAGGGACAACAATGCTACACACAAGCTTGACAAAGAAAAGGTAACAAAAGTGTATGTTGGATCCAAATACAATACCGATGAAGGATCATTTATGATTTGGGCCTTGTACCCACCCCACAGGAAGTTAGTAGTCATTGAAACTGAAAAGGCTTTTGGACATGTCATGAATTTGAAGGTTGGGGAAGCTGATCCTATGGCTACTGCAGAAATTGGAATTAATATTGCAAGACTGAATAAAGCACAAATCTAGATGTTGATAAAATAAAGGGAGATGCACAAAGAAAATAACAAAAGGATGTTGAGATATAATGATAGATTAAAATATTTAGTAGGTGTTACTATGAAGACACCCAGGATGCTTACTCAAGGCAAAATTTCTCAGTCAAAAGATCATTGGGAAGGATCAAGTGCTTACTCCCAAGGAAAATATGATGCACTTGTGGCAATAATCAAGAAGAGTAAGGATGGTTTAACATATTGGTTGAATAAGCTCTAGGGAAAATATTCTCATACACTTGCTACATTGAAAGCACGACATTGGATGAGGCAAGCGAGTAGAATGAAAAGATGATAAAGATGGAGATTTCAATCCGGAATGCAATTGGAGATGTAGATACACATGAGCATTAGGATTATTTGGATCATCTAACTAAAATTCATTTGTGGCTAAACAGAGCTTAATTATCCTTTAATCTTTTGTTATGTAAACATATGACATTTCCAAAAGGATGCATCCTTTCGTATTCTCGATGTATAAATATCCGTTTCTGAAATGAAATAGAGATATAAGCTATAGGATAGAAAATATATAGAAGAATACAATGTTTCACCAATATGAGACTATGTTGCATATTTAAAATCATGTAGATATCAATGGAAACCTTTTAATGTGGTTCAATTATTTCGGGTATCTATTGTTTATTGCGTTCATTGAAAGCATTATCAAAGTTGTCTCCAATGTGGTGTTTTGTGTTTATTTAAATTGGTGTAACAAGTTTATATGCAGCTTTTCAATGCACATTTTCTATATCTGTATGGTCAATTGATTGGTTCTTTCTAGTAAAGATTAAACCCTCTAAGTTGATCATAGTAATTAGAGAATGCCAGTTGGATAACTAAGAAGAACTCGGTAATTAGAACCTTGCATGTTTATAAAAGCTATAAACTAAATCATATGTTGAACAATTTGAATGCTTACTAGAAAGAAGTACTTATTTCAGATTTCTCTTGACTCCGCATACCCTATAAGGCACTAGTCTCCACAGTTTCATCACTCGTTTTTATTCAATTATTTTTACATATGTTAACTGAACATATTAGGATTTAGTTTTGAATATTGCTATACAATTTATACCAAATTTAATTTTATTAGTCCATTTCCATCTGCCATAGTTGACAAATCATTGCAAGAGAGAAGATCATAAATCAAGTTTTCCCAATTCATATAGGTACACCCGCCTAGGTCTAGCAACACCTGAAGAGTAGAAGGTCTAAGCCATTAGACCTTGTCTGTTACCCTAAAACACACCAAGAGATTGGCAGCCTCTTTAGGTAATCTTACCTATGTTTTTGAGAGCTAACACATCCAATAGTGATTCTGGATAGAAGGTGATTTGAGGTGCTTCATTTGTCCCTAAATTTACTAGATTAGCTTTTTATGCAAGCATTACTAACTTTTCTTGATATATTGCACTAAGACCCTGAAGATTGATTCCCTCATCCTATATAACCTTAGAAAGGTTTTCACCATTGGATGTGTTCTTTATTTTTGTTATTTTATGATCAGAAAGTTCCATGGTGTGGTTTTTACTTAAATATCGACATGTGATTCTCATGTCATTTATTTTACAACTAAGGGACTCAATCATTTCGGGCCCATAGTAAGCTTTCATATCTAGTTCAATCTCAAAACCTTCTTTGTGATCCCTATATGGCATGTTGTCATGAAGTCCCATGAACTCATAGATTACTTCATCATTTTTGAGCAAATGTAGAATAGGTGGTCCTTATTTGTCCTCGTTGATTAGTTGAGGGTGTATACACCTAAAAACAGTCATCATATTCAATTAATTAAATAGAACCTATTTGGTTAATCTTTCAACTACATATAAATAAGGTCTTGCTTTATTTATATTGTTCACTTTTCTTTTAATTCTCCAAAATCATATTCTTCTAAATAAGTAAATAAACAAATTATCCTAAATGTGCTTATTTATTTAATCTTCCTTAATCTTGATTAAGAAATAGAGCACATGTTTACTACTTTTTCTTGTGCCATCTCACAAAGGCACATGAAAATAAATAAGCCTAATTATTAATTAGAATTATCCTCACACACTTCCACCAATTGGAAAAGGCACATGGCTTTATTCCCCCACACTTCCAAAAAATTTGGAGCACATGGATCTATGTTTCACACACTTGGGTCCCCCATCCATTTGGCATGTTTCCAATTGGTCAAGGGATTCTCTCCACACACATGGCATGTTGTCTTTGGTCAAGGGGACAACATCCTGATTCTTTCCATCTCCACCATCTATTCTTTCCCCTTCAAATCTAGACAATTGATAGGTACCACCTCATAAAATGCTTGAGAAACCCTATAAATACACCTCCTTGTCTTTGCATTTATCATCCACAATTGAAGTAAAGTTACTATGCAGGTTTCTCTTAGGAGCTTGGAGCTTTCATGAAGTCTTATAATTAGTGTTCATAGCATGTGTTACTTTGCATTCTCATTATAGATTAATTAATTGCTTCATAGCTGCATTTTAGGTTAGTTTGTTTTATGTTTGCATTTGATCATATGCATAATCATGAATAGTTCATTTTAGTTTCACATAATATCACTCATCTACACTTTTCCATTTATCATCAACATCTTCCTTCATTTATCATCGTATTCATCATCCTTTCCATCCTTTTGTTTCATTTAGAAGCATACCACTATTCCTTCCAACACACATTTGCACATAGAAATCATCTTAGCTTGCATATTAAGCATCAAATCTTGTTTTCTAGGTTGTCATTTTAACAACCATTGTACCCATAGAAATTTGAGGGCCAAATGGTTTAATAAATCCCTAGAAATAAAGGACAATGATACGTATTTGAAAGGTTCAATCGTATTACAAATAGAATAGTTTAATTGATCAAACTTTGAATGTAAACTATTTCATTAAGGTTTGTGTTGAAATTGAATCTCTCCACATTTGACACATGCACAAAATGGAGCCCACCATGGGTCCTTTGCTTCACTTTTTTCTAACTTTTTTGCAAATTTCATGATCACAGGTTCAAATTTGAGACTTGAGAGCCTTTTGCGCCTATTTTGAGGCAATTCAGGGTTGTTTTTGGAGTTCTGGCGCATGTTGTCTCTATTTTGGCGCCTCTTGCTTGAGTTTTGGCACCTCTTGCAAGTTGTTATGAGACCATTTTTACCTATTTCAAGACCATTCTAGGCTATTTTTAGAGTTTTGGCACCTCTTACACCTATGTTGGCACCTCTTGCAATTGTTTCAAGACCATTTTTACCTATTCTAGGACCATTCTGGGTGATTTTTAGAGTTTTGGTGCCTCTTGCACCTATTTTGGCACCTCTTGCAAGTTGTTCTGAGACCATTTTCACCTATATTGTGACCATTCTGGGCTATTTTTAGAGTTTTGACACCTCTTGCACCTATTTTGGTGCCTCTTGCAAGGTATTTCAAGACCATTTTCACCTATTATGGGACCATTTTGCATTGTTTCTAGAGTTTTGGCACCTCTTGCTAGAGTTTTGGCACCTGTTGAAAACTGTTTCAGGGAGTTTTGGCTTTTTTGACCCTGTTTTTGAACTTTCTATCTCTATTTTGGTGCCTCTTTCCTTTGTTTTGGCATCTCTTGTCTCTTTTTTGGCACCTCTTGCAATTTTTCACCAAATCAAAAAACTCACTTTCTATGTTGTGCATTTGCAGGTTTTCCTAGAATTGTTGTCAAAGACTCAAAACATAAACTACTAACATATTGTAGGAGTTGGATGTTATTCACTTATTTCCTTGTGGTTAAGATAAGAACACAACTTAAGTAAAAGGTTAATGAATATCATGTTTCCTTTTGGTTAAGTTAGGAAGATAGCTTAATTAATGGGTTAATGAACACCATGTCTTGTGTATGTGATGGATGGTAGGCATACGCTCTGCCCTTAACTAGGTGATCCAAAAAGATAGACTAGTTCTTGTTTATGTGCAAGTGTAAGTGGAGCATATAGCATGTGTTCTCTCTTTATTCATGCGAAATAAAGAGTGATCGAACTACAGGTATGCTTGATTGCTTTTGTTTATGCTAGAGGGCCTTCCTTATGGGAAAAAAGTAATCACCCAAGGGAATGACCCAATTGGTAACACGCTAAAGCCAAGCGACTTCCAACCAGGATATAAATGTGGATACTTAGGAAAAGTTCAAGTATCATGCAGGTGGCTCCGATGAGATGGATCGAAAGGGAATCTCACCACATGGGTCACTCCCTATGAATGGAATGTTTGAATTAAAACCTTTATGTAGATTTTCCAAAATCCTTTATCTATTCTTTAGTGTAGCAACGGTCATTTCCAAGGCATCCACATTCTCATAGTTTTTAGTAGAGATGATCAATTCACCATGGGAGTTTCATGGTGACTGGAAGCTTGGTTGGCCTGAGAAGAGAGTGCACTGTAAGGGGGAGCCCGTGTAGCCAAGCTTCTAAATTCATCCACTAAAGATAGTGCAGTTGGGGTAAAACCCGCGTGGAATCTAAAAGAATACAATCTTACATAGCCTTAGGAGTGTATATTCTACTCGATGTGTCTTCAAAATGAAACTAAAACAAAACACCATAAAAACTGTTACATTTTGAAAGTGAAAATGTTGATTCAAAACTACATTTATTGAGGTAGACAAGTCAATAACTTAGGTCCATCCATCTTCAGAAAATTAGTCCTTTCAGCAGTGTTCAACCTTTCCTTAGGCAAAACAGAGTTAGGATATGGGGTTTACATGATGATTTCACAAAAGATTAGAAAACCAAGGACCAAACCTCTTAGTCCAAAACAACATAAAAAATGTTTTTCTATGCTCTATGACTTTAGAGAAAGGTTAACCTTCAATTTTTACAAGAAAGCTTGTAAGAACAATCTAGAGTTATACATGATGTACTATTGTGAAAATCAAAGACATTTTCAATGTTTTGAGTACCTTAATTACACATATTGAATCAAAAATCCAAGTCCAAGACTGTTCATTAGATACCTTAGAAGTCTAAACATGTCGAATTAGGCCTATACAAGTGGAATTTTTCAAACTAAACCTAGATCTAAACATTTCAAGGTGCCTAAATCATCAATATCCATCACATATTTTTGTACATAGTTTCATCTTCTGGATTTTTCATCCTTAATCATGAAACTATGTCATGCAATCAAATCAAATTTAGTCTTATCAATAGAATTTCTCATTCTATTTGACTTAGTTGTAATCCTTGGCACTATTTCAAATTTAGATCAAAGCTTAGTCTAAATCATAACACTTGTATGCCCATCCAAATGAGATCACAAAAGAGAAGACTCAAGGACAAGGAACTTGGAACACCCATCTTTGAAAAAAAAAACATAGGAAGTCCAAGTAGTGAAACTTTCAATATCAAAACTCCCAACATTGAACCTCAAAATAGTGAGATCCCTAGCAACATGGTTGATGTAGAAAAAAACCCTATTCCTAGACTCAACAACACTTAAGGGGAAGAAATAAACAATGAGGATATTCAACAAGCGGAACAAGATCCCAACTTCCATAAGCTTTTGGAAAAGATTTTTGAAAGAGATGGGGAAAAATACCTATTAATGTTAGCCAATCAAGGAGTCAACCTTCCCCTTGATTTTGATATCAACACCTTAAAAGCACCTCCCCAAAAGCCTAAAAAGAAAATAGAAAAAATGGTTGCTTTAACTCACCAAATGCAGAACCTTCAACAAGTTCTAGATATGCAAAGGGGAACCTTGATATGATACTTGATTCAGGTCATTTGTTCCTATCCCTTTAATCAATCCATCAACATGATTCTTTTCCCTAAACGTAGTGAATTCCCAAAGTATGACAAGTAAAATGGTACCACTGATCCATTAGATCACGTGAGGGAATTTTGAACCATGAGTCTAGAATTTGTGCATGAGGAAACTTATTCGATGAGACTATTTCCATGAAGTCTAGGAGGGACATACCTTGAATGGTTTTCAAAGATTACACCCCCCATCAATACATTTGAAGAGTTGGTCAATAGATTTATCACTCAATACTCTTACAATATCCAACATGATATCACCATGAAAGACCTTTGCAACTTGAAACAAAAAAAGGGTGTCATTCCTCATTTTCTTGCAAAAATGAAGGATATTGTTTGCAAGGTACTCTCATCCTATACCTAAAAAAGAAAATATTTAGATTTTCATTGACAACCTAAATGATGAGATGAGTTATAGGTTGGAATTACAATGTCCCCCTACCTTCAAAAAATTGATTGTAAACAAAATTAAAATTGAAGAAGCTTTAGTCAAAAGGGGGGTCATTAAAGTATACAATGAAAACAACTCATCCCCTTCCTCTAACAACTACAATGGTGGGGACAAACCTAAATTTTGGCAACAAAATAAGAACGTAGGTAACAATGAGGTCATAGCTGAAAATCAAAATACAAAAATAGTATTCAACCTAACAGCAACTACCACCAAGACTAATCAAACCAACAATCCTCCCAACACTCCAAATGTTAGCTAAAACAACAATTAGACTAATCTGGGGACTAAAGCAACACCCTTTCCAAAACCTTCCAATCAACGAAAATTAACACCATTGGGACAATCCTTAGATTCATCCCTAAAGGAACTAATCGAGGCTAAGCTTATCACAGTGCTGGAAGCACAAAATAGGATCCTCAAGTCAAACCCTTTTGGTGGAATGATGCCCATTACTATGATTACCATCGAAACAAGGGTCATATGATGAAATATTGTTGGAAATTAAAACACATAATCCAAAATCTCATTGATAACAAAAAGGTACTCATTGAAGGACCCCAAACAAACAATGATCAGGGAGTGTTCAAGAACCCTTTACCCAGTTATGAAAATGGAGAGTCCTCTACATTGAATACCAAAGGCAAGAATGTAAATGATGTTTATGATTCTACCATTCATTGTATTGAGATGGTCGAGAATTCCATCCAAGATAGTGAAATTGGAAGCCAAGGGAAGGATGCCACTATTGAAAACCAACACAATAATATTGACACCATCTCACATCAAATCAATGACCTTGTACCTAGAAATCTGAGCACTAACATTGAAATGAATGAAAATTGAATTAACATCATTAAAATCACAAACGATCAAGAAAATACACCTATCAATGTGATTACAAGAGGACAAGCCAAGGTAGCATTGAAAGGAGATACCCCTTCTAAATCCAAAATGATTGTTTTTCTTGTAACTCAATATAACATCATTGATCAGTTGCATAAGATACCCGCTCAAATATCTATATTGGAACTTCTCAAGATTTCACTAGCACACACAGAAATCCTAGAACAAGCTCTAGTTGACACCACAGTACCAAAAAAATGGAAGTTTGTACATTTGAAGCTATGGTGGGACATTTCATTGCACCTCATTTCTTATCATTCTCTGAACATGATGATGCATCCACCACCCATCCCCATAATGCTACTCTCCACATCGAAGTCTTAATCCATAAACATCACGTCAAATGTGTCCTTATAGATGGAGGAGTGGGCCTAAATATTTGCACTTTCAATCTTGTTCATGCATTGGGATATTTTGAAAATGCTATCTATCTTAGAAGGAAAATCACCATAAAAGCATATGATGATGAAGAGAGATCCTCCCAAGGATTGATCATTTTACCCATTCAAGTGGGACCAATCATCAGAGACATAGTATGTCAAGTGTTAGACAAGGAATTGACATATAACATACTCTTGGGATGACCATGGATTCATGAAATGCAAACAGTACCATCAACCTATCATTAGTGCTTGGAATTTCCTTTCAATGGATAGGAGATCACCATTACTACAGATTCTAACAATTCCCAATATTGCAATGCACTCAGAACAAGTCAAGATACCTTTGTACCATAATACAGAAGTCACCAACTCTGATTCATCAAAAATAGAAAGTTCAGTTGGTTCTTCATCAAAATAACATGAGGGAAACACTCAATCAAAAGACAAAGGGGTCCTTGACTCTATTTCATGCAAGAATGGAAGTCAACTTGATGTCTTATTAAAATAGTTTGACAAGATCCAAATAAAAGACAAAGGCATGGGGGAATACCCATTTGAGAAATCTTCATACTTATCACAACTTTCATCTTCTCCTAAGTCACATAGACAACCGCCCACCTCAAGACAACAATCTTTACAACCCATCACACTCTTTGATCGGAAGTTTATAAAAGCAAGCACTCAAGCTGAGGAATTAGAAGACGGGGATGTTCTGAATTGGTTATACAAAGATGAAGAACCATCATAGGTATTAGTGTCCAGTATATGCATAGATAAGTATGGAAAAGGTCAGACAACTTGAAAAAAATGGGATATGAGGGAAATGGTACTTTGGGTAAAATAAAAGAAGGCATTAGTGAACCAATATAGCCCATCACAATGAATCATAAAGACAAAATAGGGCTATGATACAGGGAGGACTCAAAAGAGCAAGCCACTCAAAGAGCTGTTGAAAGAATCTTACAAGTGTAGGATAGTGAAGATCATGAAACAGATTCCAATGAATATGAATGGGACTCCCTCTCTGAAGAATCTTTCCATGACAAAGAGATTGATATAATCCAAAATTATACACCAATATGTATGAAAGGATAAATTTCAGGTTCTAGACCCCTTGAATATGGATCACAATGCGTCTTTGACTCAAGTGAAGATGATCATTCTTCGAGTGAGATAGATACATTGTAAGAGAATTACATCCTAGATCTCATTGGAAAATTTGACAACATGGCTACCTTGATGCTTACACCTTATGACCTTAGCCAATCTAACAATCTCTTTCCCTTAATGCATCTTGAAGTAATTGATTGGGATCAAAATGAGCTGCTTGACATAACCACCTTTTCAAATGATGCTGTCATTGTGAACTTCCTATGTTTTGATAATCCTGACACATGTTCTATCATTGAATCTCATAATAGAGCTTCTGACAAAGAGAGTGCCAAACCTTTCAACTACAAAATGAAAAATATAAGAAATGAGTCTAATAGTGAAAAGCATCTAATGGGACTATTAAATAAGGAAAAAGTAAAAAAAGAGAGCGTATCTCAAGGAAAAAACCTCCCTGAGGCACCAAGAGATGGAAGGTTTGACACTCTCCTAGAACACTATCAAGAGAGATCTATAGCACTAATAGAACCTACACAATCCATCAATGTTGTTACAACCCAAATATTGAAGACCCTGTGTTTAATAGAATCCATGATAGAAGAGGAGAAACCTTGTTTCACCAAATTCTTTGAGGAGAGGAAAATAAACTTTCCTTGGTCATATGCTAACGTGCAAGTAATAGATCCAGAACTCATTATGCATCATTATCATTACCACATAGTGTAAAACTAATAATGAAAAAATTGAGAAAAATGCATCCCCATATTTCCCTTCTGGTGAAAGCTGAGTTGAAAAGCTATTAGATGCAATATTTATAAGATCTATTGACTATGCCAAGTGGATATCAAACATTTTTCCTATATCCAAACTAGATAAGAGCATTAGGATGTGCACAGACTTCAAAGATCTTAACAAAGCCTATCCAAAAGATGATTTTCCTTTACCAAACATTGATCTGATTGTAGAGTTGATTGCTAGGCACAAAATGTTATCACTTATGAATGGATTTTCAGGATACAACCAAATGAAGATAGCACCTGAATATCAAGATAAAACAGCCTTCACATGTACTTGGGGCACTTTTTGCTGGAATGCGATTCCTTTTGGGTTGAAAAATGTTGGAGCTACATATCAGAGAGCTATGACTACCATCTTCCATGACATGATGCATAATTTTATGGAATACTATGTAGATGATTTTTTGGAAAAATCCTATACCAAAGAAGGATACTTAGAGATTCTAGACAAAATTCTCACCCGATTGGAGAAATTCAAGGTGAGGTTAAATCCCAAGAAATTTTTGTTTGGTGTAACATCAGCTAAAATTTTGGGATACATTGTCTTAGCTAAATCCATTGAGGTGTTTCTTGCAAAGGTCAAAGCCATCATGGAAATTCCTCCTCATAAAAACATCAGTCAACTCACACCATTACAAGGAAGGTTCCAATCCATTAGAAGATTCATTGCACAACTAGCTGATAAAACTCATCCTTTCAACCACTTATTACACAAGAATGTCTCTTTCAAGTGGGATGACAAATGTGAAGTTTCCTTTAGTCAACTAAGGCAGTACTTGATGACACCACTTTTGTTGATACCACCAGTCAAGGGAAAACCATTATTACTATACATTGCAACAACCGAGATATCTTTGGGATCCTTATTAGCATAGGAAGATTCTACAAGAAATGAGAGAACCATCTATTATATTAGTAGGACCTTAAATGGTTATGAGATCAATTACACCTTTATTGAGAAAGCCTGCTTAGCAGTTGTATTTGCTACACAACAATTGAGGCACTACATGCTGACTCACACCATTAGACTCATTTCCAAAATTGATCCATTAAAGTGCTTACTCAAAAAAGTTTCTCTAATAAGGAGATTAGCCAAATGGGTCATGATATTGAGTGAGTTTGACATCCAGTATGTGGGCAAGAAAATAATTAAAGGTCAAGCCATAGTAGATCAACTAGTTGAAGCACCATTCTTGGATAATAATCCAATGAACATTGAATTCCCTAATAATGATATCCTAACCATATCTACATAATAGTGGATGTTATACTTTGATGGCTCTTATACACAACATGGATCAGGCGTATGAATCTTTTTTGTCTCGTTGCAAGAATACACAATTAATATATCCTACAGATTAATGTTTCCCTGCATCAACAACACAACTGAATATGAAGCATTGATAATTGGAATCAAGATAGATGTCGAATGGACAATCACGAAATTGCTACTATATGGTGACTCACAACTAGTCATGAACCAAGTCAATGATGATTATCAAACAAATGATGAAAGGTTGCTCCCTACAACAAGATGGTGGATGACTTCAAAAAGTACTTCATTAAGATCAAGTTTGCATAGGTTCCTAGAATAGAAAACAAAGTTGTAAATGCAATGGCTACAATTGCTTCTCTCTTGTAGATACCAAAACAACAAAGACGCTATGAATTCATGGTAGAACAAGTGTCCAACCTAGCCTACAAGGATACAGAATCCCAAGTGATATGCCATATTGTTGACCCTCAAATTTCCCTATATGGATAGATCCATACCTACTCGAAAGACAATACCCTTCCAATTAACTTATCTCAAAACCAAAAATGAAACTTCATTCGACAAGTGGCTCGCCACACCCTAATAGCTGATGTACTTTATACACAAGGTTTGGATGGTACTCTTCTTCAGTGTCTAGAATGTAACAAAGTTGAAACCACTTTGCAAGAGGTTCACGAAGGCATTTGTGGCATGCATTCAAGTGGCTTAACCTTAGCTAAGAAATTATTATGATTGGGGTATTACTAGTTGAATATGGAGGAGTCATTTCAATATGTCAAAAGGTGTTCCAAATTTCAAATTCATGGAAACTTGATACATGCACCTAAACAATAGTTGCACCCTTTCATAGCTACATGGCCTTTTTGTCAGTGGGGATTGGACCTTCTAGGTAAGATTCACCCCTCTTCCTCCAATGGACATAAGTTTATAATCATAGCCACATAATACTTCACCAGATGGATTGAAGTTGTTCCCCTAATCACCATCACTGGGAAGAAAATCTCATCATTCATCCTGAATTATCTTATCTATTGGTATGGTGTTCCTCAATCTATCATTATAGACAATGGCCAACCCTTTAAGAATCAAGATGTTCAATAGCTCTGTGAAAGATTCCATATCCAACATCAGTTTTCTACACCTTACTATCCCCAAGGAAATGGCCAAGCAGATGCCTCAAACAATACTATCCTAAAGATCCTAAAGAAAACCGTCAATGAAGCTAGACATGACTGGCATGTTCAACTAAACTCGACATAGTGGGCTTACAGAACAAATATTCGTACCCCAAGAAGAGCAACACCCTATTCTCTAGTTTATGGATCAGAAGCTATTCTACCTATTGAGGTTGAGATACCATCCATGCGTGTGTCACTTAAAGGGATGAATTTAGATGAGGATTACAAATTATCTAGGCTACAAGAATTGGAACTATTGGATGAATGTCAACATGTAGTTGACCACCTAAAAGCTTATCAACAAAGGATATCTATGAGCTGTAATCATAGAGTAAAACCTAGAGAATTTTAGGTGGGTGACTTAGTATTAAAAGAAAATCCCCGTAATCAACAAGATCAAGAGAAGGGGAAATTCAAACCTAACTAGTTGGTTCCCTTTGTTATAGTATCAGTCTTTGGATCAGGAGTGTATCAATTATCCACACCAAAAGGGGATCTATTTGAAGAACCTCTTAACAACATGCATCTCAAAAAAATTTACACCTAGCTCATTTAGTGCATTGATAAATTTCCTAGAAAAATACCAAAAACATCAAAAAATGTCCTGAAGAAATACTAAAAAATAAAAAAAATAAAAAATCCAAAAAGGAAAAGAAAAAGGATTGAAAACAGTAAAGAAAAAAAAAATTGTCCTCTAGTGAAAACCACTTTAGTGGCACTTTCATAAAGTACCTTGGTGCAAACCTGGAAAATAGGCACCTTGTGTAAAATAAGCACTCTCCATCTATCTTGGGCTATGTGACTTACTCTGCATCATTCATCCATCATGCTTCCATCTTTACATTTGTTACACTTCCATGTTCGCATCATAGATTGATCCAGTGTTTGCATCATGGTATCTCATAGTATTACTTGGCCCATTCTAAAAATTAGTTTGTTTTATCATATCACATTGGGGGAATGTCCTGCATTGGATTGGATTATCATACATTCTCAAGGTTGGAAAATTGAAAATCCAAAAACATTCAAAATAGATCAAAATCCAAAAACATCCAAAATAGATCAAAAATCCAAAAAATATCAAAATCCAAAAATAGGTCAAAAAGTCAAAAACAAAGTCTTTATTCAAACTACATCATCTCTGAGCTTTGAACATAGGAAAGGGTGATCTTTGATTATCCCCCAAGACATTTAGGTCAGTCTTTTAGGTGTTCATTATGTTCATATTTTTGTCTTGTAAATCTTGGTCATGTCATCAGTCAAACTACATGGTCTCTATGTGTATAATGTAGGCAAGGCTATTCTATTGATTAATACTTGAGGCCCCTAGGATAGGTCTTTAGGTTAGGTCTTGGTCATCATGGTCGTGTCTCACCCTAGACTGGGTGAAAAATCTTGCACTCACTAGGGGAAAATAAACTTGGAGCTTGAATCAACAAGAAAATAGTCGTCAGACTAACATTGCAAACACAAACATCAAATGGATGGTGATCTTTCTAAATCAAGGGTTTATCACATTAAACAAAAAATTTCAAATTGTTCTACTTTGATTTTTGTTATCATATCTCTCGAGTCCTCGATGATGTATCAAACTAGAGGAGCAAGGGAGGAATATGGTTTTTCTTTGTTTGTTGTTTGTGAGTTTATCATTATTACTATGCAAGTTGTCACAAGACGTGTGCTACAAAGTATAATTGATGACATTCCAAATTTGCATAGGAAAAATATTAACTCTTGTTTGTTTATGCAAGCAATGCTCAGGTAATATCGGTTTAATTATACTTAGATGCTTGTGTTAACTTGCAATTTTAAAACATCAAGGAAGTAGTACTCAGGCCATCTTGGTCTAAACTATGTCATTGATGCTTGTACTTACTTTCAAAATTTTAAAGGACCAATGATGATAAAGAGCATGAAAAATTGGTTAATACAAATGACAACTTTTTATTTCGAGACTTGCATAGTTAAGTTAGATTGCATTCCTATTAGTATTAGATGTGTATTTATGGGGTTTTTCAAGCTAAAACAATTTCATAATGGTCTCATCTCTATTATTAATGGATTGAGTACACTAGACATTAGCTAAAAACACATCATTCTCATTTAGTATCACCATCAATTGCATCATCATTTGCATATCTTAGAAAACATTCTCATCTTATTTACATTCATACATTCCATCATAATATTTGCATCATAAAATACAAAAGAAAATAATAAAGGACATACATTGCATATCATTTCCAAAATAAAAATCATGTCATTTAAGAGGGTGATCCACTACACTTAAATGAGTGAGTCTTTTCATATTTCCAAGAAATTTTGGAAACATATCAGAGTTATGAAGCTTAAAACATCAATCTACGATAGTCTTCCCACAACTTTTGGAAGTTGGAAAAACTCACTCATTTAAGCTTAAGGCCCTAACCATTTGAAGTTGTGCACATTCACTCATTTTTATTACATTTCATTTAAAAAAAATAGAATTTTCATAATCATCATCATCACATAGAAATTACATACATTCACAACATTGCATAATCATAAACATCACATCACATTGCATAATCATAAGCATCACATTACATTGCATAATAATCATCATCACATAGAAATTAAATACATGCACAACATTGCATATCTTAATCATCATAGGGAAATCAAATGAATCATAAAATTTTATCATCATATCAACATTTAGAGCCTAACCATCACTGTATATCATATAACATCAAAAATATCATAATTTTCAAGTGTACAAGGATATCCAAAAGTAGGATGAGATACATGAAAATACAAAACAACACTATATAATGGGAAATACATCCTCAATCTCACAAAAGGTGTATACAAAATGTCCAAGGAACACCACAATATGCTATGTCGAGCTCCCACCAGACGTTGTTGGTCTCATGGAACTAGTACCTCCTCTACCTAGCGGACCTGCACCTAGATCTCTCCTATCTCTAGGCAATGGTTGTGTGACACCCATGCTAACAGTCTGAGAATGAGATATGATAGAATGAGAATGTACAAAATTCTCCCATTGCTTAGGAGGAACCAACCCCTGATATTTACCTCTGTAAAACTACAACTCTTGAGAAATGTGTCAAATCTCTCTGAAGAAATTTGTTGCACTTGCATATGGTGTCGTCTATTGTATCCTCTCAGATGTGGCCTCAACTTGCTCTTTCTGGTGTCTAAAGGCATCCCTCTCTGGAGTGAGTATGATCACCTGTGCCTACAACTGCTATATTTGTTACCTATTTGTCCCTTTATTAGTCATCAAAATATCAACCTGTGCTCGACACTGCACTAACTCATCCTAAAGTGACTCAATGTGTGCTTGAGCCTGTGCTACCTCACTCTAAAATGACTGAAACTCTACCTATAAATCTGCTATTTGTGATGATTTTTGATGAGAGGGTATCCCAATCAGAATCTTGGGAATCACCGCCTTAGGTACAGTAACACTCCTCTTGTGCCTCAAAACTAGAAAATCAAATGGATGACTGTCATTTGCCTCTAATGACCTTACCTCATCATCAATCTCACCACCACCCTCTACACAACCATCACCCCTGTAACCACCCCCTGACCACCATCACCACAAACACCCTCCCCACCATCATCTCCATCCTCATCATCCCCTCCCTCTCCATCAACTGGTAGTACTGGATCCTCTCGATGAGTAAATCTAGGAAAGGGATGAGTGTCGAAGTACTCTAAATAATCCTCTATCATCCTGACATTTATAATATATGGAACATGCTCCCATAAAATCAGTGTCAAGGTATAGTACTCTATATATGCTTCCTCATAAGATACACATGGGCCCCACTCTACAACATCTTGTCATCACCACACATAATGGGAAACTCCCAGGGGCATCCCCTAAAGTCATCTAAACTGCTGACATACTTGCATATATAGGTATCACTCAAGTATAAAATGTGTCCGCCCAATCAAATAGTGGGATAACAACATTTATGACATCTCTAGCTGATCCTTTGGCCACTCACAATCCAAGTATGGGCGCCATGTAATAGTCTCTCAATCATCTAGAGAATGCCTCCAATAGGCTACCTTGCCTAGCTTATGCTAGAAATGTGGACTGTTGTAACAGAAAACATAGGGTCTCCCTAGTGGTTGTTGTCTCTCTCCCATGGGATGAGTAATGGCTATGGGCTCCCATGCCCATGTTTGTAGTAATGTGATCCCACATGACAGGCTCATCACCCCATAATACACAACCTTGTGCAAATAGTGGTATAAATGGGATAACATGCATGAACCCCATGCATATCTAGTGCCATCTAGTGTCATCTGTGATAACACTCAACCCCAACCTATTAAAAATTCCTTCAACCTACAATCAAGATAAAGGAATCCACCAATGAAAATAGAAAGTACACATGTCAGAGGATCGTATCTACTAACAATCTTTGTCTAGGGAATCCATCATCCTACCACACGATCATCTTGGCATAACCTTCGCAATGTAGTTGTCCTGCCCTACTCTATCTTATCGTACACCACTATCTCCCCCATAACTGGGATCTACAGAATACGGTAGACATCCTCTAGGGTCACTATCATCTCTCCTATAGCTAAGTGAAATGTGTTTTGGTCACTATGCCACCTCTCTACTAATTTCATTAGTAAACCTCCATTGATCCTATATTGTGGGATATCTAATAAGGAGTTCAAACCACAATGTGTGATAATCTCCAAATCCATTGTAGAAAAATGATGAACTATATTCCATGTCTTCAAAAAATTCTCTCAAGACTATAGTACATCTAAATCTCCCTAATCATAACATAGAACACAAATCAGTCAATCAAGGTCATGTTTAATCAAGATTATTAATTAATCAAGGTAATGTGCAGTTAATCAAAATAGGTTCAATTAGGATAGTCAAATCAATCAGAACAATCATCAACTCAATCAATCAAGACAATCACTCCTATCATCGATCTTCACCTATGATCAATCCTCACCTATCATGAGGTCTATGTGCAATCAATCTTATCATCGATCCTCACCAATCATGAGGTTGATGTATAATGAATCTTATCATCAATCCTCGCCTATCATGAGGTCGATGTGCAATCAATCCTATCATTGTTCCTCGCCTATCATGAGGATGATACAATAATCATCACACCATCGATCCTCACCTATCATGAGGTCGACATGCTATCAATCCTATCATCGATCCTCACCTATTATGAGGTCAATGTGCTATCATCCTATCATTGATCCTCGCCTATCATGAGGTCAATGCATTATCAAATCGGTATCGATCCTTCTCTATCATGAGGTTGATATGCTATCAATCCTATCATCAATCCTTTCCTATCATGAGGTTGATACATCATTGGTTCTCCCATTTGATTCTCACCTATCATGAGATCAAATCATCAACTATCTTACTCGAACATCAATCAAACAATGCACATCTCACAATCAGACTGAAATCAATCCAAAACATGACAAAGCAATGACTACGACTTAGAAACATCTTGTGAACATCATCATGAGGGCTTTCCACAATCACACCTTCTCAAACGGGGAAAACCATGAGCTAAACCACCTAAAATCAACAAAGGTAACAAATTTCCAATGCAACAAGAGGTGCCACTTGGGATACCAAAGGAACCAAAATAGTGTTGGAGCTCAAAAAGATGAATTTCACCCTTGCAAGAGGCACCATTTGGGACCCCAAAGGCACCAAAACTCCTAAATCACCCAAAAACATGCATTTTCAAGCTTTCAAGAGGCACCATTTGGGACCCTAAAGGTGCCAAAACTCTTAAATCACATAAAAATTTAAATTTCAAGCTTTCAAAAGGCACCATTTGGGACCCCAAAGGTGCCAAAACTCTCAAAAACACTCAAAAACATCATCTGAACATGGAACAATAACATCGAACAAGCTACAACACCTATCTACGATGTTCAAAATACCATTAAAAGGCCAGAAAATGACTAACAAAGAGGTTTCTCGTAAAGTGTACCATAGGTCTAGAGGCAATAGGCTAATCAGGTTGGTGAAGATGCTCGAAATGATGCTTGTGGTATGGGATCACTATCTTCCTCTAAGCTCTCCAATCTTCAACTTCTCCAAACTCAAAATGTGCAAATGAATCCCATTTTACAACTTTTTACCTTTTCAAGGGTAAAATGGAGGGAATTATGGTGGGATTTATTACCATTTTTACCACAAAAGAGTCGTAATTAATCAACACTATTCAAAGCAAGAGCTTGCAATGAAATTTCGAGAGATAAATCATCTCTGACATCCAAATCTCACTGAATCAACATTGGATCGTCATCATAATCATCACAACACCATCACATCATTCCAACATTTCATTTTAACATCCCCACATTCATTGATTTATCTCTTGAGGGGGTATATATCCATCAATACTTGAAATTCAAAAGTCGGGCATTGTTTGGGGCATCAAAATCTTTTCTAAGCATCAACATCAAAATTTTCTTTGAAGCAATGTGTAAACACATCACTTCAAAGAGGGGCAAAATGTATACACCTAAAACAATCATCATATTCAATTAATTAAATACAACCTATTTGATTAATGTTTCAAATATGTATAAATAAAGTCTTGCTTTATTTATATTGTTCACTCTTCTTTTAATTCTCCAAAATCATATTTTTTAAATAATTAAATAAACAAAGTATCCTAAACATGTTTATTTAGTTAATCTTCCTTAATCCTGATTAAGAATTAGAGAACATGTCTACTAATTTTTCTTGTGCCACCTCACAAAGGTCACATGAAAATAAATAAGCCTAATTATTGATTAGAATTATCCCTACACAGTACCACCAATTGGAAAAGGCACATGGCTTTATTCCCCCACACTTCTAAAAAATTTGGAGCACTTGGGTCCCCCATCCATTTGGCATGTTTCCAATTGGTCAAGGGATTCTCTCCACACACATGGTATGTTGTCTTTGGTCAAGGGGACAACATCCTAATTCTTTCCATCTCCACTTTCTATTCTTTCCCTTTTGAATCTACACCATTGATAGGTGGCACCTCACAAAATGCTTGAGAAACCCTATAAATACACCTCCTTTCCTTTGCATTTATCATCCACAATTGGAGTAAAGTTACTATGCAGGTTTCTCGTAAGAGCTTGGAGCTTTCATGGAGTCTTATAATTAGTGTTCATATCATGTGTTACTTTGCATTCTCATTTTAGATTAATTAATTTCTTCATAGTTGCATTTTATCATCCCCATTGAGTTATAGTTGCATTTTAGGTTAGTTTGTTTTATCTTTGCATTTGATCATATGCATAATCATGAATAGTTCATTTTAGTTTCACATCATCTCACTCATCTAAACTTTTCCATTTATCATAAACATCATTCTTCATATATCATTGTATTCATCATCTTTTTCATCCTTTTTTTTCATTTAGAAGCATACCACTAATCCTTCCAGCACAAATTTGCACATAGAAATCATCTTAGCTTGCATATTAAGCATCAAATCTTGTTTTCTAGGTTGTCATTTTAACAACCATTGTGCCCATAGAAATATGAGGGCCAAGTGGTTTAACAAATCCCTAGAAATAGAGGACAATGATATGTATTTGAAAGGTTTGATTGTATTAATCAAGGCTATAGAAGTTTTAGTCAAACTAGGACTCATACATTCAAGGTGTTGATTTAGTCCCAGTATTAGGGTTTGACTAAAACTTCTATAGCCTTGATTAATCTTCTATAGCTTTTTTCTTGTTAGATCTCCATGTTTGAAAATTTTGAATTCCAATCTGTAGGTGAGTTTCCATGAAGATGACAACATTTTGATAACTTTGACAACTTTCTTCAATCTCCAAATCACCTAGATCTACAATCACACATGAAGAGGGAAAAATGTCGATGTGTTAGGGAATATAAGTTTTCCTTGGTCAAACCCCATTTGGGTAATTAAACCTTGAAATTAAATGAAATATAAATGAAGGAATAATGAATAAACAATAGGAAATGCTGTAACTCACCAAACCCTTATAAAAAAGGGTTACAAACTAGTGTGAAATGGTTCCAATGGATTTGGATCTTGAATCTTGATCTTGATGTGAAATAATGTCTTTGAATTCTGGCTTGAATCACAAAAATCTACATCACAAATGTTAGCTCAAAAACACACATGATGCATGATGAATTTGACATGATACTTGAATATTGATTGCTACTCCAAATTATTGATAATCAACTCTTGAATTCTCTTTAAGATGACTTGAATTCACTAGATTATTAGGAGAAATTATGTGAAATAACCTTGTATTTATACTTGTTTATGCCATTTTTTTTGAAATTACAACACTACAAGTCAACATCAGATCTAGGAGAATAAAATCCTACCAAGAATTGAATTCAAAATAGGTCTAAGATAAAGTGAGACTCATGCCATTTTTGGCATATGAGTCCTAGTATCTTAAACTTGGGACACAAATTTCAAGAAATGTTAAGTTCAATGCAATATTTAGGATCAGTCCCCAAAACCTAGGTGGGACCCATACACCCAAGCTGGTGTATAAGTCCTAGATCACTAGATCTAGAACACACAACCAAAAAAAATTAATTATGATTGGTTTTTTAATGAATGTTGAGATTATCCTCAAAGAAATGTATTAAATAAGGCTCATGGATGCAAAATATGGCCAAATAAGGCATAAAGAAGCCTCAATTTTAGTAGGGAGGGCCCAAAAAAGTGTGAAAATATAAAAGGATACATTTTTATAAAATAGATTAGGTAACCAAGAGGAAGGTTAGACTCATTTAACATAAGCACCTTTACCAATAATGGTCACTTTGTTGGGGGTACATCCAAGACCAAGATTCTTGGGTCGTTTCTCAGGAGCAAGGGTTTCTAACAAATCAATCTCGTTCTACCATAGCTTCTCATTTTTGTTCTATCCCCAACTCATCATTAGTTGCAATCCTTTATTTTCATCTTCCATTGGAAGAATAGGCATGGGTTGGTTATCTTGGTATAACAACTTGGATATACTCTCCTCATCAATGACTTATTTGTTCAAATCGATCCACTTGGTGAAAGTGATAGATGCTACCTTCATTGTATTAGATACCTTGTTAATAGGTTGAGGCTTCTTGTGAGGTTTAGGAGAAAGAGGAAACTCTCCAATTAGAAATGAATCCTTCTTCAAATTATAGTTTCCACACAACTATTATCTTTGATCACTGCTTTGATATCTGACATGTTTTGTATGATGGGTGTTTTGGATTCAAAGGTGGAAGCTAGGGAAGATGAGTCAACAAATGAGGATGGACCTTCATAATTTTTAGGCACTTGTTGGATCTTGTAGTATTTTACTTCAAGGTTCTTGTAGTAATAGAATGGTTCGAGGTTGCCATGGATAGTAACTTCTTTATCTTCATGGGGAAATTTGACACATTGATGGTATGCGAAAGCTATAGATTGCATTGAATGGATCCATGGATGACCTATAAGAATATTATATGGAAGGTCAAGATTGAGCACTTGGCATGTACTTTCAACAATCATGGGTCATACTTGGATGGGGAGCTTGATTTTATCTTGAGAAACCCATTCTTAATCATCTTATGCCCTTATAGTAACATTTTTCCTTTTCAATGGCATCTTTAAAGTAACCCAAGTTCTTGATTAGCTAAAGGGTGCAAATATTTAGACCAACACCTCAATCCGCCAAGACTCTCTTGACTTTTTTTTGTGGATGATGACCTTAAGGTGGATTACACGATTGTGTGATGGCTACATTGGGAGGTCTTTCTAAAAAAAGGTGAGAAGATGAGGAGTGGTGATATGTTTGATCATAGACTGGAATTGCTCAGTATTAATATTATTAGGTATGGAAGAAGTTGACAAAGCCTTTTCTAATATATCCTTATGTGTTGGGGATAGTTTCAGTAACTCTAAGATGGAGATTTGGGTAGGGGTCTTCTTTAGTTAGTCTAAGAGATTATTAGGGAAAAATTTAAGAAACCCCCCCTCAACGAAGGTGTAAAATCTTGGTGAATCTTGTATACTTCTCGATAAAAATATTAATTTTAGTGGAAATTTTTTTCATTTTTCGTCAAAAAAAATAATGTCCATTGGTGAATCTTTTCTAATTGTTGGAAGTCTATGGAAAATCCTGGCAAAATGATTTTTTTAAAAAACTAGTAAATTTTTTCCATTGGCGATTAAAATTTATTTTCAAACCAATAAAATATTTTGATTGGCAAATAAACCTATTTCAAACTAAAAAAAAATAAAAAATTTGGCTATTTAAACTTTTTTTCAAACTAAAAAATAAAATTCAATGGCGAATTAAACCTATTTTCAAATGATTAAGAAAAAACATTAGCAAATTGAACATAATATCAAACTAATAAAAAAAATGTAGTGGCGAAGTGTCACTATTAGTGAAAATTCACTAGTGTCATTTTGTATTCGGTGGGTCAGAGGTTTTACAAACTTTGAAACTTCAAAATTTGGTTCTAAGGTTCCAAGTTTCAGCGACCATGCAATATTATGGACTATGACTGTTCGATGAATTTTTGATGGACAGTTGTAGTTGCATTCTAGAAGTATATCTCTCAAGCACTAGATTTGTGAACTAAAACCTCCAAAATTACACTAGAGCCATTAGATTTTCAAAAATCAATTGTTGAGATTTTATTAATTATTTAGGTCTATCGGTCATCGTGCTCTTGTTTAGTGTTTATTGTTTAATATTGCCTAAGTCAGACCAAAATATTTTATGACAAAGCCTTAAATCTTAACTCTTTAATCCTAAGGGTCAAGTCTCATCAACCTAGTCATGTCCCCATTTTAAATTATGCGCGTGCATAAAGTTTGTTTTAAAAGAAGGATAGTTCAATGAATTTTTGATGGACGACTATAGTTGCATTCTGGAAGTAAATCCTTCAAGTACTAGACTTGCGAATTGAAACCTTCGGAATAACACTAGAATTGTTAGATTTTCATAAATCAATGGTTGAGATTTTAATTATTATTTTATTTTAAAAATGTTAAATGTGGCTTTTAAAACTAATAGTAATTATGAACATATAGTTTTGATCATAAGTGAGAAATTTTATTGTGACTTATTAGTGGACATTGAAAATGATTAAGGTAAAACGAGACATTTAATTCTCTCTTTTCAATGCGTCGAAGTACTCTACCTTTCATTTATTCTATTGAAATTCTTGAATCTCGATTTGGCTATGGTACTAGGCAGTGGCACAAATTAATGCCAAATGAATAGCCAAAGTGATTGATTGCATAGATTTATATTGAAAATTGCATAATGTATTGTAGAATCATAGATGATGATGTCAATAATCCAATGATTTTGACAATCGACAGCTTGTGTGGCATTGTCGATTTTGACAATTGACAGCTTGTTAGCTTGAGGTATAGTTTGCATCTAGCTAGCTTGAGGTTCTGATTAAGTTGGATTTTTGGTTTGCATGAATCACAATTATTATAAATCAGTAGTAACTATACAATTAACTATAAACAACCTCACACATGACACGTGTGAGTTGTACAAGGGACCAGGCTGGTAGTGGCACTTTTGGCCCATAAAAAAGGATAGTGAGCACAACTAAAATCATCCATTGAATTGTGATAAGAGTTTTCATTTTGTAGGGTTAATAACTTAATAAGGATTTACGAAGAAGATGATGCGGTATTATTGGGGATGCTCTAAATTCTCCTACCTCTAGTTATGTAGTTACAGAGTAAAAGACCAATTTCCTTCAAGTTCAAAATGGGTGGAATTGGAAAGAAATTGATTTCGTTCACCTAACTTCTCAAATAGGTTTTGAACCAGGATGAGGAGCTCTCATGGAGATAAGTGCTATCCTCATGCATGGAAGCCGCAAGTAGAAGATGGGAGTAGTTTTACTACCCTTCATCACCTGCATGGTTTCCTAGGAAATTCCCATGCATTTATTTTCAATGCTCATCTTCTGCATGGGAGCAGTTTTCCTACCCCTCATCATCTGCATGGTTGGCCAAGAGAATCTCTTGCATTTATTTTAAGACACCATGGCTTACCAGGAAAGTCCCATGCATTTATTTTTAGTGCTCATCTTCTACATGGGAACAATTTTACAACCCCTCATCTTCTACATGAGTCTAGTTTTGAAAGGGGCTAAGTACATTTTGTATCTTCATAGCTCCCATTTCCCCAATTTTATTGGGCCCCCTTTCCCCATGTATTTATTTTTAGAGCCCATGGCTAACCCGACAAGTCCCATGTATTTATTTTCAGAGCTCATGGTTGACCTAATAAGTTCTATTTATTTTCAAAGATACATGTATCACATTTACACTTTCAACTTTTCACTAGTGGTCCAGCAGAAGCTTGGCACTTGTACTTACATTTGCATTTGTACTATGTAATAATGTGACATTGTAATTCAATTGTAATAAAATAAATGGTTGTGCTATTAATGTGACATTGTAATTCATTTTATTAAGCCCTTTGCAAGTTAAGTGCTATTACTAGTTGTGCAATGTGCTATTAATGTGACATTGTAATTCATTTTATTAAGGTCTTTGCAATGTTAAGTTTATGGCCCCTTGGCCTTGATGTCAATCTTAGCGAATTAAAGTTTAAAGCAAATTTAAAAAACATGTTTAATGTTTATTATTTATGGTTGTATTTGCATTCCAAAATGAAATGCACAGAGCGCTAGGCTTGGGAACTTAAACCTTTGAAATCACTCTATGACTGTTAGATTAACGAAGATCAATGGTTTAGAATTTGTTGTTGATGTAGGAGTAAATCATTAATGGCTTGTTTTAAATGTTGTCAGCCATGTGGCATGTACTACCTAATTGTGTACTATGTAGTCCATAAGTAACAAGTAGATTTTTCGATGTCATTCACTTTAATATTAGAAAAAACAACACTTTCTATTGCTAAGTGATTTTATTTTGAAGTTAGAGGCTCAACACACGGGGAGATTTCAGTCTTCTATTTTCTCATTGTAGTGTACCACCCTATTCTAGGTTCCATAGTTCCACTTCCAACAAAGCCATTCCAGTAACCCAGTTTCAAGTTTCAACCCAGTTTCAACTTCAAGAATCATAATTCAAGATCTAGGTAAGTTAAAGAATTCTTGTGGCTACGTTTCATCATTTAACATTTCCTAAAATCTTTTTTTTTCAAACTTTGAAGTTTAGGTTTAGGTTAAGAGGCTTAAGAATTAAGAAAGATTAAGGACCAATAGGTAATTCACAAATTTCACATTGTTGATTGTATTAGCATGTCTACCACTAGTAGTAGTACCACAAGAGTAATGTCAGATAAAAAAATACATTATGCAAAATTTCTTAAAACCCTAGGTTTCACTGATGAATACCATGATATTTATGATCCTGAAACCTATGGTAGGCATACCTTGGAACTTAGATTTTCATCTTAGAATAAGTCTTTAAATAAAATTCAGGTTAATAGTTTTAGTGAACTGTGGGTATGTTGATTAGGGTGCATGATGTTACATGAGGTTTTCCCTTGCCCAGAATTTATCATGGTCTATGCCCTAAATTATGATGATAACAAAATAGAAATTGTTAATAAAGATAGCAAAGAAGAATTATTATCCATTAATGCAGAAGAACTTGGAAATTTTTTGGCCTTGGGGTTTACAACTGAAGAATTTCGAAATGTCCACATTGACCTAGAAAATATTGCTAGTGATTATGAAGTAGTGGATGAAAAGGAGAAAAATTATTTCTTAAATAGAATAGTTCAGGATAGAAACAAATTGAAAGGTGGTCATAAGCCTTCTTATGATTTGGACATTTTTAAACTATGGGCTCAGGATACTATTTCCATGCTAGCATTTTGCCTCATACTAGATAGCAATTTGGAAGTGGGTACAAGCCTCCTTGAAATGGTATATAATATCTCGTATCGTGTTCCACATGTAAAATATAATTTTGTTGGGAACATTGTAGAATCCATGCATAAATAATTTTTAATAATTAAAGGAGGTTCCACCAAGACATTTAGGTTCACAACCTACTTGTTCTATCTTTTTCTATTCAAATTTAGAGGAATGTTTCAGACCAACAAGCTTCAGATTTGACCCTATAGTAATGCTGATGAAAATAAAATGGCTCCACTTCTAGTATATGAATGGACCACTGTGATAAGGATGCATGATTCTTGAAAGAACTACAACCATTTTGTAGACTACTTTTTGGCTCCATTGCATCAAGCAATTACAAATACTCCAATGCCTAGATTGCCTATGTCATGTAGAAATTGCATTCAACTAGTAAAATAAATACAATTGGATGATTGGTACTTAATGGAATAATATACCATGCTAAGATTTTATGGATCAAAATTACAACCATACAAACTTCCAATACATGTGAAAAAAAGGGTTTTCTCTTTGGAATATGTAAGGTAGATGCAAAGTACTGATGAAAGACACTTTACCAGTTAGGGAAAGAAGACCTTATTTCCTTTTTTACCTTTTTCATGTGGAGGGATCGCATTTGAGAGAAAAGAATTTAGTGTGGCACATGATCTTTTGATTTTTTTTATTTTGATGCTATCTATCACTGGCAGTATGATCCATGTGACACCATTAAATCAATGATTGTGCTCAATAAGAATGTTGGAAGTAGAATTGAACATCAAAGTAAACCCTTGCTCGAAAACTTGAGATAAAAGGATTCTTGGGATGAGGCCAAAGTAGCAATGGAGAAAAGTGCTACCAAGAATGGTATTTCTTTTGAACAATTGTTAGCAGAAATAATGGCATTGCATCAAAAGACAATTAGGAGGTACAACAAATTTTATGAAAAAATTCATAAACCATCTAGTAGAGTAAAGATGCCAGATTCTCTAGAGAAGGAAGTTATAAAAAAAAATTGATCACAATAAAAAATTACTTCCTTTTGGTCTATGAGGAAGGAGCTAGGTTATCCAAGCGCTCTTGCAGAGTATGTAGATAATGAAGAAGATCTTGAGTTTAGCAAATTATGGAATATAGAGAATCCAGATGAATGAGAAAATGAAGAAAGTGATGATAAATCTAATGATGATAGGGAAGAAGAAAGCCATGTCAATTTCAAACTTGGTTTAAGTGAGGCCACAAAAGAAGCATTTACTACAGGAGTAGCCATAGCTGAAAAAATGGGTTATGAAGGTGGTCCTTTGGGGTCCCAAAGAAAAGGCCCTTCCATGGTAGTAGATGTAGAGCATAGAAAATCAATTGATAAATTTGACCTTGGGGTTGGAGGTGAAAAAGTATACCTAGGGTATACAAGTCAATTTGTTAGAGCTTCAAGTTCAAATCCTCATCCGCATGGTTAGACACAATCACAACTAGGACATGCCCATGGTGGAGGGCTTAGTGCAACTGGCATTGCCTCTAGTGGCAATGGTATGGGTATTAGTACTAGTAGTGGTCAACATGTGCTACAACAAAAAATTACACAAGAGGACAACACAATATACCACAGAAACACCAGGTGATCAAGGCATATAGAAGAGGCAAAGGATTTTGATAGGTCCAACTCTAAGTCACACTACTAGTGGATCCACCATAAAGGAGTTATTTCTAGGCACTCCCCCAATTCTAGTTAGTCTAGCTGCGACATCATTAGAAACTATAAGTACTCATATTCCTTCACCATTCAAGCATTCCATTATTCTTACATCCCTGGGTTTTGAATACATTGAAGAGTTTAAATGAAATCAAAATTGAATAAAAAAGAAAAGAAGCAATTGATAGAGAGTGTGTCTGCTCTAAATTCAAAACCTGCAACAACCATGGTATTACCCACATTTGACACAAGTAAAGAAATCATGGAGTACACAATTCTTGTTCGCATAGTTCAAAACAAACCAAAAAATTATATGGCTCCATCTGAATTCTAGGTGAACAATTTTCAATTGGATTTTTCTAGACTCATAAATACTGAAAAAATTAATGTATCAAAGAAGAAAAATGAATTTGTTACACATCATTTCTAAAGCAATAGAGAGAGAAAAAAAGGTTGCAAACTCAAGAGCAATGAATTAGAAAAAATAAATAAAAAATCTACCTCTACATCAACAAGCAAAGAATATAAGCAGAATGAGACTACAGTGAATGAATTGAAGAAAAGGCTAGATGAGAGCAATGAGAAATATGATGAGGAAAAATCCACTTCAAAAAAATTAAGACTAAGCATTGTAAATGGAAATGCATAGTGGGAACAAAAAATGGAGAAGGAGAGAAAAAGAAATGAAACATTGGAGGCAAAGTTGATGGAAGCAAAAAATGAAATTAATTCTTGTCAAAATAAGTTATTTGCATTTTGTAGAGAAACAATGAGGCATATGAAACAAAAGCTCTGGAATGAAATAATGTAGAGGATTGATCATTTGTGTGACATTGATTGATGCTGCCAGACAACATCATAATAAGCTCAACAAATATTTAATGGACAACAAAAATGTGCTAGCATTAGAGAAATCAACAAATCAAATTCAACGAACAGTCTACAAAGCCAGTGACATGTTTTGAAATCAAAAGGGATTACTAATTGGATTGATACATCAATGATGTTGTAATTTTCCATTGAAAAGTGTTTGAGAATGTGTGAAACACAGGAATATTTGCATTTGGCTATAAACAAGATGAAGATGGTGGATGAAAAGGTAAGTAACTTCACAAAAGCTTGGTTTTCCAGAAGCTTTTTACACAAATGAGCTATTCGTTGGAAAGAATGATTTTAGAAAGAAGATGGAGGATGAAAGGAAGATTGATATGGATCAATTTCCTCAGAACCCAGATGTGGTGACCTATTTGGATTCCATCAAACCATTGCTAACCTTGAATGCAAAATTGAATGAAGAATCCAAGATAGGTTCCAATTTGAATCATGAATTGTTAATAAATCTTGAAGTTAAATAACATCAGTTAGAACAAATGACAATTCCAACACCAAAAGAGTGGAAGTTGCTAGAAAAGGTGATGCAATGATTTAATTTTTGATAATATAAGTTTCTAAGTTCCAACTCAGCTCTATGCAGAATTGTCTTTGAGAAAGATTTTGCATTGCCAATGCCTCTATGTATTCCTTCATGTGATAATCAATTTAAAAGCTCAAATTTAGACTTTAGTAATGTGTTGATGTTCAATTATCTATATTATTTATTATATCATTTGAAGAAAAGGTCTAGTAGTGGTTTCAACTTCTAGATACACTTTAAATGATTGTTGATGTTCATTATTGTATATGCTACTAATACTATTGTTAATATGTTATTAATCTAATAAGAATTGAGTTGAGTGATGTATCATTGACTACATGCTCAAGTTTTAATTTTAACATAATTAAGATATGAACTATAAGGTGATTTTAATTCCAAGCATCCATAATCTTAGTGAAATTACATTACAATTCACACATCAATACTCAATCTCCATGACTACTTAGCATATCCACTAAACATTTATATGAATTCATGCTTTAATCAAGGTAATTTAACTTGTTCATTAAACCATAGCTAGAATTAAAACATACGTCAATGCATAATATTAATGACAAAGAAGATTAATGAAAGATCATTGATCAAATTTCATTAATAATTCATGTAAAATGTTACAGTTGGAGAGATGATATAGATAGACTCGAAATAAGGGAGAAAAACAATCTTACGATATAGATAGACTCAAAATAAGGGAGCAAGACAAGCTTAGTTGCTAGTCCTCCGAGTTTTATAACCTTGTCACAGAGTTCTAAATTTTCATAACTTCTTGATTCCCTGACTTGGTTCACTTTGTTGAGAAACTAAGTTGCAAGTCTTTTAGACCTAACCTTTGAGTTTGAGTTATGGTGTGTGGATTTATTCTACTTTTTATGAGTAGTTTGTCATGGATTATGTATTATTGGAATTGGAATAATGGATTTTTGGTTAGTTTCATTGTTGTAGTTACTATCACTCAAAGTGGTAGTTTTGGTGTTTTTCCTAACCTTAGTTGCTAGTCCTCAAAGTTTTATAACCTTGTCACAGAGCTCTAAATGTTCATAACTTCCTGATTCCTTGACTTGGTTGATGGTTCACTTTGTTGAGTTTTAAGTCTTTCTTGGTCATCTTCCTATTTGGTGGGTTAGAGGTTTAGAAAACTTTGAAACTTCAAACTCTAGTTCTAAGGTTCCAAGTTTCAGCAACCACGCGACATTATGGACTTATATTGCCTTAACCTTTCAAAGGCGTCATCATCTGACACCTCATTGAATACTATGTACAGACTAATGTAAAATATAAAATATAAAATTCAATATAAAATATAAAATATCACAATTTCATGGAATACAACATAAAATATCATCAACTACAGTTTGACTTTGTAATATGATTCATGAAGTGCAATATAAAATAAAATATCATGAAGTGCAATGATTCACAATTTCATTGAATACACTATAAAATATCATCAACTACAGTATGGAACAATGGAAACTGATCTTGGGATCCATGAAGTGTAGTATAAATACCTAAAAGCTGTTAATTCTCTCCCAATTCCCAAACAAACTTGGGGTCCTCAAATTGACATTCATCATTAGATAAAGTAAAAGAGTCATCTTGAATTTGATTCCAAGTTTTCTCTTCATTTTCTTCGGCCTATGTCTCAAATTCAACATTCATTGTGTCATTTTTGTCAATGTCATTTGTCCCAGTCCCATTGCCACTGCCAATGCCACTAGTACCATCCTTTGGAATTGGAGTGTTGCCCAACCTGGTCCCTCTTCTTTCACATGTGGACCTCCAAATTGTGAGTTCCCTTTCAAAAGGAAAATTTCTAACATTATGTGCAATTCCTTTCATCCTCAAGCAATTTTCCAAATTCTTGTCTAGTTTGTTTCTTAAATTTGATTTCAAAAACCCCAATGTACTAAAAACTCTCCTATCCTCCATCAACCCCAATATCATTGTTTGACATAAATCAACAAGTTTGAAATATTCTAATATTGGACCATGCAATATTTCACTCTAACCTAAGTTTGTCCAAATGTTTTTTATTGATCTTGATTCAAAGGCCTTTTCCTCTCCCATGGATTTATACTGGTCCTTCATAGCTTTTGCAAAACTCCTACATAGTTTTCTAATCTTAGCTTCATCTAAAATTCCTTCTATTTTCTACTCATTGTATGTTACAGTTTTCAAAAATTGTTCGATCAAGATTTTTACCTGAGCATGAAAATGTTTTGGGTTATCTCAGTTTTCCCAAAATTGAGGATAAAAAATACTCATGGCTTTAAGTATTTCATGTCAAGGGAATCTTTCATGAATCTTTGAGGAAAGAGATTTTGCAATTTCTTTCAAATTATCACCAACAGATTTAACAATGCCTTCAAAATCTTCCTCGTTAATACCTACTTCTCTGCTAGAGCACCTAGCTATCTTACATTGGTACATTTGTATCTCACATCCATGTACACAGATACATAAGTGCTCGCTTGCATTAAACTGTAAATAATTATCAGGATCATTCAAATAAGTAATTTTCCACCACATGAAATAATTTGTGTCATCTTGTGCTAGATCTAGATATAGATGATCAAGAGCCAAGCATGTATGTTTATGTAGATTGGCTTATTCATTAATATACATAGTTCTATCTTAGGCTTTCTTCACAAGCTCATTCATCACATATAGCATGGGGAGATGACTAGTTAAAGTCAAGAGTGTCTCTATATCGCTTAACCTATGTAAGTGGTTAGGAGCTTTGCCTATTGTGTTGTGATTTTTGTACATCACTCCAATCAAGGATTGATATTCTAAAAGAAATCCTTACACTAGTCCATGCAAGGAGATCCATCTGGTATTAACATCCTTGAGAAGCTTATTTTCTAGTGTTATTCCCTTAGCCAAATTTTGAAATTCTATGAAACGCTTATGACTTCGGTAGAAGTATGTGTGGATCTCACAGACTACATTTTTGCTTTTGATACTGTAGGAAACTTGCTTACAATTTTGAATGCTAAATTCATTATGTGGGCCATGCACTAAATTCCAATCATGTATGGTGCACAAGTAGTTTGTAACTTTGTGCAAACACCGGTCCTTTGACCTTGCATCACTATAGCTCCATCAACTCCTACACACCAACTTTTTCGCAATTGTCAACTCATCCATACCTACAATTTCATTCAAATATTTCTTGAATAGTTCAAATATATTTTGTGATGTTGAATTGTACTTCATTTTATGAACACAGAGAAGATGAGCTTGGCGAATATGATGTTGTATAGTATACAAATGCATACAGACCTAAGAAATATTGTCTACCACAGTAACTTCATCTAAAGATAATGCAATGAAATTTGACTCTTTTACTTTATCCTTTAAATCTTCCTTTTCCACTGTAGCAATACAACTTTCCCATTCCCATCTAGTGTTTACTGACCAATGTGAGTAGGGATAGTGAGGAACATTCAATTAAGATAATAAACCAGAATATTCTGGGCAATTTGTCATAGGCGCCCTCTGGAAAAAATATGAAAAATAACACTTATCTGAATAATTTTTGATAGATTTGCTGCTTCCATTACTTTTCCAAATTAAGCCTCAAATGTACCTTTACATGCAACAAGATTTGACATTTTTTGGTGATACTCTTCATAATCCAAAACATACCTAACATGAATAAATTCTTCCTTTGATTTCCATCATACTATTGATTGTTCCTCTCTGTTTATGATTTGTTTTTCATAAAATTTACTAATATGCTTTTCTATAGTGTCAATCTCTAGCTGAAATGTCTTGTCTCTTCCACATTTCCAAGTACAAATCATACATTTGGCCAATGTTGCATTTTCAATATCATTTTCTTTCCCCACTGGTTCAATGAATGGATAGGTTGACAACCAACCAAGTTAAAATTCCTTGTCATTTCCCACTCGCACCCCATTTTTGGTTTATTTTTCCTCTTCTTGCTACCAACATGATCATCCTCATCCAAGTCAATTATCTCATTCTAGCTTACTGAGCCTAGGGTATCCCTTTGAACATCTTCTACAATATTGCCATCCTAATTTGATACATTTTTATTTAAATCAATGACAATCTCAACTTGACCTTCTGGTGGTGGTGAGGTATTGTGAATGCTACCAATATTTGGTGGAAGAGTTGATGATGTAGCTCCATCTTGACCTGATGGATCAGAAGCTTTGGAAATTCCAAAGTAATATTGTATGGTATGTCTAAGTTTTTGGAATTTTGATGGCCTCCCAGTCTCTTCACCACCCTGAGGAGCCTGAGGAGTGGTAGGAGTCTCTTCACCACCCTGAGGAGTTGCAAGAGTCTAGGGAGTGGTAGGAGCCTTACCACCCTGAGGAACAAAATGAGTCTGAGGAGCGGCAGGAACCTTACCCTTTCTTCTTGAGTCATTTGACATATTGATCTTTGATTTGCTTGACATATTCATCTCTCACTTCGAATAAAAAATGGAAAAAAAATTCGTCTTGTTTAAGGACAAAGAATAATAATATAGATCCCATTCCCTACTCAATATCTTTAAGCCTGAAGCAAAAATGTAAAAGAGATAAAGAAAACTTATTATTATAAATAAAAAAACTATGAAGAAATGATCACTCACCTTTCAGTCTATGTTTTCGGCTTTCGTTGACTTCCGATTCTGAATCAAAAAGTAGAACCTTACAACCAAAAAAAATGTGTAAGAATAAATGACACTTTTGATTGTATTTATATCAATCCATGATTCCATATTTGGAGAATTTCGTGATATTTTTAAATGTTATATTAAAATTTTGGTGAATCTCGCATGCTTATACAATGGTACGTTGTAATTTTCAAGGAAAAATGTGTCCTCAAATGTAATTATTTTTTAATGTTATTGGAAATATAGGTCCTCATAAGCAACTATTTATAAATTTTAATTGGAAAAATGGGTCTTCACAAGAAACTATTTGTAAATTTTAATTGGCAAAATGGGTACTGATACAATGTCGTTTTAATAGTATTGGTGAATATGTAGGTGTTTTATTAAATGCTTTTGGGATTCCAAGCAAAAATATTAGTTTTTCCAATTGAAATGCGTAGTTTGAAAATGGAAAATTTGTTGCTTAAATATGCCTCATAAAAAAACTCATTAGTGAATGGACATGCATTGGACCTATAGTTTGTAAAATTCAAGCGATTTGGACACCCTGTTGGGTGTGAGAAATTCACCAATTTTGACTTGGAAAAATTCCTAGAACTCACCAATTGGCAAAGATTGCCCATTAAAGTTTTCCTTGGAGATGATAATCAATAGGGTTTGACTTCACAAGTTAGGGTTGTGCCCTAGGTTGTGATGGTGCTCCTTGGATTGTGACCTTTCCTCTCCATGTGGTGACTCCACACTCTATGCTAGGCTCTTTGATTGTGATAATGAATATAAAATTATCGTAAGATGCTACCACATTTTTATAAACATGAACCACATTGGCGTAATCCTTTCCCTTACCATTTTTGTTCCCCTTGCTATGATCAAGCATTGGGTTCTTGTATATTTTAAAATCTTGATTCTCGGATTGTTGATCTAGGTTATGTATCCATTGTCTATAAGATCTTGAATGATGTTTTTCAATTGTATGCAACTTGTTGTCTTATGTCCCTTGATTTTATGGAAATCACAAACATCCTTCTCTTTGTGCCATGGTGGTTTGACTTGAGGTTCTTGGTAATTTTGATAGCTAGGGAGCATGATGAGATTGGATTGTACTAACTTCTGCATGATTTCCTCAATAGGTTCCCCCAAAGGTGTGTACTTACATTGCTAAAGGTAGTTGTTTCTAGGGGGTGGTCCTCTTTGCATGTTGGCATTGTTGACTTGATTGTTTGTGTGGCTGTGTGTTCATTTGTTGGGTGTTTGTTTGTCTTGGAGCACTTAGAACCACTTTTTCATCTATGACACCATCATTAGTAATATTATTGTTACTAGACCAGACATGGGGCTTGTCACTAGAACTAGTAGATGGGTGGTTGTCCTTGTATTCTTGTGTATTTCCTTGTGCGATAAGGGCTCTTTCAATGTTAAGGCCCCTAGGGATAAGCTCATTGTATTATGTGACATTGTATTTTTAGTTGGAAGGATAGATCTATGTCCACGTTGGCAATAATGATACCTATTTGTTTCTCTTTAGGAATTTACCATTTGCTTTTGCTAGCTCTATGCCTCCATTGTTGTAAGAAATTCACAAAGTATTCACCATTATTCTATTTTACGGTGTATAGTTCTTCCAAGATTGCACCCATGTCTAGGTTTTAGGAGAAGTGATCCAAAAACTAATTTATTATGTCTTAGAAGGTTCAAATTCTTAGAGGTAAATGTGAGAACCATTCTATTGTTGGGCCTCCCAAACTACGTGGGAAAAGAAGCATTAGATATGAATCATTGTAAGCTACTTCCACGCATGCTAAGTAAAAATCCTTGATATGATCCTTTGTGTTTCCCCACCCTTTATATTTGTAAAACTTGGGAATTTTGGATCCAGGAAAGAATGGTATCATTGCAATGCTTCTATCAAAAGGGTGTGGACACAAGTCTCATTGTGCATGTGATTTATTTGTTTTCCCTATTTGGATGTCTTGAATTTCCTATGCAAGTGCAATAATTTGTGAGGAAAAATCAACTTGAGGGTTCAGTGGTGGAGCATACATGTTATATTGTGGAATGGTAGATGAACTAAGTATGGGATTTTGATAAGGGGGATGTTATATGGGGTGTATGGTGGATTTTGATATTGCATCTATAATGGTGATAATGGTGGAGGTGTGGCATATGCTCCTTGTGAAGTTGGGTTCAAGACATTTTATTATGTACTTGCATATGATTGTTGCAGGTTATAGTACAATCCTTGTTGTCTGTGTTGTTGTTGTTGTGCAAGCACTTGTTGCACTTGTAGTTGAGCTTGTTGTTGTTGGGCTTGTAATTGAGCCTGTTGTTGTTTCACTACAAATTGAGCTTGTTGTTGTTGCACTAGTAGTTGAGCTTGGTGTTGTTGTTGATTTATAATAGGTTGTTGATAAGCCAATGTATTTTGTCCTTGTGATAATGGGATAGTGTTATGGATTGGGATAAATTGATTTGTTTGCATTTATTTTCTTGAGATGTTTCAATTTTCTGGAAACAGTGGTGGATTTTGGGGGATGATGTTTTGAGTGATTTGTGGGTTGAGCTGATTTTGGGGTGGTTGATGTGTGATGAGATTTTGAGGTTTGGACATTAGATTTTGATTTTGATTTATTAGTGAGGATAAGAAACCTAGTTGAATGAAAGGGGAAATAAAGCATGGCTAAATATAGAAAACCAACCTTGACCATTATGCAATAAAATAGAAAGTGTGATACATCGTGTGTTTCTAATTAGAAGTTGATGGAGTAATACCTAAGTTACAATTGGGCATTATCTATGAATTTATTTTACTTATGCAAGTGAGTAGATGTCAAAAAAATAGAGAAACAAAATGAACATTTTTTAAAGTTAATAAATTTTGAGTAGGTAAAATGATTTTGTAACTACTATGTGGTGGATTTTATAAGAATATTTTATTGTGAAATGTGAAATTGAACTAATAAATGTGCTGTGCCTCAAGTATGAGATACAAGGTATCCAACTTGGGTGAAGGGTTAGAGGATGTTGAGCATGATCACCCACATGCACCCTTTGTGATTTTATTTTATGTAACTTAGTAAATTATGAAATGATGTAATTGTTGACAAAAAATTTACTCACAGTAAATATGTCGAATGAAATCTCCATAGACAAGATCGTGAAGAGCCTATCATTCTTGAAAGATATGAAACAAAGACAACCTAAGAGAGAATTCTACATTTATAGAGCAAAGATTGACTTCCTTTTAATCCCAAGTCTTTGATAACCAGGTCATGGTTGTAATAGGGTCGCTCTCGGGTAATGACATGACAATTGTTGTTGTTTTCCTTTAGGGGGGAGGGGGGAAATCCATATGAACATGTACACATACATATACACATTTATGTATCATTTCTTTGAACATTTTAGATCAACTTTCCAATTTAAAATAATAAACTTGAAATTCAAGAAAGCAATAAATTTGACATTGAATCTCAAAGATCATCACTGATTTCCTTTGCTATCACTTAAGTAAATTTAGCATTAAGCATTTGACAATTCAATGGAAAATCAAAGATTTTCAATAAAACTATTTCCCTCATATTTTTTAGAACATTTTCAAAAGTATTAAATAGCTATTCTAAAGTAAAACATAAAAATACTAAAAAATAAAATTTTCTCCTGGTTATTCTCCATGGATTTCCCTAAGAATTAATCAAAATAGAATAAACCACTTTATATTTCACCAGATTGCTTCACAGCTATGTATAAAATGGTGCAAGCTTTTAGAGAGGGGGTTTCATTTATGGACACTGAATAGGTTATGTATGCACCCTTAAATGACACAACATACAGTCTTGTTCAGACAAACTTACAGAACCAACTACAAAAGATACTTAGATAGGTAGCTATCCATAAAACTCTGATATCAATTAATTTCTACGTGCATACAAAGTTGTACATCAGAATGGTTCAGAAAATAGGAAAAAAGAACAAAACTTAAAAGAAGTTTTTGCTCCTCCGACATCCATAAATTCTAAACTTAAAATAAAATTAAGCATCCTTTGGCATTTTATAGAACACAAGGCTCAGATAGGATAAGACTTCTACATGAGAGGGAATCTAAGAGACCAATCTAATCAAGGCACATGTAATATTGTGACCAATAGGAGAATTGCAATCGAAGTCAATGGAAGTCAACTCCAATTCCTCGTTGAAGCTCTTCGGGTTCTACTCTTTCATCTGGAATCTTCTCAAGGAAAGTAACTTGAATCAAAATAATATGTAGGGGCTTCCCATACATTCAGGATAATAAGGTAGAATTTTCTCCCCCTACACCTTATTTTGTTCTGGTTCTATCACTCTCAGGAATGGGATCTCCAAAAAATTACCATTTTTTTCGACCACATATGAAATACTAGGATCTTTGGTACTTCGGTGAACTCAAAGCTGTCTACATTATCACATCCCAGAGTCATAAAATTAGGCTAAATTTTATTCCAACCATGACTCAAGTTTTCCTGACCATCCATGCTCGAGCTTTGCATCATAATCAATATCTATTGCAATCACAAAATTCCAAATATTAAATCCCTTTTTAAACAAATATACTACCATATAAATAAAACCATTATTCAAATGTTAGTACAAAATCTATAAAACTTGCTTCTAAAAAAAAATCCTTGCATATATACTGAAACATTGGGATCAATGTATAAAATTTTAAAAATACTGACATTTAATTTCATGTTTCAACTTGGTACTCAGTACCAGGTATTCAACTTTACCTACTTACTTTCTTGGACCTTGGTTATACCAAAAATACAGCTTACCAGACTCCAACTTACCAAACTAGAGTCATTTGCTTAATCTTTACATTACCTTTTTCCTTTTCTATGTTTTTGGTACCTAGTACCTGGTGTACGAAACACTTACGATATGTAGTAATCTTTTTTTTTTAATAAAACCAAAGATTTCTCTTTTCTTTTTACTTCTGGTGATCTTCTAATTCATTAGCTCATGTCATAGAAGTTAAATTTCACTTGGGTCCCCAAGCCTTTTCAGCCTTGGGGTGTGTTGTGAGACCACACAACTTGCAACCAATAAAACCAAATTTAAAATTAAACTTGAAATTAAATCACTAGTTGTAAATTAAAACTTATACATATTTTAAAACAATAACTTTCTACCTTTACTTAGATTCTGACATAAAATGTAAAACTCCATCGAAAACATTTGTATGTGCTCTTGATTAATTCCATTTTTCAAAACATAGCATTGTTGTAATTATTTTATTACACCTTGCATAGCTTTACTTAGGCATTATTTTAATTCCTAGGTTTATTATTATCATCCTTATCTTATTGAGCTAGCTTTTTGCTCAAGCTATGATTAGGGTTGTACATGTCTTTCTTTTTGCATGATTGCCTTTTTGAAGGCTTTTGTAATATTTGTAAGACAATTTCATTCATAATCATAAGGCTGATTTTTGCTTGCACAAACTTGCTCTGAGAGTTTACAGAACTTCCCTATTTTTTGTTTTGAATATCTTTGCATGTGATAGGTGATTGCTTGTAGGTGATTCTTGGGGACTATGAAGTTGTTTTTTCAACTTCTACATGGTATCAGAGCTCCAGACCTATTGCTTCTTGTTTGTGCTTTGAAGATATTCTCTCATAGCATATTTTTTTGTGTAAGGGATTGAAGCCATTTTTCATTTTTGTTTCAAAAATCTAGCTTCCACTCAGTTGCAGAAAAATGATTTTTGAGTTTTGTAGCTAGGTTCGAAATCTGAATTGGGTATCTTTTAGATTTTTGATATCTTGTACGGATTTGAAGAAATATGCTGTTAAAAAATTGGTCCACATCATTTTTCTCTTGGCTGAAGGTTTTCAAAAATTATTTTTTCATCTTCTGCTTCTTGGATCAAAAAAAAAATTATGGGTTTTGTTTCTAGCTTCAAAATGTTTCTAGGTTTCTGTTTTTGTCCACTCATTGTGAACAAATTTTGCAGAAATTAAATTAGAAGTAAAATTTTTTTGCTAGAAAACCCATTTCCTGCTGGCTAAATTTAGTTTTTTGAAAAAATCATAACTTTTAGCCATGGTGTCAGATTTTCAAATACGAGATATCATCAAAAAGTTGGTTTTGACCTCTACATAGATTTGAGGTTCTTTTTCATCATGGAGGTAGATGTGAACATTGGTTTGTGCATGCACTTAAATTTTTTTTCATGCCCTAGGTTTACATTTTCTCCATAGTTTATGCATGTTTTGCATTCTCTCCTTTTACAATCATTGGGTATTGTAATAAATGAACTAAGATAAAGTTCCATCAGGGGGGTTTCTTGCATACTAATTTGATTAGAGTGTGCATGCACTTTGATCTTCATATCCATCTTGATTTGATGGTAGCTCGCATGGGTTTTCTAGTTTCCTAGTTTCTTTTGGCCACTCTTTTGCTCATAGCTTGACACATATCAAATTCATCAGTTCACACTTCAAATTGGGAGTTTATGGTTATTGATCCGCATTGGTTCAAATCCTTCTCAATTTGAGGGCCATGTTTTTATGGTATTCCTTCCCATGGAAGAGTTTTAGTCATAGTTTAGCATCGGCATCGAGATACATGGTTTCCAGATTCTGTCATCATCTCATCTACTCTTGCTTCACAGATTCCAAGGTTGTTCTAGTTTGTGATTTTTCCAATGTTCTGTGGCATTGGGTCTACTGTCACATTATTATGATTCCATTTTTGGTTTCAATTGTAGACATAGGTATCTTACCTTGCTTGTTAGATTGTGGATCCAGTGTTACTCTATAGTGTTCTTCCAGTGCTTCTTTGCAACAGTCATCTCATTGTGGGGGGGTTTTATCCCACTGGGTTTTCCTTCTCTACTACATATCATTGCATTTGTAAATGAGTACCTGATCAGGCCTTGTTGCTGGGACTCATCTCTTGCATAATAATTTGCTTCTCCCTAAGTTGCACTTATGGGGGGGGTGTTCGTGTAATTAATTATTTAATTACACTTTAGCATAGGTTTACTTAGGAATATTCTATTTCCTAGGTTAATTATTATCCTTATCTTATTGAGTTGTCTTTTTGCTCAAAATAGGATTAGGGTTGTAGATGTCTTGCTTTTTGCATGATTTCCTTTTTGAAGGATTTTGTAATATTTGTAAGACAATTTCATTCATAATCATAAGGCTGATTTTTGCTTGCACAAACTTTTCTGAGAGTTTACATAACTTCTCTATTTTTTGTTCTAAATATCTTTGCATGTGATAGGTGATTGCTTGTAGGTGATTATTGGGGACTATGAAGTTGGTTTTTCAACTTCTACACTTAGTAAATAGAATCAATTCACTAACATTGAGCTACATAATATAGTAATCCTCCAAAGCCAACCAGGGATAGAGTCTTTCTACCAGTCAAGCATCCGTAGCCTTGACAAGGTTATCTCTATAATTCCCCCCAAACATAGCTCTACTGCCATTTAGGCATTCATAGCCCCGATAGAGTTATTTGGATAGCCTAAAGAGTTTATATCACTATTTTTTAGATATAGCAATGATAGCTCATTTTCCACTTTTGATATTACAATAATAGCTCATTTATCAACTTTCAAGCATTGAAGAACCACTATTAGGTTGGGAATTACAGTGGTAGCAAAGGTTACTTTTTGATTTTTCATTCAATGTAAATCCCTTCATCAATTCACTACTTCCCAAAAGCTCATTTAACGATTCCCTGTAAGTGTGTGTTTCCAACTAAATTTTACCAATTATGCCAAATCCTAACTAATTATACCCCGCTATAAGTTAAACGATATGCATAAACTAAAATTTAGCAATAGACAACTTAATCACCAAACTTACATCTAAATTTAGAAACATTAGTTACTACCCTTTTGATTAAATTTATGGAAATTTCCAAAACTTTTGCTAACTATCTCAACTTGATGGCACTACAATAAATTAATGGATCAAAATACCATGATTACCTTGAAAAACGATCACATTATTTCACATTAAATTCGCACGCCTTGTTCAACACGTATTGTCTCTCTACTTCTCCAGGTGGTGATGTGTAACATCTTGCTGACTTTATTCTCATGTATAATCCGCACACTTAACGCCCCAATAAATCATTATGGCTTTTTTAAACAACAATTGGAAATGACCCCTATTAATTCAAAATCTCTGACTTACTTGATTCGTAATCTCCATACTACTAAATTCCAAAGCAATTTCACTAAACATGTGCAAACAATTTATTTGATTTAACCTTTAATTCTGAAGATTATTAACAAGTTTCCACCTTGCACATACGATTTCCAAAAAACTTCAAGCAACTATGTACCACTATACTACTCATGGTTTTCTATAAATTTGTGCCTTTCTTCTCAAATTCTCCACACTTTCTTTTCTTTCTCTTTTTTTTTGACATTTTTTGTAATTTTGTTTTGTTTTGTGCTTTACTTTTGCTTGTTAATCATGGATACTCCCATTTTCATGGGAAGCATCACATCACAAAGGCTTGAAAAGGTTTCCATTGTTAGGACTTCTAGCTTTACTGTGCCAAATTTATGCTTGGTCTTTGGGGAAAGATATGTTGTGTCCAGTCGCTACTTCCATTTTTATTTTGACATAGCTTCTCATTTTGTAGCTTCACTTTTGGACATTGGGTTACCTATTGAAGATGTTTGCGTTGCTGCCAACCTAATAGTTAAGCCTAAATTATTGAAGAATCTAGACACCATTTTAGTCGTCGCATACCCGACCATTGGAATTCCTTCCATGGATGATATTCCCCGGTTCTTGAATAATGGGGAAGTGGTTCCACTTTGGCCTTTTCTTACTAATCTCCATATCCAAGATTTTGAAGTTCACTAGGAACTCGCCTAAATAGGGTATTTAGCCTTGATAGAAGAGGCATCCCAGATCAACTAGATAACTATTACCACCCATAGCTTTGCTCACCTTTTCTTTTGAATCCTCATTTTTTTTATTTTTTACAAGGATTTTGACATTTGATGTATATACCTGACACACACACACACATATATACTTTTGTGGTTATCTCTCTTTTAAAAGTGCATTTCACTATCTATGGTTTTATTGTTTTAGTTTAGTTCAACAAATTGTTTCAGTTTCACTCTCATGTTCAAGATACATTTAAGCATTATTTGTTAATGCAAAAGTTGAGCAAGGAAAAGGAAACAAAAAAAACTTAAAAAGAAAAACTAAGTTAACACTACACTAAAGTAACCTTAACTACCTTAACTCTAACTAAGAAATTTATTTCAATTTCTATAGCTATTTATTTTATAGTTTTAATACGAATTACAACAGGTTTATCTTTGAATTCCCTTATCAACATCTTCAATGTCCTAATGTAATAATGAAAAATCCTAAGTTTCTTGTATTTAAACATCATAAATTCAAAGGTGTACTTACCCAAAATATGGCTTAAATGTATGAAAATGATCTCATTAGAGAATGGTTGCACACATTTCGTTTGGCACAACAATACTGTACCTTCTTCCAACCTTGGTCCATTTACATGAGTGATAGTGTTCATTTCCTTATTTTCTTCTCTTCTGAAGACCTTCATATCTTTAGCCTTGTCTTTGCTTTGCATTGTGTTAGACCAAGATGTATCACTATTTATATCATTATCATAAAGAGAAAGTAAAAACTTGATATATTTTATCTTGAAAAAAATTAGAAAAATGTCTTTTTTTCGCTAATGAATTTTCAGCTTGAAGCACAATACACGCGTCTCTCGTTCAATTTTTTGGCTTTATCTCACTGTTTGAGTTTTCCATGTATACAAGGAATGATGATTCATCCATATCTTCTCCTCATTTATGATGAAATATCTTTGAATCTCGATATTCTTGCCTATTCCCCTACAACATGTTAGGATTTTCTTTAAAATAATCACAATTTCCTAACTATTTCAATTCATTGGTTGATTTTTTAATATTTCCAGCTCCACTAGGGTAGAACATTTTTTTTGTGAACAATCCCTTTCTTTTTGTAGTTAAAACTTCTTCCATTAACGAAATTGATCCACTTATGGCTAGACTTACCCTATATAAGAAAGTTTCACACTCAATTTCACTATGATTGGTTCTATCATGAATTATACACTTGGTGACTCTTCCAAAAGTAAATAAACTTAGAGGATGCAATTTTTGATTAAATATTTTTCAAATTTTTCAAATTTCCATCATGAAAACTAGCTTGTGCTAAGTTTTGTGAGTTTACAAGCTTCTTTCCAAATTAGGAAGAATATTTTGAAACACAAATCCACTTCCAAAGTATAAAACTTAAAAAATATCAAAGAAACTAGAAAGAAGAAGAAAAATCATGTGTGCATCCACATGCAACTACTAGAATGCAAAATGCAACCCTTCTAGCACTAGTTCATGTTGACAATGGTTTTATTCACAATAAGAAGGTCGAATAAAATCTCCACAGATAAGGCCATGAAGAGCCTATCCTTCTTGAAAGATATGAAACAAAGACAACCTAAGAGAGAATTTTGCATTTATAGAGAAAATATTGACTTCCGTTTAATTCCAAGTCTTCGATAACCAGGTCATGGTTGTAGTAGGGTCACTCTTAGGTAATGATGTTACAATTGTTGTTGTTTTCCTTTAGGGGGAGGGGGGAATCCATAAAAACATGTACACATACATATACACATTTCTAAATTGTTTCTTTGAACATTTTAGACCAGCTTTCCAATTTAAAAGAATAAACTTGAAATTCATGAAAGCAATAAATTTCACATTGAATCTCAAAGATCATCATTGATTTCCTTTGCTATCACTTAAGTAAATTTAGCATTAAGTATTCAACAATTTAATGGAAAACCAAATATTTTCAATAAAACTATTTCCATTCACTTATATTTTTTGGAACATTTTCAAAAAAATATTAAACATCTATTCTAAAGTAAAACATAAAAATAATGAAAAATAAAAGTTTCCCCTGGTTATTCTCCATGGATACCCCAAAGAATTGATCAAAATAGAGGAAACCACTTTATATTTCACTAGATTTCTTCATAGCTATGTATAAAATGGTGCAAGCTTTTAGAGAGGGGGTTTCATTTATGGACACCGAATAGGTTCTGTATGCACCCTTAAATGGTGCAACATACAGTCTTGTTCAACTAAACTTACAAAACCAACTACAAAATATACTTAGATAGGTAGCTGTCCATAAAGCTCTGATATCAATTAATTTCTATGTGCATACAAAGTTTTACGCTGGAATGGTTCAGAAAGTAGGAAAAAAGAACAAAAATTAGATGAATTTTTTGCTCCTCTGACATCCACAAATTCTGAACTTAAAATAAAATTAAGAATCCTTTGGCCTTTTTATATAGAACACAAGGCTCAGATAAGATAAGACTTCTACATGAGAGGGAATCTAAGGAACCAATCTAATCAAGGCACATGGAATGTTGTGACCAATAGGATAATTGCAATTGAAGTCAATGGAAGTCAACTCCAATTGCTCAATGAAGCTCTTCATGTTCTACTCTTTCAACTGGAATCTTCGCTAGGAAAGTAACTTGAATAAAAAAAATATATAGGGGCTTCCCATACATTTAGGATGATAAGACATAATTTTCCTCCCCTACACCTCATTTTTTTCTAGTTCTATCACTCTCAAGAATGGGCTCTCCCAAAAATTAGCATTTGTTTCCACTGCATACTAAATACCAAGATCTCTGGTACTCCAATGAAGTCAAAGCCATCTACATTATCACATCCCAGAGTGATAAAACTAGGCTGAATTTTATTCCAACCATGACTCAAGTTTTCCTGACCATCCATACCCAAGCTTTACATCACAATCGATATCTTCTGCAATCACAAAATTCCAAATATTAAATCCCTTTTTTAAAAAATATACTACTATATAAATAAAACCATTATTCAAATGTTAGTACAAAATCTATAAAACTTGCTTCTAAGAAAATATTAATCCTTGCATATATACCGGATCACTGGGATCAATGTATAAATTTTTAAAAAGATTAACATTTCATTTCACGTTTCAACCCAATACCCAGTACTCGATATTTAGCTTTACCCACTTACTTTCCTGGACCTCAGTTATATTGGAACTCCAACTTCCTATACTCCAACTTATCGAACTCCAACTTACTGAACTAGAATCATTCACTTAATATTTCATTACCTTTTTCATTTTCTTTGTTTCTGGTACCCAGTACCCGGTGTACGAAACACTTACCATACGAAGTACTCTTTTTTTATAAAACCAAAGATTTCTCTTTTCTTTTCACTTTTCATGATCTTCCAATTCATTAGCTCTTTCCATAGAAGTTATATTTCACTTGGGTCCCCAAGCCTTTTCAATCTTGGGGCGTGTTGTGAGACCACACAAAAGTAAACATGTTATGAGAGTGTATGTGTGCATCCTAAATGAAATGTGATATCCCTTTTGTGTAAGTCTTAAACTTATATTAAATGTGTACCCCTAGTGTATGGTTCCCCTATGCGATTAAGAGCCTACTAGTGTAATTAGCAACTGAGAGATGGAGGAACTTCATTGAATTCTTAGGACTTTGAATGGATGTTAGTTCCCATAAGTTCCCCCACACACTCTTGGATCACACTAGTTGATTCATCATGCAAGCCTAATTCCTTGATGTTTACCTATGGATTGAGGATGGACTTAAGTGTACCTTTGGCAATATATTATTGGTGATTTAGTTATTACATGAGCTCTATGCGTTTTGGTACCATCGTGGTCAGAAAGCATAATTTAACATGCTATTATATTTTCTGGTTTGAGACCACCATTCCCCTCCTCTCACTTAGGTGATTTATTTAAAGTCACATAGTGATTCTAATGTGAAATTTGTGCAATTGCTAGACACATTTTATTTATTTATTTATTTATTTATTTATTCATGAGACTTTTTTTTTGACTAATTAAGCCAGCAATGTTGAAATTTTTTAAAGTTGTTTGATTAATGGGATTTTGAAATACCCTTTTTTCCTCAAGGACTTATTTAATTTCATTTTTGAAATAATATTGGAATGATGCAATGTAGCTATAATTATTTTTATCTTTTGAATTTATAATTATTCCTTTTTTATTGGACATTTATTGAAATCTTTTTTATGATCTTATGTTACTCGGTTTGAGGATTTTCTTGTTATTTGCAAAAAGTTGGCATGTGTAGTAATGTAAGTATGTGAAACTATGATACTCATGAGGGGTCCCTAATAGGTTGTATGGGGGAAGTAGATGCCTAGGATAATTATTTTAAAATTTGTTAATGAGATTGGTATGGGATGGTTATAAACCATTTCCCCTAGGTGTATGTGATTTTTATGTGGCACTATGATACTATAAATTCTCAAAGGAAAATTTTGGACACTGGTCATCCTTAACCCCATTCCATTGTGTGACTTCATGATGTGTTTAATATGAATTTAATGTTATGTGATATGTGAGTATTGAGATATATTGATGAGCATTAAAATATGTAGATGAGGATGTATACGAGTATTCTGATATGTTGATGAGATATCAAGGATTTTATTGATTAAAAATATGTATAAATGTTTAATTGATGGGAAAATGGATAAAGGGAACATATTGTTAATAAAAAATGGAATATGTTTGTTAAAAATCCTTTTCATTGAAATAATTATGTTGAATAATAGAGGTGTTAGTGTGATTTTTGTTCATGATTGTGTAACGAGCTATTTAGAATAACATGTTTGTTACTTTAAGAGCTAGAGATGGATAATGTTGTAATCCTTGTATTAAAAATTTTTCATGTTGAGATCTTTATTAGTTATGTCAAGATTCTTTTGTTGTAAGATAGTTTTTACAACTATAATGGTTGATTTATAATATTATTTGTCATTATTATAATGAATGGAAATTGTTGTTTCAATAAGTTTATGTGTGATGTCATGTGAGAATTTATTCTCAAACCTTAGTAACTTCCAAGAGGGAGTTTAAACTAAGGGGAGGGGAGTATAAGACCCTTATTTCATACAATAGTATAAACTTTTATTATTAGGATGGTTGCTAACATTTTTCATCAAAACAAGTGGCTTGTTCACTTCCCTTGAGGACTTCCAAGAGGAAGTCAATACTGGGGGGGAGAATTTAAGGCCACCTAGCCCACTTTCCATAATATTTTAGGATCATAGAAATTATGAAAAATATTGATAATATAATTTTTGTGAAAAAATAATAATATATAGATGTATAAACAATAACGAAATGGTCTATATAAATGACATGTAATGGAATAAAAAGATAGCATAAATGTGCTATAAAATTACATGTACAAGGAATATTTAATAAGTAATGTATATGATACATGATTCATACGAATACATAAATATATGGTATGATATGAGACATCAGATGCAACATAAAGAATAATTGATTATTAAATGTATCTTAAACAGTTGGAAATACCTTATTTGTATCTTGGACATATTTCTTAAGTCAGAATATGTTTAGTTAAATAAATGAATTATATAAGCTAGCCCTAATGGTTATAAGGGTATAATTAAAATTGGTAATCATTGTATGCTATGATAGTTATGTAATAAGAATACTATTTATTTAAACTACTAATCATCAAGGCTTCACCTCATACGCATTAATGTCATTTCAATTAGTCACCTCCACTCCTCAAGGTTGTCACATAGTAGCCATGCAATTTCTAAGTTGAAGGTTATTGATTGGATTGGAGCATGGAATGCCTCATCATGATAAAAAAGAGTATTTTATTGTTAGAAGTTGCATTCAACTAGAGTTTTATTTAATAGTTGGTGGTTACTATAATGGTGGTGAATGTAAAATGGGAGAGGGAGCTAATATGCTCGATATATCACAATTTAATTGAAAAAAAAAAAGGAATTTGGAGAGCAAGAACAACACCATTCCACAACATTAGTATGATTTAATTAAAGAATTCATGGTTGCACAAAATCAAGGGATACAGTTCTGGCCTTAAAAAGTTAGAAGCTTGACCTATTGTTAGAGGTTCTTCTCCACCTTATTTCTCATTATAAAATTAGTTTCGATCCTCACCCCAAGGTGTGTCCATTTCTGAGATCATTTTGAGGTAGCAAGAGAGCTGACACAAAGAAAATTAAGCATCCTGGGCAAGGACCCACATACCTCTAATGCATGATTTTTGTTGTTGCATGATGAAAACCAAGCTCCAAATATATTCACAATAGCATGACCATGCTAGAGTGGAACTAGAAGGACAATGCCTTAAGGAGGCTCAGGTTTCATGAGAAGAAGCTTGGGAGGAAGGTTAATCATTGATAATTGATGATATCTAGTGATTTTAACTTTGAAGACTATCTTTGGGGATGTTATGGGGGAGGTATCTTGATAACACGAGCTTACCTACAAATACATGTAAGTCATGAGACTTAGCTTGTGATGATAGCTCTGAGATAGTACAAGTATTTCTATGAATTGGATATCAATACCAAGACAAAATTAATACCTTTTGATCACTCCAAGATTTTCTATTGGAATGATGAAAATGAAATTAAGGATAGCAAGGTAAAGGATGATGACTAGTATTATATGATTGGTGTGAACTTTGAACTTCCTTTGATATTTTCCATGATAAAATAGTGCTTAGGGTATGGATATGATATATATACTCCCGTAGTGAGTCAATTATAAAATATTTTGTCAATGATAGTCTACAATCATATTAGGGTATCCCATTGGAAAACCAAACCAATCATTGTGTGGAAGTTGAGGCTGTATTCATCAGTATTAAATTTTCTTTGGACATGGGCTACTCCAAACTCTAGGTGAAGGGAGATTCACTAAACATGATTAACTACCTATGTTGTATCCAAAATCCTAGCTAGAAAATTGATTAGTTGATCAAGGATGCTATTATGATGCTTAGATCTTGTGAGGAAACTCGTGTCACTCATATCTATTGAGAGGGAAACTCATTGGCAGATTTCTTTGCTAATGAGGTTCTTAGAATTAATGCTTTCAAGGAATGGGAGGAGTACTCCCTCCTTCCTGAGGATGCTATGGTGTTATTGTGAAATCATGGATATGGGTGAGTTCCTTTGTTGGATTGATATTACCATTTGTACATGCATTATAGTCACATGCTTTGTGGGTACTCCTTTGCTTGTTGACTCTCATTTGACTATCTATTTTTGAGAGTTTCTACTTGTTTTGAGATCAAACATGGTGGGTGACCGCAATAAAATTGAGCCCCATTCTTGTGCTAGTTTGAGAAAGAATAACTAAATTTGGAGTATTCTTGAGCATGGTAATTTCATGCCTTTCGTGGAATGATCCTAAGGCTTCAAAAAAATTTGTTTCCTATTGGAATAATCGTAAATTATAGGTAAGGTAATGTTGTTTGAGATAAATGAGGATTTTATAGCTGCCATTACTAGTTTGTCATTGGTGGGTCACAAATTCTTCAAGGATAAGAAGAGAAATTAGGAGGCCATGGACCAATTCTTTAAGGATTATGAATCAAAAAAATCTTATGAAGATGTCATCTTGGGGCTACGAGCAGACATCTTTGAAGAAAATCTAGGTGGACATTATGGAGATTATCATGTGATATGTTACCTTAGAAGGTAGGTTTACTACAATTTTAGGCCACCACTTCACTTTGTTGAATCATTTCATACATGTACCTTTCATTTCATTTCCTTTCTTTCTCTTATCCTCATTGGAGATGTCAGTGTATTCCCATTTGAAAAATATGAGAGCATCATTTTTGCATGAGGATCTCATCTTGCTTATAATGGAGCATGTGAGAGCCCTCATCCCTACTAAAAATATTAAGGGCAAGGAAAAGGCTATTAGTGATGCTTCCCTCTTGACTAGTTTGGATACCAGTGTTGTTGGGGAGGAGGATTGGAATGAGGAGGGCGAGGAAGGGTCTTCTTCCCTTGTGGCTACCCATTCTAAGAAGAGAAAGAAGGGGAAACACGTTGCCAAGAAGATTATTCTTTAGGAGTCAAAGTCCCAGTTTGTTAGAAATGACATAGATGTTATCTCTAGGGGTTCTAGGTCTAAGGGTAACGTTGTGTTTAATGGGTGTTATCCCCCAATTTGAGCATTGTAAATTTTAAAACCTCCCCTATCAAGATCTTATTAATACCTAGTATGGTGGTGTAATTTTTTTGTCTTATTACTTATGGGTTAACTATTGATGTTCAAAATTAGCTTGTCAATAGAGACGATAGGGTATTTCCAGATTGAAAAGGTAAGCTTCATTGCAAAATTAACAAAATTATTGATATATATTAATGAGGCTACACCTGGTATTAAATATTGAATTATATCCTTCAAGGTTTCAAACCCATAGCACCAATTCTCGAGTCATTATTAGGGATTTAGTGATATGCATAAATTTTTCAAAGTAGGAAAGCTTACTTTGAGTAACACAACCATAAACAAATCAGAGAGGTTTTAGTAACTATGGAGAAGCTAATACTGACTCATTTCCTATGAGTAATGCTTCACATTCAGAATATGGAATTTCCATTGGATATTGGGTGTATCTACAAACACAGAGGTAGACATCCTGGTATTCTTCAACACTCTAAATGTTCTCATAATTGCACTAACTACTAATGAGCAATCAATGCCAGGAAGATTCATTGCTCAAATTAGGTTTAATGTGTAAATATGAGTTTGAATTGGTAACGAGAGTGCATGATGAGTTCAATGCAATAAAATGGTAAAGATGTGTTGGGACTATCAAATTTCATAAATTTGAAGTGTCCATATCAAAAAAATTCCTTTGCACACTCAAAGTGCACCTCAAAAATCTACCTAAGTGACCTAATTTTGAGGATCATATTTTGGAGCCAGTTGATTTTTGTGAAAAACCTCTTGGTGGCCACACTCATGTGACATATGTGAACAAGAAATTCAATTTTCAGCTTCCCATGATAAGTTTTGAAAGGTTTTTTAAAAGAGAAGTTGGAGGGTTTTGACACTTTCCTATTGTTTGAGAACTTTCAGTTCTACAAAGTGACCTCTTGTTTGAGTTAATATTTTGCAATTGGATGATTGTCATATCAAATGGATTGTTTCTCTCCATTCTCCTTACATTAATGTACTCCCTAGTCTGGTTGTAGAGCCTCATGATGAGATTTTATATTTTTACTAGGCCAAAAGCAAATGCAATTTGTTCAGTTTTGCACATGCATTTTCTAGAACTTTTCAAGGTGGCCAACTTCGACCGCTAATATCTCACGAAGAATTATGATTGAAGAAAATACCTCTTGTACATGTGCTCAATGTACCTAAATGAGCTTATGTTTCTAGTGGTAGCTTGCTAGGAGTTGATTTGGTATTTTTCAAGGAGGTGATTTCAAGGAGGTGACTGAGTGAGTTTTAATTGGTTTTCAATAGGAACAGTTACAATACAGTATGAGTAGGAAACTTTGATGTTGAATATCTTTCACCTCTTGACTCATTTTTCCAAGCCATTTATTGTACTCCATTCTTGGGTCAAATAGCTGCATGCTTGTAAGTTTTTATGGCTCCAGGAAGTCATTTGACTGATTTCCCAGGGCAATTTTAGAGGCCACTTGACTTGTTTTGCTCATTGTTCAAATATGCCTGAAAGCAAGTTTTAATGATAACCCACTTCAAATTTTCACCTTAGATGCACTCAAGGGAAGCCTCAGATCAATTCAAGGTGAAACTTGTTTGAAAGAATTTTTTTTTTAGCCAAGCCGACATGGGACCTGACGTTCTTTACATAGTTATGAGGGAGAGTAAGGGTGTATGTTGTTCATAGGGTACATTGATGCCCTTTTGAAGATTTTTTATAGTTTCAAGCTCCAAGTGGTTGAGTGCATTGACTAGTTTATTGCATTACATGATTCAGGTTTATGATTTTGTTATCTAAAGGACTAAAGCCATCTTGTTTTGCTGAAAGTTCCTGATTGGATTGGCATGCTTGAGAGTGCTAAGGTTTATTATGATCAGATTGGATGCATTAGTCCTATTGAGGTAGATCACAATGATATATCAGCAGTTCATTTGCAACCACCTGGCACAAAAAAATCAAGGGACCTTGTTAGAGAGGAGCTCACATAGTCTGGGCCTTCTGCAAATGAGTTGGAAAATATTGTGAATCAAGGAAAACTAGTTCTGGATGATATTATTTTGACTCTATTGGCAAGGAATCTTGATAAAAGTGTGTTGAATGGTGAAACAAGATTTATTTTTGATGGGGTTCCAAGAACAATGAGCCAAGTTGGGACCCTAAAAAAAGTGACAAACATTGATTTGGTTGACAACCTCAAGTTTAGGGAAGAAACCTTGTTTCAAAAATTCTTGGGAAGGAGAATATGCAGTCAATGTTGAGGCAATTTCAATGTAGCATTAGTAAATATTGAAGAAAAAGGAAGGCAACCAGCCATATGCATGGCTCCTCTTCTACCACCTCTAGGTTGTATGTCCAAGCTGATAACTAGGGAAAATGATACAAAAGAAGTTGTGAAAGAAAGGCTTCATGTCTATCATGATAAGAGCCAACATTTTGAAGAGTTCTATCGTATTAAAGGGACTAAGGAGTGATTGCGATACAAGAGGAAGCCATGAGAAAATGGTGCACCAACAGGGAAATTATTGTTGGATGTTGTGGTTGTGTTGTTGATATGTGGTTGTCATTGATGTCAACACTATTAGCATTATTGTATTAAAGGTTGTATATGTCAAGGATATTGAGAAAATTGTTAGAGGAAGAGTTGCAGGTTGCCAACGGAATAGTGAAGGTCATGAAGGTGTCTTGTTTGGTATGTTGAAGATCAGTTTTCATGGACTAAAGTGTTTATTGCTGAGAGTATCTAGTTCATCTACTAGAAGTTTCAAAGGTCCGCGTGAAGATTTGATCATGCTATGAACAATTGTATTCTTACAGTATTTCTGTGGGTTCTGTTAGTGTTCCTAATTGAAGTTTATGTGATTCTAGTAATTTATATTGCTGTGAATGATTCTCTATTAGTTCTTTTTGTTTGTGGATGCTTCTAGATCATTCTCTATTCTTGTTGTACGTTTGTGTTGATTAGTGTGCTTATGGTTGAATATTTTTCTCAGTATGTTCGGGTTTTCATGTTCTTGGCCAACATGATGGTTGTGAGATTTTGTAGATCCTTGAAGATTTAAATTTGAATTTTCAACATGCTCGAGGATTTTTTTGGGTCACATCATGATATTAGCTGATGGAATTTGATCCACATTGAAAATTTATTAGTAAATTAGGGCCAACATTGAAACTATGTTTTATACTTTTTGTCCGACAAGGTTGTTGATGTAATTTGATGTTGTGGATATATAAAAGTGACTGTTTGAGTGAAGTTAGTGTGTGCATAGGATTGAATGTATGACAAAGAAAGTGCAGATGTGCGAATATTGTTCTAATCATTCGATTGCAGAGCAGAGTGAGAAGAATTTGAGAAAAGTGTGAAGGTTTAATGTGCTTAACTAGAACTATAATCAAGATTTTGTAGAAGCTATTTTCTTAGTTCATACCCTATGGATCTAATCCATATTCCTATGTATTGTTAGATAGTGAGCTCTGTTGTATTTGAGTAGTGAGCTCTAGGCAGTGTGCTTAAATGCATGTGTATTCCTATTATTTTTCTTATACTTTTAACAAGGTATAATATTGTGGACTAACATCCACCCTAGTGTTTCCTCTAACATGGTTTCCACAGAAAATCTTGGTGTTCTCTGTGCTTCTGATGTGTTGTTTGTTCATGGTTTACTGTTCATTCATTAGATCTAAGATTAAGTTAAGTAAAGTTGGAAAAGTATAAATATTTTGTGACATCTAATTAACCCTCCCTCTCAGTTGTCTGTCCTTTTTTTTCTAATAATTGGTATCATAGTAGGTTCCTTTGAAGAATTTTAAAATCTTGAGGTGATTCGAGATGGCATCATACAGAAGGACAGTCCTAGGTTCGATGGAACAAACTACTCATTGTGGAAAACTAGAATGGAGTGTCATTTGAGGTGTATTGGTGAACCCTTCTGGAAGATTACAAATAATCCATATGTTATTCCTCAAAATGGTCCTTCCACTACTGATGAGATTAAAGAGGCTGAGAATAATGTCAAGGCTATGGAAGCTTTGTTGAGTGCTCCAATAGATTCAAAAATGACAAATGTGATAGGATTGAAGACAACTCATGAGATGTGGATGAAGCTGTAAACTTTGTATGAAGGAGATGTACATGTGAAGATGGCTAAGCTATAGAGTTTGAAAGGAAAGTATGAAAATTTGAAGATGGGTGAAGATGAAAATATTTCTTCATTTATGCAAAGAGTAAATGAAATAGTGATGGGTATTAGATATGTCGGTGGCACCCTATGTGAGGAGGAAATTGTGGCTAAAGTGCTCAAATCATTGCCTCCCTCCTACAAAGAAAAGGCTCATGCTATTAAAGAAACCAGATTATTGATGAATGTGAAAAGGGATACACTAATTGGTAAACTTGCTACCTTTGAGTTGAACGAATTTGGTGAATCTATTCCCAAGACTGAAACTACATTTAAGGCTAATATATTTGGAAGAAACAAGTAAAGATATGATCCTGGAGAGAGTTATATAAATACATTCAAGTATGAGGAAGAAATGAAACAACTTGAAGATGAAGAAAGAGAAGTAGAAGATTTGGAGGCACTGATTGTAAAGAAAGAAGGTAGAGGACAAGGTAAGTATAAAGGAAAGTTGCCTATCAAATTTTTTTCTTGTAGTAAAATAGGTCATTTTCCATCAAGGTGTCCCGAAAGAGTTCCTAGATCTAAGCATTACAAATCTAGATTCCAAAAGGAGTGTTACTATGCTGAAGAAGGAGTGATTGATGATGAGTCTGATAAAGATAATGGAAATGAAGATGATTGGGTTTTCATTGCTATCAAGGAAAATAGTCCAGTGGCTACTGAATCTTCTAAATTTAATAGATCTCTTGTAGCCTGAATTGAAGAAAAGGATGAGTGGGTCATTGATAGTGGATGCTCACATCATATGACTAGTGAAAAAAGAAAATTTGTAAGTTTAGAGAAGTATGACGGTGGGGTTGTAAGATTTGGAGATAACAATGCTTGTGTGATTTGTGGTAGAGGATCTATTTGTCTTAGTGGTAAGCATAACACCTATGATGTTCTTTATGGTGAAGGTTTGAAGCACAACCTATTGAGTGTTGGATAGATGGTGGACAAGGGTTATAATCTTCAATTCAAAGATGGAAGATGCAGGATATTTGGAAGTTTTGGAAATGTAATTGCTTCAGGTAAATAGACAAAAGGTACCTAATGTTTTTCACTTGAATGTTGCTAGTGAAATTTTTTTAATTTCTCAATTAAATGAAATTTAATTATGGCATAGAAGGATGTGTCATGTGAATTTTGATAACATTTTTAAAATAAGTTCCACTCAAGTAGTAAGAGATCTACCTAAGCTAGTGAAGCCTGCTAAAACAATTTACAAGGAGTGTGAAATGGGAAAATAGATTAGAGTCTCTTTTTAGAGCAAACAACATCATTCAAATGGATTACTAGAGCCGGTGCATACTGATCTATGTGGTCCTTCCAGAGTCAAAAGTCTCCATGGAGAAAGGTAATTTATGTTTCTTATTGATTATTACTCTAGAATTATATGGGTTGCTTTCTTAAGAGAAAAATGTGAAGCATTAGAAAAGTTCAAAAGTTTCAAAGCTATGGAAGAAAATGAGAAAGGTCTGGAAATAAAATATTAAGGTTAGACAGAGGTGGTGAGTTCATCTTCAGGAAGTTTTGGAATTAGAAGACAGTTATCTAATCCTTGAACCCCTCAATAGAATGGAGTTACAAAGAGGAAGAACAAAACAATTCTGGATGTTTCTAGAACAATGATGATTGAAGGAAATGTGCCTCACATCTACTAGAGTGAAGTTGTGAGCACTACTATGTACACTTTGAACCAGGTAAATGTAAATGGTAGTTCTAGTAAGACTCCTTTTGAACTATAGTCTGGTTATAAGCCTACTGTTAAATATTTCAAGATCTTTGGAAGCAAGTGTTATATCAAGAGAGATGATGATATAGGAAAATTTGATGCAAGAAGTGATGAAGGAATCTTTCTAGGTTACTCTACTAAAAGTAAGGCCTACTAGTGCTATAATAGAAGACTGAGAAAAATGGTTCAAAGTGTAAATTTTAGAGTTGATGACGATTATGCTAAATCATCCAGATACTATGGATATGATTTAGATGACTAGGAAGACAACGCAAACAAAGGGAAGAATGCTCAGACACAAAATCAACTTCAAATTGTGTTAGATGTTTTAGTAAAACAACTTCAATTTGTTCTGGTAAATCAAGGTAGTCAGGAAGGAGAGACAATTGCAAGTGTAGAAGAACTAGAAGTCTAAGAGAATCCTAAAACTTTGAGGTATGCAAAGCTAAATCATTCTAAAATTCAAATTATAGGAGACAATAATAAAGGTGTGCAAACTAGAAGAAAGATTATAGAAGAGTATTGCCTGATTTCCAAGATTAACCCTAAAGATGTCAATGAAGCATGCAATGATGAACATTGGATGGAAGCTATGATGAAAGAACTGATACAGATTGAAAAGAATGATACATGGATATGTGTTCCTAGACCTAAAGATAAAAATGTGATTGGTACTAAATGGGTCTTTTAGAATAATTTGAATGAACAAAGTGAAGTGGTCAGGAATAAAGCAAGACTAGTATGTAAAGGGTATTCACAAATGGAAGGTATTGATTTTGAAGAAAGCTTTACCCCTATTGCCAAAATTGAAGCTATAAGGTTATTTCTTGCTTATGTTGCATATAAGAATTATAAATTCTATCAAATGGATGTGAAGTCAACTTTTCTGAATGGTGAGCTCGAAGAAGTATATATTGAACATTCAAATGGATTTCAATTGAATGATAAGGAAGATATGGTTTGTTGATTGAAGAAAGCTCTATATGGACTCAAAAATCCCCCAGAGCCTAGTATGCTAGATTGGAAAAATACTTACTAAAGCTTAGATTCAATAAAGGTGTTGTTGATAGAAACTTGTATTTCAAATTGGATCATAACAAAGAGTTAATTATTGAGGTCTCTATTGATGACATTATTTTTGGAGGAGATGAAAATCTATGTATGAATTTCTCTAATGAAATGAAGAGTGAATTTGAAATGAGCATGATTGGAGAGATGAAGTTCTTTCTGGGATTACAAGTTACTTAGTTAGACAAGGGGATCTTCATATCTCAGTCCAAATATGTGAGAGAGTTGCTAAAGAATTTTGGCATGTATGACTCAAAACCTGTTGTTACTCCCATTGTAACCGGATGCAAGTTAACATAGAATGATGATTCTCCTAAGGAAAATAAAACAAGATATAGGTTAATGATTGGTAGATTGCTCTATTTAACTTAGACTAGACCAGACATTATGAATGTTGTATGTATGGTTGCTAGATTTTAGGCTGATTTGAAAGAATCTCATGTGATTTCTCTAAAGAGAATCTTTAGGTATTTGAAAGGAACAATTGACTTTGGGCTTTGGTATCCTAAGGATGATGATCTTACTTTGAATGCATATACTAATGCAGATTGGGCAGGAGATGTAGATGTCAGGAAGAGTAATAGTGGTGGTGCCTTCCTCCTAGGGAAGAAGTTAGTGTCTTGGTCGAGAAAAAAGAAAAATTCTATTTCTTTATCTAATGCTGAGGCAGAGTATATTGTTGCTATAAATAACTATACCGAAGTGATGTGGATGAAATAGATGCTGAAAGATATCAGAGTAGTATATGATGAACCTATTTCCATATACTGTGAAAACTCAAGTGCAATTAACATATCAAATAATCCAGTTCTACACTCTAAGACCAAGCATATATCAATCAAGATTCACTTCTCGAGGAAAAAAGTGAGTGAGAAAGAAGTCAAACTAGAGTATGTGCCTACCAAAGAACAGATTGTAGAAATTTTCACCAAGCTATTTTTGAAGGATACTTTTGAGTATCTTAGAGGGATGCTAGGGGTGATTACCCCTCCTGATATGAACTAAAGATGCATTTACTTGCATCAATTTGTGTGCTCCATAGATATTTCCTAATTTGGATTGATGTTTCTATGGCTGCTACGTAGGGGGAGTAGTCAGATGTGCAGATATGTGGTTTAGAGCTTGTATGTGGGAAGATAATGCTTATCTTTTCCATTGATGTCAAAGGGGGAGAAGATTCATGTGAAAAAATATTGCTTATCTGGAGTGAAGAGTCTTGTGGGGAGAAGATCATGTAGAAGAGGCTAAGGAAGAAGAGTCAAAATCTAAGGGGGAGTAAGTGTTGATTGAAATTGGATTGATGGTGTTTTTCACATCATGTGTTGCCATAAATGCCAAAGGGGGAGATTTTTGGATGTTGTGGTTGTGTTTCTAATATGTGGTTCTCATTGATGTCAACACTATTAGCATTATTGTATTGAAGGTTGTATATGTCGAGGATATTGAGAAAATTGTTAAAGGAAGAGTTGCAGGTTTCCAGTGGAACAATGAAGGTCATGAAGGTGCCTTGTTTTTTACATTAAAGATCAAATATTGTGGACTAAAGGGTTTATTTCTGAGAGTATCTAGTTCATCTACTATAATTTTCAGAGGTTTGCATGAAGATTTGATCATGCTATGAACAATTGTGTTCTGATAGTAAATCTATGGGTTTTGTTAGTGTTCTTGATTAAATTTTATGTGATTCTAGTAATTTCTGTTGCTATGGACGATTCTCTATTAGTTCTTGTTGTTTTTGGATGCTTCTAGATCATTCTCTATTCTTGTTGTACATCCACGTTGATCAATGTGCTCGTGGTCAAATATTTTTCTCAGTATGTTTGGGTTTTCATGTTCTTGGCTGACATGATGGTTGTGATGTGTTGTGGATCCTTGAAGATTTAAATTTGAATGTTTGGTGTGCTCGAGGATATTTTTTTGGGTCGCATCATGATATTAGTTGATGGTGTTTGATCCACATTGAAAATTTATTAGTAAATTTGGGCTGACATTGAAACTATGTTTTATACTTTTTGGTCGACAAGGTTGTTGATGTAATTTCATGTTGCGGATATATAAGAGTGATTTTTTGAGTGAAGTTAGTGTGTGCATAGGAGTGAATGTATGCCAAAGACATTTTAGATGTGTGAATAGTGTTCTAATAATTTGATTACAAAGCAAAGTGAAAAGAAGTTTGAGAGAAGTGCGAAGAAGGCTTTGTATGCTTAACTGGAACTATAATCAGGCTTGTGTAGAAGCTATTTTCTCAGTTCATACCCTATGGATCTAATTCGTATTGTTGTGTATTGTTGGGCAGTGAGCCCTCTTGTATTTCAATAGTTAGCTCTAGGTAGTGTGCCTGAATGCATGTGCATTCCCATTATTTTTCTTATACTTTTAATAGGGTATAATATTGCGGACTAACATCCACCATGGTTTTTCCCCTAACAGAGTTTCCACAAAAAATATTGGTGTTCTCTATTCTTCTAATGTATTGTTTTTTCATGGTTTACTGTTCATTCATCAAATCTAAGATTAAGTTAAGTAAAGTTGGAAAATTTTAAATATTCTATGACAACTGATTCACCCCCCCTCTCAGTTTCCTATCCTCTTTTTTCCAACAATTGTCTATATAAATCAAGTGCACCATGAAAAGGAAGAGGGAAATGTGCACACTATAGCATACACACAAGATGGATTTTTTGAAAAGACTTCAAAAACTATCAGGAAAATGTACTTGGTGGCTATAAGGCCGAACTCCAAAACCTTCATCATCATTTTTCTTGCCTAAGAGAAGGGAGGAATCCAAGGATTGGCGCAACTCTATGATGAGGATGGCATGTGTTTTGGGATATCATTGGATAAAGTTACAACACTATTTGATCTCATGTGGCTGGGGCTTCACATGAAGATGCACACAATACTTAGCTCAAAGAAAGAAATTTCTAGGGTGCCATTTTGCAAGCTAAAATGGTTGATTTGATATTGCAAGAGGAGTCATATGTAGAATCATGAAGCTGATATTGAGGGACACCCAATCTAAAGAAATAGGAAATGTGTTGATGTTTGACGGTGCCATTCAATAAACATCGAGGCATTCGATTCATTGTGATTCCCTTGTACAACAATAATAGGAGGGATTCCAATGAACAATGGTTGTTCATCTTGAAGGAGCTCACATTTACTTGGTGAAGCAAGGTTTTGTGTTTGCAGTGAAGCAAGTATTAGGTATATCCATCAAAGCCTATGCAATGGGAGGATATTTGTGCACAACATTAATGGAAATAGTGGTCGTGAGCTAGTTTTGGTTAGTGGTAGCCATGATCAGCTAGAGGTGTTGTCAATGGTGTCTAATGATTCTTCTAGCCTAAGCAGGGAATCCATCAACATTAACCATAATGGAAGAGTTGTAGAACAAAGTAGATGAAGGAAAATTAGGGCATGAATATAGATCAATGTCTATCATTGAGTAGGGTAGCAAGTGAAATCATGACCCTCCCTAGCAAGCCTCGCAAGAAAAAAGGTGACACTAGCAATAGTTTTGTGAGGTGGGTGAAAGAAGGCCACGTGATGGTGGGCCTCTTTGAATTTAAAAGGTAGAGGACATAAATTAATATATGATGAAATATGAATATGGGTAAAGTATTTTGTAGAAGGAAATTTTTTAAAAAAGAAAGAGGCTTTTAATTGAATAAAGTAAAATAAATGTACCCAATAAAATGTGGAGTTTAAATATTTTAAGAAACAGGTGTTCTTAAGTATTTAAATGTGAAACAAAAGGGATGAATAAAATATTTTACTTAAGGAGATTTTAAGAGCCCCACTATCAAAAGAAAATTTTTTAAACTAAAATTTGTGAGGTAAAAGAAGACATACAGGATGATGAAAATATTTTAAATATTTTCAATTCAAGAGGGAAAACATTTTAAAAATGTGAAATGAAGATAAAGAATTAATGGCACAGGAAGTATTTTATAAAGTGAATAAGTATTCACTGGGTGAAATATTTCATTGGCTGAAAATTGGTGTGCACAGGTAAAGTGAGTTTATTCACTTTGTAAGAAAATATCATGTGTTGGAAATTAAATGAAAATGCAACTATAGAGTGCCACAAAGGCAGAAATAAGGGCTTTCATGGGGAGCCATTTATTCAACTATCAGGTAAAATGGTGCATTTTTTTCATGTGGGGGATATTTTATGTTTTAGAACAAAGGTGAAGGCAAGTAAAAATAGATGCAAAGTTTGTTACTTCTATTAAGAGAGAAGAAAGAGGCTTTTCATTTTTTCTTATTAACAATGGATGAAGCTTCCAGATGTCACCAATGGATCAATTATTTGGTTGCTTCTATTTCTTCTTATTCTCATTCTCTTCTCATTGTAAAGGGTTATTATTTTCTGTATGGGTTGAGTAGATAGAGAAATGTTGAGTCTAAGTCATGAATGGAGTTTGTAAGCTATAATTTTTGATTTCATGAGTAAATACCAGTTAGTTTGTGCAAATAAATCATGAATGTCATCAAATTGTCTCTAGATTTGTAAACATTTGATCATATGAATTCAATAATAAAAATCATTTGAGTTTTTCATCTTAGTTTCCCTCAGATTGTGTTATGTGTTCATAGTTTTATTTCAAAGAGATTGTTAAATTAATTTGAGTACATAATAATGATTTTAAGTGTGCAAGGTGGATCTATAAGAATAATTTGATTGACAGCAAGAGTGGATATATTGGTGTAATGCATTAGTAGTTTGAATCCACTAGTTGAAGTTTTTTTTACTGATGAAATTTTCTTTATAATTTTGTATTTGACTCCATGGCCCAAAATTAGGCACTGATTTGTTATTTAGGTTAGTGCATTTTATAAATAATTCATAAATTTAAAATCATTTTAATTCCTATTGTTTGTTTGGGATTTAGTGTTGAATTCTACTTCCCAATTGCTAAGTTAGTGTTGAGATACCAAGAATTTAGCCAGATTTGAAGTTGTCAATACTTTCCTTGGTATAATTGAATTGGGAATTATCTACTATAAAAGCAATGTCTGTGTGTAAATGAATTGAGTTTTTAGGAATTGTAAAGAGAGACCTACCTTGGTCCTATGGATCCAAAAGTGTAGGAGATTCCATTCTTTGACTAAATCTTGTTAGTTGGCCAAATCCATCTTTGAGTCTAAGCATAAGAAATTGGCTACTCTTTAGGATTCATTAGATTGGCTCATTGAAAACAACCAACAAAATCGTGACTTTGTTGGGGAGAATTCTGAATCTCCAGTTGAATACTGATATTTCATAGTCATATTATTTACTATTCTGAATTTGGTTCAAATATTGAAGGAACTCAAACCTAGAGAAAGAATTTGTTGCAGTGAACTTGAAGATTTTATGATATGTGGTGCTCTGCTGGTGAAAGGAACTCATAAATAAATTTATCTTTGAAAGGGCTTCATACTGCTTGAAGTTCAGTCCTCTATGAAGAGAGGGGGATACTTTGTCAAAAGAACTTGATGAATAAGTGAATATAGTTCCAGATCTACAATATTTCTAGTCAAGAATAACAATTTGTAGCAGTTGCAACATTTCTAGGTATTCTTCACTTTTAGTTTTCAAGAAAATTGTGTGTGAAAACCATATTTGAACATGTTAGGAAAAAAAATTGGCTCCCTATTGAGTGAATTAGCACTAGAAAAGGGAAAGGATAGTAAAATTGAGTTTGCACACTCCCATTTGTTGGATCTATTATATTAAATGCAATTGCAATTCCATTGAAAGATTTTTTCTAGTGTTCAAATATTTGGTAGTGTGGATGGTTAGAATTATTTTGTATATCTTAAGGATTTCCATCCATTTTCATTATCAAATGTTTCAAGCCTGGGTTATCACCATGTTAGCAATTGCCATAGTAATCCTTTATTTTGTCATGGTTAAGATTATGCATAATTAGTTAAACCTAGATTTACAAATATCAAGGGATCATCAAGATAAAATAGCCATACCATTAGACACCTTGATACAACTTTTCAAGAAGCTTCAGAATCCTGATAATCCTCAAACATCTAATACCCAAAAGTATAGGAACCCAAGTGTGAACAAGCTTAGGTTTAGTCAAGAATGGAAAGTTGTGTTCGAAAAGAGAATTAAAGAGATGATCAAAAGGAACTAGATGTCTCTACAAGCCCAATTAAGAGAAAATAATACTGTATCCACTTGCCAAGTTAATGCACCTTTTGTAAATTCCTTTGATCCATTGTATAATCAATTAGATTTGTTATGGGTTAATTACAAAATTGAGAGTATGTCAACTCAAATCTATAAGAAGATGCCTAAATTTAATGGATACAATGTGTGTGAAGGAGATGTAAATGTTGAAAAAAATTCTAGATTCATGGAGAAACATTCATTTGGATATCAGGATATGTGGATGAGATTTTTTTTTAGATCTCTTAAAGCTAGAGCTAGGGATTGGTATTTAAGTTTTCCTGAGAATTCTTTTCCCTATTGGGATAAACTAGTGAATGCTTATAGAGAAGAATTTGCAAGAGCACCTTCTGATCTTGTCACAAGGTTAAAGAAGATTAAGAAATAAAATGAAGAGTCAAGCATTGCTTTTAGTCACAAATTTTTTGTTTCTCTTTCACTAATCCCTAAAAATTTTAGACCTAGTACTCCAGATTGCATTCATATGTATTTTGAAGCCTTTGAGGAGGGATCTAGTGCACTACTAAAAGATTTTAGAATATTGAGTATGTAGATGGCTTACACATGTTTAGATAATATGGAGAAAGTGAGAAATGAATATGAACAAAGTTTTTTGTCTTCAATTGTGGGTAAACATGATAATAACATTAGCAGTTTTGTGAATACAAATGATCAAATGTCTTTAGTTTTAAATACAAACAAATGTATACTTGAAAAGGTAGAAAACAAGAATGATGTATCATTAGGTGATGAGGAAGTTATCTTTGAAAAACCTACAAAATAAATGCAACCAAATGAAATTTGTAGGCATAATGATGAAAGACATGATGAGGTAAATGAAACATTTGAAGTTCCTTCTATCTCCTCTAAAAATGGAAAAAATAGAGAGCAATTTTTTTGTAGCAAATGAAGGTGATGACCATACTTATGAAGGCTCACAAGAGTATGATGAGGGATATGAATTGAATTTACTCTTTGAAGAAGAGATATGTAATCAACAATGTTATGGTACAATTGATCATGTCAATTCTACATGTGTTGAATGTAGCTTTGATGCAAGTCTTCATAATGAGACATTGGAATTTGCTGATTTAAGGAATGTTGCTGAGAACATCAATATATTAGCTACAAGTGATAAAGTATGCAATGAATTTAAATTAGCAAGATTAACCACAAGCAGTTGCAATGAAGATACCATTGATGGTTTTCAGCTTGACAATGAAAATGTAAATGACAAAATCAATGATGACATCCAGTCCAATGTTAAGATTCAAAAACATATAAATTATTGTCATGACAGCCTAAAAGTAAGCAAGAATGAACAAATGGACAGCCTATTCTCTATGATGGATTGTGACCATGCTTTTGATAAGGTTGTTAACAATTCAATCTCCTATGATTGGGGAAATCCTATTTATGATCAGTCCATTAAGTTTTCATATTTTGGTGATGATGACATCATAACATGTCCTGATTTACAATTTGATAATGCATTCAATTCTAGTGAAGGTCGAGAAGAGGAAGTGGTTGAAAGAATGGATCAGAACAATGATCTATTGAGCAGTGAACAAATTTCAAATCTGTTGACCACTGAATATCAGAAATGTACACAAGTAGATAACTCCCTGTTGTTGTGTGCTACCCATATTGATTTTGACAGTGATGATAATCTTCACTATGCAAGGTTGAAGCTTTTTTGTTGATGAAATTCTCTTTATAATTCTATATTTGACTCCATGGCCTAGAATTGGGAACTAATTTGTCATTCTGCTTAGTGTATTTTAGAAACAATTCATAAATTCAAAATCATTTTAATTCCTATTGTTTGGTTGAGGTTTAGTGTTGAATTCTACTTCTCAAATGTTGAGTTAGTATTAAGATACAAAGAATTTAGCCAGATTTGAAGTTGTTAGTACTTTCCTTGTTATAATTGAATTAGGAATTATCTGCTATAAAAAGCAATGTATGCATGCAATTGAATTGAAATTTTAGGAATTGTAAAGGGAGACCCACCTTGGTCCTCCAGAGCTAAAAGTGTAGGAGGTTCTAGTATTTGACTGAATCTTGTCAGCTGTCCAAATCCCTCTTTGAGTCTAAGCATACAAAATTGGCTACTCTTTAGGACTCATTGGATTGGTTCGATTTGGAACACCAACACAATGAAGGCTTGATTAAAGGAACTAATGTGGAGGGTGACATAATAGTCACAAAGATTTTGGTGATGCTCCTTGAAAGAGTGAAACACAAATCACATAGCAAGGGTAGTGAGACTCTTAATGGTTCTCAAACTGCCATTAATTCCCACAAGGACCTTTCAACACAAAATAGGATTACAAATAAAATTTAATGTGAAGACTATGAAGAATTGTATGAAGTTTTTAAAAAAAATTGAACTCCTTCATGTCGTCGACAACATGACACTCATTGAAATTATGGAGGATTGAACTTGGGAAGTTGGGAGTTTTTGGAACTCTCAAACTTTCCATTAAAGGTTCAAAAGTTTCAAAATATGTTGATTGGCTGATAGCCTTCAATATCAATGTGGCCAAATGAATGAATATACATGACTTTTGACACAAAAGAGTTCGATGAGGCATTGATTGCATCCTCATGTGTGTATATGTTTAGGCTAATTAAAGTAAGCAACTGATTGTACAATTGATTGGAGATGCCTTAAAATGAAACCATAGTTTCATGGGAAACATGCTCAACTTTATTAAGTGAAGAATCCAATTCAAGTAGGTGCAGATTTGATGTGCCACGTCTTGGCCACCGTTTTGTATATATTTTTTCATCTTATTCTCTAGGACATTTTTTTCCTTTTATGTTTTGCAAACATGCTTAAATATGTCTATTTATCACCATGAGACTCATTGTAGTGAAATCCCAGACAAAATGATTTTACCACAAGTCTAGAAAAAATGTTAGATGGTATATGGGGACAAACATGTGGACTGATGGAAAAATTAGATTCCTGAGCCAAACAATGGAATGTTGCATTTAGCCAAACATCCTTAATGCCTCTTGAGGAAATTCATGGTGTGATTAGTCATTTGGAAGTAGGCTTTGCAAATCTATCATGTGAACATTTATGGATGTATCCTTTTTATTCAAGGTTTTTATTGGGGCTTTCTAATTACAATATGGATCAGGGTTCTCTTTGCACAAACCACTGCAATCAAATATAATACACTTAACGATTTCATAGCTGTCTCAAGCCATCAAACTTGGAGAGGGGAAACGTCATGAGCTATGGTCATTGCAAGAGATTCTCATGTCTTCAGAAAGCATCAACATATGTGCCTGTAACAAGTTGCTATAATCAATTATTATTGTCCAGAAGCAAAGGGGTATTATGTCAGCTTTTTTTTATGATGATGAGTCTATTATCAAGTCTATACCATTAGAGTGATCTTGGCTCTACCATAGTTTCTTTCTTGCAGGAAAAGATGCCCATCTCTACAATTACAATGTTTTTGGAGGTCAACCTTGCGTTGAAGCCCAAGATGGCTTAACTATCAAAGAATGGATGAGTATTTAGCAAGATTGAGTATAACAGTTGTACATGATTTCAAGAGTATTAAAAGAGAAGCTCTAGGAAGTTCTATGCATAAAGGGAAGGATGAAAAATATTCTAAGATTCATACCATTTTATTAAATCATTGTATGCCAAGTGGAGTAAGATCAAAAGGTAGTTGGTTAGAAAAAATCATCCGAGTGAAGCTTATGTGCACTGTAGATAAATAGATAGATTTCAAAAACAAAATGCAAGTGGAAGAGGTTTAGGTTTTGAAACTCTAAATGGACCTGAAAGTGAGTTTAGAAATCACTAAAGGTTGATACCTTCAAAACTCATGAGCTTTAAAAGTGATGTTTCTATCAACATTGAAGTTGAAAAGTCTCATAAAAAATTCATATACTTGGAAGGAAAACTTTAATAAAAAGGGAAAAATCAAACCCAAGAAATGGTTGAAATTGAAAAGACTTACGAGGAGGGAAAATATAAAATGTTTCTTTTTATAAAATTGCAATTTCTTGGGAAGTTACGAGTGATGTGGGAGTGATATAAAAGAAAGTTTTTTATGTAATCTTTTGATCTTTATGGAGCTATTTTGGAATAGGGGAAGTAGGGGAATTTTGTTTTTTTTTTTCAGTCATAGTTTGTTGTAAAGGAGACTATGTCTTTGAAGCCCTTTTGCATTGGAGAAATAAAGAAGATATTTCTGAGATTGTGTGCTTATTAATGTTTTCTTTTGATTGCAAAGGAATGGTGCTTTTTTGTGATTATTCTTCAATGTTTTATCTATTATGTCAGGTTGTGTATGTTCTTATTTATGATACTTTGAATTTAGATTAACTCATCTATTGAAAAGGATTTTACTGCGTATTCTTTTCTTGTTTCTCATTTGAGGGTGTGGGAGATAAATGAAATTTGTGTTATTTGTTCACATTTATTACATTTTAAATCAATCTTTCGCATCTATTTTCATAGTTATGGGTAGATGTTAGTTTTCCTTTTTTGATTTTTTGTTAAAAGTATACACTATTTTCATTCATTGCACATCATTTGAATGTAGTTGTGCCTTCTAAAACAAGCAGAGGGAATTTGCAAATACCATTGCAAGTGACTCAATTGTTGGTCACGTTGATGCCAAAAATTGGCAAGGTAACAACCTTTATGGGAAACTCAGTTAATGGGGGGACCAATTGTGCTAAATTGAGTGACCTATAGGTTTTTAAAGAAGTTGACTTCTTCAGTAATTGGGGTTTTGGAATGGGAAAATAAATCAGATATAAAAAATAAAGATCTAACTAAGGCAATGCGTCAATGAATAGATATAGGCACGATAAATCTATCTTTTGGGATGCAATCTAAGGACCTGATTAGGAGTTTTCTATGTTCCAAAATAACAAAAATCAAAGATGAAAACCTGAATATTTTATTCAATGACATAAAAAAATTCTCATACACATTCACTAAAAAGAGGAGTCAAAGAAATGATCTAAACCAACAAACTTGTATTAAAATCATAGAAGTCCTACAAATAAACAATTTAGGACAATAATGACACAGTAAAATGTTTTACCAAATAGCTTAAGAAAAATAGAAAGGCCAAACAATGGTATAGTCTGTGAGTCTCATACAATAATCTAAAAGCAATACAAAAGGCCTGGTGTCTTCTCCCTAATTTTTTGTATCTTCTAAACTCATTTTCGGAAGGAAGAAGCAGTATATATAGATACAAATCCCACCACCTGGCAGGCCTATAACATAAAAGACCCCATGTCACAAGCAATGATACTTGCAACAATGATTTCCTTTGACCATTGCAATAGAAAATAAATTGATCCATGAACGTGATTTCCCATAAGCTAGATACATCCCCTCTTAATGATGGTAGTGGCCCTAGCAAAAACCCCTATGTAGAAATCTGTCATTCAATCATGTAGTTAGTTAAGACATGTGATAGCCTAGCGGGGCATGCTGCTCAACCTCACCTTCCCTTTGATGAAGTCCCTGCTAAAGAGACACGTGGCAACAGGTTAGGGCCTGCTCATTGATTCATCCTCCTTGCATTGAAATCTTGAACACTGAAGAAACGTGAAGGAATTCTTTACTATCGGGCTGACTATGGGGTCTACCAAAAATTGTACGCAAATGAAAGCTACATGGCACATGGACGGGGCCCAATTGAAAAGTGAAGGGAAGTAGTCTTTAAGTGCCCACAATGACAACACTTGGAAGCATGGTGGAAGCCAGTAGGAGAGTGAAGGAAATATTTTCTTTGGTGAGTGCCTAGTGGACACATGGAAATAGCATATGGAGTTCAAAAAAATGAGGCATGGGTTGGTACTTAATGAAAAAAAACCAGCTGGAGGGAGCTCAAGGAATTTTAACATTCACAGCTTTTGACGACTATCGAGGGCATTTTTCCTACAGAATGAGAAACCCAAAAAATTTCTAGCTTTTAGACTAGAGACCCATCCATTGGGAAACAAAGTTAAATCTTAGAGAGAGCAGGCTATAGAGGCAGCCAGTCAGCCTTTGATGGTGTTGATATGTCACACATATTCTATTATGTTGTGCTCAGATCTATCATTTCTTTGGAAGGTAGCGTCATAGATATACTAACCCCAGACTTGAGTTGGAAGAGCAGCCATGCTATTGGGTGTGTGATGCCCTCAATATATTCTATAGTAGGAGGTTGATTGAAACTATAGAAAATGGATGTATCTTATTACTTCTCTCCTATCTTTGCTACAATTTGCTCTATAGTTGCTACTAAGTCATCAGAAAGAAATGGGGAGGGTAAACACATCTAGGTCAGCTAGGAGAACCTAGCCCACATGCTATTCATGGTTTGGTCTAGTTTGGCAACACACTCACTAGCATGGAGGATGCCCGAGTGGTAGTGGATGAACCTGTTCACTATTTTAGCAACGACCTTCCAATCCTTGGTCCCTGTGTTTGCTAATTTTTCATCTGAGATCATGTACAACTTATCTATCAAACCTTCATCCTTAGGAATCCTTTCCGCAATGACTAGCGAGAACCACTGGTCAATCACTTCATGAACCTATGTGCCTAAATTTTTTGCCTCTGTCATAAATTGGAGCATTCACTAAAGGGTCAGGCAGAAGGCCTTGAACTTTTCCCAGTACGAAATGTATAATTGCTAAGCCACTAGAAGGAGGTTTGACTGGCTAGTAGAGGGTTGAGGAAGACTCTTTAGAAGGAAAATCTCCACATCTCTTGAGCCAACATTCTGTGTTAGTGCTACGATCCTTTGGTTTGCAGCCGCAAACTATCCCTAGATGTTTCCTAATTCTATGGACCTATTTTCTTCCAACCATTTTTTGTTCACTAATTTTGTCTCAAAGGAAAGCTTCATTTCTTGGAGTTCCTTTTGTTAGCTCTCAAAAATGTAGGTGGGATGCCTCAAGAGGCTGACAATCTCTTGATATGTTTTAGGGTAATAGACAAGGTCAAAAGAATTCAACCTTCACCTCTTCAGGTGCCGCTAAACCTAGGTAGGTGTACCTCTCTGAATGAAGTAGACTTAACTTATAATTATCTCTTTTATAGTAATTTGTCCACAATGGCAGATGAAAGTGAATGAATGAACTCAAACTTGATAATAATAGCAACTTGATAACGATAGCAATCTTTTGATCTAAATCCTAAAATATTCAATTAACAGATGTAAAGAAACTGAGTGAATTCAAATGAGGAAGTGTAGAGACCAGTGCTTTATTGGCTATGCAGAGTCAAATGAAACTAGGATGAACAACACTTCTCTGGAGAAAACTCAAATCATCTGGCATATATTTTGTTTACAACTTGTATAAACATGCAAGACTGTGATTACTAAGCTCTACTTTAATAATCCAAATGAAATTCCCTAATTACTGTGATCAACTAAAAGGATTTAATCTTTACTTGAAAGAACCAATCAATTAATCACACAGATGTAGCAAATGTGCACTGATGAATTGAATATAAACTTGTTATATCAATTTAAACAAACAAAAAGCATCAATATTGGAGATAGCTTAGCAATACTTTCATTAGATTCAATAAATAATTGACACCAGAAAAATATAGCAACATCAACTGAATTTCATAAATACCTCCATTCTGAAATCATACAACAACAGTCTCTGATCTGAGAATTTTACTCTACTGTATTTACTTGCTCTGTATCAGATATCTAATAGCTGATGATCTTTTACAACACAATTACATATTTATACACCAGCATTAGAAGAACACATCACATCGAGATCTCATGTTGGCCTACCATCGAATTCGGGCTCATTTCATGTTGGCCTACAATGGTATTTTGTGAACTCACATGTCGGCCACAATGTTTGAATTTTCATTAGTTACCAGTGAGAAATTCGCCAAGACAAGCCAACCATTATGTCAATGGCAATTATATCATTGATCGTTTCACATAGTTCTATTCACTTTCACTGTGACACATCTAAGTCAGAGAAACATCATATAGATTTCATTATGTTTCATCGAGAACCCACTTACCACCTGTATGTTGCTATAGCATTCTGCTTGTCACAACGAAGTCATGAAGTATTCTTATTTTCCTTTGTGTTTTGTTGTAACCTTGCCATCCGGGAGAAATCATATCGAATACATTATGTCATGCTGAAAGTCTTCACCATTTCCAAGTCACCAAGACAAGAGCACACTCTCACTGAGATATAATCTTCATTCACCTTCACCAAGACAATACACAATTGGGGAAAGGCTATATAGATAGCTCAATGTTTCACCGAAACTCCCATCCATCTCGTGTGTCGATATAACTTAATGGTTCTCTTGCCAATTTATCCTTCCATCTCATGTGAGTCAATATGACTTTATAATATTGAGGAGACCTCATGTAGATCACACAATGTTTCACCGTAGGCTCCTTTTATTTCTTGCATGTCGCTGTGACAATCCAATTTTCATGCCAACAAAGTCTCCCTCACGTTCCATCGGCAAGACATATCAATGTCGAGGAGACCTCTCAGAGACTACATCATGTCATATCGAAGCATCCCGAATCCACACTTGAACACCGAGACACAACCAACCTCTGATCGAAAGCCATTTGAAAGAAACCTTTTATGCTTCGTCGGTGAGACAAATATGCTTCACAATGACCCTTCACCAAAAACCCTATGTTTGGCCGAAGTGAAACCCCGTATGTTGTTCGGTGAGACACCAAAATTCTTATACCGATAGAGTCCATATGTGTTCCATTGGTGAGACCCTCTTGCATTCACTAAGACATACTCTAAAACCACATTAGTCTCATCGAGATGCCTTTTGATAGAAAACTCCATGTGCAATGTCGGTGAGACTGAAGGTCACTCGCCAAGACCTCACGTCGATAGCTCAAACTCTTACTGATATGTATCCTCCCGCCCTCGGTTGGTAAGACAAAATATATTCACCAAGACATAATGTCGATACCACTTAGCTCTTGCCAATGAACCTCCATATGCACTAGACAGTGAGACATTTCAAGTTTGATGAGACACTACCCTGATGACAAAACTCCTGCCAATAAGTTCATCCTCGGTCATCAAAACAACATGAATGTCATGCCGATAGCCACCCACAGGTGAATGTCGGTTGTTGTAACAATGAACAAGTCTTGCCGATACACCTGCAACAAACACATGTTAACACACAAGCAACATGGGTCGGGGAGACCTAGATAAACCTATGCCGACATGGACCACAATATGAAAAATACATGACACGATGGATTCAATGGGGTCACAAGGCCAAAATATGGATAAACATATCATGAAATGAGGAAAATGTGCCTAAGGTAAGACCCACATGGAGACTTAGGGGTGTGAAAGATATGTAAAAATCATCAGATTTTTATAGTTCCAATAGTGGCTCCGTCTAGGGATGAATGATAGTAAGATCATTACAAGGATCCAGATCTTTGAGTGAGTAGACTAGACATAAAAATGACAAACCAGTGAGCAGAAATGGAATGAATGGCAATGGAAGTGAATGCAAAATGGAGATGAATGGAAAATGAAAGTGAAATGGAGATGAAAAAAATCCTAAACTACTATGCTTGGAAAAGAATTTTAGAGAGGATGAGCAAGAATTGTCCATGCATCGGAAACCCTTAATCCTCTATGTTGTTCAAGAGAAGAAATGCTTCAAGAATTTCCCATGAATAGGCAATTCCTAATCTTCACCAGCCATATTCTATAAATAGTATGAGTCTTCACCTTTCTTTCCAACAACAACAAAAGGTCCCAGCCACAGAGCTTCAAAATTACCATGCTTTCCTTTCTCTTGACACCTTACATTCCACATCAATACCAAGTCATTCTCTTCAAATTTCTTATCTTTCTCCTTCTTTTCAAATAGATACTTCATCTATTTTTGCAACCTCATATTTTGATTTTGGGCCTCTCCTTACTTCATCAAGTTTAGCTAGTTGCTCTATTCTTTCCTCCATAGGTTCAGAAGCATCCAAATCCTCCTAAAGGACAAACTTGTAGACTGGTAAGAAATTATGCAAAGGCATCCTAGCTTGTGTTCCATACACCAATTCAAATGGGGATTTTCCAATTGTTTTTTTCATAGTAATCCTATCAGCCCACACAACTAGTTTTAATTTTGAATCCCAAGCCTTCTTGTTCTACCCTAGCATCCTCCTTATAATCTTCAAAAGACTCTTATTGCTAGACTTTGCTTGACCATTAGCTTGCTTCAATATTCGATTCTTCCATCAACCTAGCCAATCCTTGACCTCTCACTAGCTTAGTAATTTGTATCTCCATGTCGAATTCTTGAATCTTGTTGATCCATCTACATCTTTTTCCTGTAACTTCAGATTGGGTCATAATATCCTTGACAGCTACATGAGGGACACAAGAAATCACCTTTGCTCCAACAAGATATGGCATGAAATCCTTTGTGGCCTTTACCAATGCAAATGCCTATTTTCCCATTATGTCATACTTCAGTTCAGACCCTTGTAATGATTTACTGAAAAAAGATACAAGCTACTCATGACCATCATCATTCTTCTATAACATAACAACAAGAATTGTGTGCATTGAAGCAAATGAAAATATCTGAAAAGGCTTTGTAAAATTTGGATATTTAAGAACAGGAGCCTCCTTGATGGCCCTTTTGATAGATATAAAAGCATCTAAAGCTTCTGTAGTCCAGTCCATTTTTTGTCCCTTCTTTAACATTTTTGATATGGGCTTAATGATCTCAACAAAGTTAGAAACAAATCTTCTAACAAAATTGATCTGTCCAAAGAACGACTATATAGCCTTGACAGTTTTGGGAACAAGAATTTTGTCAATAGCTTCAACTCTCTCAGGATCTATCCTAATTCCCTCTTTTGAAACAATATGCCCTAAGAGCTTACCTTCTATGACTGCAAAATGACACATCTTTGGATTTAACCTGATACCATATCCTAGGGCTTTGATAAATACCTTTTCCAGATGTTGCACATGATCTTCAACCTTCTTTGAATAAGTAGTCAAGTCATTCTGGTACACCACCATGATAACATTGATCAAATCTGCAAATTCCATGTCCATAGCTCTTTGGAAAGTCTCCCAAGCATTAGTGAGACCAAATGGCATTCTTATGTATACATACATTCCCCAAGTAGTTGTAAATGTTGTTTTATATTGCTCAGATTCCTTAACTTTAACCTAGTTGTATCCTGAAAACCCATCTATCATGGACAACAGTTCACACCCTATCACCTTATGCAATATAGCCTCCATATTGGGTAGAGGATAATTATCCTTTAGAGATGCCATATTTAGATTCCTGAAGTCCACACATAATCTGATATCTTTGTTCTTCTTCCTCATAGGAACCAAATTTGAAACCCATGTTGAGTGCCTGATTGGTTTGCTAATTCCTCCATCTCTAAGCTTTGTCAACTCTTCTTGCATTTTAGGCTCCAATGTTGGATTTATGGGTCTTTGCTTTTGTCTGAATGGATTAGCATCTAGCTTCAATGGTATTTCATGCTGAAACAAATCTTCCCTGTATGCTTTTAGATCCTCATAAGACCAAGAAAACACGTGTTTATTCTTTCTCAACAACTCTATCACCATTCTTCTAATTGTTGGGCTTATCTTCTTTCCTATGTACACCTTTCTTGGCACCATCTCAGTCCCCAAGTTAATTTCTTCAACATCTTCCCTATTAATTGGTATTTGCTTCATAAGGGACCGATCATTTCCATCATGCATCCTTTCCAATGCCACCAATCCTTTAGGAAGCTTTTTTTTTTTGAGTTGCAAGATTTATTTTCCAAACACTATTTGCTTCCCATCTACTTCTTCAACAAAAGCATTGAAGTCAATTTCTTGAGCTTCATATTGATCTATACAGTGAAGAAATTTTAAAAGATTAGCATCATCATTGAATACCTCCCACCTATAAATATTATCAAGAACAACAGGACTTGTCTTGAACTCAATCTATGATACCCCAACTAATGTGATATCATCTCTTTTCAGTGCCACCTTTGCTAAAAAATCAGCCATTATGTTCTTTGATCTGTCAATCCATTCAATTGAGAATGCATCAAACAATTCAATTGTGTCCCATACAAGATTCCTATATTGCTTCAATCTTTTGTGCTTTGCTGCATATTTTAATTTGATTTGTGAAACAACCAACTCAGAATCACCCAAAATAGTCAGCAACTTGATTTTATGTTTCGCAGTTATGTTCAAGCCTATCAATAAAGCTTCATACTCTACCATATTGTTTGTACATTCAAATGCTAATATAAATGAATATTTAAATATAATACCTTTAGACAAAACAAACACAATCCCAACCCCATTTCCTTCCTGGTTGCAGGCTCCATCAAAATACATCTTCCATACGCCCTTGTAATTTTGTGCAATATGTTTTTCAATTAGATCACTATTGGTTAATTCTAGCTGCGCTGGTTCTATTTTAAAATTCCCAAGATCAGCATCACAAAAACAATTGATCTAATCTTATGGTACACAGCCAACAAGTTGATTCATTCTTTCTCCCTATACAACTTGACCTCTTGACCATTCACTGGAATAGTTGCATAGGATAAATCAAATTGGACGTTTCCACCAATAGTTGTTGTCCACTGCCTTGACAAAAGCATCCCAAACTGAGGAGGAGTATCTATCACTGTTATGTCTATATTATAAGCCACCAGTGGATAAGTATCCAATTTGACCTCAACATCTTTCATTATACCTACCACAGGAATAGGTTGGTTATCCATTGCATAACACTTGTCTCTAGTGGTATCAACCCACATGCCAAGCTGCTTCATAACTCCTACTAGCATAATGTTTATAGCAACACTAGAGTCTATCATGCAGTTCCTCAAATGTTTATTATTGATAAGCAACGTAGTAAAAAAAGGATCAACTTGAGGGGGAGTTAATAATATATCACTCAAGCAAACCTCAGAGTTATTTATTTTCTCCTGCCTACTGATTGCTTTAACAGCTACTTTGCTTTCAGAATTCATATATTTTTCATTTCCACTTGTTATCAATTGAACAACAGTATCCCTATATTCTTTAATTTTCATCATCTCAAGTAGTGGAACAGACATTTTTACCTAGGATAACGCCTGAGTGAAGTCAAAAGAAGAGCCCTCTGCCTTAAAAATTTTCTTTTATTTTGGCACTTCTCCTACTAGGCTGATCAGGCTTTTTTATCTCTTTGTGTAATTCCTTGACTTTTTCTTTTTGGATAGGCTTCTCTTCATTTTTATCATGCTGCTTGCTTTTTGATTTCTTCACAGTTCCTTATGTTTCCTTCTGATCTTTCATAAAAATTCCCCCAAGAATTCCTTCCAACTCATTTAATTTTTGTTTCTCAACTAGTATTTACTTCTTGCTTCCTCAACTACAGCAATAGTTATTCTCTCTATTTCATCTTTAGTAAGTCTCCTCACACTGCATTGAGCAGGTGCCTCAACAGAATGTGGCTCTGTATAATCTTCTTCATAATCTTCTTTAGAGTCATAAAAGACTTGTTGTTCAGCTATATGGACATTGTACTTCTGATTTGAAACATCATACTCATAACCTTCATCCTCTGAAGATGAGTACCTCTCCTGAGCATGGTGAAAAGTATTTGAAGTCAAATACACTTTGTGATCATCTCCATTATTTTCTATCATCATTCCCTCTTCTTGCATTTTCTGGGCTACAATGCAATAGTCTGGCTTATCACAAGCTTCACATGAGTAATTGTTACTTACCATATAAGTTCCCTTCTTTCTCAATGGATCAGAAGTCTTTGTTTCTAGGCCTAGTTGTTATAGGTTTTCCATCCTTCCAGTCTGTATTATAAGGCATATCATGCAACCTTAGTCTTTCATTTCTGTATGTATTCTCCTATCTATACTGATAATTGTTACTTTGTTAAGGAGCTCTAGGGTTGTCTCTTTTATTGACTATCCCAACAGCCTTTCTGTTGTTTTCAATTGTCAATGCAATTCTTTGTGCTTCAACCAAATCTCTTGGGAATATATTTCTCAATTCGTACTCTATTTTAGGATCAAATGCATTTAAATAAACACTCAAAGCTATAGAATCTGGTAACCTTGATCTAGGAGGTACCTTAGTTTGTAACTTGTTGAATCTTTAGTTGAAATCATAAATTGAATCATTCTGATTTTTCTAAATTCGCATCAATTCATGAAGAGCAACATATGGTGCATTTAGATTCCCATATTGCTCTAGGAATCAATCTTGGAATACTTAAAGAGAATTAATTGAGAATGCTGGCAAGCTGTTAAACCAATCCTTGGAATCTTCAATAAGCGACATCATAAATAGCTTCATGTGTAAATCTTCATATGGCACATCAATGTCTTGGATGAAAACATTGAAACTCCTTAAATGCTTCTCAACAGAAATTGTGTTACTCCCTGTGAATTTGGGAACCATACCCCTCCAACTGCCATCCATAGGGTATGGCCATAATTGAAAACCTATCAAATCGAACTGTCTGATCATCATTGTATGCTGGTGAGGGGGAGGGTTAGATGGATACTGATATTGATGCATAGGATTATTGTATTGTGCATTATGTTGTGGGATGTAATAATGATCAGGCAGTGGATGCATATTTGTATGCTATGTGGGAATATGAGGTGGATGATGTGGTTGCTTGTGGTGATTCCCAGTTTGATGGTGAGGAGACATAGGTGGATCAGAAGGTCCTACACCATGATTACCTTTCTTATGAGGTGGTACATACTTTGGAGGACAACTAATAGTCTAAGCCGTAATTTGGGCTTTCTGTAGTTCAGCCCTTAGTTCTTCTATCTCCTTCCTCTGCAATTCAAACTATGTCTTTACTTCATCAGGAAGTTCATGATCAATAAACACATTTTGATTACCTTCCATTCCTTTTTCATGTTCTTGTCGATGTCTGAGCACTCTTGCTTCAAGTTTGGCATCAAACTCAAGCTGATCTTGAGGATTATAAAATTGATTTCTTTGCTCTTTAAGGGTATGAGGTTCTGCACTTGAATTATCTTTCCATGTATCATAGCGATCATATGTCTAAAAATGTGCTCTTGATGCTTTATCTTTATCTATTATGCAAATGTCCTCACATATCCTTTTTCCTTTATCCACCCTGTCATCTTTGTGTGCCCATTTGCTGCTACTAGCAGCAGCTCCAATATGACCTCCCCTGTACTGAGATCTTCCTCCATTCATGTTTGAACAGCTGTAAAGTTTTTGTCAAAGTCACCACTCACTTTTGTCAAAAGTGAGAAAATACTTAATGTTTCTTATTCCCAACAGAGTCTGTATAAATTTCCCGACTCTATGATTAAGGCCTTGATTATGAATTTATCCCCAGTGGAGTTGCCAATTTGTTAGCTCTCAAAAACACAGGCAGGATGCCTCAAGAGGCTTCCAATCTCTTGATACATTTTAGGGTAATAGAAAAGGTCAAAATAATTCAACCTTCTACTCTTTAGGTGCTGCTAAACCTAGGTGGGTGTACCTCTCTTAATGAAGTAGACTTAACTTATAATTATCTCTTTTATAGTAATTTGTCCACAATGGCAAATGAAAGTGAATGAATGAACTCAAACTTGATAATAATAGAAACTTGGTAACAATAGCAATCTTTTGATCTAAATCTTAAAATATTCAATTAACAAATGTAAAGAAACTGAGTGAATTCAAATGAGGAAGTGCAGAGACCAGTGCTTTATTAGGTATGCAGAGTCAAATGAAACCAGGATGAACAACACTTCTTTGGAAAAAACTCAAATCATCTGGCATATATTATGTTTACAACTTGTATAAACATGCAGGACTATGATTACTAAGCTCTACTTTAATAATCTAGATGAAACTCACAATAGGAATTAATCTTTGCTTGAAATAACTAATCAATTAATCACATAGATGTAGCAAATGTACACTGATGAATTGAATATAAACTTTTAATATCAATTTAAACAACTAGAAAGCATCAATCTTGGAGACAACTTAGCGATACTTTCATTAGATTCAATAGATAATTGACACTAGAAAAATGCAGCAACATAAATTGAATTTCATAAATACCTCCATTCTAAAATCATGCAACAATAGTCTTTGATCTGAGAATTTTACTCTACTGTATTTACTTGCTCTATATCGGATATCTAATAGCTGATGATCTTTTACAACAACACAATTACATATTTATACACCAACATTAGAAGAATGCATCACATTGAGATCTCATGTCGGCCTACCATCAAATTCGGGCTCATTTCATGTCGGCTTGCAACGGTATTTTGTGAACTCACATGTCAGCCACAGTGTTTGAATTTTCATTAGTTACCAGTGAGAAAGTCGCCGAGAGAAGCCAGCCGTTATGATGAAAGCAATTATATCACTGATCGTTTCACAGTTCTATTCGCTTTCGCTGTGATACATCTAAGTCAGAGAAACTTCATACAAATTTCATTATGTTTCATCAAGAACCCACTTACCACCTATATGTCGCTATAGCATTCCATTTGTCACATCAAAGTCATGAAGTATTCTTATGTTCCTTTGTGTTTTTTTGTAACCCTACCGTCGGGGAGAAATCATATCGAATACATTATGTCATGCCGAAAGTATTCACTATTTCCAAGTTTCCAAGACAAAATCACACTCTCACCGAGATATAATCTTCATTCACCTTCGCCAAGACAATACACAATTGGGGAGATGCTATATAGATTGCTCAATGTTTCACTAAAACTCCCATCCATCTTGTGTGTCGCTATAACTTAATGGTTCTCTTGCTGATGTATCCTTCCATCTCATGTGAGTCACTATGACTTTACATTATCAGGGAGACCTCATGTAGATCACAAAATGTTTCACCGAAGGCTCCTTTTATTTCTTGCATGTCACTGTGACAATCCAATTTTCATGCTGACAAAGTTTCCCTCACGTTCCATTGGTGAGACATATCAATGTCCGCGAGACCTCTCAGAGACTATATTATGTCATACCGAAGCATCCTGAATCCACAATTGATCACCGAGACACAACCAACCTCTCACCAAAATCCATTTGAAAGAAACCTTTTATGGTCGGTCGGTGAGAAAAATATGCTTCGCAATGACCCTTCACCGAAAACCCTATGTTTGGCTGAAGCGAAACCCCGTATGTTGTTGAGCGAGACACCACAATTCTTATACCAACAGAGTCCATATGTGTTCCATCAGTGAGACCCTCTTGCATTCACTAAGACATACTCTGAAACCACATTAGTCTCACCGAGATGCCTTTTGATAGAAAACTCCATGTGCGATGTCGGTGAGACCGAAGGTCACTAGCCAAGACCTCATGTCGATAGCTCCAACTCTTACCAATATGTATCCTTCTGCCACCGGTTGGTAAGAAAAAATATATTTTCCAAGACATAATGTCAATACCACTTAGCTCTTGCTGATGAACCTCCATATGCACTAGTCAGGGAGACATTTCAAGTTCGATGAGACACTACCTTGATGACAAAAATCCTACCGATAAGTTCATCCTCGGTTGCTGAAACAACATGAATGTCATGCCGATAGCCACCCACAGGTGAATTTCGGTCACTATAACAATGAACAAGTCTTGCCGATACACCTACAACAAACATATGTTAACGCACAAGCAACATGGGTTGGGGAGACCTAGATAAACCTATGTCGATATGGACCACAACATGAAAAATACATGACACGATGGATTCAATGGGGTCACACGGCCAAAATATGGGTAAACATATCATGAAATGAGGAAAATGTGCCTAAGGTAAGACCCACGTGGAGACTCAAGGGTATGAAAGATATGTAAAAATCATCAAATTTTTATAGTTCCAACACCTTCTCCAATTGGGCTTTTTTAGCTCTCAAAATCCACATCCTTCTGCTGCATTTCTTACTCCAATGGAGTGCGTTGATTCTCAAACTCCTTACCTTTTTGTTTCATCCCCTGATCCACTAGAGCCAACTAGTTTTTATATTCTTGGTTCCTCCACCACAATGCGGCGACTATATTGGGGTCATAGGATTGTAAATTTGCAAGTTCATATCAGAGTTTAGTCTGCTCTTCTTGCACTACCTGCACCTTCTTAGATAAGTGCACAAATTTTGTTTCTCTCACTTTTTCCTTTTCCAACAAGACCTCAATCCTATCCTTTACAAGTTTCATCTCCTCTTCTTTCTTCTTCAGTTGACAACCAAACTTGAGGAAGTTGGTGTTCACCATTTGTTGTGTTTCTTCCATGAGCTCAACTTTATCTTGTGGTTAGGCTATGCTCAGATCGAGTCCATGGAAAACATGTCATAATAATTGGGTTGCATTTCCTCCTATGATTTGATGATGTTTAGATACATGATTGTGAAATGCAGTGATCGTTGATCCTCATTGAAGAGAGTGTGTACCTTTGGCTTTGCCAACTTTTTGGCATCCTTGGCCCTTTGCTTTTGGATTATGATAGCACACGCTTCTTTTGTTTTATCACCCCATGTGATAAATTGGGCTAGCAACTAATCTAACTCACTTGCAAATGGTGCACTGGGAGGTAGGGTGAAAGGGAATGTGAGGTTAGTGGTTCATGATGCTTTCTTCTTCAGAAGAGTGACTGCTTGTAGGGAGAATGGAGGAATGGGCCAAAACCTGGTTTGTGAACCAACAAGAGGACTCATTAGGTTTTGTGGTAGTAGCGGGGTCATGGTGGACTCCATTTGCTAGGAAAACTAGGTCAGGGATGATTCAATAGTAGTAGGAGGGGTATCAATGGTAGCCATCAATGCAAAAAGTGAAGAAGATGCAGATTGAGCAGTAGCAAAAGGTGTAAGGGTTCACAAAGGTGTCTAGACAAATGGTCTCACCTAGGAGAATTGAGAGAAACCTCCCATGACCATTGCAATGGAAGTGGAAAAAGAAGGGCCAACAATTGAAGTGATGGGCACCATGGATACAAGGGACACCAAAGATTTTGAAGCAAGAGAAGGGGGAGAAAAAGTTACCTATTGTCTGGATGGTTGCAGTCCTTGGTTGGTCACTAGCTCCTTGCTCATTGTGATACCTAGGCTTGTTATGGGCTCCTACAAACCCTCTTCGTTAGTTGCATCTATGTGTTTCCTCTTGTTGGGTGGCGATTCCTCCACTTGTATGGTCTTTGATTATTGTTGCTGTCATTTTTGACCTTTTTTGGTCCAGGTGCATGTCTGCAAGGCTCCCAACTATGATATATTGAAATACACATTTGTAGAGACCTTGGACTAGCTACTTTATCACCTTCTCTTTTTGCTACACTGGGGTCATCTGTGTTTCTACTTCCTTCTCCGTATGTGTTTTAGACTCCTTCGGGTCACCATTTTCATCATCGCTCATGTCAGAATCAATATGCACGTAGTCCCACAATTTATCAAACCTTTCATCCATCTCTACACTTTGGTAAGGAGCATCAAGGCATTGGATTTCTTGTTGTTAGATCCAAAAATCTTTAATTATTTCCCCGCTCTAGTTTTGTTTCTTTGACAACTCACTGCAGAGGGCGGCCCCTATTTTTTGCTTCTCATTTTACTTTGCTAACCAGAGGTAGAATTAAATTCATGGTGGCTTGTAGTCATCGGTAGGAATATAGGCGAGGTCCACCAATAGGTCATCATGCTCCTCCATCAAACTCTATCACTTTTCCCAATATGTTTGGGGGTTGTGGGTTACCAATATGAATTCATTACCTAAGTGATTGAAGGGGTTGTAATTTCATTTGTCGCAGATCATCACTAACCCTAGATGATCTATCTTTTCTTCCAACAGCTCATGTGACTACTTTTTCACCATAACCACCCACTTGAAGGTTAGCAGACATTTGAAGAATCCTCTCTTGTCCTTTCCTCCACAAAATTTATAATCAATAATGGAAATCTACCTAAAAAATTCAAGGGCCAATACCCTATGTGTGACATACTCTAGGAGCCAGAATGGCTCCTCAAGAAAGTCATGAATATGGATGAATGTAAAATCCCTCCCAAGGAACTAGTCACATTTAGGAGTGAAGCTCTGCATCCACTCTATCTAGTTGGTAGAAAGTTGATAGATACAACCATTCTTATCAAAGTCTTGTAGAATCATAGTTAAGAAAAACTCTAAAAATACATAAGTCATGTGTTAGGGAAAGGAGAGGAGTCCATACAAAAACTATCTTTTTGGCTCCTTTATCAGTAAAATGGATACTGGCATCATTTTACTGAAGAAGTCAAGGTTCTGGTATAAGAAAATATGAGCAAGGAAGGAAACCTGAACTTGTGTTGCATCTTGCACTCTCGTATTTTGCTCATCATTTATCAGTAAATGATTCCTACAAATTCATACCAAAACAAGGACTTTTTCCTTCACAACTGAAAACCCAAACCCAACTAAAATTCCTACACCCATTTGTCTTCATCCAAGCCACAAAAAAACACCATCATGGAGAGCACATCTTGCATATCTTGATTGAAGGCATTGTGTGCAACTAGAATTTATGGCAGCTCTTGGAAAAATTCCTCAAGCCTTTGCATTTCCACATTATAAAAGTCCAACACTTTGCCTCTACCCTGCCGAAAGGTGTTCCCACTTTTTGGAGTAAATATCTCCATTCTGTCTACTTTAGAGTGGTTCATTGGGATACATAGAATGCTATAGATAGTTTCGTCATTGATGTTGTTAGCCTTTGATGGTGTTGGTATCTAGGTTGAAATATTTAATTTCCTCGTCAATGAGCTCTAGGAAATAATGCACAAAGGGGACCATGTATTGTGGAAGACCACTGAACCATAGCTTATATGCCATTTTCCTTGTGCTATCAACTCTTTTCATTCTTTTTCAAGATCCTTCCCTAAGAGTCTTAGGGTTCTTTTTGAGGATGGGGTCATGGATATTATCCCATTCCTCTTTTATTTGGCTTTGGTTCCTATAATTTTTGGGTTTGTCCACGGCTCACATGTGAACCCATTTTGGTTTTCCATCATTCTAGGTGATGTGTAAGAGGTGTCATCAACGATATTGATGACTGGTGCCACTATCATGTTGTCATACAAGCTTTGGGTTGCCTCAACCTATGCCTCCATTTGAGAACTTCCAACCATTTCAGGGTATTGTAAAAATTTGGCTGTGTTAAAATTTTCTAGAATTCACTTCAACTCTTTTTGTGCTCAAAACTCCTTTGCTCTTGGTAGAATACTCAAAAATTTCTCACAATGTTAGCTTCTTGCATGCAATACTTAGCTATTTCTTTTCTTGGGGTAGCCAACAATGCTCGCCTTTTAGCATTAAATTCGGCATGTATCACCAACCTTTTTTCCTATGTGAAATGAATTACTTGCCATTTTGAAATGAACATGATTCATAATGATGATTTGGAAATCATGTCATATGGCACAATTTTGTTGGAACTTGAGCCGATGATTTGAAGGCAGCTTAGGCTTCGCATGCTTTGTTAATTAATATCCCAAAAGGAATAATTAAACCAAAAGACAATAATTAATTGAAAATATTTATGTTCCTCTTTGGAGTTTGAGAAGCGCCTACAGAATGACACATAAACATTTGGCCATATAGAATAATGCCAATGACTACCACCAGCTTATGCTAATTAATTAGCTCCTATTAATCTTGCATGCAACAAACTGTACCTAGTAGACACAACTGGGTGGGAAATTCAAGCAAGCTCTAGTGAGATTTTTGAGTTGGTACTTGATTAGGATCATGCTTATGGAATGAAAATTAGCACACATATCTTGGATATTTCTATAAATAGGCACTTAGGCAATAGAAAAATCACACTTAGCAATTTGGGCAGAATTGGTAATAGGTAGTTGGCTTAGAATTTAGCGTTAGGTAGCTAAGTAGAATTTGCATAGAGCTAGACATAGGCAGTTTATGTAGAGCTAGTATTAGATAGTTCCATAGAGCATGCTACCATGAATACCCCTATTAGGTTAGTCTACAAGAAATCCTAGAAAGCCTTCCTTGGTGAAATCTCAACTAGGCATCTTAAAAGAATGACCAAGAATAAACATTCATTAGCCATTGTAGCGATGAAGTGGGTTCTAGGGAGGGATTGTATTAAATATGAAGAAAAGTACAAAGTTAATATTGATGCATGTTCTCACTTCACCACATCTATGCTTGACACCCAGATTCCCAAGTCGTTGATTCTTTGCCTGGTGCTTGAAATATTTATGAAGAAGTACCTAGGCAGCCTCAAAGAGGTGGTGGTGAATGTTGTGCTTGGTTTGGGCTTGCCAATGGCAAGTGACCTTCAGAATTATATTGAAGAAGATGTAATAGTACCATGGGTGCCATTCCTAAGTGGGTTTCACATCTAATCACATAAAGAGCATCATCAAAGGGTAACCCGTGCCTACCACTTCTTGTTTTGCTTGTACAATGTGATGCCTTTCTACGTTATCAATTGGTACACCGACTTTAGGAACCTAGTGTTCCCTTTTCCGCTCACCATTTCTCTTGTAGATGCTACTGGTGTTCCTACTGATGAAGTAATTCTAGACGTTGCCATAGATGCCTCCCTTGCCACTGCTCATGACTAAAATCTTTTGTCTTGAGAAATCATCCTTTTGTTCTTCTATTTTTGTATGTATGCCTGAAAAAGGCCTTACTACACATATTAATGAAGAAACCATAGAATATATATAGATATACTCTATAAGCATGGCCTCAAAGCCATTTTGACAATGTACTTATTGAAGTATATAAATATAATGAAAATACAACTTATATTAACATTCTGTCTTTTTTGCCTTTTGATTCTGCAATGTGGGTTCTCTTTTTCTTTTTAACATATATATTTTCATTTCAATTTTACATATGGGTGTAATTTTTCTCTATTTTATGGGTTTCTTTTATTTCTCTTTTCTTTTGCAATATTTGGATTCACTTGTCTTTGCTTACTCGCACTGTGGATGAAAATTATTGAAAGACTAGCTCATAAAAAACACAAAAAAAAATAATTACACTACTCACATATTTACACTGGTAGAATAATTGCAAAGCTTAATTGAAAAATTTTAGGTGAATTTCATTAATTGAAATCCCCAATGCTTCTTGCTCCATATTTTGTAATTCAAATTCATTGTGTTGCTTGCACTGAATTATTTTGAAAGGGCCTTCCCAAAGGTTGTCAAAATTTCCATGTTGGCCTAGCTTTGCAACCCTTTCATTGAATTTTAGCACTAGGTCTCCACACTTTAGACCCTAGTCTGAGGCTTTCTTTTCAAACCATCTCTTAATCACCTATTGGTAGTTGGACATTGCTATCAGGGCCTTTTCCCTTTTTTCTTGCACTTCTAGCAACTCGGCCAACCAAACCTCCATGGCACTATTTTGTTCTACCTTGAGATATTTGAGCAATTGCAATGCCAAAATCTCCATAGAGATAGGAAATAGTGCTTCCTTACCATACACTAACTCGCACGATGAAGTATTGAGGAATTTCTTAGGATTTGTGTGGTCTTCCCACAACACTTTTGCATGGTTCTTATGCCATTCTTTTTGGTGTTCTAACTTAATTCTTTTGATGAGTTAGACTAAATTTTTGTTAGTTGACTCAACCATCCCATTCCCCTTTTGGGGTAGTAATTTGATAATTTTTTCAAGAATATACCATGCACAAGTGTGAATTGACATACCTTAGAGCCTAGGAAAGCCTTGGAGTTGTCAAAGATGATGGTTTTGGGTAGGCCCAATCTTGTCACCAGTTCTTCAAGGAAGTCCACTATCTCTGCATCCATTTCATTCTTCAGGGGCATGACTTATATACACCTGGTGAAGTATCCCATTATCATTACAATCCATTTGTGTCTAGCGTTGGAGGTGGGATTGATCATTCCAATGAAATCAAGGCCCCATTGCGCAAAAATCTCATCAACCACTATTAGATTGAGAGGTATCATGTAATTTTTTTATTCTTGCAAAGAATTGACATTCCTTGGAAGATTTTACCCAGGACTATGATTCATTGAATAGTGTAGGCCAAATGTACCTAGCACACTTGATTCTAATGGCGGTGGTCCTCACAGAGAAGTGTCCGCTTGTGGGATTGCTGTGGAAAATGTCAAGAATTCTTTTCACTTACTCCATGGTGACACATGAAAATAGAATGTCATTGAAGTTCCTTTTAAAAAGGATCCCTTTGATGAGCGCATGCCCATTATTTTATAGTTGGTAGAATCTTCCCTTTTGAGAAGGAAGGCCCAGCAGGTATTTTTTGGGATGCATAAATCAGCCTTTGTCCACCAGCCAATAGCCTTTGAACTCAAAATCATTTGTTAGAACCAACTCTTGCTGCTCTTCTTCGGCTATCATTTCCTCATCGTGCACTAAATATTCACACAGTCCTCTTCCTCAAACAATTTTTGTAGGCTTGACCTCAATGTCATATTCAAGGATCTTAGTGATCCAATTGACCCTTTTTTTAGTGATTTCTCCTTCCATGATGTATTTTTTCACACTAGAATGTGCAACATAGACAATCACCTTGTTGCAAGATATGAGGTGTTAGAAATTTTTGAGTTCCTTAACAATTACAAACACTTGCCTCTCAATGAAGTTGTAGTTCGTCTCATACTCCTTTAGGGTCCGGGAGTGAAATTCTATTAGATGTTCTCCCTTTCCTTCATCATCTTTTTGAGTTAAAATAGTAGCAATGCTTGACTTTCTACTGAATACATACATTATGAATTCCTTCGATAGGTCTAGATTGACCATCATAGGGGCTAATGAAATAGCATCCTTAACCTTCTTGAAGGCTTCTCTAGCTTCTTTAATCCATTTGAATAATTGATCATTTTTCAGCATCAGGGTGATTGGCCTGAGTATCCCTGCAAAATCTAAAATGAATTTGCTCACAAAATTTACCTTCCCTAGGAAAGAATGGACTCATTTCTAATTGAACAATAGGGGAAGCTCTTTGATTTCTTTAACCAACTTAGGATCAATTGTAATTCCTTCCTTGGACACTACATGTTTCATTAATTTTCCTTGTGGCACTCTAAAGACACATTTTTTTGGGTTCAATGATACCCCTAACTCCTGACATTTTTTGAAAACCATCTCAAGGTGATCAAACTGATCATCCTTATGTTTGGAAAATATAGTCAGATCATCCAAATAGATTAGGATAATATTGTTAATCAATTTGTTGAAAGCGATATCCATGGCCTGTTGGAAAGTGGCTCGCACATTTGAGAGACCAAAGGGAATTTTATCATATGTGAACATTCTCCATTTGGTAGTGAATTTCATTTTGTGTTGGTCCTCTTCTTTGACTCGGATCTAGTTGTAATCAGAGAAGCTGTCCAACAAAGAAAACATTTCTGACCTTGTCACTATTTGCAAGATTGACTCCATAGAAGGCAGTAGGTAGTGGTCTTTTAGGGATGCTCTATTCAGGTCCCAAAAGTCAAAAAATAAGTAGATATCTATATTCATCTTTCATACTAGAACTAGGTTGGATACCCATGTACTATGTTTAAATGAGAAGATAATTTGAGACTGAATTAGCTTTGTCAGCTCTTGTACCATCACAACTTCAATCTTTAGATTCACTGGTCTCTGCTTTTGGCGGATGGGTTTTTTACCTTCTGTCAGCTCTATTATATGATGGATGATTTTAGGATCATATCCCTTAAGTTCATCATATGACCAGGCCACTACTCCTTGATAATTCTCACAAAAGTTGATGGGCCTCTCCTTATCATGATGTGTTACATCTTTCCCAACTTTGAGCTTTCTTCCATCTCCAACCTGAAGGTCCACATAGTCACTTTTTTTCAATACAAAATTCCTTTTTATCATTTCTTGCATTGTCACAATTGAACAGGTTTTCGAGAGTGACTAGTCCCTTCAGAAGCTTATTAGACCTTAGCTGAATGATTTTTCTATCATAGGCTTTGACAATATTTGGTTGGAGTTGGTCAGAAAGTGCTCCCAACTGTTGGATGAATGAGGAAACATGTTCATCGCTGTTAAATACTTGGAAACTCTAATCATTATCTGTAATTATTGGTTGGAATATCACTTGTATGGAGTGTTTTTTATGAATTAAGTCAGAGGTGGGGTCAAACTGGGATTCAATTGCAGCCATGTGATCTACATCAACATTTTGTTCTCTAGGCACTATCTGGATGTTAAAGTATTCAAATACATCGATTAGGTCCTAGACACTATGTCTATAGGATTGCATGCAAACATTCTTGGCTGTGGAAATCTCTCAGACTTGGTTAACCACTAGTTATGAATCTTTGAACACCATCAATTTATTGATACCCATTGGCTCTGCAAGGCTTAGACCTTGTACTAGGCCTTCATATGCAACTTCATTGTTTGAAAAAGTGAATTGGAAGTAGAAGGACCAGAGTATCTTTTCATTGTGTGGGGATGTTATACATATCCTAGCTCTTGCACCCACTTTGCATCTTACTCCATCAAAGTGCAATGTCCATAGCTCTAAAGCTTGGTCACTTTTAGGTTCCTTCATGACCTTTAGAAGCACTTGATATTCATCATAGATGACATAGGTGCCCAACTCGGTAGCATGATAGTTTCCAAAAGGTTCGGCATCTATATATTTTCTCAAGAGAACTTCTTCTTGATCAGTCTAATCTCTGATCACTTTTTCATCTTCTAGAAATTGGGTGCAATATGCTTCCTCCTTAGTGAAAGAGGTATGAGCAGCCTCAAAGTTGATCATAGCTTCATCAGCCACATGTTTCAAATGCAGAGCTTCAAACACTATTTTCATTTTAGCCCCATGCTTGGTCCTTAGGATCAAGTGTGACCATTCTAGAGAAAGACACCTCCTATCTTTGAAGTGAATTCTTGAGATAAGCAAAAATTGAACATTGGGGGAACATCTATGATCACAATATCTTGTGAAATAGTGATACTAGGGTAAGAGAATAGAGTCAAGGGGAGGTCTTTGATGACACCTATGGTTTTGACTTTATTCCCATCAAGCTATATAATCCCCCTCTTAAAGGTTCATAGCTAAGTCCTAGGGCTTCAACCATCTGCTTGGGCATGACTGTAGTGCTATCATTAGAGTCAATCATGGCATCATGCAATAATTTCTCTCGCACAATAAGTGTTGGGAAGAAGGGTTTTAGTTTCATCTTATCTCTCACCTTAGTATATACTTCCTTTGTGCTACTTGTGACATCTTTGGTAGGGGGTGATGGATCAATAGCCTTTCCCTTGAGCAATTACTCTATTGGCTCAATGATTGGATTCACTCAGAGAGCCTTCTGTAGCAATGCCTTCTACTCTAGAATGGCTAGGATATTCCAAAGAGACACATTAGCAGATGATTTTTTTAGTTGTTCCACCACATTTAATGGTGGCATATTTAGAGGCTTCCACTCCTTAGCTTTGTTTATAACAATTTTCCTTTGTGGCAAACATTTTTGTGCCACTATGGAGGTACTAGGCACCTGGTCAAAAGCACTTTTGGGCTATGGACTTATTGGTTGCAGAACAACTAGTTGCCTATGAATCTCCTCTTTGAGCAAGTTTTGTAATCATACTTCACTTGCAGAGTTTTTGATGTGGATGTATTGTTGGAAAACATTGCCTCTTATTCTTCCATCCATGAGAAGAGTGCGTGATCAGGAGCAATATTTGTTTCTTGCTCTAGGGACATCCCTTTCATTTGTGTGGTGAGTACCACATTTTCCATTTGTGAAGGGGTATATACATAACCTCCATGGTTTGACATCACACCTTGGTTGCGTTGTTCTACCACCTTTTGTTGAAGATTGTCATGCAAGTAGTTTTAGAGGCATATGTGCATCGCCACAAGAGAAGCACCAGGGGTTGATGTCATTGACTAGATTGTTTTTTCCCACTATCAGCTCTCTACTTGAGCTTGGGTTAGTACTTTGTAATGGACAAAGCACAAGTACTATTTGATTAGTTCTTTTCACATGCAAATTTGTGCACGAGCCTCCTTGGAACTAGTTTTGTTGGTAAGAAAACCTTCCACATTGATAATTCTGATAGGTTGGCTTTAGAGGCATGGACTAGCTGCACTTGATGATAGTTATTTTGTTGGTTACAGTCTACAACATTTCCTTAATGTCATTCATCTCATCCTTTGAAGAGTCGGATGTAGAAGCAACGTTCTGGGGTGCACCCAAATATGTTTACATAGACTTTTGAGGAGTAGGCACACTGGTAGACAACATCACCTAGGCAGGAACTGATATTTCAAGAAATATAGGCATGATGGGATGAGGCAACAACTTCCTTGCATCTATTAGATTGTTCTTTGCCTTGACTACGATGCTATAGGCATCTGATAGCATGGTTCTACCAAGAGATTGGATCATCATCAAAATGTTAGTGTTGATGGATTTTAAATAAAACATGAATTCCAACTCACCCGAAAAGCGAATAGCAACTTGAATTCTCTGTCAAGTTATATGGAACTTGTCATTTAAGTCAATCATGGTTGCATATGGGGCACATTTTATGACTGATAACTAATGATATTGTGAAGACCTATCTCCATCATCTGAGAATTTTTCATAGAAGGTTTCTCTAAGTTGATCCCAGGTAGTGATGGTATTAGCTTGCAGCATGTGGTACCAATCCAATGCTTTACCTCTGAAAGAGGCCACAAGCAATCTTAATGCTATATTTTGGTTTGTAACTCCATGCACCAGACACATGCCCGCTACATCTTGCATATGTTTGGATGGAGTTATTGAGTCATCTCGAGTGAAATTAGGTATAGCTTTTAAAGTAGAGCCTAGGATAGGGGCCCAAACAATGGGTGCTACTTGTTGGAATCAAGCAACACTAAGAGTGGGGGTGAATCAGTGTTGTGTAATTTTTAACTTTATTAATCTAATCTTCAAAGCACTTATAACATTCAATCAAAAGAAAACACAAGGATGTTTATGTGGAAATCCTATTAGTGGAAAAACCATGGTGGATGTCTAATCCACAATATAATATGAGTATACTCAAAAAGATGTTTAGAAAATAGGAATGTACTTGCATTCAAGCACACTACCTAGAGCTCATTGCTCAAAATCAGAAAGGCTAACTTACAAAATTTTGGAATACTTCCAAAAGATTGAACTAATAAGGATAGCATCAACAAATTCTTGATTACAATTCCAGTTAAGCTCAACAATAAAATTTTGGACCTTTTGTCTGATTTTGCACTTCTGCTCTATTCTAGTTCAACTTGCATCACAAAATCCTTAATGCACAAGTCAAACTATGCATAATCACTTTCCTAATATTTTTATATGTAGAACATACATTAACTCACATCACATATGAAAATGATATAATTGATCACTTATATATATCTACTACAAGGAATTTAATCGCTTTAAATAAGCTTCAACAAAATAAGAAATATTCAAAAATTGTCAGCTCAAATCATTCATAATATTCAATGCGCATCCACAAGAGTTGACCACAATATAGTGAGGACACAAAATAAAATGCTCAAACACAAAAAAACTTCAAAAAAAACTCCTCTAATATCCACAACACACTATATTCACCAAGTCAGCCTTCATACATTGATGAACAAAACATTTTCCAATGGGACTTTCTAACTTCCACTCAAATCGATGTGAGGCAGCAAGATTTATAGACAGCATAGATTATGGATGCAAAAAAATTCCCTGAGATCCACAACACACAATAATAATAGAAAATCTGCATATGAATCAAAGAACACAGATTTACCGAATTCTCTATTCTTGCTTAACAGATAAACACTAATCTTCAAACTGTTTGCCAGTATGAGTAAATTGCAAGGTGTGAATTGATTAGTTGACAAAGGTTGCATTCAATGACAACACCAAAAGGCATGTGCAGTGTCTCTTGCTAGCAATATCCCCCTTTGGAATTAATGGCAACAGTTAGTGAAAAATAACTAAGTGTTGGATCAATACCAACATAAATACACTGCCAACCAAAACTCCAAAAAGATCTTGATTCACAACTCAAAACTATAACTCCCACTTAGAAGAATGTAAATTTTTCACTATTCTACTCTCCTCCTTTGAACTCAATGGAAAATATAGGGAACCTGCATACAAAACTTGTATAAATAGACAAAAAAAAAACTTCAAACTTGTTTCAACACTTTACACAAACTTGAAAATATCTACAAATTTGGTTTTCAACAGGTTTAGGCTTGAGTCCCAACACTTCTTAAGGCTTTCTAGAATAGTTATGTGACCATAAATTAAATAAGATTGCATCTCATTTGTTTCATGGTTCACCGGGTCATTGACCTCAAAAGCATCTTGTGCTTCCTTCAAAGAACTCAACATAGTTTCCATCTTAGGACTAATTAGGCCTCTAAGTTCACTAGCTCTTTCCACAACTTTTTCATTATCATGCTTCAGACTCTTTATTTTTTCAAGGATATAACTTGACCTTCTTGCTCTCCAAAAAAAATAGTTAAAGGATCAAAAACATCAGAAATAGCAACTAACTCTTTCTCATGATCCTTACCCATCTTCTCATTTTCCTCAGTAATTTTAGACAAAGATAAGCATGAATTATAAACCTTTCCACCTTCAGATAGAGAATTATGAACATTCTTTGCATAGATAGCTAACATAGACCTATATTTAGCTTCATACCTTTTAGACTATTGAACCTTTTGTCATCAAACTCCTTTTGTACCTTGACCAAAGTTGACTTCTCAAGTGACTCAAAATGAGTTCTTACTGATTTCATAAGTTTCTTTAGCACACCAGAGGAGAACTAGATTGGTCCTTAACATGAGTAGGCGTGATCTTCTCTAGAATACTGAATGTAAGATTCAATAATTCACTGTCCTCAATGTGGGACTTCATAATTTTTTTTCCCTAGCCTTATCTTATGCAAATGATGCAACTTTCATTTTCTAAATTGGTGACAAAGTAGACAAATGAATAGGGGCATCTCCCAACTCAAGATAAAATTCTTCCTTTTTCTCTTCCAGAAATTTATTCATTGCCTCTGCAGTGTCTCTTGGTTCCAGTGGAATTCCCTTAACTTCAACCTTCACTTCTTCAACCATTGTTTCTTCATCCATAGATTCCTACTTTCCTTTAGGAACCTCACCTTTTTCACTTGACATATCCTTTTCTTCAACCAACACAACTTTAGGAGCTTCAATCTCAAAATATGTGTACATAGACTTGGGAGGAGTAGGCACACATGTAGACAACATCTCCTAGGTAGGAACTGATATTTTAAGAAATATAGGCATGATGGGCCGAGGTGGCAACTTCCCTACATCTATTAGATTTTTCTTTTCCTTAACTATGACACTATAGGTGTTTGATAGCGTGGTTCTGCCAAGAGATTGGATCATTATTGAAATGTCCGTGTTGATGGATTTTAAATAAAACATGAATGCCAACTCGGCCGAAAAGCGAATAGCAACCTAAATTCTTTGCAAAGTTATATGGAACTTGGTGTTGAAGTCAATCATGGCTTCATATGGGGCCCATTTTATGACCGACAACAAATGATATTATGAAGACCTGTCTCCATCATCTGAGAATTTTTCATAGAAGGGGTCTTTGAGTTGATCCTAGGTAGTGATGGTATTAGCTTGCAGCGTGTGGTACCAATCCAATGCTCTACCTTTGAAAGAGGCCATGAGCAATCTTAATGCTTTATTTTGGTTTGTAAATCTATGCACCAGACACAAGCTCGCTACATCTTGCATATGTTCGGATGGATTTCTTGAGCCATCTCCAGTGAACTTAGGTATAAACTTTAAAGTAGAGACTAGGATAGGGGCCCAAACAATGGGTGCTTCTTGTTGGAATCAAGAAACACTAAGAGGGGGGGTGAATCAGTGTTGTGCAATTTTAACCTTTATTAATCTAATCTTCAAAGCACTTATAACATTCAATCAAAAGAAAACACAAGGATGTTTATTTGGAAATACTATTAGGGGAAAAAGCACGGTGGATGTCCAATCCACAATATAATTTGAGTATAATAAAAAAGATATTTTGAAAATAGGAATGTACTTGCATTCAAGCACACTTCCTAGAGCTCACTGCTCAAAATTAGAAAGGCTAACTTCCTTACAAAATTTTGGAATACTTCCAAAAGATTGAACTGATAAGGATAGCATCAACAAATTCTTGATTACAATTCCAATTAAGCTCAACAATCAAATTTTGGACCTTCTGTCTAATTTTGCACTTTTGCTCTATTCTAGTTCAACTTGCATCACAAAATCCTTAATGCACAAGTGAAACTGTGCATAATCACTTTCCTAATATTTTGATATTTGAAACATACATTAACTCACATCACATATTAAAATGATACAATTGATCACTTATATATATCTGCTACAAGGCATTTAATTGCTTTATATAAGCTTCAAAAAAATAAGAAATATTCAAAAATTGTCAACTCAAATCATTCATAATATTCAATACGCATCCACAAGAGTTGAGAAAAACATTGTGAGGACCCAAAATAAAATGCTCAAAGACAAAAACACTTCAAAAATAACTCCTCTAATATCCACAACACACTATATTCACCAAGTCAGCCTTCATACATTGATAACAAAACATTTTCCAATGGGACTTTCTAACTTCCACTCAAATCGATGTGAGGCACCTAGATTTATAGATAACATAGATTATGCATACAAAAAACTTCGTTGAGATCAACAACACACAATAATAAAATAAAATTTGCATATGAACCAAAGAACACAAATTTACCGAATGCTTTGTTCTTGCTTAACAGATAAACACCAATCTTCAAACTGTTTTCCAATATGAGTAAATTGCAAGGTGTGAATTGATTAGTTGACAAAGGTTGCCATCAATGAAAACACCAGAAAGCATGTGTAATGTCTCTTGCCAACAATCTCCCCCTTTGGAATTGATGGTAAAACTTAGTGAGAAATAACTAAGTGTCAGATCAATACCAACATAAATGCACTACCAACCAAAACTCCAAAAGGATCTTCATTCATAGCTCAAAACTATAACTCCCCCTTAGATGAATGCACATTTTTCACTATTCTACTCTCCCCCTTTGACATCAATGGAAAAGATAGGAAACCTGCATACAAAACTTGTATAAATAGACAAAAAAAAACTTCAAACTTGTTTCAACACTTTACACAAACTTGAAAATATCTACAAAATTGGTTTTCAACAGGTTTAGGCTTGATTCCCAACACTTATTAAGGATTTTTAGAATAGTTATGTGACCATAGAGTAAATAAGATATCATCTCAGTTATTTCACGGTTCACCAGGTCATTGACCTCAAAAGGATCTTGTGCTTCCTTCAAAGAACTCAACATAGTTTCCATCTTAGGACTAATTAGGGCTCTAAGTTCACTAGCTCTTTCCACAACTCTCTCATTATCATGCTTCAATATATTTATTTTTTCAATTAAGGTTATAACTTGACCTTATTTCTCTCCAATAGAAATAGTTAAAGGATCAAAAACATTAGAAATAGCAACTAACTCTTTCTCATGATCCTTAACCATCTTCTCATTTTCCTCAATAATTTTAGACAAAGATAAGCATGACTTATAAACCTTTCCACCTTTAGATAGAAAATTATGAACATTCTTTGCATAGATAGCTAACATAGACCTATCTTTAGCTTCACACCTTTTAGACTACTGAACCTTTTGTCATCAAACTCCTTCTATACCTTGACCAAAGTTGACTTCTCAAGTGACTCAAAATGAGTTCTTACCAAATTTATAATTTTCTTTAGATCACCGGAGGAAGAACCAGATTGGTCCTTAACATGAGTAGGCATGATCTTCTCTAGAATATGAGATGTAAGATTCAATAATTCACTGTCCTCAATGTGGGACTTCAAAATTTCTTCCCTAGCCTTATCTTGTGCAATGATGCAACTTTCATTTTCTAAATTTGTGACAAAGTAGACAAATGAATAGGGGCATCTCCCAACTCAAGATAAAATTCTTCCTTTTGCTCTTCCAGAAATTTATTCACTGCCTCTGCAGTGTCTCTTGCTTCCAGTGGAATTCCATTAACTTCAACCTTCTCTTCTTTAACCATTGATTCTTCATCCATAGATTCCTACTTTCCATTAGGAACCTCAACTTTTTCACTTGACGTCTCCTTTTCTTCAACCAACACAACTTTAGGAGCTTCAATATCCATAGGTACTTTTGTTTCATGCATATTAGGAAGAATCTGAGTGTCCTCAACTATAACCTCTTCATTTTCTAGACTAGATGAAGTATCTTCCACATGAATTTATTTAGAAACAGCATCAATTATGTTCTTCAATAGAACTTCCCTCAAAATAATTTCATTTTCTTTTGCTACCTCTTCAGTCTTACCAATCATCAGCTTGTTTATTCTTGTTTTTCTCTTGAATTCCTTCTTGTATTTATTCAGGATTGACTTCATTTCGTCCATAGACACTACCAGATGTAATTCTACAAGAATTATCTCTCATTTTCTCTTCTTCAGTTCTTGCACTTACTCTCATCTACAAAATTTCATACAATTTCTTAGGCAATTGTGTCATTATCTCAACAACTGTCATATTGAAATTGTTCAAATATTTTATTGTAGCTTCCTCAAGGACTCTTTGACCAACACTATCAAAGGTACCATATAATTCACATAGGGGCTTAAGATTACCATCTTTGATTATGCCTTTCTTAACTTCTTCTACAAACATACCTAGTTTCTCAAGCTTCATCTTCTTCTTTTCTTTCACCTTTTGATCAACAAACTTATCCTTAGTGATTGTTGTTGTTGCTTGAGTGCCCATATGCTTTATTTGTCTAACTTCTTCATCAAATTTTGTCTCCTCATCTTCTAAGACTACTTACACTCTTGTGCTCTTATCCTTCTTCCTCTTACTAGATTCCTTAACTTGATCTTTTTCAGGGGTTGACTTCTTTGCATGAATGGATGGGGGTGCAGAGTTCTTTGCTGATCTAGTTCAAGCAGAGGATGTCTCTAGACTAGTAGATTCAGTTTTAATAGAAGTTTTTCCTTTTCCACTTTTAGCTTGTTCTCTTTTCCTTATGGATTCTCTTATGGCTTCTGCATGTATGCCCATGCTCTCTGTAAAGACTTTCACTTCTTTTCCTAATCTCCAGACTATCATTGGATTCTTTAGTTGCTCATTGACTTGCATGTCCTCTGCATATGTTCCAAACCTTTCTTCTACTAGATTGTGAGGCTTAGTCAACAAGTGTTGTGCATATAATTCCAATATGTTCTCCTCCACTTCATAACCCATTAGCATAATCCAAACGGTTCTAGGTTTTGCAGCTTCCATCAAGCATTGGTTAATATCCACTATAAAACAAATTGTGTCCTTATATTTCTCCACAATTGAAGTAGGAATTCTTTCTCTTGCTTACATTACATTCTGAAAGTTCTTGAGATATCCCCAAATTGCAGTTTTCCTGGTTTGTAAATCACCAAGGTCGAATAACATATCTCTAATCTAAACAACTATAGGCTTGTTACCTCTTTGTCAAACTACTTTTCCGACTCTCGAAACTTCATTCATGAAATAAAAGAACAAAAATAGTAACAAATTACCATCTTTAAAGGAATTCTTCTTATCTTTCTCTATCTTACCAAGATTCTCCATAAGTTGACTTTGAAGAAACTCACATAAATCATACTCTGCATTCTCCTTTACCATCTAATAGGCTACATATATGGTTGTACCAGATACAAAATTTTCTTGACTGGAAAGATATACCTTGTAACCAATGACCATCTAAGAAAATTTCACATCCACATCTATGATGTTATCAATTGTCATTGCTCTTCTATCAAATGTTGAACTAATTGCATCAGTGACAATCTGATTCTTCACAGATTTCAAAATTGGTAAACCATCTGAAGAATTAAAACCAATAACAACTCTTATAGCTTATTTTGTAATCTTGAAAGGTTGATTCAACCACATAAATACAACATGAACTCGACTCAAGATATACCAAACCCATTTGTTTTCATCAAATGTGGGGAATTTCACAATCTACGTGAATTTCTTCTCTTGTAGGGTCTTGAATTTGGGCTTAAAATAGAAATCCTCTCCAAAAATGTGTTTGGAGTATAAATTCAGAAACTATGAACTTCCTAACTCCTCAATATTAGCACAAATGTATGCCCTAATATATTCAATATTCAATACGCCATACAAAATAGAAAAAAATACACCTACGGGATTGGTCTCAATAGACTTGAAAGGATGCCACTTGAATTTCAGACGGGGTCTATCCTTGACTTCAACTACCAATGGAGTAGCCATTTTCTCAAATTCACAGGTTTACAAGTTTTCTCGAAAAATACCTTTTCATTGGATTAGGGTTTGATCTTCAAATTTCCTTCACACTTGAATCCTTTCCAAAGTTCACCAAAATTCACTTCAGAGCTCTTCAAACTTCTTCTCTTCAAAAATGCAAAGTGACAAATGAAAGATAGAAATGCCATTTTGTCATTTGCACACCTAACCTTTTTGTCACAATAAATTATTTTTCCCTAACTCATCTGAATACCCTGTTTCCATATACTGTAAAGGATAACTCTTATGCAGATATTTAATTTTGCATAAATACTTTCTCTAATAGGATCTATAGACCAATAATACAATTACTAAAATCATCCACATTTTGGTATCGATCTCCTATAGAGGGTTTTGAAATATTTTCTTGACAGCTCCCCCTAGGCTAGAAGCCTAACCTGATTCCCAAAGGAATTACTAGAAGCTGATTCTAGTGCTGGATCATTTTCTGCAATAGAGGGACTCTTCTTCACCTATGTCTTCTTCATCTACTTCCTGATATGATATGTAGTGACTTTCTCTTTTCCTTTTACATCCTTCTGCATGTTCCTTCTTTGATTTACCAGACCTCTTCTCTAGAATCTAGCAATGTGACCAGTTATGTTGCAATTGTAGCACACCACATTTCTCTATCATGACAAGTTGTTCCACTGATTTTCTCTTAATCTACACTGGTTAGCAATATGGCCAAATCTATTGCATGTATAACATCTGGCATATCTATAAAAGTTGATCACATTTCTGCATTCATTTGACTTATGACCATACTTGTTACAATTAAAGAACTGACCATAAAATGATGGACCATTTGAATTTATTCTACTTCTACATTGAGATGCCATATGACCAAATTTATTGCAAGTAAAACAATAACCATTGAACCTCTGACCATTAGGTTGTATTACCGGATACCTTCTAGCATTGTTCATCTGATTTCCTTATCTGAATCTCCTTTGTCTAGATTTGGAACTTTCTCCTTCCTCATATCCAAGACCTCTCTTGTCACCATCAGTCCTTTGAATTTTAATCAGTTCATCAAGCTTGGCTAAGCTAATCTTGAACTTCTCCTTGAATTCATTTGCAATAGCAAGTTTATCTTTGAGATCAACAATGTGCTTTTCAAGCTCTTCCTCATTATGTTTGGATTGTTCCAACTCAAATTCCAATTGATTGAATCTATTAGTAATTTAGCTTCATCCTTTAGTTTTCTCTTTCAAGGACTGTGTGAGCTTCTCTTCATTCTTCTTTATTTCTTCAATTTCCCTGGTCATCCTCATCATAATAGATTCCATCTCATGCTTTAGGACTATATTTTCTCTAGAAAAATTTTTACATTCTTTTTTCTTTTCCTTTAGGGATTGACTCAGTTTTTCATCTACAATGCATTTGCTATCATCCTGCTTGCTCTAATCAAAGAGTTCCATTCTCTTCTCCTTGGACTTATTGATCTTATCTTTCAATGACTCAATGAATCTCTCAACATTCAAAATATTTTCTCTCAATTCCTAGACTTCAGATTTTGACTGATCAAGATCATCTAGGGCCACCATAAGTTGTTGAAGACTACTTGAATCCATTGAAACACTTTCCAAGATCTTCCCCAAGTTGTTAAACTCCTTCCAAGGAACTAAGATCTGATACCAATTGTTGGAATCAAGCAACATTGAGAGGGGGGTGAATCAGTGTTGTGCAATTTTTAACTTTATTAATCTAATATTCAAAGCACTTATAACATTCAATCAAAAGAAATATGCATGAACATAAAGCAAGCAACCACAAAACCATAACACAAGGATTTTTATGTGGAAACCCTATTAGGGGAAAAACCAGGGTGGATGGCCAATCCGAAATGTAATTTGAGTATACTCATAAAGATGTTTACAAAATGGGAATGCACTTGTATTTAGGCACACTACCTAGAGCTCACTACTCAAGATTAGAAAGGCTAACTAACTTACAAAAGTTTGGAATACTTCCAAAAGATTGAACTGAGAAGGATAACATCTACAAAAGCTTGATTACTGTTCCAGTTAAGCTTAACAATAGAATTTTGGACCTTCTATCCAATTCTACACTTCTACGCTATTCTATTTCAAATCGCATCACAAAATCCTTAATGCACAAGTTAAACTATGCATAATCACTTTCCTGATCTTTTGATATTCATAATATACATCAACTCACATCAAACACATATCAACTTTATATAATCGATCACTTATATATATGTACTATAAGGAATTTAATCACTTTATGTAGGCTTCAACAAAATAAGAAATATTCACAAACTATTGGCTCAAATCATCCATAATATTCAATGTGCATCCACAAGAGTCAACCACAACATAGTGAGGAACCAGAATAAAATGCTCAAACACAAAAACACTTAAGAAATAATTCCTATAATATCTACGACATACTATATTCACCAAGTCAGCCTTCATACACTAATGAACATAAAATTTTCCAACCAGACCGTCTAACTTCCACCCAAATCGATATGAGGCACCAAGATTTATAGATAACACAGATTATGCATAAAAAAGACTTCCTTGAGATCCACAACATAGAATAATAACATAAAATATACATATGAATTGAAGAAAATAGATTTACCAAATGCTTTTTTCTTGCTTAATAGATAAATATTGATCTCCAAACTATCTGCTGGTATGATTAAATTGCAATGTGTGAATTGATTAGCTGACAAGGGTTGCCATCAATGACAACACTAGGAAGCATGTGTAGTGTCTCTTTCTAATACTACTAGTGCTACAAGAGGACTTACAACATCCCATGCCGCATAATTTTTGTTAGCAGATGGAAACATGGCTAGTAGAAGGGGTGGAGGAAGGGGAATGGTCACTACTTGGGTCACAACTTATACTCTTCCTAGTGATGACAATAACAAATCAAGGTTATTCACTATTTGGGATCTAGTAATAGGTCGATGGCTCATAAAACCTCTTTAAATTTAGATTCATTTAAGTAGTCTCATCGGGCTTGCTAGAAAAAGGAAATTATTGATGCCAAAAATTGGCAAGGTAACAAAATTTATGGAAACTCAGTTAATGGGAGGACCAATTGCACTAAACCGAGTGACCTCTAGGTTTTTAAAGAATCTAGCTTCTTCTATAATTTGGGTTTTGGAATGGGAAAAGGAAACAAATATAAAAAATAAAAATCTAACTAAGGTGATGCGCCAAGGAATAAATATAGGCATGGTAAATCTATCTTTTGAGATTCGATCTAAGGACCCAATCAACAATCTGCTATGTTCTAGAATAACATAAATCAAAGATGAAAACCTAAATATTTTATTCATTAACATAAAATAATTCTCATACACATTCACTGAAAAGAGTAGTCAAAGACATGATCTAAAATAGAAAACTTGTATTAAGATCATAGAAGTTCTATAAATAAGCAATTCAGGACAATAATAACAGTATAATGTTTTATCAAATAGCTTAAGAAAAATGGAAAGGCCAAACAATGGAACAATTTGAGAGTCTCATATAATAATCTAAAAGAAATAAAAAGGCCTATTGTCTTTTCCCTAATTTTTGTGTATCTTTCAAACTCATTTTCGGAAGGAAGAAGTAGGATATATAGATAAAAATCCCACTGTTTGGTGGGCCAGTAATATAAAAGATCATGTATCATGGGCAATGATTTCATTCGGTCATTGCAACAAAAAAAAGATTCAAGCCATGAATGTGGTTGCTTGTAAGCCAGATACATCCCCTCTGAATGACGGTAGTGGTCCAAGTAAAAACCCCTATGCATACATGTGTTGTTAAATCATGCAACCAGCTAAGACAAGTGGTAGCTTGGTGGGGCATGCTGCTCTCTCTCACCTTCCCTTTGATGAAGTCCCCATGAAAGAGACACATCATAGCAGGTTGGGGCCCACTTGTTGATTCCTCCTCCTTGATTTGAAATCCTACGCAGTGAAGACACATGGAGGAATTCTTTACTATCGGTGCTGACTATGGGGTCCACCAAAAAGTGTACACAGATGAAAGCTATGTGGCATGCAGATGAGGCCTAATTGAAAAGTGAAGGAAAGCAGTTTTTAAGTGCCCACAGTGACAACATGTGGAAGCATGGTGGAAGCTAATAGGACAATGAAGGAAGGATTTTCTCTCGTAAGCACTTGGTAGACACATGGTAGCAGCAGATGGAGTTCAAAAAGATGAAGTGTAGGTCTGTACTTAGTGAAAACAAAAACCACTCGGAGGGAGCTTAAGGAATCTTAACATTCACAGGTCAAAATGTCATTGACATGGGAAAAAGAGTATAAAATTGAAGTGAAAAATATGTTAACCAATAGATTTTTGGTGACTCCACTAGGGATCAAAATGAAGCACTAGTGTTTTCCATTTTTTTCTTTTCTCAGAAATCTAAAGGTACCTCCTCGAGAATGGAGGTTGGAGACTCTATAATATGGAATGTGCTTGTGAAGTTTTTTTGGTAGAAAAGTTCCAATCATTCTTTTTAAATATACATTATGGCATTGGTTTCAATCCAACCATGGTGTGCTCAATTTGGGCCTTTGACATTACCACAATATTCACCATTTCCTAAAGGATCAAGAAAGCACTTCCTGAAGTTCAATGGAGAAAACCATCAAGATGTAGAAAAACATATTTTGGAATTCACCCTTGCATATGAGATCTTGGGAGTAAGTGAAGAAGATATCTTTGTATGGTTATTCATTAAATCTCTTGTTGGGCCTATAGCACATTGGTTTCATTATTTGGAGGATAAATGTACTAATTGGGATTCATTAAAGAATAAGTTCTTGGGAAGATATAAAGGTCTCGTTAATGAAGCTAGAATCTTTTTGAGTAGCTAGTTGAATCTATCTTCAAAATCCATGATGTGTTCACCTTCTTGCTTTCAAATATTGGAAAATTGACATAGTATACTTTTATTTCTGGATTGCATCTAAACGTTCAATTTGAATTAAAATGCTGTAAAGTGATATCAAAGCTGCTTAGCAAGAAGCTGTAAAAATAGAAGATGACTTGATTTTAAGTGGCCTTTGGAAAAAAATCAAGTTTTAAGTAATTCAAGTAATGAACCTATGAAGAAGAATATCATGCACAAAGCTTTCAAACTATAGGTTTCCAAAATGCACAACCTTCTTTTGCTGAATTCCTTAACCTCTCTATTTTTTATCCAAAGCACTTTGATAGGAAAGAGGTAAGCAATACAAGAGTTAAACCTCATATGGATAGAGTAATTGAAGCCTTTTATTTCCATTATGAAGGAGATAAAAATGAACCAGAAAGTCCCTCATGTGACAAAGAAGATAAACAATCCTTCCATGATACAAATTGTAAAAACGGTAATGTTGATGATATTGTTTTGGCCTCCTTATCTATCATAGAAATGGAATCACTTAATTTTACCAGCAAGGAAGAGCAACTTGAGGCTACACAACACCAAGAAGAGGTGTTGGATATCGTTTCTCCAAAGTGCATGGAAGCTAAATATGAAGTCTATGTTTTAAATGATTCAAAGATTGATAATGAAAAATAGTTGGAAAATCCACAATCAAATCTTTGTATGCCACCTAAATGTTTAGCATTTGAATTTTCTTATGAAGAGTATGAGGAGGAAAAGTCACAAGAAGAGGTAATTTATTTTTCTGAAGGAGATGTTATGTAGGTCCACATAGTTTCTTTTCAATTTCCTTTTTCCTATGATGTTGATTCAATAAATAAGGTATATGGGTATGAAGATGAAATTAAAAAATCTGACTGTTTAATGATTGAAGCTGATGAAGGTGCTGGTAAATTTATTTCTCATTCTACTAACATCCCCAGTGATGATTTCATTTGTGCAAAATAGGAAGAAGTTATTGCTATCAAATTTGATCCAATGCTTTTGGAATGTGATATTCAAAAATCAGAACCATTGTTTACATGCCTTGAAGTTATTTTAGTCTGTAATCCACAAAAAGAATGTTCTGATGAAGTTAATGAGGTTAATGTTGAGCCAGATGTTACATATGAAGTTATAAAAGAAGAAGATTATGGCATAGAGGTTTTTGATGAAGAATGAATTTTTGAGCACTAGTGTGTATTAAAAGCATTTCTATAGTTCATCAGTCTGAAATTTGATATGGTAGTAGTTGCATGGTGGCTTTTCTTTTCAACCATATCATATGGCCCCAATCCATTGTTTCAAAAAGGGTTGTATTTTTCCCAACCTATGGATAGTTTTGTGTGAGCAACCTGGAGCATTGCTTGAGGTAGGATTTTCCTTCCTTGTACATAAGTAGATAGGTAGTTTTGGCTTATTCGTTTATGGTTTGTGCCTAGTTCCCCTCTACCCTTCTACAAGTAGCACCATGTTCTCTTGTTTTTCCCTTGAATCCATGGACCAATGGACAAGGACTAATATATCCAAATGATTTTGTAGTTCTCTACATTTTTCTAGGAAATACAGTCCCCAATTGTGTTGGGTGAAAATTATGCAATCAAATTTTCAATAGATTACACAACCTAGATTTCAACCATATCTATGTGAGATATAATATCTCCTCTAAGAAAGGGGAAGCACCCTTCTTACTACTAAAAAAACTAAGTAAACGTAATTGAATATTCACAAAATCTACACTACAACTATGAGATGGGGGGTGTGTGCCACATTCATGCTTCTCTTTTTTTTGTAGAAGATATTTTACAATGCTTCACAGTTGATAGTTCTAATTCAAAATAATTTTAAGCTAAAACTAAGTAGTAATGCCAATACCTCTACCTTGTCAAAGCAAAGTGTAGAGATAGCAGGTATGATAATAATAACAATAAAATGGAAAAGGAAAGCTCATAAAGACACAAAGTCATTTTATAGCTTTTTCACTAATGGACCTGTGAGAGATGTACCATTTGTCATATTAGAAGCACAAAGTCTTCTAGATACAAAAATTCCATGGATAACATGAACATTTACAAGCACAAAGTCTTGTAGATAATTCAACAATAGTTAACTAAACATAAATGTAAATTCAAATAAAGAATGTAACAAAAAGTTTACATAAATTTATTCAAAGCCCTTTAGATCTCATCTACTAATCACTACCAATATGATCAATCCACAAGATTATTGATTCCAACACAAAGTTCAGTATGCAATTCTCTTCTTTATTGATCAGATTTTCATTCTCAAACATGAACACAAATTTTCATCAATTCGCTTCAAAAAGGGTAGCACTTCGCTACAAAATACTAATGATAAAAATTACAATAGAAATCCCTCTTATTTATAAAAGAGAGGGAAGAGAAAATATAGAAAATTAGTTGAGTAAAATTAGGAAAGTTAGGTGAGCTAATTTAGGAAAATCTCACCTAACTTTGACTAAGTCAAAATGTTGTCCATCTTTGTGGAACTACATCTCAAATTTCTAATGTAATTAAATTCGCTCAAAAAGACATTTAAGATGTCAAAAGATATTTATAAAATGCATAAAGGGAAGTATAAAAATATTCAAAACTGGAGATAAAGAGTCTAAATGGTTCCTTGCTTTGGGCATGGAATTCTTCATACTTCTTCCTGGTCTCCTAGAGGAATGCATCATTTGGACTGACTATGTAATCTATAAGGGTGTTAACTCTTGTGATCAACCTTCTAGTAGATGAGTGAATTTTCTTGCACCTATGAAGATGTGTCTTGAGACTATTAAGAGTTAGTCGTATCTCATAGGTGACATGTATTGAGGCTTTTCAAAAGATGGCATCCTCAACTTGTTGCATGATGGCTTCTTTGTAGATCTTGGAAAGTTCACTCGCCGGGAGGAAAATTTGGTTTTCTTCAAGAAGCTTGCTCAAAAATTCCCTAATTCCCTCTCTAGGATATCATGATGTCCTTCAACATCTTCTTGAGCATGGTGAAGATATTCGATAAGAGATTTGATTACTTCAATGCGGTGCTTGAGTGATTCTCTTACCTCTACATATTTTTCCTTGTCGGGAATTACCCCAACTTGCACCAATTTACTAAGCTTTTCCTGTTTCATCTATGACCAAAATGAAAAGAATTTTTCCATCTCTTTTTACTCTTGGGTAAGAATGATTTCTTCCTCATCAAGCTCTAATTTGAGCTTGGCTATTTGTGTGGAATTCTCACCTACAACAACTATTACCTATGAACTATCTTGTATTAATTCATCAATGAAATCATATACTGCTTTACCTTTGGAGGCAAAATTTTCTTCCTTTCGTACTACTGGTTACTCAAGGTTTCAATAGTCATGGGTTGGATATTTCCTAAAGAGTTTGCAAGTCTCCTCAAAAAAATTGCATATCATTCGGCCTTTTGTTTGTATATGTCTCAGGATTGTTCCATTTTATCAAGCCTTCCTACCAATGCATCCAAGGTTACTTGTGCATCTGCCTTTGCACTTTCATTCATGACCTTGATAAATTGGACTCTTGTTATAGTGTAGTCCTCCATATTTACATCTCCTTCCTCTTGAGGTAGTATACCAATTTTTGCAAACTTATGGGCAGTTTTATTATGGAGTCTAGAATGTACCTTTCCCTTTTTCTTCCCCTTGGCTTTTGGAGGGGCTATCTCTTTTAGATCAAGTTCCTCTAGAGAGATCATTTTATTTTTCCTCTTCGATACTTGAGATACCAACTAAGGGGGAAGAGAGGAATTATGATCTTCTTGATTGACTATCAACTCTTTTGTTACAACCACTTCTATGGAAATGACTGGTATGGTGACAATTGAGTAGTGTTTGTCATGATTGCACCAGTAGATTTCAAAATGACTTGATCATGCAAAGATTCATTCATGAACCTATTGAATTCAGCCTTATAAGTGATGTCATAAGATGAATATGAAAAACTAGGAATGGATGATGGAGGACTTGACAAAATATCAACTATTTGTGTATTTGAAACTAATGGAGGAGTATCAAGTACGGTTGATGTTGTAGGGGGATTTGGAATGTCCTTTGTAGGTATTGTGGATGTACAAGGAGTTGATGTGGGAAAAGGAGGTGGAGGTGTATTAGGATTAGGAGGTGTGTGAGGAACGTTTGAAGTTATGGGTGAAGACGTTTGGGGAAAGTCTTCAACAACATTCTCATGTGGAGATAGAGTTAGTTTTTCATCATGCTCGAGTTCCTATTTATCACCTTCTTGATCTTTAGACTCTTTTTCTCCTACAGAATATTCTTGCTCATCAGAGTCTTCTTCTTCAAAATATTCTTCTTTAGTAGATTCTTCACTTGAATTTTCTTCTTCTTCAAAATCTATCTCTTCAAAAATAGGTCTTTTTCCATTTGAGTGAGATGTTTCAAATTTTGTGGCTTCTTCTTCTTGAACTACCCACGTATCCTTCTTGGAAATCGTGAACTTTATTCTAGGGCCTCTTTAGGAAGAAGATGGGATAGCAGCCTGATTATCTTTCGTGCAGAGTTCCTATTGTTGGTTGACTTTTTCTCCAGGTATTTCTCCTTCTGAATTTGTTCTGAAGGAATTCATTTGGAAACCATGTTTGTGTAACCTCTCTGCAGTGTTATCCAATATGGGAGCAAGCCTCTCCCTAATGGAGACTCATTCCTTCTTAGACCACTGTATTGTAGGTAAGGGTTTCCTAGAAATCTCTTTTTCATCGTAGGAAACATTCATGATTTCACAAGGGTCTGTGAAACACTTTGGTAGGTTAGCAACACTAAGATCCATAATCTGTTGTATAGTTAGTCTACAAATAATCCATTTTGTGGATAGCCTCTTCATGTCTACAATTAGCCTAGATGTATTCAAAGTGGTACTTGTGGTTGTGACCCTTTTTCAACTTCCTATTCACATTCTAGTAATCAAATTCAAATACATATCTATAGGTCCTTATTGTCATGACCTACATTTCTGCATACACTAATTTAGCTTTTTGCACACTCTTGATGGTATATCTACCAATCGTTAGTGGAAACTTGAATCCCAGTTTTTGAATCCTAATTCATTCTTTGTGAACTAAAATTAGTTGTTTGCATAACTCCATAGGTATCCACTTGTTTGAGGGATATCTAGGATAAATTTAAGGGCACCCAGTGTACCATCCTACCCTCATGTAAGCAAAAGTTGGAAATTGTAAGAATATGCACCCAACCTTACCACTTTGTAGGCCTCATCTGAAACTCTCTTCTTTTTGAGAGTTGGATCAAAACTGTATAGTATAGGTGCGAAGAAGGCATCTATGACTCTCTAAAATGGTGAAGACTGTCCTTCAACTGGAATTGATAGAAATACTTGTACACTGGTATACAGTATCAATTCCCCTTTGTAGAAAGTCCTAGGAATTGTCTCATCATGGCTACAATATAAACAATATAACAAGTCATATAGAACTTCAAAGTGGTTGGAACATTAATCAGTTGCTCATGGATCTCGTCACTGATTTTAGTTCCCTAGTCAATATGAGCCTTCTTTCTTTGTATGATCCGAATGTATTCTTACATCCAATCCTAAAAATGAGATGATTCTAGTAAGCCTTTGACCCTACTCAGGAGAGTGATCACGTCCCTGACATCCTCTTTGAAGTCACTTCATGGAAGCCCTTTTGGCCATCTTGAGATAGTATGACTAGGTTCTTTCAACCATTGACTATTAATCAAGTTCTTAGCCTTATTGTGATCTGAGTCATAGAATTCTTGTGCTTGTTGAATAGAAATCTCTGTGTATTGTTCCATGTGTGGAAATTTGAAAACAATATTAAAGAATTTAAGATCAATTCTCATTATCACCTATCTAGAGGATTCTATCATACTTATGATTTCCTCAATGTAATGGGATGCAACTTGGAAGAGGAACTCTGTATTATGTGCAAAAGTTGAGAATGTGGACACTAGATGTAAATTGTTGTGTACAATAGCTCTCAAGGAGTCTTCAAGAGGATTTTTCTCAATCCTTTTTATGAAGTCTTCAAGTTCCTGATGATCAAACTTAGTTTCTTTTATTTTTTCCATCTTGGAGATCACCATTGTAGGTGGGAAAAAACCTTGGTACTTATATTTCATTTTGTACTCTTTTCTAGAAGACAATGGAGGCTTCTCGGTTGTCATCTAGAAGCAACTGGATAAAAGATGTCACCTCGAGGATCACTTGATGAAATCTGGAGGAACACTACAAGGATGGTAAATCAATAGGTGTTAGTAGAAAAAGAAACATTGGGAAGCGTGAAGTGAGAAAATGATGTTAATAAAGTGTGAAATGAGAAACTAGGCTTGGAAAATAAAGCAAGAGCAAAGAAACAGGGTCTAGCTTGAAAATGAAGTGGGTTGGAAGCATTTAAGGCAAAAACAACCAAATGTGTAGGAGTGCTGAAAATCATTGCTGCTACACTTTTGAGAGATGCCTTTAGATGTAAGGGTACTAAAAATTAGCACCCTGACACTTGGTTTCACTTAGGAAATTTTGTGAAGTGCAATGGTGGGTTTATTTAGCACTTTGACACTTTGAAGAAATTTAGCTCCATGTAGGAGTAGTAATTTTCACCGCTCCTACACTTGACTTGGAGTTGGTAAAAAAAATTTCTTGGTGTAATAGCAAACAAAAACACTGCTCAACTTAGAACTGTGATGGAAGGTTGATATCCAAGCGGTTAATTTCACTGCTTGAGTACCCAGGTTTAGTGAATATTTTTCATTTGAAATACTTGAAGGATTTGACATTTTTGTTAAAACAAGCAAAATCACATCCCAATATTTGGAAAAGGGCATCGATGGGAAATATCAGAAAGGTAGACAAAAAGAATCAAAGAGAAGACTAGTGGCAACACGTAGAGAAAAATGTAGGGTGTGTTCACAAAAATAGGAGAAACCCTAACAAAGTAAAACATGGAGACCATAGCAACATGATTATATAACCACAAACCCTAAGTGGAAAAAAAGCAATGAATATGAATAATCTACATTTACATAACAAAAAGGAGAAATGAAGAAAAACAATGAACATGCACCTGGAAAAAATGAAAACCCAAGTTGTAGAAAGCATGAAAATATTCAATAAAATCACAACTTTGGTGAGCTTGGATGAAGTCTATTGTGCATGGAGAGAGAATTGCGAGTTGAAATGAGTTTAGATGAGGATTGATTAACTTAAAATCACTTAAAAGTGATTTAAAAGTGTAATAAATGAAACATAATTCATGGATTTAATGAAGGTGCAACATATGGAGAAAACTGTTAAAAATGCACTGGACATCAAAAACATCGCCTATGCATTGATAAAACTAAGTATAGGGAAAAATTACACGAGCACTAAAAATCAGCGCTGATGCACTAAAAACTAACTTTGAAAAAATGCACAAGTGCTAATTTTTAGCGTTTGTGCACTTGAGGACATAGAAAAAAATTTAAAACCTCAACATGTAGGAGGACTTAAATCAACACTTCTACACTTTGCCAATTTTCACAACTCCCAAAGGCTTGAAGGTGACGAAGATGCTTGTTTTGAAGCTCTTCGAAAGATGAACAGGGCAGGACACTCAAATGAATTGTTTGAGATTTTGGAATGCACTTCAAGGTGGATTGAAATTTTCCTCATTTACATGCTTGAATATCATGAACCTATGAAATAGACAAGTTTCGTAGGGGGTTTATCCATGAATCAAGTGCTGCTAGATTCTACGATAACAACTAGCTCTAGCTGGGGATTTTCCTTCAACCATTCTTTGAAATGAATGAAGGGAGAAGAACTCCAAAATTCAATTGTCTTTATCCATCCATTGGGCTTGGAGTCAGGTGATGATGAGAAAAAACTTAAAATGAAAGGACACAAGGACTAAAAGTGAAAATATTTACATTTGAACACTTTTCACTTTACTGTGTAAAGTATTTAAGATGTCGCCCATTGTGAGGAAGGGAAAATGGCATTCCATTCTCGTATACCAATAGGAAACTATTTTCACCATGCAGCCGATGAACCTTGAAAGGTCCTATCCACAATGAATCAATTTTTTTATTTGTATACCTATTGGTTCTCTTCGCTTGCCCCAAAAGAAAACAAGATCACCAATTTGAAAATCTAAAGAGTTGGCCTTCTTATTGAAAAGATTCTTGACTTGATACTGATGTTCTGTGATGTAGTTAGCCACCTGAACTTGATTCTCTTCCAATTCAAAGAGATACATAATACGCTTATCAACATAGTTATCAAAAGTCTCATCCTCAATAGCCTTAGCCAATTTGAGGGTTGGAAGTTTCAAGGATATGGGAATCTCGACATTCAACCCATACATGAGTCGAAAGGGAGACATACCAATCGCTCACTTTGGAGTTATTATGTTTTCTCACAAAGCATCGTACAAATATTTGTGCCACAAACATTGATTTTCATCCACTAGCTTGTGGATGATAGTTACCAAATTCTTGTTGCTTGATTCAGCCTGACCATTACCTTGTTGGTAATAGTTAGAAGAGTGTGAAAAATTTATGCCATGTTCAAAATAGAACTCAGTGATCTTGCTTGATGAGAAGGCAGAAGCATTGTCAACAACAATTCTTTTCATCACATCGAACCTGGGAATGATATTCTCTTTTAAGAAGTTACACACTACTTCAGAAGTAGCATGCTTAGTTGGAATTGCTTCCACCCACTTGGTGAAATAATCAGTTGCAATTAAGACATAGGTGTGTCTAGCACTTGACAATGGATTTACTACACTAATGAAGTCAATTCCCCACTACTATAAGGGATCTTCAATCACAACTGGTTTTAGGGGTAAATCCACCAACTTTAGCTTTCCCACGAATTGTTGACACAACTTGAACTTATGCACCCAAGAGTACACATCCTGAAAGAGTGTGGGACAATAGTACTTTTCTCTAAAAAATCTTGTGAGAAATTACTATAGAACCTCAATCCTAATACCTACAAAACACAATAAACAAACACATTAGATCATATGCAAGTAAGAATTAAGATTCCCCATGAAATCCATTAGAAATTCTCAAACTAGGAAATAAGATGAAGAAAAAAACAAGAAAATAAATGAAATCCTAATTAAACATGCAAACTCTTGATCCCATGGGGGAATTGGTGCCAATTTGATGAGAAAATTGTCCCTTTCCCAACTCCAATGATGCAATGTTGATGAGTGATCCACTTTGTTGAAGATTCAAGTGTGTTCCATGATGAAAAACCTACATAACCTAGCTAAGACTTTGATAAAATGGATGGAAATGCTAATGCTTGAAGATGAAATTGAGTATAATAAGTTTGCTAAAATTGTGTATGATCAAATGAGGAGAGAAACCTCTTATTTATAGGAAGACAAGGTGGAGAAATTCCCAAAATGAAGCAATGTGGGACTAACTTTCAACCAATGGCAAGATGCCACTTGTGAAGAGATGGATGGATGAAGGATGTGCACATTTTGATTAATGTTCCCATAAATTCCTTTATTTGAAATTTGAAATTAGTGAAATGACAAGGTGGATGAAGAGTAAAATGGAGTAATGGCCACTTGGCTCAAGGCAAAAGGACTTGTAAGATGAAATAAATGTCTTGTTGGAAGGACTAAGTCCACTTGGAGGGATTTCATATTTGAAGGAATATTCCTCTTTTATGCCATGTTGAGAGAAAATAGAGATTTAATAAATGAATTAAATATATTTTCATGTGCAAGTGACAAAAGCTAGAGGATGGGACATGGATTAGGATTAAATTAATCAAGGGTTAACTAATATAATTTGGGATTAGATGATGTGACCAATTGATTTAGATTTATGGGTTGATTTAAATCAAAAGCTGAGAAGAATATGATATAAATATTAATTAAATAAATATTTTTTATTTAATTAATTAAAGGGGATGAATGTTAGATTAAATCAAATAACTTTTTAATTTATTTAATTTAATGAGATTACTTTAGATATTTAATCAAATAAAATGAATTATTTAATTAAATAAATATAATTAGATAATATTGATTGATTTAATTAACAAGAGAGAATGACTTAATCAGATAAATGATTTATTTAATTAAGGGAGGAAAATTGATGAATTTAATCAAATAAGGGTATTCGATTAAATGGTTAGACCGAGGGATGATTAAGGATGAAATGGTGTTAGTAGTCAAGATTAGATGTGTAACATCAATTAGTACATTTTACGTGTCTACAATTACTAGCACTAAAAAGTGTCCTCCACATGCCAATTCATGGTATGACTTCAATAGTTTTTAAAGTTGCTCTTCATCAACACATTGCAAAAGGTCCCATCCAATGCATGCTTGTACAAACTGTTGTCCCATCAGATCAAGTTTGCTGATTTTAGCTTGATGGTTCATTTTTCCTTTCAAGTCAAATGATCGGGACATTCCCCATAAGTGAGGAAATGGGAAATTTTGGAAGGCTATTCCTTAGTGGTGCTAACAAACAACACCATTGGAAGTTCACTTGAATCTATCTCTTTATTTTTTGAAATTTCTTCATCAGGATTATTTTCAGTGATGAGCTAACACAATCCACACCCATGTATCAACTTGGCAGGTTTGATTTCCATTCCATATTGTTGAATCTTGGAAATCCAATTGCCTCTTTTCATTCCAAATTCATGTTGTGTTAGGATGGACTTAACAGTTGAATCTGGGACTAGAACTTTGACATGGCTATTTAGAATGTAGAACCAAAACTATTTAACAACTTTGACCACATCAAAAGGTTGTTTTTCCATTTGGGAGTATTTCAATTTGTAATTCTTTAGAGGGAAGCTCATGAATGCAATTGGAGATTCAAAACTATCATTGTTCTCTCGCACTAGAATCGCCAAAATTGTATGTTTGGAAGAATAACTATACATGATGAATTCTTTGGTTTAGTTAGGGTGGACTAACACTGGCACATGAGCAATGGCCTTCTTGATGTCATCGAACGCAGATTTCTTTTCTACTATCTAATGAAAATTGGTATTGCCTTTCATCATATTTACAATATGACGAGTCTTTTCTACAAAGTTTGGAAGGAATTTTCATAGAAAGTTTACCTTGCCAAAGAAGGAGTGGACAACCTTCTTGCTTGATGGCAGAGTAAGTGATTTGGTGCTATTGAATATTTTTGGGTCAATCTTGATTCCTTCTATGGACACTATGTGGCCAAGAAGTTTACCTTTTGTAACCCCAAAAATTGACTTTTTGGGGTTTAAGGAAATACCATGTTGTCGACATCTCTCAAAGATTTTCCTTAGGTGGTAACAATGTTCATGATGCTTTTTAGAGAACACTGTGAGATCATCAAGATACACCATGATAAACTTACCCATCACATTACAAAAATCCAAGTCCATAGCTCATTTGAATGTGGCACCAACATTGATCAGACCAAAAGGCATCCTATGATACGCAAAGGTACCCCACGACATTGTGAAATTCGTCTTGTGTTGATAACTTGAGTTAACTTCAATCTAGTTGTAATCGAAGAAACCATCTAGCATAGAGAGCATCTCGGATTCGATTATATTTTGTAGAACTTGTTCCATCACTAGTAGAGGATAATTATCCTTAAGTGATAACTAGTTCAAATTTTTGAAATCCACACAAATACGGATCTCACCATTTTTCTTACGAATAGGAACAATATTTGATATCCATGTTGAATGATGGATATGGAATATTATTCATGTGTTCAACATTTTTTGAACTTTCATAAGGATTGTTCCAAAAATATTTGGGTTGTATTGCATTTGCTTTTGTTTATAAGTCAATGCTCCAGCCTTAAGGGGAATGTCATGTTGCACCTCCTTTGGTCGGAAGGATTTCATTTCTTCATATAAATATGCAAAGACATCCATATATTCTTGTACCAACTAGGAAAATAATTTCCTTTCTTCAACCATGCAACACTTGCCAATGTTTACCATCTTAGGATTCTCTTCGATTCCTAAGTTGATTTTTTCAACCTCATTAGATCTATCAAAGTTTGAGAGTTGCTTCTTGACATAGTGATCATGCTTATCAAAAAGTTTCTCTAGAGATACCAATCCTCTAGAAATTTTATTCCCTTTGAGTTGCAATAATTATTCACCCATAACTGGATGCATATCAAACACAAATTCTCGAGGTGGGGAATCACTTCCTTCAAAGTAAAATTCATCAAAAATTTCTACCTTCTCCAAAAAGGCAATAATTTGATGGTCATCATTGAAAATTTTCCAATTTTGTTGGTCTTTTCCACTACACCTAAGACATCTCTAAGGAATATCTAGTTCCTACACTCAAGACTCTTGAAATGAATGGAAAACTAACAAGATCTAGTCAATGACTAAGATCTTTTGCACTTTAGGCTCTATGGGACCAAGGAGGGTATTCCTAGTGAGCTCATTTTAAGATTTACCTATGTTGAACACATCATGACATAGATCACACTTGAATGAAGGATAATTATGAAACAATTACTAAAAAATTGGCTCATTTCTACATGATTCACTACCCATTCATTAAATGAAGATACCCTTAATGAGAATTGACATATATGAATATTGGAATCAATGAATTTTAAAATGAATTTAGACCCATGGCTAGAGGTTGGTCATTGAATGATTGTTTGATTAACCCCTTAGGTAAATCATGAAGGAACAAATTAGTGTCATATTTATTAAGAAAAATGGAGTCGCCCTTGCAAGAATCGGTAAAAAAAGAGCAAAGACATGCATTTAAACAAACATTCAAAGTAGAATTGAAACACCATTAATATTTTAATTTGAAATTCACCCAAACTTGCAAAAGAAGAGAAATATATCAAAATTATATATATGTTTTTACTTGAATCATGTTTGAGAAACAATTTAAGGTACTTGCATAAGTTCATTCATAATGCTCAAAGATGACCAAATATTCTATTCATATCTATCTTTACATGCTCAACCAAAACCCTAGCCAAAGTTTTTTCTCCTCCTTTAAAATGAGCCTTGGTTTCCATTTTATAACCCAAGGGAAGCAACAACCTTCAGGATCAAATGAATTTTTTTTATAAAATTTAATTTAAACAAAAATTCAACTGCATTTTCCTACATTTCAAATTCCCCACATGTTTAATTTCTAGAAAATGGTGCAATTGGGGAAAATCAAAATGTAACAACTAACTGAGAGGAGAAATGAAAATTGCCACCAAAACTATCCTTGTCTCTATCTACACCACCATGAACCAGGTGACCAAAATTCCATTTACACAAGAAAATAGAACCACCATAGCCAACCACATGAACAAAAAAACCAAAAACCCCATATAGAGCAAATACCCAATTTCCTATCACACCACTGGGACCAACACCACACCCATGATATACACAACCACTCCTTGTCATTTCCAGAGGAAGGGAGGACACAATGGCTTCCTTCTCTTCTCTTTCTTTGTTCATTATAGTTCCAATTTTCTCACTAGGGGTCTTCACTTCCAGTGGAAAAATAGAGATCACCTCCTCATCAGAGGGAAAACCATCGTTCAACAAAGCCAAATACTGACCGTAAGTAGAGTCGGTCTCAGTACCACTGCCAGAGGAGTTGCTCATAAGGTTGATGGAAGAATGTTGGCATCCATAGGAGCCACACCCATACCTTACTGTAGATCATAAGTTGGTAGCAATTCAACCTTCTATCAACAGGAAATCTTCACCATATTTGTGCCACTATATTTTTCTTTCAATTGGAAAATTATGAAATCAAGGCCAACATTTTCAAATGCATTATCACCTTGGTATCTATATATATCCTCTTCAATATATGTGCCAATAATATCTAATAGGAACTCATCTAAATTTCCTTCAAATAGAGGATTATTCTGACACCAATAAAAATCCTTCCTTGTATCCTCAATGTTAGGTGTAGGTTCATTAAATTAAGAGTTTTTCCATATCTTGGACATAATTGGATGTATCTCATCATCTACATCATGGAAAATTCCTTGACCTTGGTCTTCCAAGACTTCAAAATTAGTGTAGTCAATTGAGGAATAGAGAGGAGCAGATTCACCAAATTCTTCATCACTTATGCTCATAACAATTGATCCATGCTTTGAAAATTCTTCACATGAAGACAATTGTTCACTTCCTAAAAGGTAGATCCCTTCAAGGCTGTTGACATGCCCACTACTAGAAGCTATGGTTTTAGTCTCTAATTCATAAGAATAATCATACTCGGTTGAAGATTATGCAAATTCAACTTCACCTCCCTGACTCCTTACCTATGTTTTTTCATAAACACCAAAATTATCCCCATTATTTGGTGACACAGAATTAATTCTAACATAATCCATCTGTGAAAATTTATGGATTTCCTATATAAGCTCATGGCATAAGACATTTAGAGGGGAGTAATGAGATATGAACTCCTTGACTTCACACTATGTTCCTTCATCATCATCACTACCAGGTGCACCTATTCTCAAATTGTCTATGAAATGACAACACTCAATAGCTAATTGTCCTAATGTAGATGCTCCTTGTGGATTTGGAAATGTTAATATCTATCTCTCCTCATTATGGCAACCGCTATATGTACTGTGGGAGGAAGTAGGATACACACAACCATGCTTGACCTCCTCAACAATAATTATCCATTCCACTACTTGACCAATGCCTTGGGGCTTCATATCTCCAGGCCATTGGCTTGATCCTGATGTGTATGCTTCACAAAAAATATTAATACACATTCATTCACTTGGTCTAAATCTTGTGGTAATTTCCATCAAAGTATCCAAGAGCCTTGAAAATAATTCATATGTTGACTCATTTGTATGCCTCTTTATTTCATACAACTTCCCAATAGATAACATTAAATTCATCCCTCCCTTGCATGGCAGGGAAGAAGTTGATGCTTGCTCTGCATTTCTTGAAAGTAGTGTAAGCACAATATCTAAAGGGTCCTCATCCTATGAACACTTTTACTTTCTAATTGACTCAATTGGATTGTCTAGGAATTAATAGAACTAGCAACACTTATCACTGCAAATCTCCTCATAATTGAGTATTTCAAATTATTCTCAATATTCACAACTTCCTGGTAAGCTTGTTGTAATGTAATTGGTTCTTTGTATCTCAATAGGAAACTCATATTCTTGTAAAATGCTCCTAGGTATACAACCAAGCACTCAACATCATTTGGCCTTATGTACTCAAGAATTTCCCTTATTGCCTTGGAAAATCTAAGGTTGAAAGTAGGGACCAATTCATCTCTATCTTTAGAGATCTCCATGAAACTTCTCCTTGCCACACTTGGGTTAATTCTACTACCAAATTTCTCAAGGAAAGTATCCTTAAGTTTATTCCAATAGTATATTGAGGCAATAGGTAGAAAAGAGAACCAATCTCTTGCATCTCCTTTTAATGATTGAAAAAAAAAATTCATCACCAATCTTCAAAATCAACTTCATAATCAACTATTACATATACAAATCCTTGCAGATGTTCACTTTTTGATTCATATTTTTCACCACTAAACTTTGGTATCTTATCCTTGATCTTAGGTGGCATAACATTTGGGTAGCCACAAACATTTTCAAAGATAATAGATTTGTACCTATCAATATAGGAGCCATCTTGATGGGCCCAACACATTTTGACTTGTATGTTTTTGTCCATATTTTTACCTGATGGCACAAATTGACAACTCGCCCTTAATTGTTAAAAAGGAATTCTAAAATATTTATGCAAAGTGTACAACAATACTTCAATTCCTTTTACAAGTATGACCTCAAGATCTTAGCACAAGTATTCTATACTAAGGCTACCTAATATCGATAACATGACATGCTTATTGTACTCAATTACATAAATTTCAACTTATATATGAGGCATGCTAAAATTCTTGAATATTCCCTAATCTAATGCTAAATCACCTATTAGGGAATCATTTCATGTCAACCATAGGAAATTTATGATGATATTATCCATAAAATGGTCAAAATTCTTTCAAGTTTTACAAGAGTACTTTAGCATCAAGAACAAAGATCTTAAAAATTGGTGTATGCTTGAATAGGTTCTTTGAGTCAGTGTCGCCACCTCCCTCTAGAGGATAAAGCTTCTAATAAGATGAAGCTTCTTTAAAAAATAAGTCAAGTTCTGGGCTATCTTCCATAGCAGAGTCACGTTCAGATCCTTTGATTCCAACTGCACATAGATTGTAGGCCAGGTCCAAGAATTTGAGAGCATTTAGATTAAATCACCATTTGACTCTACACTTTGTATCCGCGTCTTTGGAGAATAAGAATTCCCTAGTAGAGTCACCATTATGTTGGTGTTTTCCACTACACTTAAGAAATCTCTAAGGAATAGCCAGTTACTATACTCAAGACTCTTGAAATGAATGGCCAACTAACAAGATCTAGTCAATGACTGACATCTTGTGTAGCTTAGTCTCTATGGGACCAAGGAGGGTATTGCTAGTGTGTTCATTTTAAGATTTTCCTATGTTGAACACATCATGACATAGATCACACTTGAATGAAGGATAATTATGCAAAAAATACTAAGAAATTGGCTCGTTTCTAAGTAATTTTCTACCCATTCATCAAATGAAGATACCCTTAATGAGAATTGACATATATGGATATTAGAATCAATAAATTTCAAAATGAATTTAGACCCATGGCTGCAGGTTGGTCATTGAATGATTGTTTGATTAACCCCTTAGGTAAATCATTAAGGAACATATCAGTATCATATTTATTGGGAAAAATTGAGTCACCCTTGCAAGAATCAGTAAAACAGAGATGACCCAATAATAAAATAGACTACTCTCACAATACTTTGCATCATGGAGCTCAAATTTTCTAATAAACCACTACTTATGAAAGCCTTTGCAAATGAAAATCATGGCCCTATTCAAGTACTTTTCAATGATTACTTGAATCAAAACAAAGAGCAGAGACATGATTTTGAACAAATATTCAAAGTAGAATTGAAATAATTATTGCATCTGTCTAAAATCTATCCAAACTTTGTAGAAGAAGGAGGTGTTATTAGAATTATATATATATATATAGGCGTATATATATATATATATATTCTTTTACTTGAATCATGTCTATGAAAAAATTTAAGGTACTTGCATAAGTTCATTCATAATGCTCAAAGATGACCAACTATTCTATTCCTATCTATTTGTACATGCTCGACCAAAACCCTAGCCAGAGTCTATTTTCTCCTCCTTTAAAATGAGCCTAGTTTCCCTTTTATAACCAAAGGGAAGCAACAAGCTTTAGGCTCAGATGCATTTTTTTACATAATTTAATTTCAATGAAATTTCAACTGCATTTTCCTATATTTTAAAACCCCACATGTTTAATTTCCTGAAAATGGTGCACTTGGGGAAAACCAAAATGTAACTACCAGCTAAGAGGAGAAATGCAAATTGCCACCAAAACTCTCCTTGTTTCTATCCACACCACCATGAAGCAAGTGACCAAAATACCATGTGAACAAAACCACCATAGCCAATCACATGAACACAAAAACTAAAAACTCCATATAGAGCAAATACTCAAATTCCTGTCACACCGCTATCACCAACATGATGCCCATGATATACATGACCACTCCTTGTCGTTGCCAGAGGAAGGGAGGACACCGTGGCTTCCTTCTCTTTTCTTTCTTTATTCATTACAATTCTAGTTTTCCCAATAGGGTTCTTAACCACCAGTGGAAAAATAGAGATCACCTTTTCATCAGAGGGAAAACCATCATTCAACAAAGCCAAATATCGACCATAAGTAGAGTCGGTCTCGGTACTGCTGCTAGAAGAGATTCTCGTAAGGTTGATGGGAGAATTTTGGCATCCATAGGAGCCACACCCATACCTTACTTTTTGTTTTGATCTAGTACGAGACTGCACTAGACTTTCTCCTCTATTCTATGTTCCTTCTATAGTATCACCCTGAAATTGTAGTCTTTGAATACATCTACTTGGCGCTAGTCTAGAATTTTCAGCAAAAGTACCTGCCTTCATGGTGGAAGTAGCTTCCTATGTGTTAGAACCATATTTTAGTGAACTCAAGCGAACATAATTTCTCACTGGTTCACTCATTTTCCTCTCTTGATAATTGCTCACACCAGAAAATTCCCAAATGCTAAGTGATAATGTCACAAATAGCAACTACCTCTAATGCATTTATCGAATGAAGCAATATCATTCACACTTAATGTTTATCACACATGCCTAAGACTGGCAGCTTGTTGGTAGATGTATTGGCACCGTTTGATTCCCAGTTGCATGGAGTCTATAGACTGTCCTTCATGATTACTAGCATTTGCATCGCCACACAAATTGAGATCAACTCCATCATTCTATAGGATGTTAGCCATTAATGCGGGCTGGTTGCATAGAGTAGAGACAATTTTCACATGCTATTTTTCCAACTTTGAATGCTATCCATAGATCATCTACCTTGGTGGATGATTGAACAACCAGCTTTTGTTTGACTTACTTTGATTTCCAGTGGTACTTCACTAAAAAAAATTCAACCAATCATTCACATCCATATTAGATGACACTGTCAATTTGTGTGTGCTCCATGGTCTAAGTGAGTGGGGACAGGTGTTGAGATCTCACTGATCTCACTGGCTTTAACCATCATTCACTTTCATTTAGTGAGCCAGACGGGAATGGTGAAGATCATTCCTCCAGATTGATCTTAGTCGCTCATCGAACATGTCGTTCCACGGGAACAATAGTGGGGAGTGGTCCCCACACTTTGTATGGACACACTTCAGCTTCTCGTCAACCTCGTTGCATTTAACTTTCTATCTCTTAACTCTTACGAGCTGGTAGGGTACAGTTGAGATCTTTTCCCTGATCTTTGAATCTTGAAATCTGCACATTTCATAATGTTAGCATTAAATGGATAGGTTGATGGCAATGTGACCACCGAGGTTAATGGCTCAATGCTTAAGTCATGGGGCTAAATTTAAAACCCAACCTTAGGAAAAGGACTCCATGTGGTGGGAAAATGATAACCAATTTTTGGGCCAATGGGGCTGGTAAACTGACGTGTTAGATGGATAAAGAAATGGCTTAAGGGTTCGATGACCAACCAAGTAGGTCAACCAAAAATTATAACATTTACATGCTTTCATGAACAAAACCCTACTTACCCATGAGGAAAAGGGTTTATCAAAGAGGCTGACTAGGCTTATGGAGAGGAAAAAATCATCAAGATTTTAGAGGCTCTAACAAGTTCTCTGAATTATTAGGAACACTTGGGTGAAGAACCAACTCAATGGTATAGGTGGAACCTTGAAAGTCTTTATGTGGTATCAAGAGCATGGTTGAAATTTCTAAATAATCAACTCTAGTATTATATTCCCTTGGAACTACAGATATATCAAAAGCCTCAAATTCCTCAATGGAGTCCCAAACAAGATTGCGATAATGCCTAAGCTTGTCATTTTTTGTTTGGCACAAATTTCTTACCTAACATACTATCAATTTGACATCACCTTGTGCATGAAATTTTTTATACCTTTCTTTAGCACAACTTGCATTCCTAATAATGAAGCTTCATATTCAATAGTGTTATTAGTGTTATAAAATTGTAATTTGAAAGAGAAAGGGAAAAAAAATTCTAGAGGGGAAATGCAAACCATTCCTACTTCAGAACCAATGGAAGAGTAGTTGCCATCAAACTCAAGTAACCAAATTCCATTTGGATCACCAAGGCTGATAATATCTAAATTGGAGGATTCACCATCTAATGAAGTTTCATGATCTGAGATAGACAAGTCACCTGATGATTACTCATTTTTTGTTGAGGAAGAATCATCACTTTCCAACTCATGTCTAGTTGAAGATTCACCAAACTCTTATGTTTGTAGGTAATATGTTCCAATGCCTGAAGACTCAAATAGAATTTGAGCTCTTGGATCATTAGATTGAGTCAGTGAAAATTTTGACTCAGTTTTAGGAATCAACTTCTGCATCACACCTTTGATAGGTATCCTAGCTTCGAACATGTCCATTTTTAGTTCACCTCCAACATCCTTACAAAAATTGCATCCAAGGAGAATTCTGTAAGATGCTAGCATGTTGAATACTTGAGCCGTCATCTTTATTTTCTTTTCTGGGTACACAATAAAAGCATATTGTGCATCTTTGATTTGGCCAATCAAGGGAACTTGTCTTCTCTCCATGGAGAAACAATGGCTAAATTTTTTGGTTAGATTCAAACCTAAGGTAGTAGCTACCTTAGTTGGCATCACATTATCTAATATGCCAGAATCTATAACACAGTTGCTCAATTTAAAGCCATTGACAAGCAAAGAAATAAAGAATAGATCAATACACTCAAATGCAAGTGGAAGTGTAGAAACAAGGTTGTTATGTGGCATCTAGGGTTTTGGTTTTGAAGTAGTAGGAAAATCAAGAGGTAGATCCTGATTTGGGGTAATTCCTTTATCTTTCACAAATTGGACAAGCTTGTCAAATTGATTAGGATTGGCTTTGAGGTATTCAGCCTTAGAAATTTGGACCTTGTTTTTCTTGGCATGGTCTATAATGTTGAAAGCCTAGAAATAATTTTGTAAAGTAGATGAAGTAACTTCACTGATTGGTTTAATAAAAGGCACATTGGTTTTTGGAACTAGGAGATTGGCTTTAGGAATGATGGGAATTGATGGAGGGGGATGAGGAGCACTTGTGGATTTTTTTTCTTCTTTGGTTTCCAAGGGAGAGGAAATCCTCTTTTGGAAATAGTAACTGGTGGCTTCTCTTTTGCTGGTAGAGTAGCAGCTTGAGCTTGGTCATGCTGGTTTTGTTGATGTCATGTAAAATAGCGTACATGTCCATCACTAGGTCCTCCTCATCAATTTCATCTGCCATTTGTAAATAACCAATGTTGGATTTGCTAGCTGATTCCATTTCTTCATCTTGAAATAGATCAACACTTTCTTCCATAGGATAATTTGGTTGTACATATTCATCTTGTTCTACCTCATAGTACCCTACGGTAGTATTGGTTGGTGGAGATTCAAGTGCAAGTCTCCCTTATTGTGTTGGAAGGAGATTTTGATTCCTTTTTCTAGCATAGTTTGGAAAATTCCTCCTTGGGACGTCCTTGTAGGTATTGTTTTTGTTAAAGACTTGCTTTTTCAGAGATAAGATTTCATTTTCCAGTCTTTGTACCATTGGATCAACAAAGTTGGAACTAGCACTAGGATTATTGGTATTTGATGTTGAAGATCTTGATGCTTGTATCCTTTTGTTCGTGTTGGTGCTCATCCTTATTTCTCCAACAATGATCATATCATCTTCCAGACTAGTAGCTAATTGCTAAGTTGCTTCAACGTTGTCAATATTTACCATCCGTAAAAAGAAACTTACTTTGGGGAGTTGCATGTTGATGAAAAAGCACTTTATATTATGATCCATCAGTCTGACATCATTTGGGATCCACATTACTAGCTTGTTGAACTAAGCTACAAACTTGCACATGGGTTCATGATCCCCTTTCTACATGGTTGTGAGTGCCAAAAAAGCATGTGAATCTTCAATAGTTTTGAATCTTTCTTCAAACTTTGTGTGAAGAGTAGCCCAGTTGGTGAATGAAGCATTTCAAAGAGTATAAAACCATTTGGTAGCAACCCCTTGGAGGGACTCGATGAACAATATTACAGAGACATCTTCATGCTCTATGTTGAGAATACCACAAATGATGTAGAATGTAGAGATTTTTTCATCAGGATGTTGGTTTCCATCACCTAAAAAATTTGGTAGCTACTTTCTTGAAACACATGGAAGTTCATGCAGAGGTGTGCGGCCAAACAGAGGGGACCGAAAGCATTTCCCCACAGTTCTAGAGGTGGTGCAGCCATGGCTTGTTGTGGGACAATCACTTGAACTAGATGCCTATGGTAAATAGAGAACTCACTCAGAAGAGGAGACCTTAGACTTCTTGGAGGAAAACTCATTGTGCGCTTCAATGGTGACCTTACTCGCAGAGGAGTAGGTGGAGAATTATGTTGCAACAAGTCTTCAAAAAGATGATTTGCTACTCCTTGAGCCCTCAGTCCTCACATATACCTTCTATCTACCAGAACGTAGATCTAAACAAGATGGAGATCAAGAATAACAATATATAGGAGAACAATAAGAAATTGGAAAACTTATTCATTTCAATCGAAAGCATGAGTCATTCCCCAGTGGAGTCGCCAAAAAACTATTGGGTGAAAATTGTGTAATCACCTTTTCAATAGATTACACAACCTATATTTCAACCATAGCTATGCAAGATATAATCTCTCTTAGAAAGAGGAGGCACCCTTCTTACTACTAACAGAAACTAATTAAAACTAACTAAATATTCACAAAATGTAAATGACAACTATGAGATGGGGGGTGTGTGTCAAATTCATGCTTCTCTCTTTTTTTAGAGAAGATGTTTTACAATGCTTCGCAACTGATAGTTCTGATTGAAAATAACTTTAGACTAAAAAAAAGTAGTAATGCCAATACCTATATCTTGTCAAAGAAAATCATAGAGATAGTAGGTATGATAATAATAACAATAAAATGGAAAAGGAAAGATCACAAAGGCACAAAGTCGTTTCATATCTTTTTCACTAATGGATCTATGAGAGATGAACCATTTGTCATATTAGAAGCAAAAAGTCTTTTAGATACAACAATTCCATGAACAACATGAACAATTAAAATCACAAAGTCTTGTAGATCATTCAACAATAGTTAACCAAACATAAACATAAATTCAAATAAAGAATGCAACACAAAGTTTTACAAATTTGAATCCCTTTAGATCTCATCTACTAATCACTACCAATATGATCAATCCACAAGATTACTAATTACAACACAAAGTTTGGTATGCAATTCTCTTCTTTATTGATCAGATTTTCATTTGCAAACATGAACACAAAGTTTTACAAATTTTCCTCAAAAAGGGCAGAAATTTATTGCAAAATACTAAAGGTAAAGATTACAATAGAAATCCATCTTATTTATAGAAGAGAGGGAAGAGAAAATATAGGAAATTAGTTGAGTAAAATTAGGAAAGTTAGGTGAGCTAATTTGGGAAAATCTCACCTAACTTTGACTAAGTCAAAATGTTGTCCATCTTTGTGGAACTACATCTCAGATTTCTAATGTAATTACATTCACTCAAAAGACATTTAAGATGTCAAAAGCTATTTAAAAAATGTAGAAAATGAAGCATCAAAAAATTCAACACTAGAGATCAAGAGTCTTCATGGTTCCTTGCTTTGGGCATGGAATTCTTCATATTTCTTCTTGGTCTCCTAGAGGAATGCATCATCTGGACCAACTGTGTAATCTAAAAGGGAGTGAACTCTTGTGATCAACCTTCTAGTAGATCAATGAATTTTCTTACACTTGTGAAGATCCATCTTGAGATTATCAAGAGATAGTTGTATCTCATAAGTGACATGTATTGATGCTTTTGAAATTTTGGCATCCTCAACTTGTTGCATGATGACTTCTTTGTAGATCTTGGAAAGTTCATTGGCCGAGAGGAAAATATGGTTTTCTTCAAGAAGCTTGCCTAAAAAATTCTTAATTCCCTTCTCACAGATAGCATGATGTCCTTTGACATCTTCTTAAGCATGGTGAAGATCTTCTATAAGAGATTTGATAACTTTGACATGGTGCTTTAGTGATTCTCTTACCTCTATATATTTTTCCTTGTCGAGAATTACCCCAACTTGCACCAATTTGTTGAGCTCTTCCTATTTCATCTATTACCAAAATGATAGGAATTTTTCCATCTCTTTTCACTCTTGGGTAAGAATAATTTCTTCCTTATCAAGCTCTAATTTGAGCTTTGCTATCTATGTGGCCTTCTCATCTGCATCAATTATTACCTGTGAACCATTTTTTATTAATTCATCAATGAAATCATACAATGCTTTAGCTTTGGAGGAAAAATTTTTTGCCTTCCATACTGTTGGTTCTTCAAGTTTTTCAATAGCCATGGGTTGGATATTTCTTGAAGAGTTTGAAAGTCTCCTCAAAACACCTGCATATCATTCAACCTTTTGTTTCTACACGTCTCAGGCTTGTTCCATTTTATCAAGCATTCTTTCCAACACATCCAAGGGTACTTGTTCATCTTCCTTTGCACTTTCATTTGTGACATTTCCAAGCTAGATTCTTGTTACAGTGTAGTCTTCCATATTTACATCTCCTTCCTCTTGAGCTGGTATACCAATTTTTGCAAACTTGTATTCAGTTTTATCAACATGGAGTCTAGAATGTATCTTTTCATTTTTCTTCCCCTTCACTTTTAGAGGGAAAATCTCTTCAAGATCAAGTTCCTTTGGAGAGTTCATTTGATTTTTCCTCTTTGATACTTGAGATACCAACCAAGGGGGAAGAGAGGAAGCATGATCTTCTTGACTAACTGTCAACTCTTTTGTCACAATCCCTTCTATGGAAATGACTGGTATGGTGACAATTGGAGTAGTTTCTATTATGATTGCACTAGTAGATTGTACATCAAGTTGACGACTATTCCTGTAGCAACAGGTATGTCCCAGACATTTCTACCATATGAAATAAAGGTACCATGTATTAATGAAGCAGCCATGATAGAGTTAACTACACAAGTACATGTGTTAGAAGGAAAATATTTGAATGTTAATAGTAAATTAAGTGGGGAACAACAGTTGTTATTGGAAAACTTATTTAGGACCCATAAACATGCATTTGCATGGGATTATCAGGATATGAAGGGATTGGAACCTAAACTTTATACACATAGAATTTACATTAGAGATTATTGCATCCCAGTAAGATAGCCACAAAGAATAATTAACCTTGCACTAAGAGAAATTGTAAAAGGGGAACTGTAGAAATTACTAGATGTAGGATTTATCTACCCCATTTTAGATAGTCAGTGGGTGTCTCCATTAGTGATTGTGCCCAAGAAAGGATGGAAATGGTGAGTTTGTGTTGATTATAGGGAACTTAATGCTACCACCAAGAGGGTCCACTTTCCCTTACCCTTCATTGATCAAGTTTTGGACACACTTGCAAGAAAGCAATACTTTTCTTTCCTAGATGGATTTAGTGGCTACAACCAGATCCAAATTGCACTTGAGGACCAAGAGAAGACCACATTTACCTATCCATGGGGGACCTATGCCAATTCGATAATCCCATTTGGCTTATGCAATGCACCTATAACTTTTCAGAGGGATTTCATTAGCATATTCTCTAATATTTCTCATGGTTGTGTAGCATCATGAAAATAGGAAAGATTAAAACAAACACAATGTAATTAAACTCTAAAGTAATCTAAAGTCAAACAACAAAGAACAAAGGAAATAGTTAAAACATAAAACAATCTCACCAAATATTGATGTAACTCCATGAATAACCTTTGTTGTCCTTCTTCATTCTGTTGTGTTGGTATTTATGCCCTCAAATTTTCAATATCTGTGCAAGTATAGCCTTGATGTATGTGATTATAGAAAAATATCGAAGATTAACAAGTGCTCCAAAATTCATACAATTTCAGGAGTCGTTGAAATGATGAGTCAAGTCAATTTATAGAAAATTGATCATTCAAATGAGAGGCTGAGATTGAAAGATAGATGGACGATTCAAATTAAAAGATTCGGCATGCATTGAGATAGCTATTAGTACCAATGTGAGTGATAAAACCTAAGAATAAAGATCAATATTAAATAATAATTTAATCTTCGAGTTTGGTATTCAAAAATTAGAAGAATAATGATTGCATGAAAAGGATACAGATAGACTAAAGAAAATAATCTATTCGAATGCACACATAGATTAATTAATTAAATAAATATATTTAATTGATAAATGTGTACATGCATAAGAATTAAAACTAGATAATTGATTGGTTATGACAAAGAGTTTATTCGTGAAAGACAATCAGACACTAAATTAGGAGATAACTGATTGGTTTAAATAGATCTTGAGTCAAGTGGAAATGAATAATTAGATAGCTTCAAAAATTATCTAAATATAGAAGAATATGTCCAAAATAAGTATTCATGAATTAAATGATTATTTAATTCAACATTCGATATTTAAGGATTAAATTAAATAAATAAGATTTATTTAATTAACTAAAGAAAAGGTTAAATGAATAATTAAAGTATTAAAGTATTTATTTAATTATAGTCGGAAATATGATTAGGATAAATTAAATAAGAATTTATTTAATTTAAGAAAGAGGATAAGGTTAATTAGTGACATAATTAAATAAAGAACATTTATTTAATTAATTAGAATTTGAATAAAGATAATATGAATTAATTAAATAATTAAGTTTATTTAATTAATAGAAGAATAAATGTTAAAATTAATTATTTAAATAATTAAAATTTATTTAATTAATAGATGAGAAAGGACTTTAGAAAGTATTTAAATAATTAACATTATTTAATCACGACCATATCAATACAAATTGTGAAAAAATTGAATTCGTAGGCTTAGACCAAATTTTAGTGTCTACATTTTTCCCCTCTTTGATACAATGTAGTTTATCACATTGTTTCAAAGAAAAACATATGCCCCAGTAAAAGTAGGATGAGGAAAGATGACGAGGAGGTAGTGGTATGCCCCCTCAAGAGGACAAATGAGTTCAAAGAACATAAGTGTGCTCTCAAAATTGATGAGAGAACTAGAAGATGAAGGACAAAAGGATAGAGGAAAATAGATAAGGGTGGTGAAGATGTAGAAAAGAAGAAATGTTAGTGCAAAAAGAAAGATGAATAATAAAAGACATGGATGTTAGTATTAACAATCTTCTATATTTTTCAAAATCACAAAAGGATTTACACTTTATCATCATTGGGCAGTAACTAATACAAATGGAGACAAACACCATGATATAACATAGATCAAGGTGTGCAAGATCATCCATCTACTAACAACAGATAGTCGTAGACAAGGATTGTCTTAACTCATACTAAGGGCACAATTTCCCCAGTCTTTTTGTCGAGACAAACCATAAACAAAAAAAATAAAAAATAGGTCATGAGACGTCATTGCTCCTCTAAATTCTTCATGGGACATCCTTGAGGAAACTAGTGACATGACTCAAAACCAAAGTTAAAAGACAATCAACAAACACTAGTAAAGAAAAATGGAATTCTGATACATTGTTACTTCTCTAAATCCTTCATGGGACATCCTTGAGAAAGCTAGTATCTGGATTCCAAATTAAAGCTAAATAAAATGATAAGATAAATAAGCCAAAAATTTAAAATCCAATAAAATATTTTCCAAAACTTGATCTATTTGCTTGATTGTTTTTATTGATAAGATGATTGATTGATAAAGCCTAATTTTAGGAGAGACACATACCAAATAAGACTTTGAGTTTGGTTTCGATGTTATGACTATCTGTATAAGGCATGACAAAATCCTAGTTTCAGAAAGACACGTATCATATAAGACATTAGGTCTAATGTCATTGATGTGACAATGTGAGTAAGGCTATGATGATTGTTTGACAATGTCTGTATTCAGTAAGGACTCATCCTGTATAAGACATAGGTTGATTGTTTTGATGATGTCTATTTTCAAGAAGGACACATCTTGTAGTAGACATAAGTTGATTTGTTTTGGTTGTTGCTTTGCCAATTTGTTTGATTTGACTTGATGACATTGTTGACTTGTTCATCTTGTTGATGTGTGAATTGTTTGACATTTTGATGACTGTTTGTGTCTTTGTAGATGATGTCTGATTTATTGTGACCAATGCGACAAAACCTCAAGGACTGACCTAGGTGACCTTGGGGACTTATCGACAAATAGCAATGTAGTTTGAGAATGACATGGATTGAATTCCATGACTGACTTTGACTCTATTTTTGGGAGTTTTGAGTGTTATTTAGATGGTTTTGTGTTTTTTGGATATTTTGATTTTTTTTTTGGATTTTTTATGTTTATGATTTTTTTTGGATTTTTCACATATTTTGATTTTTTGGGGTGTTTTTACATGTTATGATTTTTTTTCCTTTTTGAAATATTTTGAGGATTTTTGGATTTTTTTTTGAATGTTGTGATTTTTTTGTATTTTTTCAAGACTTTTTGCCATTTTTTTTTTGTTTTTTTTTAGATGCTTTGGAATGTCAATGTATTACAATTTGTGTAGCCTTTGTGCTAGATACCAATGATAAGGGGAGGGACCAAGTCTAGCTAGATGTAGGATAGATAAGTGATAATGGATGGAATGGATATGTGTAAGAGAACAAGGATGTGATCTCCAAAGACTATATTGCATAGGAATAACATGCCCCATTCTAGGTACAAGACTTAAGAGTTTTTTGGACAAAGCATATGAAAATAGGATAATTATATGATTGGTTAGAAATATGAGGTATGTCAAGAGATACCCAAAACATGTTTCAAGACTTTGCTCCTATATCTTCATCAAGATCAAAAGGAGAATGAACAAACTCAAATATGATAGGTAGGTATGATGGCTAAAGATGGTAGGATGAATGGAAATGATATGACATGAAAATGATAGGTTGGATAGATAAGACATTTCCCCCAAGTGTAAGTGACATAGAAGATCAACCTACACATGACACTTGTTTTCCAGGTTTCATCATGGTACTTATCCAGAGTGCTTGTTTACCAGGTTTTTATCGTTGGATGAAGGGATTTCTCTTTCTTTCTATTTTTTTACTTGTTGGATAGGATAATGGGAATATGGATAAGAGGGACTCAAGTGTCTAGTTCCATGAAAGGTGATAGTCCCACTAGAGATGGATCTCATCGTATGGACCATGTCAAATGTGCTCATATAGATGTTGGTAAGGGATGGCATGAAAGGGGGATGGAGTAGGTAGATGATAGATTATGATGTGGATTATATAGGACTTATGTAAAAGATGAATGGGGAGGCTTAGCCAAAAGCATGGACCATAGGAAGGTGGTGGGGGAGATATGTAGGATAATGAGTGAAGGATGAGGAGATAGAGGTATGTGGAATTGGTGTGAAATGGAAGGGAACCATGACCAATGGTTGTACACATTGTGATAAACGTTGAAGATTTTGATGTGGATAGGGTGTAGGAAGCAATGGAGATGTTTTCTTATGAGGTGGTGGATGTAGTGCTTTTGGTACCCACATAGATTTAGTATTTTTTATGATTTTTGTTTGGCTTGTGGGATGGAAGAATTTGATAATTTTGTATAGAATGACATTTTTGAAGGGATGGGGAGGATGATTGGGATATTTGAGAGGTGGATGCCTCATTTAACTTGCATTTTTTTTTAGGGACCCATATCATTTTAGTTGCATTTTTTTTTAGGGACCCATATCATTTTAGTTTTTGACTTTTCTTTTGGAGGTATGGGTGTGGGTGGATTTTTTAATGTATTTTTCTTTAGTTTCTTGCACTTGTACCCTAAGGGACTAGGACCCCTAGGATTTCTAGCATTATGAAAGGAGGCATCCAAATATTTATTTTTGAATCCCATGGGGTGAATGGAATGAGTGGAAGCTTTATTTTAACACAATTTGTGCATTTGTTGGTCATGACTAGGATATTTAGGGTATTTATGAATGATTGAGATATTAGGTGTTGGAAGAAATGGTGGAAAAGTGGATGGAGGGATATTCAGAGTTGGAAGAAGAGGGGGTAAATTGGATGATGAAAGGTGTATGGTCACATGCCTTTGACACTTCTAGGATAATGGAGGTGGAATGGAAACATATGTTTTAGGTGTATGATAGGATTCATGATGGACTATGGAAATAGGATGCATGGACAAAATACCAAAATCTTTAGATTGGTGTCCTTTGGGTGTATATCCAATGCCATAAGATAATGGAGGGACTTTGACATGGATGGGCTCCAAAATACCTTGTTCATGAAGGTCTAAACCTTTACCTTGGTGTTTTGTGTTTTGGAGTATGCAATGGACAATGGGACTAGGTGTAGGTGGAACACTAGACATGAGTTCCTTATTGGATGGAGAAAATGAAGAAAGGTAAGATAATGGTTTTTGTTGTTCTAAGGAGGAACATTCATGAATTAGGGTGGAAAGATCAATAGAATATGATGGAGGACTTGCAATGGGGTCGATAGTGGATGATGGAGGATCATTAGGATCTTGATTAGCATTGTGTTCACTTAGATCCAAGGTATATTTTTGATCTTCTATGTGTGCTTCAAAGGCACTTGTATCATCATGGTAAGTGGATGTTTGTGTATCATGGATGGATGAGGTGGAAATCTCTTGAACATGGAATGCATAAAGTCAGATAAGGAGATCATCATGGTCTTCTTGATCATAAAGGGGTCTTGATCAAATATGAAATATTAATCATGAATAGTATTAGGTGTGCTATGAATAGAGTCATTGGGAGGGTGTCAATCTTTATGTGGATGAAGGGGTAATTTTTCCTCATGTTTAGGATTTTTCTCTTGACATGCCTCTTGATTTACTTGAATGGAAGTGGAAGGGGATGAATCTTGAATGGGCTAGACATGTTCTATATGGTCAAAAAATGGAGACATGATGGAGGTTGACTTAGGGGGAGACTACATGATGGGGTTGGAGGAATAGGTATGGTGTTTGAAGACTCTTTGGTAGGTTTAAAAATATGAGTTGGATGACATGGTGATGTTGGATTCCTTGCTGGTATCCCTTGGGTCACATCCTTTGTAGGTGGATGGGTGGATTTGGGTAATGCCATAGGTTTACTTTTGCAATTTTTGAATTTAGGGCATAGATTTGATGGAGGATTTTATGATGGTGGGGGTAATGAAGGGTTTGATGGATTAGAAGGTGGAGAGGCCAATGGATTAGGACTAGGACATGGTGGCTTAGGGATAGGAATTTTATTGGATGGTGGTATGATAGAGTTATAGGGTGCATGAACTAGATTGGTGTTCTCCTTGTCAAATGGAACATGAGAATTGAAAGGCTCTTGATTTCGTTGCCAAGGTGGACTTTGGTTCCTATGTTCTTGTTGTGATATGGGTGGATATGTTGATGTGGAATTGACATGACAGGTAGATGGGTTAGGTTGGAATGATGATGAAGTTGACACATACAATTGTGGTTGAATTTGTTGAGGTTGGAATGGTGTTTGGACTTGTTGTGGCATGATTTGTTGTTGTGATAATGATGGAGGGGTTGAATATGATAATGATTGTTGAGAGGTGGATTGGTATGGATAAGGGTTGACATTAGAAGAGGTGTGACAGGTTGATGAAGGGGTAACATGATATGTGGATGGATGAGGTTGATATGATGATTTAGGTGACATATAGGATTCATGTGAAATTTTTTGATGTGGTGATTGAACTTGATGTTGTGTTTGTTGTATTTGACAAGTGGCCATGAGATATTGGGCTTGTGCTATGAGTTTTTGCATTTGAGGTGATTGGTTTTTTTGAGTTTTTTGGATCATTTCATGGATTGCTTGAATGATTTGTTGGTTTAAAGGTGATTGGATTGTTTGAGCTTCATGAAGTATGTGAACAAGAGTTTTTGCTATGTCTTCTAATGTTGGCATGGTGTAAAATTATGTTAATTGGGTTAAAGAGATGATGATTAGGATATGTTGTGGAATGACAAGATTAGATTATTTGGATGATGTGGCAAGTGTTTATTGGAAGTTTGACTTGGACAATATCAAACACAAGATCTCACATGTAAATGCATGAACACACACACCAAAAACAATGATAAACTTATCTTTCAAGCTTAAATGTTATGATTAAGCAAACACTTGAATACACATTAACAAGCCTAATGCTAGTCAAGTGGGTATGGCCAATTAGGTTTTGAGTTAAGATGCAAAAGATTGAATAGGGATTATTTGAAAGTAAAATCTTGCCAATAAGCTAGGAGAAAGGGGTAGCCCACCCTTCACCTTCACTTCCCAAAGGTATAAAGTTCTTTGGAGCTTAGCCAAGAGTGACAAGATTTCAACTCCCAAAGGAGTGTGTCTTTGGATTCACACTCAATTGAGGTAATCCCTTGGAGGGGTGTGTGCTCCAAGAAGGCCTGCTAAGAAGGGTATGACAAAAGTGAACCAAGTGAGGTGTTTTGGAGGACACACACTTGATTTACACTTGCAGTGATTAATTTCCCTTTAGAAAATTGAAATGTGTGCAAAACAGTTCAAGCACTTGTTCTTTTTAACCCTAAGTCAAGATGTGTGATTGAAGAAAATGGTTGATTTTAACCCAATTTCAATGATGTGACAGCAGAAAAGATTTATTTTAGACCTAAAAATCCAAATGTGTGATAAAAAAGTTATTCTTTTTAAGCCCTAAATTGAAGTGTGTTGACAAGCAATGATTAGAGATGAAAGATTGAATGCATGCACCTAGACTTTCTTTAGCTCCAAATTTTTGTCCACTTGATCCAATTTTTCCTTTGAATTATTTGTTTTTTCTGCACATTCACAAAACCAACAACAAAGCCAAAACCCTAATAAGATAATTGATCACTAATATTAGAGGGTTAGCTAGTCAAGACAAATATGATTTTTGGAAAAAAGAATTGAATCAAAAATAAAAAAACACAGAGAACAAAACCTTATTGAAATTTCTAGAGCTTTCTAAAAATGTAAAGAAATTTGAAAAAATTTCTATTTTGCACCCAATATTAATTTTTTATGAAAAAT
>VDFB02058242.1:544512988-544637686 GCA_007258455.2 Sequoia sempervirens | reverse complement strand
GTTCAAGGAAGAGGATCAAATGCATTCACAGGAAGGTGTTATCAATGTAACAAGATTGGTCATCAAGCTTGGAAATGTCCAAAAAATCAACCTTCAACTTCACATGGAGGAGAAAGGACTCAATTGGTGCAAGAAGAAGAAAATGAGAGTGTAAACTCTCCATCACAACATTTTTCTCTAGAAATTGGTGAATCTCTGATGGTAAGAAGAATGTTGATCAAAGTTCCTATGGTGAAAGAGCCTCCACAAATAAAATCCCTCTTTAGAACCACATGCAAATCTCAAGGTAAGGTTTGCAAAGCTGTTGTTGATTTGGGTAACACAAATAATTTAGTTTCTCTTGAGATGGTTGAAAAGTTGAAAATGAAAAGGATACCACATCCCACTCCTTACAAGGTCTCCTAGTTGAATAAGGGACAATAGGTCTTAGTAAATGAACAAACTTGGGTGGAATTTAACATAGGAGGGTACAAAGATAAAATATTGTGTGACATCATCCCAATGGATGTTTGTCATTTGCTTTTAGAGAGGCCCTGGAAATATGACAAAAAGGATAAACATGATGGAAAAAGAAAACTTATGTGATAGAAAAGGATGGAATCTCATTCACTCTTACTCCATTGCAAGATGAAGGTATAGATACACAAGTTGGGTCTAGTGTAATGTTGGTTAGGGAAAAGGAGTTTTTAAAAACCATGAAAGAAGAGGGAGAAGGTTTTTCCATTTTGATCAGACCAAAGGATGTGATGACAATAGTAGAAAAGGTTGATGATGTGCCTAGAGAGGTCTAAGCATTATTGAATAAGTACAAGAACATAGTGGTAGATGAACTTCCTAACTCTTTACCACCAATAAGAGATGTGAGTCACCATATAGACTTCATACCAGGGGTAAACCTACCTAACAAAGCATCATATAAAATGACTCCAAAATAGAATGAAGAGATTAGGAAGAAAATCCAAGAGTTTCTTGGAAAATGCCTAATACAAGAGAGTCTTAGCCCATGTGACGTTCCTACCATTTTGGCACCAAAGAAGGGAGGAGGTTGGAGAATGTTCATCGACTCTAAGGAAATTAACAAGATTACCATAAGGTATAAGTTCCCCATACCAAGAATGGAAGACTTGATGGGTTGTTTAGGAGGGGCATGTTATTTTTCTAAGATAGACCTCAAAAGTGGCTACCACCAAATCATAATTAGAGAGGGGGATGAGTAGAAAACTGCCTTAAAAAAAAATGAGGGCTTATATGAATGGCTTGTCATGCCTTTTGGATTTCAATTGCACCAAGTACCTTTATGAGATTAATGAATGAATCCCTCAAACCTTTCACAGGTAAGTTTGTGGTTGTTTGTTTGGATGATATTATTTTTATTAGTAAGACTAAAGAGGAACACTTGCAACATTTAGACTTGATTTTGAAAAGGTTGAATGAAGAAAAGTTGATGATAAATTTGAAGAAGTGTGAATTCATAAAGGAAGAATTGGTTTATCTTGGGTTTTTTATCTCAAAAGGCTCTTTGAAGATGGATCCTAGCAAGGTGAAAGAAATCCTTAATTGGCCTAATCCAACATCTAGAAGTGAGGTAAGAAATTTCCATGGCCTAGCTAGTTTTTATAGAAAATTTGTGAAGAATTTTAGTCATATATGCTCTCCAATCATTGACTCAATAAAAGGGGACAAAAGAAAAAGGTTTGTATGGTCCGATGAGGCATAAAAAAGTTTCCAATATCTAAAATAAAAGGTAGCACAACAACCTATCTTAGCATTCCCTAACTTTAACAATTTTTTCATAATTGAATGTGATGCAAGTGGGTATGAAATTGGGGTAGTATTAAGCCAAGAAGGAAGGATTGTTTCTTTCTTCAGTGAGAAACTAAATGAGGCAAAGAAAAAGTATTCCTCTTATGACTTGAAGTTGTATGCTATGGTGTAATCATTGAAGAAGTGGAGACACTATCTCATACCTAAATATTTCATTTTTTTATTATTGACAATCATGCTTTGTATTTCCTTAACAGCCAAGAAAAACTTAGTCATAGAAATGTGAAGTGGGTGGAGTACCTACAAAGTTTCACCTTCATCATCAAACATAAGAAGGGGAAGTCAAACAAGGTGGCAGATGCTTTAAGCAAAAGGGCATTTTTGGTCCAATAAGTTCAGTTATAGAGTGTAGGGATTGATGCTCCCAAAGGTATGCATGTAGAGGATGATGATTTCAAAGAAATTTATGCTTCTTGTAATCAGTTCAATGGAAATTTTCATGAAAAAAATTCTGATTTCTTGATTCAAGAAGGTTTACTCTTTAAGGGTGCCCAACTTTGCATTCCCAAATGCTCAGTGAGGGATAATTTGATTAAGGAGAAGCACAGTGGCAGCCTTGCAGGTCACTTTAGTGTGGAAAAAACTTTGGAACATTTTAGAAGGCATTATTATGGCTAAAGATGTAAAGTGATGTGAGAAAAATTGAAGAAAAGTGTGTTGTTTGTCAAAGGGCTAAGGGTTGTAGTAAAAATGTAGGTCTCTATCAACCATTTACAATCCCAAATAGACCATGGGAGTCCATCAGCATGGAGTTTGTGTTGGGGTTTCCTATAACCCAAAGAGGCTTTGATTCAGTGTTTGTTGTGGTAGACCGATTTCATAAAATGGCACACTTTATACCATGTAAAAGTACAAATGATGCATCATCCATTGTAGGGTTTTTTTTCAAGGAGGTGGTTAGGATCCATGGATTTACATTAACCATTGTTTTAGATAGGGATAGTAAATTTGTTGATCAATTTTGGACAACCCTATGGAAGAAGCTAGGCATAAATTTGACTTTTAGCTCTGCCTATCATCCACAAATGGATGGATAGACTGAAGTATTAAATAAAAGTCTTGGAAATATCCTTATATGCTTGACAAAAGAACACTCAACACAATGGGATTTGATCCTACCTCAAGCTAAGTTTTCATATAACGATTCTGTGAACCGAAGTGTTGGTAAAATCCCTTTTGAGATTGTGTATGGATTGCATGGGGTGTTTGAACAGAGGGATTTGAGTGGAATGGAGAGAAGGAGTGTTGAAGGAGAAGAGTTTGCATTTTCCATGAAATAAATACACCAGCAGGCCAAAGATAATCTCCAAAAGAGTGTGGAAAAGTACAAGCATGATGTTGATAGGAAAAGAAGAGAAGTTCACTTCAAAGTTGGAGATCTAGAATTGGATGATTTGAGGAAGGAAAGAATCCATAAAGAGAAGTATTCAAAGCTATAGATGAAGAAGATAGGGCCATGTAGGGTGGTCCATAAATTTGGACCAAATGCATATGAGATAGAACTCCCTCCTGGAGTTTCTACCTCTCCCATTTTTAATGTTTTTGGCCTATACCCTTTTAAATGGGTTGTGATTGTAGGTAAAGATGTAGGTACATCTAAGGTTCTAGATGAATATTGGATTAGATATTTTCCACCAAGTCAACCATTAAAGCTAGAGTGCATTTTAGATACCCAAGAATCCAAAAAGATAAGGAAAAAAGTGTATTATCAGTATTTCATGAAGTGGCAAGGCCTTCCTATGGAGGATTCAACTTGGATGATAGAGGAAGAAATAAAAAGCATGGTACATCAATTGAAGATCTGCTCTCAAGTGGAACTTGAGATTTTGTTTTCCCCTAGAGTATGATGTAGGGACACCTAGGTCTTTTTGTAAATAGGGGCCAAATGTTAGATTTTGTGATGTTAAGTAACTTTTATTTGTAATAAGGTCCATTAATACTATGTTTCAATTTTTGGGTCATGTGGGGTCAATTTTTTGAAAAGATGTTATTTTGCAAAAAGTTACAAAAAGTTGCATAAGCAACTTTGCATTTTTGTGTGTAAGGGAAGTTGAATGGCTGGGTATTTGAAAACTAGTTTGGAACCATTGGGATATGCTTGGAAATGTTTAAATATTCCTTGTGGCCATTGAGGAAAACTTTTGGTGATGTTTTTGGAGATCAAACAATAAAATATACTTTATTGTCTATGTTTTCCATTGTTTTCTTGTTGCTACAAAGACTAGTACAGGTCTATACAGCCTACAAATGATCTAAATTGCTTTGGAATTGAGGTGTAACTAAATCTAATATCATTCAATTTTTATTTCCTCTGGTTTCATCAAGTTTGGAGTGAGTTAGAGCCTTTTTGTTGCAAACTACTAGGAAACCCTAGTCAATGAGGGTTTGATTGAAGAAAAATGATTTTTGGTCCATTCCACTAGTGAAAAGACCTAAAATTTGATGGAATGGGTGTAGGTAGGATTTTTTTGATGTTCTTAGTGTTTTCAAGAGTAGGGGATGGAGTTAGGGGAAAGTTTGATGAAGCCCTAGCCTAATATCATCATGTATTAGCCCTAGGAGATAGGTAGACTTAGGGTTTTGTAGATAAGTTATTGGGAGATTGTTCCAGTTGATGGAAATTGATTATACAAACCCCATGTGCCATGTTGGATGCTTTGAATTGAAGAGTTGAAGTTGGGATATTGGAAACCACATGGTTGCCTTATAGTTCAAGCCTAATTAGGCCTAATTTGTAGCGTAGCAGTCCAAATTTGAGTGTTTTGTTTCAAAGAAACCCTATCTACAAATTTGAAATGTTATCAAGTGGCTTAAGGGGTATTTGGAATGGTGTTCAATTTTTTGGTGTTGGGTCTTCTCTAGAAGTTGTGGGAAAACCCTTGTTTCAAGTATTACTAGGAGAATAGGAAGATTTGAGAGAATACCACCAAGTTATGGCTCCAAAATTGCAAAGTTTCTTTAATTGAGTTTGTGTTGATAACGTCCATCTTGCTCTACATCATTTATCTAGTTATTTAATAATTATCTCATGCATTTAATATTTATATCGAGAATTTAATGTGTGTGTCCTAGGTTATTATGACTTATTTTTCTCATGTAATAGGATTAAAACACTTTTCATGATCTTGTCTAATCCTATCTCACCCCTTGCCTATATAAGAAATCCTTCATATGTACATTGCATCAATCCAAGAAACTTAGATGATATATTTTTTAGTTGTGTAAGTCCAATAAATTATTGCAATCTTGAGTATTGCATATATTCCACATCTTTCATCCATTGTTGCAATTTCATGTTTTTTCTTTTCCCTCTTGTGGAAGGTTGTTAGTTTTTTGTAGATAATCCCACAGGCTTGAGTCCTTGAGTGAATCAACCGTGTTCTATGAGCTATATCATCTTAGACATTATATATTAAACTGAAGAATCTAATTGATATCCAAAATGGATCCCCGCAAATATCTTTTGGAAAAAGAAACTCTCATAGGAAGAATCATGAAGTGGATCATGATACTTAGTGAATTTGACATAGAGTATGTTGATTGGAAAGCTATCATAGAGCAAGTTATAGTAGACCAACTAGCTAAAACACCTATAGAGGATCATCAACCACTAATAACAAAATTTCTTGATGAAAGCATCCTTGTTGTAACCACACCAACCCATTGTACTCTATACTTTGATAGATCATCTACCCAACATGGATCAGGTATTGGTATCTTGTTTCTCACACCTCAAGGAGATAGTATACCAAAATAATACCAAATTTCCTTCCCTTGTATGAGAAATATATCTGAGTATGAGGCACTAAACATAGGGCTAAGAATGGTCATGGAATGGAAGATCAAGGAATTGCAAGTCTGTGGTGATCCCAACTAGTCATAAGACAAGTGAAGGATGAGTACCAAAACAAGGATGATAATATGATATCATATAAGAGAATTGTAGACAATTTCAAGCAATAAATTTTTAGTCATCCTGTTTGAAAAGATCCCCATATTCAACAATAAAGCTACAGATGTTATGGCCACTATTGGTTCACTTCTTGATATACAATAGAACATTCTTAGGTATGACTTCCTTGTAAAACAATTTCTTATACCAACATTCAATATCTCATAATTTGAACTCATGTGTGATGCTATTGGTCCTGATTCATTTAGGTACCAAGATACATATGCTTATATCCAACACATAGCCATACCACCTCACCTAACAAGCAACCAAAGGAAACTTTTTTCTATCCCAATACATACTTTACCATCCTCAAAGATACTCTATATCCTCAAAGTATAGATGGTAGTTTACTTTGATATCTTAATCTAGAAGAAGCAAAAACTACCTTGCAAGAGGTACAAGAAGGTGTTTGTGGGTCCCATTCTAGTGGGCCTAACCTAGTGAAGAAGCTGCTAAGAACTGGGTACTACTGGCCATCCATGGAGCAAGAAGCTATACATTATTCAAAGAAGTTTCATCAATGCCAACAATATGGTGATATTGTGCATGCACCTACACAAGAGTTACATCCCATAATTACACAATGGCCCTTCTCTTAGTGAGGACTTGACCTAATAGGAAAGATAGTATCTACTTCATCCAATGGAGACAAATTTATCATAACTTCCATGAAGTATAAATTATAAAGTGGATAGAAGCTATACTTCTAACTTATGTCATAGGTAAGAAATAGAAAATTTTATTCTTAACTATTTGATTTGTTGATATGGTATCCCTTAGACTATCATAATAGACAATGGAACTCTATTAAAAAACTAAGATGTCTATGAACTTTTCTCTAGATTCTCCTTCCAACATTTCTTCTCTACTTCATACTACCCCTAGGGAAATGGTTAGGAAAAAGCATCTAATCAATTAATCCTTAAATTCCTAAAATGACTATCAATGATGTTGGTTGTGACTGGAACTTACAGGTGGGCTTGTAGAACAAGCATCCACACACCTGAAAGTGCAACACTTTTTCCCCTTGTATATAGATTTGAAGCTATCTTACCTATAGAGGTTGATATTCCATTCCTGAGAATATCATTGAAGGATCTTGTTAGCAACAAAGAATATCAAGTATCTAGACTCAACAAGCTTGAATTGCTAGATGAAATATGTTTGAGTTCTCTAAACCATCTCCAATCTTATCAAAATTTTCTCAAGTGAAGCTCTAATAAGAAAATAAGAAATAGGAACTTTTGGGTAGGTGACATGGTCCTAAAGGAAAATCAGAAGATCTAGATTAAGCAAGATGGGAAAGGTAAATTTGAACCGAACTGGATAGGTCCTTATGTCATCACAACAAGCTATGGTTCAAGTGCCTATCATTTGGATATCACAAAATGATAACCCCTAGAAGAAACACTTAACAACAACCATCTCAAGAAGTTCTACACCTAACAAATCAGAATATCCCAAGCAAGAAGGGAAAAAATCACAAAAATCAAGAAAAAAGTAAAGAGAAATAAATCATCCTTTAAGTGAAATTAACCTTGTGGTGCTTCTAGGATAGGTATCATAGGGAAAACTTGGTAAAAAATAGCTACACTTGAATAATTTTGACATCCCCATCTATATGAAGTTTCCATCCATTTATCACATCTGCTCCACCTTATATCCATCCTACTATCGCATCCATTTTGCTCCATCCACAACATAATAACATGTGCACCCAACGATGGCTTGATAACTAATCAAGTGTTCAAACTTGCAACACTATCCCTATCCTCTATCCATTTTATCCATCTATCCATAATAAGTGTAATCTCATTCCAAACTGGGGGCAACTTCCTAAACCTGATAGGTGAATTAGATCCTTATTCATCCAACCGTTCATAGAAAACCATCAAAATCCAAAAAAACTTGAAAACCTATCAAAATCCAAAGACACTTATAAAACCATCTAAATCTAAAAAAACATTTCAATTTTTTTCAAAATCTAAAGATAATTATAAAACATCAAAATCCCAGAAAACATTGTATTTTTTGAGTCAAATAATCAAGCTACATTGTCTCTATGTGTATAACATAGGAAAGGCCATCATTGATGAGCCCTCAAGGTACTAGGCTATTCCTTTAGGTCCATGTTAACCAAATATCCAAAAACACTCAAAAAATCCTTAAATACTCCAAAACATTCATAAAATTCAAAAAAATCCAAAAAATAGTGTCAATAATTATCAGTCAAACTACATTATCTTTGAACTTGAATGTAGGAAAGGACATCATACATGATCCACTAAGGCACTAATTTAGTCCCCTTAGGTCCCCCTCTTGGTCTCTAAATCTCTCAAAAACACCAAAAACATTTGTGTATCCTTGAAAACATAAAAAATAGCATCAAATAACCTCAAAAATCCTATCTCCATCATCAGTTATCCACAATAAGCTATCCATATATAATAAAAAAATCATCATCCTCACCCTTTGAAAAAGAAATCAATAAGAAAAGTAAACATTAGAATCATAAAGTTCCAAGAAAAGATAATGAGTACTTGATCATTATCAGACTAAAAGAATGCCTAAGTGTTAAACTACCTACCTCTTTGAATCATCATCAAGATTCTGACATATGTCTTAACAAATTAATCATTCCTACAATAGATATCATTGATGGATAATATCTGGAAACATCAAACATCTATGGAAAGTGATACAACAACATTATTTTTATCTTTTGTGATATTATCTTTTGATTTATCTTATTTTTCTAATTCCTAAGATCTCTCAAGGATGTCCATAAGGATTTAGAGATGAATAAATGGGGCCATTGATTGTTGATTTCATTTTCTCTAGATTTTTTGGATGTTTTTGTAATACTACCATGGTGAATACTTGCTTTGTTTTGTGTGTGGAAGTCATTTTAGGGAAATTTTGTGTAGTAGCATGACATGTTAGGTTCTTCATACCTCTATGTACAACTAGTCTAAAATGTTCTAAAACTTCTCACCCATACACACTAAAGGGTTTTTGTATGTCTAGTATGAGAAATAATACTCCTTGTTTTTGGAGTCAAAGTCTATGCAATGGATACAAATCCACCTTGGTCATTAATACCTTGGTGCATCATACTATTCACTACATTAATAAAGATTGCTAAACATTATTTAGTATCCATGAAGCAAACAAAAACTCATCAATGCACATCATCAATGCACATCATCAATCACTCATCAATGCATATCAATCAATCATAATCTATGGATTTTTGGAAATTGGATCAAATCATCTATTTCTTCCATCATCTAATCTTACTAAAAAAATTTATGGCTAACTTCTTCATCCTACATCACAAAATTATTAGTATCACATGCATCCTACATCCACAAAATCATTAGTATATCATATCCATGATATCATAGAAAAGAATGCATCATCATCATAAATCATTCATATCAAAGCATCAAAAAATACAAAAACATGAGCATATAATCATACATTCATCATTATAAACATAAGGCATCATCATCATAAAAACATAAGCATCTCAAAAGAATCACATAACACATCATATGTCATATCAAAATATGGTATATCTCATATATAATAAAAATTTAAAATATTAGTACATCGTTGTCATCAATATCATGTGTGATATAATATCAAATGATATAAAATATATATACAAGGTCTCAACCCTGGCCAATGAATGTATATACAAAAAAATCATCTCTACATCAAAGTCTATGATAAAACAATATAAAGATCAGATCATCTAAGATTCACCCTATTGTCCATCCCATGGAGGTGACCTCCACTACTCTCCATCATGCTCTAATATATTTATTATATGCTGGAGATTGGTGAGGTTGAAGGAGAGGAGTTAAAGTTTGTCTTTAAGGCCTATTGATAGACTATCCCAATGATGAATCTACACCTATAGCATTGGTGGGAACCCTAAATTGAGGTCATCTATGAGCTCTCAGAACTTGTGAATAATATAAGGTCCTATAATAAGTAACCTTTTTTATAAACTAGTCTCACTCCTGTTGATACTGAGCTCATGGTATGGACGAAGCCTTTGCAATTTTCAAGGAAACCCTCTACTGCCTCTCACCATCCAATTGCTATCTTAGTGAGTCTCTATCCTATCTCATACCATCCTTCTTGATCCTAATAGTATCTACCTTAGCAGTGAGGATCACAATTTGTACATCAGAAGTTTTTCTATGAGCGATCTTTGTGTCTCACTCCCTAGCCCTAACATCCATGTCTTGAGCAACTTGGTCTTTCTCTACACGAGCTTGATCTCTCTATATTTTCACCTAAGCAATCTCTGTAGCCATGTCTTTCTAAGTGGGAGTTGCATGTGGAGCTTGTCCAATAACCTGTTGTTGTTGGTGTTGGTTCTTAGTTGTGTTCTGATTGGTTTGTCCTTGATGACAAAATTCACCTTTGTGTATCTATCGGTGTGACATTTCACATGGAGTTTCACATGTAGCTTTTAGCAAGACTTCTCCATGGTTTCAGCGACAAAGGGTGATCCCTATTGGCAGGAGTTATACCGTTGGTATAGGGTCACAACGAGATTGTTATGTCTCATCAACCAGAGGATGAATGGGAACACATCGACAAGAGTTGCAGCATCGATATAATGTCATAGCGAACCTGTCAGGTCTTGTCAACTAAGTCTTATGAGGGGCTTTCGACAAGAGGTTGGTATTGTCTCAGCAACTCAGAGTGGATAAAGATTTCTGGTATGACATAGTGTGCTCTCTGAGAGGTTTCCCCGACATTGATATGTCTCGGCAATGCATAAAACAAAAGGAACATTTTGGTATGACTCATGTGCAACGAAGAAAGGTCTTGGCAAGTATGAATTCTTATACCGACCGTCAACATAAAGGTATACATCTCGGTAAGAGTTAGGGTTTTCGGTGTGAGGTCCAGGCAAGTGACCTCCGATCTTGCCGATGAAACACAAAAGGACTTTGTCGGCATAGGATCTGACTTGTCTCAGTGACACACAAGATGGTGGGAGACTTTTGGTATAACGAAGTATTATCTATATGAGCTCTCCCTGAGATGGATATGTTACGGTGACAAGTTTGATCACAGGGGCTCTCGGCAAAACAAAGAATTTTCTACAAGATGTCTCTCTAATATCAAAAGGCTATAGTGAAAGTGAATGAAACAAAAGGGCATCTCGGTGAGAAACTTGCTTATGTATCAACGATTGGAAAGAACATAACATATGTGCTCTCAGTGTGACATAATGTATTCGTTGTGACTTCTCCCTGACTCTAATGGGTCATGGCGAAAGTGATAACTAAGGGGAATGACTAGCGATTTAATTGCCTTCGATAGGACTATCTGGATGTCTCAGCGATCAAGTATGTATCGCGGGGTGTTTCGGTATGACTCAATGAGTTCTATGGGACCTCTCCCTGATTATGAATTGTCTTAGCGACACCGAATGAAAGAATGATTAGGGAAAACTTTTTGAGTTTATTTTTTTCTTGCTGGGTATCGAACCCTAGCCTGGCCACCATCATGAGAGTTTAAGATTTTTTTTTTCACAGCTATTTTTTAATATTATTGCTAGTTGTAACAGTTTCATTAGTGGATTATGGAGGCTCTATTTGGTGTGTTTTTGGCTGGAAGCTTGGTAAAGATAGAAATAAAATGTGCACAACCTCAAATGGTAATTGTTTTGATATTAATTCTACACATTCAGGTAACATGCTTTACTATTCATGATTACTCCCAAGAAATGATGAATTTCTTGTCATTTCAATTGCGAATCTGCATGCATTGGTACCATTTGACTGTCAAAGTTGTATCAAAATATTTACAATCTATTGGATAGGTGTTACTCCTACAAACATTTATTATTTGGCATCTTTCTTCCTAAAAAATAGTATGAGGTTTCAGTTTCCTTTTGACCTCGTATTCTTTGAAGACCTTATTCATGGTAGACATACTTGAAACATTGTATAAAAACCAGTGTTGTAAACACTATGAGAACTCTAGTTGTGATTTGTGAATATTGTTCTTTGGCTATATCAAAAATGTATTGAAATACTCTGTATTAAAAATCTCAAAATCAAAGATGTAGAGATATATTGTAATATTCTTTTCTATGTAATATTTTAAGGATTCAATTGTTGAATTCTTAGGGTATTAGGTAGACAAGAAAAATAGAGAGTAATGAGCTTAACTGAAAATAGAGAGATCCTTTGAGATATTATTATTGTTTAGAAATATAATTTGAGGGGTTGGTGCTCCTTGAGTGGGTGCTCAAAAATCAGCCTATAAGGAATTGTGAATAGTTGATTAAAGGATTAAGCCTGGAAGGCATTTCAGGAGTGGTTTTTATACCCTAGGAGGGTTTTCCACTCGAAAAAATCTTGTGTCTCTTTGTACTTCTGTGATCTCACTACCTTACTGAGTTGTTTACTTCTTTGTTCATTGATTGCTTATTACTTTTCTCAATTCTGGTTCTGAATGATTACATTCAACTTATAAATGCATTAATCATTTTAATATTGAGATAAATTCTAAGCTATGGTTTATTTTTATGCAAATTGTTCAAATCTGTTAAAACATTGATTCACCCCCCCTCAGTGTCTTTTTCACTCCAACAATATGTATCAGAGTGTAGGGTCCTTTGATAGGTTTTAGTCACCTTGGATTGATCTTGGTCTTGGAGTTTGTTTTTAATGGCACATTCTCAAGATGGTGCCTCTGTTACTAGAGCTCCATTATTTGATGGAATAGATTATGTGTTCTGGAAAATCTGAATGGAAGCTTTTCTTATTTCTTTTGATGTTGATGTTTGGAGCATTATGTTAAATGATTACAATATACCAGCCTTTATTCCCATTAATCATGTTGAACAAAAGAGGTATGAAACAAATGCCAAAGCTAAGCATGCCATCTTGTGTGGGTTAACTAAAGATGTGTTCATTAAAGTCATGCATTGCAAATATGCTCATGAAATCATAGAAAAACTTGAAACTATATATCAAGGGAATGAGAAAGTCAAATTGTCAAAAATCATTACACTCAAACATCAGTTTGAGGAGATGAAAATGAAGGATGATGAAAAAGTGGTTGAATACTTCCTAAGAGTTGATGAAGTTGTCAATGCAATGAAAGGTCTAGGTCAAGAGGTTAATGAATTTGATGTTGTCAAAAAGGATGTTAGAACCTTACCATCCAAATTTGAATCTAAGGTTTCAACCCTAGAAGAAAAGAAACACTTTGATAAGCTTACCTTAGACAGCCTGCAAGGAATACTTACTGCCTATGAAATGAGAACTAGCAAAAACAATTCAATAGGAAAATAAATTGTCTTTAACACTAAAAAGAAAGAAAAGGTTGAAGTTAGTGAATCAGAGTTGTCTGATTCTAAAGAATCCCATTTTATTAGAATACTTAAAAAGGGATCAAGAAAATATAAGGGGTAACTTCCCTTTAAATGTTTTAACTATGGAAAAATAGGTCACTTTGCTACAAAGTGTCCCTATGATGATCAAATCTATGACAATGAGACAACTGAAATACAGCCTAAGAAGAAGACCTTCAAATATAGATGAAACTTCAATTTCAAAAAGAAGAAAAGTCTTTTTAGTAAGGATGAATCTGATATTGAGTTTGAAGATTCATCAGTTGAAGGAGATGAAACTTTGTTCATGGCTGAAATTACTCAGAAAAATGATTCAAACACCATTGACATTGAAGAAGGTGAAGTAGATCTTGAAAGTGATCTGAAATGTGCTTTACAAGAGGTCAGAAAACTCAAAAAACAAGTTCTTGCTCAAGAACATAATCCAGATCAAGAAATGGTCTCTCTGAAAACTTAGCTTGAAGAAGCTAAAAGAGTTGAAGACTGTCTTCAAGAGACTGTAAGCTACAAAGATCAAGAAATTCAAAAATTGGAACAAGAGGTAGTCCGTCTTAGGAAGGAAATTGAAAAATATGAAAGCACTCTAAAACTGAATGAGATGCTCATCAAGCAGAAGATGTATAAAGATAAAACTAGTGTTGGTTTTGAAAAGGGTGAATGCTATATTGAAAACACAAAAAAAAACCTCTCTTTTGAAGTCAAAGGTTCAGGCTCAAATCACTTAGAATTTGGTAAGGATCATGTTCAATTTTTAAGAGGTAATAGACCTTCATACAGAGTCAATCCTTTCTTCTATGGGTATTATTTTTTTCTGCAACAAAATTGGCCATAAGGTGAGCACTTTTAGGTTTGTTCTTAGGAAACACTATGGTTTTGTTAATCAGATCAGATGTTTTAAATGCAATGCTTTGGGACATTCTGTCAAACAGTGCAGAACTGATTTGCAATCTAAACAACATAAATTTAAAAAGGTTTGGAAACCTAAGACTATCAACAACATTGAGCAAACTATGTTGGTTCAAACTACTTTTCATTCCAAGAAAAAGAATTTATGGGTCCTAGATAGTGGATGCTCTAACCATATGACTGGCAACAAGGATAAGTTTATAAATCTTGAAGATTATGTAGGTGGATATGTTAAGTTTGGTGATAACTCTGGTATTCAAATTAATGGTAGAGGTTCACTTCTTCTGAATGAAGATACTCCTATCTATAATGTGTACTATGTGGAAGGTCTCAAGCACAATCTTCTAAGTGTTAGTCAAATCTGTGATAGTGGTTATCATGTTCTTTTTACTTCGTAGGGATGTGAGATTAAGAACAAGCCAGGAAAGGTTGTTGCAGCTAGAAGGAGGACAAAAGGAAATGTGTACAATCTTCTCGACACATCAAACAATGACAATAATCAAGGTATGTGTTTAATGGGACAAATTGAAGAGAGTTGGTTATGGCATAAAAGATTAGGACACATAAACTTTGAAAATCTAGTTAGAATTAGTAAAAATAAAAATGTTAGAGGTTTACCAGTTCTTAGTAAGCCATAAAACTTTGTGTGCAAAGAATGCTTAAGTGGTAAACAAACTAAAATCAGCTTCATAACAAAAGAACATTCTTCTTCGAAACCTTTATGCTTGTGCATACTGATTTATGTGGACCAATCAGAACAAGGTCTATTAATGGTGAAAAGTACTTTATGCTCTTTGTGGATGAATATAGTAGAATGGTTTGGGTCACATTTCTTAAGAACAAATCAAAAGCTTTTGAAAGGTTTAAAATCTTTCATAAATTGGTTGAGAAGGAATCTAATTTGAAACTGAAATGTCTGCGATTTGACAAAGGAGATGAGTTCACCTCTCAAGAGTTTATTGATTACTGTGAACAACATGACATTAAAAGATAGTATGTTGCAACAAAAACACCACAACAAAACGGGGTTGTTGAACATAAGAATAGAACTATAAAAGAAATGGCTAGAACCATGCTAGATGAAGCTAAGCTATCTGATATGTATTGGAAAGAAGTTGTTCATACAACTGTATACATTTTGAATAGAGTGCAGCTTAGGGTGAAATCTAAAAACACTCCTTATGAACTTTGGTATGGAAAAACTACTTCTATCAAATACTTTAAAATTTTTGGAAGTAAGTGTTTTATCAAGAAATATGATGATAACCTTGGTAGCTTTCAATCAAAGTGTGATGAGGGTATCTTTTTAGGATACTCAACTCACAACAAAGCTTATAAATGTCTTAACTTAAGGCTTAACAAGATTGTTGAAGTTGTGAATGTAAAATTTGATGAAAGATTGCATTTAGATGCTAACATCTTGCAAGATCATGAGGAAGAACGGCTTGAACTTGAATCAAATCCAGGAGAAGCTGAAACAAAAAAGTCTATTGCTGAATTAGCAAGCCCTAAAAATGAAAAAGCAAGTCCTGAAAAGGTTGCATCAAATGCTCCTTTGAAAACTCTAACTAAATATCACCCCAAAGATTAGATTATTGGGGATAAAAATGTAGGAGTTCAAACTAGAAGAAAGGCTGCAGAATCTGATGAAAAGGCACAAACAACTTTCTGTCTAGTTACTTAATTTGAGCCAAAAAATTTTAATGAAGCTCTCATAGGCTCATGTTGGCTTAATGCTATGCAGGAAGAAATTGATCAAATTGAGAAAAATTAGACTTGGGAGTTAGTCCCAAGACCAGATGACAAGAATGTCATTGGAGGCAAATGGATATACATAAACAAGCTTGATGAAAATGGCAATGCTGTTTGCAACAAAGCAAGATTTGTCTACAAAGGCTATGCTCAACAAGAAGGTATTGATTTTAGTGAGACCTTTGCACCTGTTGCTAGATTAGAATCTATCATAATATTCTTGGCTTATTCTATTTATAAAGACTTTATTGTTTATCAAATGGATGTCAAAATTTCCTTTTTAAATGGCTACTTAGATGAAGAGGTCTATGTTGAACAACCTAAAGGATTCATTTGCAAAGATAAGCCTAACCATGTTTATAGGTTGAAAAAGACCCTCTATGGCTTAAAACAAGCTCCTAGAGCTTGGTACTCTAGGTTGGACAGTCATTTCATTTCTAATGGCTTTGTTAGAGGAGGTGTACACAACAATCTTTATGTTAAAACTGAAGGTTTTGATATTTTGGTGGTTGAAATTTATGTTGATGACACTATCTTTGGCTGCAATAATGTTACTTTGAGTAAAAATTATCTTAGCTAATGAAATATGAATTTGAAATGTCATTATTGGGGGAATTAAATTTCTTCTTGGGTCTTCAAATCTCTCAATGTGAAAATGGAATATTTCTTTCTCAAACCAAGTATTTCTCAAACCAAGTATGCTAGAGAGATGCTTAAGAAAATTCAGATGGATAAATGACATCCAGTTAGCACTCCAATGATTACTGGATGTAAACTTACTAAGGTTGATGATTCTCCTTATACAAATCAAACTGAATATAGATCAATGATTGGCAGTCTATTATATTTAACTGCTTCTAGACCTGACATCATGCATGTAGTTTGCACTATTGCACGATTTTAGGCATCACCTAAAGAGGCTCATGTCACTGCTGTTAAAAGGATCCTTAAATACATTCAGGGAACTCTTGATTATGGTCTTTGGTATCCTAGAAGCAATGATTTTTCATTGATTGCATATATTGATGCTAATTGGGATGGTTGCTTGGATGATAGGAAAAGCACTAGTGGTGTTGTATTCTTTCTTGGTGATCATTTAGTGGCATGGCACGACAAGAAACAAGAATCTGTTTCTCTTTCTACTGGTAAAGCAAAATACATTGCTGCCACTTCATGTTGTACTCAAGTTCTTTGGATGAGTCAAACTCTGCCTGATATGGGTATAGCAATTCCTAAACCTATTTCTATTCTCCATGATAACACTAGTGGGATAAATATCTCAAAAAATCCTGTTATGCACTCTCGCACTAAACATATTGCTATAAAGTTTCACTTTCTTTGAGAAAAGGTGCTGGCTAATGATGTCTACTTATAGTTTGTTGGTTCACAAGATCAGGTGGTTGACATTTTTACTAAGCCCTTAGCAAAAGAGTTATTTAAAAGACTGAGACTTCAATTAGGAGTTATCTCTCAATCGTTACTTCACTAATTCAACAAGCTTTAGCTTAGGGGGAGCATGTTATATATTTTGATTCACTTACAACTCTCCTAAAATCTTGGTTGTTGCATTGTTACTCTTTTTGCAATTGTTCTCATGATATTTTGGTTGGCTTCTCAGTTGTGTTTCCTGGCATTGCACATTCCTCTCTTCTATCCTTTGTCATTGTGGAAAAAAGGGGGAGAATCATTTGTGTTTTTCCATCAAGGACAAAGGGGGAGTTTGTTGGTTCTCAATTGTGTTCTGATTGGTTTTTCCTTGATGACAAAATTCACCTTTGGGTATCTATCGGCATGACATTACACATGGAGTTTCATAGGTAGCTTTTGGCAAGACTTCTCCATGGTTTCGATGACAGAGGGTGATCCCTATTGGTAGGAGTTATACCATCGGTATACGGTCATAGCGAGATTGTTATGTCTCATTGACCGGAGGATGAATGGGAACACATCGGCAAGAGTTGCGGCATCAATATAATTTCATAGCGAACCCGTCAGGTCTTTCCGACTAAGTCTTATGAGGGGCTTTTAGTGAGGGGTTGGTATTGTCTCAATGACTCATAGTGGATAAATATTTTTGGTATAACATAGTGTGCTCTCTGAGAGGTTTCCCTGACATTAATATGTCTCGGCAATGCATAAAACAAAAGGAACATTTCGGTATGAATCATGTGCAACAAAGAAAGGTCTTAGCAAGTTTGAATTCTTATACTGACCATCAACATAAAGGTATACATCTCGGTAAGAGTTAGGGTTTTCAATGTGAGGTCTCAGTGAGTGACCTCCGGTCTCACTGATGGAACACAAAAGGACTTTGTTAGCATAGGAACTAACTTGTCTTAGTGACACACAAGATGGTGGGTGACTTTCGGTATAACAAAGTATTATCTATATGAGGTGTCCCTGAGAGAGATATGTTACGGTGACAAGTTTGATCATGGGGGCTCTCGACAAAACAAAGATTTGTCTGCGAGATGTCTCACTGATATCAAAAGGCTATAGTGATAGTGAATGAAACAAAAGGGCATCTTAGTGAGAAACTTGCTTATGTCTCAGTGATTGGAGAAAACATAACATATGTGCTCTCGACATGACATAATGTATTTGTTATGACTTCTCCCCGACTCTAATGGGTCATGGTGAAAGTGATAACTAAGGGGAATGACTGGCAATTTAATTGCCTTTGGCAGGACTATCTGGATGTCTCAGTGATCAAGTATGTATCGCGGGGTGTTTCGGTATGACTCAATGAGTTCTATGGGACCTCTCCCTGATTATGAATTGTCACAGCGACACTGAATGAAAGAATGATTAGGGAAAACTTTTTGAGTTTATTTTTTTCTTGCTGGGTATCGAACCCTAGCCTGGCCGCCATCATGAGAGCTTAATATTTTTTTTTCTCACAGTTGTTTTTGACTATTATTGCTCGTTGTAATGGTTTCATCAATGGATTATGGAGGCTCTAGTTGGTGCGTTTTTGGCTGGAAGCTTGGTAAAGACAGAAATAAAACGTGCATAGCCTCAAATGGTAATTGTTTTGATATTAATTCTACACATTCAGGTAACATGCCTTACTATTCATGATTACTCCCAAGAAATGATGAATTTCTTGTCATTTCAAGTGCGAATCTACATGCATTGGCACCGTTTGACTGTCAAAGTTGTATCAAAGTATTTACAGCCTATTGGATAGGCATTACTCCTACAAACATTTATTAATTGGCATCTTTCTTCTTGAAAATAGTATGAGGTTTCAGTTTCCTTTTGACCTCATATTCTTTGAAGACCTTATTCATGGCAGACATACTTGAAACATTATATAAAAACTAGTGTTGTAAACATTGTGAGAACTCTAGTTGTGATTCATGAATATTGTTCTTTGGCTGTATCAAAAATGTATTGAAATACTCTGTATTAAAAATCTCAAAATCAAAGATGCAGAGATATATTGTAATATTTTTTTTTTATGTAATATTTTAAGGATTCAATTGTTGAATTCTTAGGGTATTAAGTAGACATGAAAAATAGAGAGTAATGAGCTTAACTGAAAATAGAGAGATCCTTTGAGATATTATTATTGTTTAGAAATATAATTTGAGGGGTTGGTGCTCCTTGAGATAGATATCTCTAAATGAGGGGTTGGTGCTCCTTGAGTGGGTGCTCAAAAATCAGCCTATAAGGAATTGTGAATAGTTGATTAAAGGATTAAGCTTGGAAGGCATTTTGGGAGTGGTTTTTATACCCCAGGAGGGTTTTCCACTTGGAAAAATCTTGTCTCTTTGTACTTCTGTTGTTTCACTACCTTACTGAGTTGTTTACTGCTTTGTTCATTGATCTCTTATTACTTTTCTCAATTCTAGTTCTAAATGATTACATTTAACTTATGAATGCATTAATCATTTTAGTATTGAGATAAATTCTAAGCTATGGTTTATTTTTATGCAAATCGTTCAAATCTGTTAAAACACCGATTTAGCCCCCCCTCTCAGTGTCTTTTTCACTCCAATAGTTGGTCCCCTAATCTTGGGGTACCTATTAATCATGCTAATATTGATCACCATCCTACCCATTCTATGCTCTTTAGTTCTATTCATGTGTAATCAAAAGACTATGTCAATCTGCTTGATACCCAACTCCACCAATCCTCCTCACCTAGCCTATCACAGGGCCTCCTCTAGCTATTATGCCTCCAATGAGGATAGTGATTCTCAAAGGCTGTTTGTAGGCCTACTATGAATTATAATCCCTAGTCATCCCTAGATCATGTGGATTAACCACCCACCCCCAACCAATAGGAGCTAGTGCTCCAAACTTTGCCACAACACTACTTGAATCAGCTTTAAGACCCCACACATTAACCTCCCATGCCTTTCATGCATATGATGCATGATTATCATCACCAAGCTAGATCTACTTCTCTCCAAACTATTAGAGAACCCTATCAAGAAGATAATGCTCAAGGATAATATTGACCCTACCAATCAAGTACTTGGCATTAAAAATTTATGCCAAGTGATCATGTCCATCTTCACATGCATCACAACCCAAATACGAGTGCCATATGAAGTATGTCATATCATAAAAAATGGCTCTACAAAAAGGTAATCTACCTAGGTAGCTGTATAAAATGTAAATAATCTAAATATCTATAAGAGTACCTTGTTCATTAGGATCCCTATGATCAATTCCCTTAGGTCGTGTGATGGAAATCCTCTCCCACACCCATATGTGTAGAAGAGTAACACCTGTTGAAATACTACTACCACCTCGGTAGACAACCTCATGCATGTATCTACACAATTGATGAAGAACACAAGGCCCCCATGCATACACCATCGTGTGCTCCATCATCACCTCAATGCAGATACCTCATCTAGTTGTGTATCCTTGTGATCTTTGATAAGGAATCAATGGCCCGATAATTAGTCCTACCAGCACTATAACCATTAGATCTATGTCATCAATGAATGGTGAAAAATCAATCTCTTAGTCAACAACCTATAGATTTTGTACACCTAGGAGTCTCTACATTGACATAGTACCCCTCTTGACATCATACGTAAAGATCTATCCATGGATTAGGATGTGCGAGATCCTCCACACATCCTCTAAAGTGACAATACACTCCCCTATCAATAGATGGAATGTCACAACCTTTGATTTCCATTGCTTGACCAAGGAAGTCATCTTCGCCCTATGTGCTCTAATCTTTGGAATGTATGTTATGTACCTCAAACCAACTGCATCCAAGAAGTCTCTCTCAATCTCTTGAAACTCAACTATCCCATCTAGTAGTCAATGTCTTTTCTCTCTAGAATATAAAGGACGAAGAGTCTCCTACAAGCTTTGAAACCACAACTTCAATATTTTGATAGAAAAATAAGTCAAGAACCTAAATTTGCAATCAAATTAGCTTAAGAAATTCTTTTTAACAATAGAGTTTCTTTTGGAATGATAGTGTCCCTATTTTACAATAGCAACCCTATTTCAGGATGATAGCAACTTTTTTCAACAATAGTGAGCTTGTTTGGAAACAATAGTGACCAAGTTAAACAATAGCAACCTTTCCCTAAGTTTATCTATTGCGAGGTAATTTTCAACAATGCAAATCTTACAAAAGTGGCAAGGTTTGACAACTATGACCTAGTTTTACACTAGTGGCCTAGATTTACAGAAGTAACAATCTTAAACAGTATAATAGCAGTGAAATCATGTCAATAGCGGACAAAACCCTAAAATTACCACTATCATTAAATTAAACTTTGAACATTAATTACATGAACATGAAAAGTTGGAAACATAAACATAAAGAATACATATTACAATCCCTGTGTTTATTGGCCATTAGTACTAACTCGAAGCATGTCCGCTCAATGTGGTGTACTTTGAACCCTCACCATTGTGAATGTGTTTTTGTAACTGGAAATCCTCAGAGCTCTAAAATCACCTAAGGCTAAGTGTACAAATTAGGGGTAAATGAATCCTAATTTCCTTTTTAACCCCTGAAATCCCAAATTTTTACCTTGGAAAACCTCCTAGGTTAAATTTGGAGCACCTTGGATCATATTGAACCTTAAAAGTAACCTCTAGGGCCTAATTTATTATCCTCTATGTATCTAAACTACTCTTGAACCTTGTGTTGGAAAATGTTCAATGTTCCCCTAAGGATTCATGACATGGACTAACTGCCTCCCATGGATTTGTCAATTCTAGTAGTTGTATAAGGCATTAACAGGTCGATCTTCTGGTGCAATAGAAACTGTGGGGCCATCAATTGGTATCAAAGCCAAATGTGTTGGGTTTGAATACTCTTAGCTTGTGCTAAGGGGGAGATTGTTGGAAATGGTCAACACTCCCCTTAGGATTTGTGACATGGACTAACTGCCTCTGGTGGATTCATTAACTCTAGCAATTGTATTGGGCATTAACAGGTTGATCTTCTAGTGCAATAGTGATTGTAAGGCCATCACCTTGTCGTGAGGCTAATATGAAAAACTCATTTCTTGATCCGACCTCTTGAGGGGGTAGCCTAGCATCTTATTATCATTACGTTGACTGCTAGGGCATAGTGGGCCTTCATTTAAAAATTTTAATCCTAATTTGAGTATTGAATTCTTTGAAACAACACAAGTACATTTTGTTAAAGAGGGGTAAAATGTAGACATGCCAAAATTCCTCAATGGATATCACACATCCTGAATCACATTTTTCCATCATCAACATCATTTTTATCCTCATCCTTCCATTTCACTTCATTTGCATCATTAATCCCCTTTTAACAATATTTTCACCAATTAACTATATTTCCCTCTATTAATTAAATAATATGGAATTGTTTAATTAATTCATCCATTTCATCACTAATATTCCCTTTTATCACCCTAATTGAATAATTCTAAATTATTTAATTAGTATCCTCTAATATTTTTCTTCGATCCCATCATAATTAAATAATATTGATTATTTTATTATCCCACCTTTTAATCTGCTTGTCACATGAATTAAATAATTCCTAATCATTTAATTATCTTATTTCCCCTCCACAAAACATATTCTTGAGGAATATTCCATTTCAAAATATCTCAACAAACTTGTCTCAACCATTCCTAGCCCTCGATCTTGAAATCAATTCTCATCCCTTGATCTTAAATATCTCAACCATTTTCCTAAAATGGTGGATCAAGATTAAGTTCTAACTAATCTCCTTCATCCATCTCCCTTGATTCACTCTCCTTTGTGGGTGTTGAGGATCAATCTCAACCCTTATTTGCTATTACTTGATCTAATTTCTCTAAACCTATAAGAGAACCCCCACCCCTCTCATAATTCATCTTTTTTTTTTGTGAAGAGATCATGTCCAAATGATTTTTGAGCAAATTGATCATACACCATTGCATTCTAGGTAATCATATCAAGATTTTGCAATCATGGAGGCTTTGTGTTGAAAATGCAATCTAACATATAAAATAAACACAAATACACTCCACCATGGGATGGTAAGATTGTTTGTGATTTTGAATTCATTTATTTTCTTGATTGATTATCTAACCCTTGTTGTGAATTCTTAGCTCTTCAATTGAATTTCATTGGTAAGTGGATTTTTATCCTTTGTTATTGACTTTATTGAATGAATTCATTGCTATAATCCATGTCCATTTTCTCTCATTACACACACACACATATATATATGAAGAGTACCTCCAAAATTAAGATGTATACTAGTGTATTCAATTTTTAACCCAAACTTGAGACATTCATACAAAGTGGAAAGATGTGTGTGTGTGTAAATATATACATACATACATACACATTTGTATATTTCAATATTAGGGTGCATTTATACCAATTTAATTAATCATAAATATTAAAAAGTGAATGGGTAAAATTTAGATGTTAATAGTGGAGGTTTAGGATAGTGGTCATAATAGTCCACAACTACACATTATTCACCAAGCCTTAACACTACAAAAAACTAGGAATTCACTCTAATTAGTATTTTATATACTACATGTTCATTATGATGGCTACAAGAAATAATATTACAAAACTATTTGCCAAAAATTGCCATGATAACAACAAAGCTGGAATATATATTGAAACTTGTGAAAAAAATATACTGTAAAGTCAAACATGCATGATTAAAACAAAGTTGTAAAAGAGACAGTAGGATACAATAAAGTCTTAAAGTTTACAAAAAAGACATAGCATAAAGCATTCTAATAAGATATCCATAAATTTGATTAAGAAGTGGTGTGTCCTTGGGTATCAATTAAGTCAACATCAACTAGAGACAATGTTAATGACTATGGATTTTTTGCATGTCACTTGCTATAAAAGAAAGCAATACCTAATTTTCCTCTAGACTGAGTTGTAAATATTTAGAGCAGCCTATAGAAGACCCATTTTGTAGGCTACTAAGAGAAACAAAGGATGGAGCCAAAATATTAATCATGTCCATTAAAATTGGGTGTTGTGGTGGAAGAGGAGTCATGGGTGTACTCTTACATCTATTTCTTTCTACTCTATCTACCTTCTTTCAAGGAATACCTTCAATTTTCGAGCAATTGTTTCTTGCTCTTTATCACTCTCCCTCTGTCATCACTACTCGAGCTTCTCATTTGTCATTTTTTTGTTCTCTTGTATCTCACGGCAATATCAATGTCTCCCTCTCTACCTAGTTTTCTTCTCTTCTTTCCTTCTTTTATCTCAATTTATCCCTTTTCATTTGATACAATTCTTCATTTATTTGTTTTTGTGTCTCTTCTTCATTCAATAATTTGATATAATCATCTAAAATCAAAATTTTAGATTGCCTACTTAGGTGCAGCACCCCACTTTTACCTCTATTTGATGATTGTTGTACCCTTTGCATTGGAAGTTCTAAAAAATTTCTTTTGTGATTTATGGTTGTTTTTCTTTTACTTGTGTGCATGGAACAAAGTCAAATTTTCAGTTGCTTGCATCATTAGCATTCACTCCTTTTGCTCCATCATTTGCATCCCAATTTATTGCATTGGTGAAGTAGTGGATGACATATTCAAGATCATGATGTGGTGAAGTCATGGACATTCCTTCATACCCTTGATTGAAATTAAAATGTACCCCTAGGTTTAAAGTTTCATCTTAAAACCACCTTGACTACCCTATTTGTGATGGTAGATTGAGACTTCCTTAAATTTTTGCTACCTCATTGAATGTTGTTTGAACTGTGGGGAGTTCTCTGGCGTGCACTTCAAAATAATTATTCTCCATGCAATTTCCTTCTAATTCATTTTTTGGATTTGGGGCATTTCCTTCACTAAACATTTGCACAAATTCATTAATCTAATCTTCATTAAAACTTTCTAGCCTCAAACAAGTCTCCATTGTAATGAACTGTGTGTTATCCTCAATTGTCACAGCCTTTGTTTTTTCTCCCATAGTGGTTGATTCATCTTCAACTATGAAGTACTCACTTTTCCTCATATTTGTGTCAAGTGCATGTTGATTTAATGGCCAAATTATTATTCTTCTAAAACCACATATAACATTACACATAGTCAAAGCTTATTCAAAGGCCTTGCTAGGAAGAGTTTCCAAATCTTCCCTTCCTATTTCAATTTGGGGATGCATAGAGATTTGGACATGTAGCCCTTTTTTATTTGAATTAATGTTTGAAAGGAGAGAATACACTGACAATAAGGGGCTACAATTTGTGGCCAGTATGTGCTAGTAGCATGAGCAAGGCTATTCATATATGCCTTGCTTCTTTGATTGTTTTGAATGCCACATGGTTGTCATGACCGTCAAAGATGAGAAGCACTCTATTTTTCAATGAAACCCTACCTATGAAATTTATAGAAAAGTGTTTTAACCAATTGAAAAACAATTATTTTGTCATCTAAGCATGCTCTTGGGTTACCATGCATGCCCATGACTCAATGTTAGCAATGTAGTTTTTAATGTGCCTCTTCGACTTCAACAAGTAAGAACTAGGTATAGCTTGTCTTGTTGCACTAATACATGCTAAAAAAGTGATCCATTCTTTAATTTTTGAGATTAAATATGGAATGAATTTGGTCCCCATCCTTGTAATAACTCACATTCCATAATTTTTTCTAGCCTACACACCTGTTTCAACGTAGTTCCATATTCCTCTTGACCCATAATTGTGTTTGTTATATAAATTCTCCAAGTTTCCATAGAAAGATGAAACTATGGAGGGGGGTAGCATAATAGCTCTATCTATGTCCACTCCTTCTATAGTCCTAATCATTAAATTGGGATACCTTTGATGAAATCCAACCCACCAGATCTCCCTTGCATCCCATTTGTGAATGGGTTAGGCTCCAATTCAATCATTTGAGCCACCATTGATTTTAATTGTGAGACTTGAAGTCCATGGCCAATATCAGCTATATCCTTGCACCATTCCACTATTTTAACTTCTTCTTTTTCAAAAATGATGATTTGTGGTCCCTTCCTTTTTGTGCTTGTAACTTCATTAAGCCACACCCTCAAACTGCTTGGTGGGATTCCCCACTTGATCACTGCACCTCTGATTGACATACTATTATCCTCAACATCTAAACCTACACTTTGCATGTGATACATAGTCCAATATGTTATGTATAGATTTGGAGACATCATGTGCACGAAATATGATTTAGGAATGTGAACAAGTAGTTCCCAACCTTCTTGAGTATTGTGAAAATCAGGGTTAAAACCTAAATGTTCAATTGTATGGTTTGTATTTCCTAAATTGACTTCTTTGTGGATGGGGACTAGGTGAGTGTAGGATCACGGGAGTCCAAAAAAGTGGCGATATGAAACAAAATGACATTTTTATCCAAATTTGATGAAAGAAAAAGTGTTTTATTGAGAAAAATTCCATATTTCCACCAATATAATATATGGCTCATTTTTAATTTAATACATAATTATTATTAATTTTCTACATGCATTATAACTAAATTACTGATTGAAAGACGTCTATAATTTTGAAATGATTTCACATTTTTCAAATTTGAAAGATGCAACACATTCTATGCTTCCAATACTATAGGATAAAAAAAATTAATTGAATTTCATAAAGTTTTGACCAAGTTATGGTCGTCAGACAAACAAATTTTTAATATTTTTAAAATGTTCTAATAAAAAATTCATAACTAATTATTTACTTGTAATTTTTTTTTAAAAAAAAATTGTGACACATTTGGGCATATGTCCTCTACTTATACTAAAAGTTTCAAAAAAAACTTTACTTAGGTTTGTGAGACATACACCTGTTTTTAATTTTTTCCTAAAAATTTAGTACTATTGCATTGAAATTTCAAATTTTCACCAAATAGATTTACTTTGCAAAAATGGACTAGTATCTTAGAAATTACATTCAATTTCCAATAAATTGCTTTCTTACATATTTTTCAAATTATGTTAATAACCTATTCAATTTTTTATGTCAAGTTTCCTAACTCTGTTCTTCTAGATTTTCATTGCTACTTAAGGGCCTAGTTTGGACCCCCATGATCCTACACTAACTTGAATGTTAACTCTTCTTTAGCAGGATCAAGAATATTTAATATCACTCCATGAGTAACTCGAATTAAGTTCCTACCACTCACTCTTTTCCTCTTGTTCCTTGGTGCCATGATTTTCAATGAACCTATATGTGAACTGAAAAGGTTAGAAAAACAATTGTTATGTTTACAAATAACATAAAAATAACACAATAAATGTCAGATAAGCATACAAACATACATATGAATAGAGACTATCCAAAATGAAAGGAGAAATGATAGGTTGGTGTTACCTAAAAACATTAAAACTATCCTACTTACATAAAATTTTGAAGTTACAAAGTTCATCCTATGTATGTTTTTTGCTCTATTGTATGTGATGTGAAAGAAAACAAAATCTAACACAATTTACATAAAATGTATGCTACTATTCTCTTATGGATAACCACACATGAGTAATTTAAACAAAGGTAAGATGAATAAAAACTATGTTTTGATGTATGCACCAAAAAATGCAATGGTTTTTAAGAAAATATCACATACAAGTTTAGGGTTTCGTAATAATAATTCCTTCATAAAAAATACATGAATTTTTGTAGACATGGGGTCAAACTGATGTGACAAAGAGAGTACTCAAGAAAAATATATTCACAAGGACTAATATGTACAAAATGAAAGGATAAATGATAGTTTGATGTTATCTATAACCATGGATGATATAACTTCTCCATAGTACCACATGATGGAGAGGGCATGATAAAAAATGATGAAATCGATCCAGAAAAGGTATTAATAATTAATAAAATAGCCATGAAACCCTTCATGGGTCCAAAAAAATATGGAATAATTAGATTCACATGTACCATTGTTTGCATTTTCAAAGGATAAATGATGGTTGATGTTAACTTGGACCATGCAGAGCAAACAACAACATATCGTCAAGGGTTTACATATATATACATATACATATAGATATATGTATATATATGTAATTATATGTATACATGCACATATATATTTATATACATATATAAATACATATATATATATATATGCATAAATATATCTTTGAGTGGACATCTAAGAGCACAATAAAAATGCAAGTTGTTAAGTATTTAAGAATTTTTAGAAAATAACCTAGGAAAATCATCTGTAGATTAAGCCTTCACAAATGCATGAGAGAAGCACACAAGCTATTTCACCAAAGAAAACAAAAATTAATCAAATGAATTACATATTGTACAGAGTTCCTTAAAAAGGCATGAAAAATGGGTGATGGGTGAGAAACTTCCCAGCACAGGTAAAACTACCTGGAAAAAAAATGCACAATTAATCCTAAGTTAAAAACTTAACTCACTAACACCCCCCCTTAAGTGCAAGCTTAGGATGAATGAAGATGCAAAAATAAAATATGGGTCCCGGCTACACAACCCGGCTACACAACCATGTTAGGTACCCATTTACAATGAAATCTCTCACAACTAAAGAAAAAGAGAAAAACTCTATAGGACCTCTCCAAAAGAGAGAAAAGAAAAATTAAAAAATTTCATGGATGGAGGAATCAATAACACCCCCCAAGGACTACATACATCATGTATATACAATCAAAGATCCCCCCATAGGAAGGAAAAAATGAGATATCATATCCCCCCCATAATGAAGAAGTTCCTATGCCAGTGGTGCATGCATGAAGACAAAACACTATCCAATGCTTGCAAACAATATTTATCCCCTTGGGAAGAAACCAATCCTATGGTGTATCAAGAAACTCCAAACCAAGAGATGAGGAAGGAAGTCTCAAGAAGTATGAAGTCTCTAAAGGATGCTCAAATGGCTCCATTTCAATGCCAAATGATACCATAATAAAATTAGCATCTAATGAAGACTTAAACACATCAACTCCAAAGATAATGATTCCTCTGAATACCGCTCAAAACACTCCAACTCAATGCCAAACTATGAAACTAGAAGAGAAGAAGAAAGAACAAGAGGGTATGAAGTGTCCCTCATCACATCTGAAGTAGTGAAATTAACTCCTTCAAAGAGGAGATGAACATCATCAATTATGTCTTCCAAATCATCAATGTGAGACTCTACAAACAAGAATGATCTATGTTTGCAAGATAAGAATCCTAATGAGGTGGATCTGGAAAACAATATGCACCCTGTTGATTAGGATCATAGAAAGTACCAACCAATGAATGTGAAGGCTCAACAAGTATCTTTGTAGGAGGAGTGGAAACCTCATCATCCTCATCATCAAGATGTGCAAGGTGTTCCAAAGAAGCAAAATCCTATATTGTATCATAGTCATATGGTATATTATTTGAATCATCAAGAGGTACAAGACAATATGAAATAGGATCATATGGGAAGGGTGTAGTATCAGGATCTCCATATAACTCCCAAATTTTGGTTCATAGAGCACAAGGAAACTCAATTTGTTATCATCAAAATGAAGAGAAATCACTTGGAAAACATGATCTCTTTTGGAATTCCAAACAAACTTCTTGCTCCAAGAACTACCAATTTGAGGAACAAGACCATATAAGCATGGAAAAAGATGAAACCATCACAAATGCTTCAAGATACCATCTCTCCATTATTTATAGTTTTTTCTTTTCAACATAATCACAACAGGATGAAATGAAAACCCCATAATCGACTATGAAAAATCTCCAAGAATACAAATACATTAACCTTCAATAACAATTAGAAACTCCAAAATACTACAAATGAAGCCTTCCCAAAATACTTCAAGAAGCAATAATGCAAAAAAAAGGGTTGAGAATCTGAAAAAAATAAGGGCACCTTTACACACAATCCACTTGGATGCTATCTCACAAGTTAATCCACATTAGACCAATATGGAGATCCTCCAAACACTCGAGCAGACTTGATTGGAACTACATTGGTGAGGAACAATTTTCCCACATGCGTGAACCTTTGCCTACACTAAGGTGGGTCTTTGCTCACACCAAGCAACCACACTACAAAGGTATTTAAGTAGAAAAATATCACCCACCATTGTCAATGTGGGATAACGTTTCCCTCAAAAAAAAATCAAAAGAACCTCAGGCCCACATACTTTTGTGCATAGCATGAAACCCTAAATAAATAGGGAAAAATTTATAAAATATAAAGTTTGGTAAGTGTTTCATCAATGCAAAACACCTTGAAATAAATAAAAATTGTACCTAAATGATCATGCCCAAAAGCACACGCAATTGCAAATCAATTTCAAATGCCTCCAGAAAATAAATTTGCACTAGCAAAAAATTGCCTCCAAGGAACCGTTCAAAAACTTTCAAACGTAGCCTTTCTTGTCTAGTTTCCAAATGGCAGCAAAAAATGGGCTTATTGAATAGAAAAACAAATGACCCTCTCTTCCAATCGTATCTCTCCCAAAAGAGTTTCAAGAGATCAAAAAATGTTTCTCCAAATTGAAATCAAGCCAGGGGGAAAAAACCGCAGCCTATCAGGAGGAGAATCACATTCCAACACAAAACACACCCAACAAAAAGGAAAACAAGCATACAAGAAAGGAATTCCTTCAAGAAAAATGAACAACCCTCCACGGATTTTCCACTCCGAGGGTGAAATTTGATGCCAATGATTAAATTTTTTTTCCTTCAATCAAGCAGATCATGTTAAATAAATCATGGCTTCCTTCAAATAGAAAAAAATACTTCAAACTGCAAATTCAATGTTGTTTCAGATAGGATTTCAAAATTGAATCATTGCCTTCTATGGAAGATTTTCAGGATTCTTTAGCACATAAACTTTTACGCCTCCAAACAAAAAAATGATAGCAACAGGAAAAAACACCTTCCACAGTCAAAATGTGTCTACTAAAAGATTTGAGGCTTTAGAAAAAAAATGCTACCATACCAAAAAAGCCTTCTCCATAGGATTAAATCAGGCATATATTTAGTGTAGTTCCCAAATGCCACCAAATGATGATTCACAGCCTCCAAATGTGCCAACAATAGTAGTATATCGTTGCCTTCAGAAAAAAAAATCGAAGATTGAAAGTAATGGAAAATTTGAAATTTAAAGAATTTCAAATGACAAAAAACTCTAGCAAAAAAGGAGGATCTCAAAGAACTCTTGATGAAAACTCTCACAGAAGGAGTTGTAGATTGGGTGGATCTAATACCATGTCAGAGCAAATAACCTAGGAAAATCATCTATAGAATAAACCTTCATGAATGCATGAGAGAAGCACATAGGCTATTTCACCAAAGAAAACAAAAATGAATGAGATGAATTACATACTATACAAAGTGCCTTAAAAAGGCATGAAAAGTGGATGATGGGTGAGAAACTTCCTAGCATGAGTAAAACTATTGAAAAAACAAATGCACAATTTATCCTAAGTTAAAAACTTAACTCACTCACAAGAATAAAGGATAAAAAGTTTGTCTTATATATGTATGTTTCCCTATTATATGTGTAGTAGAAAGTGGACAATTACTAACACATAAATTATAATATAAATGAATGCTATTATGTTGTACTAGACGACCAAAGGGTAGAAATTTAAACATACATAAGAGGAATACAAACATGGGTTTTTAGATATTTATGTGTATGTGTATCTGTGTTTGTGTATGTATGTATATGTATGTATATATATATATCATTTTTATGTACCTAATACACATATATACACTCACATAAATATATTTCTATGCATAAATACATAAATATATTAATATACATACATATATACAAACACAATATTTATAATGAAAATGCAAACACACATATATAAAGGAGCCTTGTACAAAATAATCGAGATATATAAAGGATGGTTGTATATATTCATGATGCTTATATCAATTTTTTGGATGAACAAGAGACAAAGAATATAAAGGAAATAATTGAAAAATATATACCCTAAGAAATAACCAAAAATAGTAAAAAATCTTGACTTGTAAGGAATAAATCGTGACTTAAAAAGACCCTCATTTACTTATAACACATAAATTGAAATTGCATGAACATAACTATTAAATGTATAGTTCATGAAAAATACTTTTGTAGAATGAACCAACCTGAAAAAGCATGGATATTTGAGGAATGTGCATAGGATGCTTGTCGATGCTCTATATTATGTAGATGATATTAGCAAAGGAGAATAATTGTGAATTCCACTAGCTACTTTTCCTCTTATTTAATAATTTGAATAGGATAATTCAATGCATTCAAATCGGTTGTTGTCTTTCAAATTTGATTTTTTTGGGGGATGATCTAATCATGTGAATTTATAGCTACCATTTATGTAGTCTTTTTATGGTGAATTGACTTAATTTTTCATTATATTTGGATTTGATGTTTAATAGGTGAGTCTTACACCGATATTTATTTAAGTACCTAAAGTGAATGGATTTAATACATGTAGATAATAGAGAGTGTTGAAGACTATGCTTTTGATATCCCTTAAAGTTGATAGGAGTTTCTTATTATTTCATATCAAGCACCATTAATAGTGCATATGTATTAGTTAATATAATATGTAATGAGGGTGACACCCTTTGCAAGTGGGAGTATTTGTAACAATAAAAGATTATTATAAATTGTAAATTATGTAGGTTTTTGTGTGCAACTTGTCTTGTATTGCAAATGACATTCTCTTGTATTTGTAATCATAAAATATTTTTATAAATTGGAAATGTGAACTTTTAGGTGCAACCCATTTTGTATTATAAATGCAAATGTATGTGTAGCTGACTACATACATTGGTCAACTACACGTTGACTTGTGAACATGTATTGGTGCTTTTGCAACATGATATTGGATTTTTAAAGACTTTTGTGGGTCAAATGAATTTTTTTTGGGGGGATATAGTGAGCAAGAAGGTGGTGGTTATTAGAGCATGGGCAGTAATTGGGCCCCTTCCCCTAGTGCTTCTGTAATTTGACTACCTTTTGTAATGTCGAAAGTTTGGGAGAAAATAATAGCTCTTCAATTAGTGAAATGCACATATCATTTAGATTTAGTTTTTTGTCTATGAAGTAAGTTTTTAATATATGTACATAGCTTGATAAGTGGTATGATATTATGTGAAGTTGGGTTTATTTTTCTATTTCTATTTGTTTATTTTTATACATCTTTTTAATCTTATTTTGTGAGATGAATTAAAAGTCTTATCAAAATATATGTATACAATTCTCTCTTCAAAATAATATAAAAGCCTTTCAAGCTTGAAGATTTATATATACAAATAATTCATTTATAGGAAGCGGGAAATATTCACAAGGTTATCAAATGTTTTACAATCAAATAGATTAATTTTATGGCTCATTTCTACTAATCATCATGTAATATTTATCTTGAAAGACTTATTTGAATGAATAATCAATTTAAGATCAAAATGGATGCATGCATTTCTTAAGGAATAAGATAAATATTGCATCAACCAAAAATATTTTATTTCCCTCAATTTTTAATTTTCAACTTCTCATTTACATTCCAATCATACGTGAGTCCTTAAAGATCTTATTGTATTTCACTACAAGTAAATATATTCAACCTAGGAGATATATGTTTTTTATTAGGAAAGCAAGGGTTTTGAAAGGGACTTGACCCTTTTACATCTCTAAAGAAAAGAAACTAGTACAACAAGGAACAACAACATGATGAGACCATAGAAAGAAACTACAAGTGAAGCAAGAAAAAAAAAAGTAGGATAGGTAGCAATGCCAAAAAAGAAGTCACCCCAAGGGTGAGAGAACTAGAAAGTATTTGATCCTTTTACAAGTAGAAATAAGCGGGACTAAGACCCACACATCCAAAAAAATAGGCCTCATAATTGGTAAAATAGGCCTACATGGACCTGAACCACAAATAGTCTTCAAATCAGGCTTCACAGCCAACATAATAGGCCACCAGGCCACCATCCTCACTACCAAAATAGCAACTTGAAATAGAAATCCCCTTATGGGAGGGTAGGAAAAACCATACATCAAACCCTTACTAAAAGGATTTAGCATATCTTGAAACTTAAACCTTGAGAAGACAATTAAGCCTAGTAAGACACCATGAGAGAACCTAGGGTGAAGATCAAGTTCCCTATAAAGTAGCAACCAATCCATCCAACGAGCTGTGAGCACAACAACCATAAACAACTTCCATCCCAAAGTGTACAACATCCAAACATAAGCAAACATAGCACTAATGGAACCAAATTTAGAGTCAAAAAATAAGGTAGTGTTGTTGAAGCCAAACAACCCCATCTTCCAATAAACCCCTCCACCTCTATAGAAGTAACCAAGAGAAATCTATCCATTACAGCAAAGACTCACACCCCCACCAAAACTCTACCTCAATAGGAGTGGCCTCCTCCTCGATAGGAGCATCGGGGGATAAGACTAGCTAAAGGAGCAAGAACAACCCACTAGGCCCATAGAACCCCTATCCACCTCCATAGGACAGGTCACCACCTCAATAGGAAGGGTCTCCACCTACATAGGAGACACAGACTATAAATCCAAGATGACTACACACACTCCAATATAAAGAAAACACCTAGAAACAATGGGAAATTGAAGCAACAAGGCTAACATAATCTTAGACCTCAACCCCAACAAGTCAGAAGCCAACAATTGACACAAATAAAAAATTTCAAATAGATTTCAAACACAACTCCATCAAGAGTAGAAAATTACGCTTCCATCAACAGAGAAAAAGAGACCAAGAACGCCAAAGGCATCACCAAGGTAAGGGAGCCAAAGAACCAAATCCTAAGTAAGGGTAGAGAGAAACAAAACCCCAATCGTTCAAAGAACCCCTCCACCCATTATCCCCAACCAAGATCTAGAGAGAAAAAAGGAGAGAAAGATGAACACAACAAGGGCTCAACCACACCACCATAGACTAGGGAAAAACAATGGCCATCACCACATACAAGACACTTGAACCAAGAAAGAGGCCAGCCAAGAGCGCAACATACCCCAACCAAACCGCAACAAACCCCAACCACAAGAATCCAAAGACAACACCAACAAGCACAATGCCCAAGGATTGCACCAACTCAATGAGGGCCAAAACAAGGGAAAATAAGCAATGCAACCTCAAGGGAGACCAGCCATGATGAGGAAGGACCTCAAATAGTTGAGCAAAGTTCATCACTTGTCACCTTTTATATCCTTTTTTGTTTATCACTTGTCACACAACACTTCTATTAGATTCCTCCTAGTTTTTTATTCTACTATTCATTATTGTTGTGTGTATGACCTTAAAATCACTAGATTTTCATATATCACACTTTTTAATCATTCTTATTATTAAATACCATCTTGGTAACTAACTAATTCAATCTTCTAAGAATCCATTTTTAACTAGCCCTTAAGATCAACTTTATGTGTTTTAGACTATCAATGAATAGATTACAATAAGAACTAATTCAATCAACATATTAAGTAAATTCACCAAAGTATTAGATACAAGGACACCTACACCTTTGCAAGGAAGTTGCACCCTATTACATAGTATTTATGACTTAAATCAATTTTTTTTATTACACAACCATGTTGGACTCAGGGAACACTGAAAGGGGGGGTGAATCAATGTTCAACAATTTAAACTTTAAATCTAGATCTTAAACCATTTACAACACATAAAAAAATATAAAGATGCAAGCACATGAAAAAGATAATCAAAGCACCATAGCACCAATATTTTTATGTGGAAACCTTGATAGGGGAAAAACCACGGTGGAAATTAATCCATAATTATACTCTGTTAAAAGTATGAATTAAAGGGAATGCACTTGCATTCAGGCACACTACCTAGAGCTCACTACCTTACAAAATTTTTCTTATTACAAAAAAAATTGAACTGAGAGGATAGCATCTCCAAATTCCTAGATTCAGTTCCAATGAAGCTCAATGGACGATCTTCAACTCTTTTGATTGATTTTGTATTTCTGCTCTACTCTACTTTGCTTCTCTACCCTTCTGACATTGTGCATAGATCACTCAATCATGCTTCTGATATTCTCACATACATCTACTCTGATCTTCACAAACATTTGCACACTTACACACTTGCTTACATTCGGAAAATGAATTACCTATCTCATATATATATCCATTAACAAAGATTTCATCGCTTCAAGTCAACTTTAACAAAACATGAAATATCCTTCAATGGTCGGCTCAAATCACAAATTAAATTTAATGAACACCCATCAAAGTCAGCTAAGACATAGCTAGGACCCAAAACAAAATAACCAACACAAGAAAAAATTAAGAAATTGCTCCTTATACATCTACGACATGCGACATTCACTAAGTTAGCCATAATGAGCAAATAAACAGAAAACCATCCTACCAAAGCATCCAACCAAATCTCCTAACTCATACACTAATCAATGCAACATCACAAAACTTAACAACAAGATAGTATAGATGCTTAAAAATCTCTCTTGAATATCCACAACTCAAAATGATGATCTGATGAGGCGTATAGATCGACTAACTGACCGGATACCCTATTCTTCATACTTTCTGTAGGTAGAACATTGTTCTTTAAATTTCCTACCAATATGAGTAAATTCTTATCTGTGGACTGGAGGGATGACTTAAGTTTCCATCAATGACAACACTAGAAGCCACATGCCATCAAACAAGCCATATGCCAACAATCTCCCCCTTCAGCATTGATGGAAACACTTAGTGAAAAATGACTAAGTGTCAGAATATTCAAAATTTAAAAACTCAAACTCCCCCTTAGAATGATAAATTATTTTTCACTACTCTCCTCCCCCTTTGACATCAATGAAAAAATATATTCTTCACTAAGCTCTCTCCCCCTTTCAAAAATTCAAAATTTGAAGTACAACTGCTTCTTAAGTTAGAAAATTATCTTGTACTTATCTTTCATGCTCAGAAGAAATTTATTCCATGCTTCTACATAAACCCCAATGATTAAGATCATGCTATTATTCTCAGATTTCTTGTTAATAATTTGAATGAGAGATTTTGGAATTGTAATTTCCTCCTCTAACTTATCTCCTTTCTTCAAGACCTCAATCAGTTGCTCCAACCTACATTCAGTCAGATCCTTGACTTTCCAAAAGGTGTCCATAAGATTGTTTTTGGCAAGGTGAACTTTTGCATGCTCATACTATAATTCCTAAATATTTTCTTCACTTCTCCATCCTGGTCCTGAAACATATTGTAATCTTGACCAATTTTGATCAACTCAGCTTCAATCTACTCCATCTTTTGCTTATGCCTCCCAGCAACATGAGGCCACCAAAGACAATAGTTGTAGATGTTGTTAGATGAACTAATGCATTGTCTCAACTCATTCATTTTCCTTTTCAGCTTGGTAAGGGACAACCTAAACTACTCATTCAGATGTAGAATTACTTCTTCCTCTTTCCTATTCGAGGACTTAGATACCATAACTTCCTTGATGCATTCAATTAATTCTCCTGGAAGCACATTCTACAAACTCTCCAAACCAATTTTATTATGCAAAAAGTAAGAACTCAATGTGTTCTCAATCAGGTACTGCTCATATGAGGGTCTTTCCAACCATATGTCAACAATTTTCTTCATCCCATCTTTTTCTTAAACAATCTGCAATATCTTAGCTTTAAATAAGGCATCATCTTCTTCACTTCCTTATGCCATTATTACATCTGGTTCAACTGATTCTGGTTCATCGCTAGGAGTGTACTCATCAGAGTCTTCATCTGGCATATCTACAATTAACTGTTCTTTTCCTTTTTCTTCAGTTCTTGGAGACTTATGTGCCAGAGGGGTGTACACAACAATTTCTTGTGCTCTCTTCTTCTTCCCTAACACTTCACTAGAAGAAGATCCAACTTCAAGCATCTTTACCAGAAGGGGAATGTTAACTTCTCCAAACTTCCCTAGCAATTCCTTAAAGAAATTTGCATATTCATGCTCATAATTTCTCAAAGCATTAGAATGTTCAAAAATTTGGTTACAAACTGGTTCACTTTCCTTCCATACCACATTATCATTCTAAGGCAATCAATTCATAAAATACATCATGATACATATGATTAAAGTACCAAAATTGAAGGGGTAATCTGCTTCTTTTTCCAATTGCACATTTTCCATCAACCAATCCTTCAGCAATCCAAATAGATCAAAGTCTTCATCTTCCATTATCATTTTGTGAGTGATATATACTACACCTGCCAAAGTTGCGTCTACCCTATTTTTGAAGAAAATTTTGTATGAAATCCCATGCGTAATGTACCTTATTATTGGATCTTTGATCTTTGAAATTACTAGATCCCTTTGATCTCTTGTCACTTCAGTTAGAGTTTCGACTTCCTTGTTTTGAATTGAATTCTTTTTCAGAATATCCCCAACATTGCATAATCCTGTTAGATTTCTAATCACATCCTTCAAAATAAGATAGGGTTTATCCAAGATTAGAATGTCCTCATTCAATCTATTCAGGATAAACTTGACCACTTCTGCGTTGACGAAATAAGGAAACTCATTCCAAATGTCCAAACTTGTATGTTTCACACCTTCAAGCCATTTTGATTCACCGGTTGGAAACAAATTTCTCACAATCCTAATCTTTCTGCTGCTATACTCATCCAAATTCACCATTCCTTTGATTTGCTTCATTTTCCTTTGTGTACGAAGCAAGTTTTTCTACTGAGCACAAAATTCTAAATTCTACAAGCAACTAAAATACCTAATGAATTCACTGCTGAATTTGCTTTACTCCTTTGAAATTTTGTTGTAGAGGCTCTCCTATTCTTCTTCAATGCAAGGTGACAAATGAGGGTTCCAAATACCCTTTTATAACTTTGCACCTACTCTTTTTACCACATTAAATATTTTTCTCTAGGAGTTTTGGGTTCTCTATTTTCTCAGACAACAAAAGAAAAATTTGCTTGCGGACCTTCTACTTCTTATGATTTTGCATAAGCGATCATTGATGCATTTGCAAACTTCTATCACAAATACTGAAAATTTCCTACATTTCAGTGCCAACTACTAACAAGGGACAATGAATTTTCTTGAAAAGACACCCCATAGGACAATGACCTGAGATTAATTTTCAGAGGAATTCTCGAAGGCTGCTTTTGGTACAGGCTTATTTCCTTCATCAAATTCACTCTTCTTTACCCACATTTTCTTCATATGATCTCTTATCTCTTCCATAGTCACTTTTCCTTTTCCTTTGTCATATTTTTGAGAAATTCATCCTCTGTATACTATACCTCTTCTATCCATGTTTTTGTTCCTGCATAATCTTGCAATGTGACCAAATCTGTTGCAATTGTAACACACCATATTTCTTTGTCCAGACCATTCATTCCATTCATTTCCCTTTGACCTGCATTGATTAGCAACATTCCCATTTCTTCCACAGGTGTAGCATTTAGCACTCCTTACATTAACAAACATACTTCTGCATTCAATTGACTTATGACCAAACTTTTTGCACCTAAAACACTAAGCGAGAAATGATGGATTGCTTGAATTTATTTTACTTCTACACTGAGAAGCCATATGACCAAATTTATTGCAAGCAAAGTAGTAACCATTAAACTTATGAGCATTGGGTTGTCATACCAGATACCTTCTTCCTTTCTTCATCTAATCTCTTTGTCTAGAATCCTTATGTTCAAATCCAAAGATTTCTCCTTTCTCATATCCAAGACCTCGCTTATCATTTGCATCCTTCTATCCTTTAGTCAGCTCATCAAGCCTAGCAGAACTATTCCTAAACTTCTCCTTGTATTCATTTGCAGTAGTGAGTTCATCTCTAAGAATAACTATCTATCTTTCAAGCTATTGTTCATTATTTATGGATTGTTGCAGTTCAATTTCCATCTGAATAAGTCCACTATTCACTCTGTTGCATTCTTCAAAATTTTCTTCTAAATACTATGCCAAATTCTCCTCATTCTTCTTCCTCTCTTCAATCTCCTTAGTTAGCTTCGTTGCCATAGATTCCATCTCAAGCTTTAGAGTAGCATTATTCCTAGCAAGTTTTTCACATTCTTCAGTTATCTCTTTTAGGGTCTAATTCAGGTGAACATCTTCTAAGCTTTTATTCTCTTTCTACTTCAGTTGATTACAAAGTTCCTTCCTCTTTTCTCTTGACTCACTAATTTTATCCTTCAATGATTGAATGAATTTCTTAGCATCCACAATATTTTCTTTTAATTCCATGACTTCTACTTTAGACTAATCAAGATCATCAAGTGCCACCATAAGCTACTGTTGAAGACCACTAGAGTCCATTGCAATCCAAGATCCACCTCAAGCTATTAAACTTCTATAGGGGAACTGTGCTTTGATACCAATTGTTGGACTCAGGGAACATTGAGAGGGGGGGGGTGAATCAGTCTTCAACAATTTAAACTTTAAATCTAGATCTTAAACCATTTACAACACAAATAGAAATAAAGATGCAAGCACATGAACAAGATAATCAAAGAACCATAACACCAATATTTTTATGTGGAAACCCTGTTAGAGGGAAAACCATGGTGAAGATTAATCCACAATTATACTTTGTTAAAAGTATGAATAAAAGGGAATGTAGTTGCATTCAAGCACATTGCTCAAAATAAGGAAGCCTCACTGCCTTACAAAATGTTTGTGATTACAAAAAAATTGAACTAAGAGGATAACATCTCCAAATTCCTAGATTCAATTCCAATGAAGCTCAGTGGATGATCTTCAACCCTTCTGACTGATTTTGTATTTCTGCTCTGTTCTACTCTACTTTTCTACCCTTCTGAAACTGTGTATAGATCGTTCAATCACCCTAGAACTGATATTCTCACATACATCTACTCTACTCTTCACACACATTCGCACACTTACACACTTGCTTACATTTGCAAAATCAATTACCTATCTCATATATATATTCGCTAAAAAATATTTCATTGCTTCAAGTCAGCTTTAACAAAACATGAAATATCCTTCAATGGTTGGCTCAAATCACAAATTAAATTTAATGTGCACCCATCAAAGTCAGCTAGGACCCAAAAAAATAACCAACACAAGAAACAATTAAGAAATTACTCCTTATACATCTATGACATGTGACATTCACTAAGTCGGTCATAATGAGCAAATAAAAAAAAAAACATCATTCCAAAACATCCAACCGAATCTCCTAACTCATACACTGATCAATGCAACATCACAAAACTTAACAAAAAGATAGTATAGATGCTTAATAAACTCTCTCAGAGATTCACAACTCAAAATGATGATTCGGTGAGGCGTACAGATCAACTAACTAACTAGATACCCTGTTCTTCATACTTTCTATCGGTAGAACACTGTTCTTTAAATTTCCTGCTAGTATGAGTAAATTTTGATCTGCAGACCAGAGGCATGACTTAGGTTGCCATCAATGACAACACTAGAAGCCACATGCCATCAAACAAGCCATATGCCAACAAACCACTCAAATTATCCTATGACTATTTCATCCCATCATAGTGTGTTTCCAATCTTATCTATGTTTATTTCTAGGTGCATGTGCTTCACTTTATAATTTATATCCTTTCAATAATTTTATTTTCATCTTCCAATTTTAAAATCTTGTTTGTTGATAGTATACATTAGATTATGGATCGAATTTTATATTTCTAGATCCATTTCTAACTCATATTCTAATAACACTTAGAAGCGCAAATCATTAGTTTTTTATTCACTAAAATTTAATAACATTCATACATCTTTTTATATCTTTCAAGAATAACACCATCAAATTAATGAATATCCTTAAATACATCATGAAATGGTAGGGATATTTAGTATCATTAACATGAAGTGAATCGTGAGGAGGAAATGTGCTCAAAGGTAACACATCACCATACTCTTACAAATCAATATTGGTAGTCATAGAATGTGTAGATGCAACATGAACATTATGGACAAGAGAAGTGAAGGTATCCAATATACAAGGATAAATAATAGAAAAATCTATAAAGGAAATGAGATAATAATCATGTTGAAACAATGCTCACATAGAATAAATATCTCCATCCATAGAATAAAGATATGAGATAATCAATGATAAGTGTGATTGTTTGCTTGGGCGGTATTGTGATTTTTAGTAGCACTAAAAAAAATTAGATAAAATATACTATATTGGGAGAGAAAAAAATTGTTAATGAGAATAAATGCATTTTCATGAAGATATAATTGATTTATTTGGGATTTGTAATATTAATTGAAGAATTATATATGCGTGTAGAGAAAGATCTATTCTTGAATGGTCTAAACTATTGAAAACTAAGGATGTAAGATCTTTCCATTGCTTTCCTAAATTTGATAGGTAGTTCATAAACAAATTCAATGGTATTTATGTATCATATTAAATAAGACACTAGAGGAGAAAAGAAATGGTTTAAGTGGACGTAGAGACTATATAAGATGGGTAGTAGAGTTGGCTTGGGCAGTGGGTTTGCTCCCCATTGGTCTTGGGTTTGACTCTCTCCTGGGTTTAAGAGGTGGGACTTCTTGTAGGCGGAGGATCTCACCCACAGGGGACTAGTCTGCCCCAGCTCGCCCCAGGCACCCAAGATACCAGAGTGCTGGGCCGCTGGGCTGGGCTACAGGGACCCTCCTATTGTATATATATAAAAAGAAAAATAAAGATTAATTAATATTACATTATTAGATCAATTAACATTAACATTATTAGATTTTATCAAGATATTTAGAATTTCATAACTTCTATATTAAAAAAATACCCAGTGCAATCAAATCCAAGAACTATACAATTCAAATATATTTTAGATTAACAGTGATCAAACTGACTTAGTTCTCAATCAACTCTCGTGTGTTGACATTATAGACATGCAAGGTGAACATTCCAAGTTAGTGAGACTTTGAACGACCGGCGCAACGTGACAGAGAAAACGATTTCTCTACTGTCTGTCGAGTATTGGTAAATTACAGACGTGAGGCAATAAACGACCTTCCCAGTAACTTACTGTCCCATCAAACGTATGTATTTTACCGGCTAGGATTTGCAGGAATATTTCAAAGACGGGAGCTGCTCAACATGATCGACACGATTAGTGTCTCAAAATGAGCCGTGTGAAATCCAATGATTTAGGTAGGGAAATATCCTTTAACTTTAAGGAACATGACAGTAATTGAAGTCAAGTCATTTGTCCCCAAAGAATTAGATTGGTAATGCTCGTTTTTAAACTTGCATTCCACGCCATTTTTGTACGAAAAGTGAAACAAACTAGTCTTGAAATTAAGTGAAACAGCTGGCCATGAAAAGCCAAAGAATACGAAAAGCTTAGGTTAAAAAGGCTGACTTTGCTTCCTCTTGGTTGGCTTTGAAATTTGTACGTGCATGTCGTATAGTTTGCCAGCTGCAGGTCACTCATCTACATTTTTCAGGCGCTTGGAATAGGTACATAGCATGAGCCATCATGAATGTTCACATGGCACTCTACTCTGGTGGAAAGTTTTGTCCCATCAAATTAATGTCTTTTATCCAAATAGCGCTGCACCATGGGAATCGCGTGGAATAGTAAGGCGCGACAGGCCCTAAGGTACAGAAAGTAAACCATGGAAAGAAAGGGCAAATAAATATAGATGCTTAAGAGGTCTCTAAGGAATTATTATTTTGTTATTATTACTTTATAATGGACGTTTTGTTTATTTTTAATTAAAAATTGATAGGAAGCATCTCCTTTTGTGTACGTTAAAACCAAAAGAAATTTCAAACATGGTGAACGGCGAAATTTGAAAAAAAGCAATTTAAGGAGTATGAAGAGAAGGTTGAGAGGAGATAAAATTAAAATTAATCTAAATTAAAATTAAGTTAAATTACAACATTATTATATTTGAATAATATTCGATGAGTAAGATAGGCACATGCAGGATTGATTACCGCTGCCGACAGAAGGTAAAACATGTACATCTAATGGGGACATAAAGCTACTAGGAACATCAAGAAAAATGATAAACAGGAAATGCCATTATGATATTGCTATCAAGATTCAACCGTGTAGTTTCGAGTCAAACTCATTGACCCATGTTTCATGAGTAGTGGTTCAACAAGAACCCATCTCTCATGATATCGAATGGTCCACTTAGCACTCATTGCATCTAGGTGATGCTCAGAGGTGAAGAATGGTCGGCCCCGAGAGTCCCATCCAGATCAGCTCTCTGGCTGAGTTTGAGTTAAGGAAAGAGTTATCCCACCTTTTAGTTGTTTGAAACCATCATAAGCCCCCCAATCATCAATTGATAAGTAGGAGGTATTTTTCCACAGCGTCAAATTATGATATTGCGGATTCAACCGCAGTCAAACTCATTGACCCATGTTTCATGAGTAGTGGTTCAACAAGAACCCATCTCTCATGATATCGAATGGTCCACTTAGCACTCATTGCATCTAGGTGATGCTCACAGAGGTGCAGCACTGGTCCGTCCCGGGAGGTCACCCATCCCAGTACTGCTCACAGAGGTGAAGCACTGGTCCGTCCCGGGAGGTCACCCATCCCGGGAGGAAATGCCATGCTTCAATTTCTTAAAGCTGGTTGCTCATTTCTTTCTGAGAGTTAGTAATGGCGTCTGGTACGAAGATAATATGCTGTACTCTGTTGGGCCTTATATTTGCACTGGCCCTTCTTGACAGTGCGGTAGCCCAGACATATACAACTCCGAGCCACTGACGCCGCCACCACCGCCGCTTCTCCAGGCAACTGACGAGCTCTACTTGGATTGTAATGACAAACATAAGCTTAGTTAGATATGCTACTTAGGTATTATAATAAAGCTGCTTCTACCTATTAACAAGGCTTTATGCACTAAATATGTTTGCTCAATGTTACGCTTAGCCTCTACAATCTTTTTGGCACTTATATACCTAGTTTTGCCATACTAATTTTCATATTAGAATGTAAGATCTCACATAATCTCCTCTGGAGGTTTTATTCAAATAATAATAATATATGTCACATACTTATAAAAACAAACCAACACTATCAATTTTCCTTTGATAAATATCCATTATTTAGTTATTTTTGTTTACAAAAAGTCTCGAGTGATTTTTGTAAACATCTATGTTTTTCATTGAATCGTCATTGTAGGAGAATGAGGATATAGAGTGGCCTTTTCAAAAGAAAATAGGCAAAGTTTAGAAAATTTTAATTATCTTTTCTCAAGTACCATAAAATTTATTATGGTTAGTTTGCAATCATGTAACAAGAATTTGGAATAAATTTAATGGCAATTTTTGTCAATTATTAAAGTCAACTTTCATCAATCAATTTTAATTAATAAATATTTCATAAGTTTAGTCTGTGACATTAATATCTAAGAAATGTATGATTATCTATTGTTTAAAATTTTAAAAATAAAAGTTTTATATCAATATTTGAAGATGATTTTTGTATAGAAGTTAGAGAAGGATTTAATACAATAGATAGAAATACTTTGAAAAATGTATAGTGTTCTTAGAATCAATGATTTTTTTAATATTAAAAATTAATATTAGAATTTATCTCACATAATTATAAATATTTGTGTTTTAATATAAATGCCTTTATGTAGGATTCTTATGAGATTAAATGTTTAAATTTTTTATATAAAATAAATTAAGATATTTATGTGAATCAATTAATAGTGCATATCAAAATTTGGCTTCATCTTATGTCTTACTTAGAACTTAATAATTCTTGGGATCCTCAATGAGGAGTGTGGCCTTGACACACTTCATTATTGATGTAAGAGAATATGCACATTAGTTAATACAATGTGACTAATATAAATTTTGCATCTTAAATACAAGTTAGCAAGCTCACTAAGAAGTAAAGTACATAAATTGATTTTCTTTAAATCATCTTAGGCTAATTAAATAAATGAAACCAATAAGAAAATAATTAATGTAGATAATTAGAGCTAGAAAAAACAAAATAAATGAAATATAAATGTGATGATTAAATAGGATGATATACACATTTATCTCTGGGATTGATGATGGATAAATGAATTTATTGTTGTTCAACAATGGTTTTCCATTGTTCTAAAATTAATTACCTTAATTAGATGAATATTTGAAAATATAAACCAGTAGTGTAAGTGCACAAAGATTAGGGGCCAAAAAGGGGTCTTAAGTGGCCACTCTTTTTCAAAAATTAGGAAATACTAACCATGGATGAGAAATTGAGGATAGTTACACTCAAAATTTTAAGATGCAACAAAAGTAAGGACCATAGTGTTCCGAATGACTTTATAAAATACTAATTTTATTTGAAAATGGTAGAAATTAAAGGGTTCAAACAAGTTACCAATAAATTGGTCCTATTTATTTTTTTAAAAGAATACAATACTGTGTTGTGGGTAAATCAAAATGTTAAATTTTTTTAGTATTTTTAAAATTTCTTCAAAGAGAAATTTTTTAATAGCATGTTGTGTGGACCTAAATTTTTCTAATAGTTTTTCAATGAATATATAATTTTTCACTAATTTTCAAAGTGGACACATCCTGAAAAACAAAAAAATGTCTGTGCTACCCCGTAATTTTTTAAAACTAGTCAAAAATAAGGTTTTTTAATATGTGTAGAATTGATTCTATTTTATAAAATGTAATTTATTTGAAATTTCAATGAATGGTTAAAAATAACGTAAAAAATCCCAAACATTAGTTTCTGACAAAAATGGATACACCAATAAAAGAAATTAAAGATGAAAGCCTTAACATAGTCAGAATATCAAAAAAATTACATCATTAAATAGCCAAGGGAGAGCTTAACATTAGTTAGGTGTTTGTTTTACTTGACCTTGAAACATGTGCAAACCTGTTGGTTAGCATAAACAAGATTATGTGAAATTTTATTGAATATACAAAAACATGTTTTTGGGTATTAGAAAGGTAGTTCAAGCCTTTGGGTTGGACATTCTAAGTGAATCCAAGCTAAAGGATTGGGGATTCCCAAAGCAGGAAAAAACACGAGCACATTATAACGTGCTTGCATAATGTCACTACTTTGACATAACATGAGCATGTTCTAACATGCTCACATTATGCCTCACTTTAATATTTTTTGTGTATGTTTGTATTAGTGTATGTTTCATGTGTCACATAATGTGAACATATTATAACATGCTCGCATTATGCCTCACTTTAATTTGTTTTTGTGTATGTTAGTATAAGTGTATGTTTTATGTATGTATGTTTGTATATATGTTTATATGTATGTATATTTGTATGTATGCTTGTATGTATGTATATATGTATGTATGTATGTATGTATGTATGTATGTATGTATGTTTGTTTGTGTGCTTAAATATATGCATTCTTGAATGTATTCTTTTATGTATGTATGTATGTTTCTATGAAGCTTGTACGCATGAATATATGTATTTATTGTGGCATCCATTTATTTAGAGTGAGTATTCACCATTAGGAGGGGTGTCAAAGTGGCTTTAAAAAGTGTCTCAAATTTATACACCTATAGTGTAGGAAAAATTAACCCTTTTTCACACTTAATTTAGGGATGATTAAGATTAAAATGAACCTAATGTTGCCTTGATATAGTGTTGTAATGGTTTTTACACATTCACATTAGGTATAGGGCCTTTTAAGTTAAATAGACCTAATTTTTCCTAATTTAGTATTGTAAAGTGTATTTATCTACACCACATTAAGTTTTGGGCCCTATGACCTTCATGTCATCATTAATAGGTCCCTATGAACCTTTATTATGCATCCTAATGCTTATTTCAATTGAAATCTTGACATAATCAACAAATACACTTAATATCCTAGCTCCCCAACATTTCCTCTACTTAAAAAGCCTTAGTGGGACCCATACACCACCTTGGGCGTATTAGTCCCACCCAGATGGGACCTATATGCCACCTTGGGCATATTAGTCCCATTTGGCCCCTCTTGAGGATTTTGAGCAGGAAATCAAGGTTTTGAATTCAAATTTCATGAATTTCATAATTTGGGATCTAATAAATGGTAAATTAGATGGAAGTGCCTATAAAAATAAGGTTATTTCACTCATTTGACCTAGCAAGTTTACAAGTTCCCTAGCAACAAAGATTCAAGAACCCTAAGACTTGAAAAGAGAATCATAAAGTATTCAAGAGCCTTTCTAGGGCATTCAAGGGTAGATTTCTTCATCATTTGTTGTAGCAATTCAAGATCCATCATCATGTCAAAGGAATAATGTATCAAGAATGTTGTTGAGCTAGTGTTGTGATGTAGTATTCAAGATCCAAGTTAAGCATTGTTCCACACCTAATTCAAGGTCAAAATCTACATTATACATGGCCACTTCATGTTAGATTGTTGATTTACATTCCAAGACATCATTCAAGGTATCATTGTTCATGTTTCATATTTCATTGTTATATCATAATTTTTAATTACCTAAACATGGTTTAACCGAGGCAAACCCCTATTCTCTAACAATCAACAAGTTTCTCTCTCTCTCTCTCTGCATGTGTGATTACAGATCTAGGTGCTTTGATCTTGAAGATCCTTTGAAGATAAAGTTCCAAGATTGAAGAAAATTGCCAAGTTGTCACAAGGTTTCCATCTTCATGGAAAGTCACCTACAAGCCAAAATTCAAGCTTTCAAACCTAGAGGTTTGGCATAAGAGAAGCTACAAGAGATCACCAGAGAATACCAAAATTTTAGCCAAACCTTAGTACTGGGACTAAATCTCCAGCTTGGGCATATGAGTCCCAGTACTACCTTTGTCTAGATTTCAAGAGATCTAGATCAGTCATTGATAGTTTCCACTTTTTGCACAAAAACACTATTCTAGGACTAAATATCCTAGACTAGTGTGAGTCCCAGTGAGCATCAAATAGTATAATTTCAAGGTTTCAAAGCTTTTTTTTATCACATATTTCTTCCAAGTACCCCTCTACTCATTCTTAGTCTGTTATTATGTATTTTAGTTAAATACTCTATGTCATATAGTTAGGTTTACACATTGCATTCATCTCTTTCTTTCCAAGCCTTTGCTTGGTGGTGAACCCCCTTTTAGTCTTTAATCATACCCTAGGACACCTTATTGCAGATCTCTTTCCCTTATTCCATCCTTGGATTGAGATCTCTCTGGTTTCCTTGAATGAAACTTGAAGGAAATTGGTTGGTCTATGTCCTAAAACACAGGAATGACAATTTTATTCATTTCATTTTGGTGAAATTAGCCTTTAGAACACCTTATTTTCTGATTTGGAGTGCATCATAGTCCTGTATTTAGCTCACATTAACTTTGCATTAGGTCTTCCATTAGTTAATTTGCATCTAGGGTTTCTAAATCTTGTATTAGTGAAAGTGTATATAGGTTGCATTTTTTCATCTTACATCATTTAATTTCACTTAAAATCTATAATTACATGTAGCCTAGACAACATTCAAACCAAAAACCCTAACATTCTCTCAAAAATTGTCGAATTTGGTGAAAATCCCTAATTTGGGACTCATTCACCCCTCTGGGCGATTTAGTCCCTATATAGGTTTTTTTCCTACTTTCTAGGAATTTTTTGTTGTGTATTTTTCAATATTTGAACCCTTCAAAACACCTAACTAGGAATCATATTCCCCTTTGCACGAATTAGTCCTAGATCAGACCTAAAACTACCTTTTACAACATTTAAAACATCATTTTTGTGCTTTCCTTTGCTATCATCAAATAACTATTTTATGTATGTATGTTTCTATGAAGCTTGTACGTATGAATGTATGTATTTATTGTGGCATCCATTTATTTAGAGTGAGTATTCACCATTAGGATGGGTGTCAAAGTGGCTTTAAAAAGTGTGTCAAATTTATACACCTATAGTGTAGGAAAAACTAACCCTTTTTCACACTTAATTTGGGAATGATTAACATTAAAATGAACCTAATGTTGCCTTGATATAGTGTTGTAATGGTTTTTACACATCCACATTAGGTATAGGGCCTTTTTAAGCTAAATAGACCTATTTTTTAATAATTTAGTATTGTAAAGTGTATTTATTTACACCTTCACTTTAAGTTTTGGGCCCTATGACCTTCATTTCATCATTACTAGGCCCCTATGAACCTTTATTATGCATCCCAATGCTTATTTCAATCAAAATCTTGACATAATCAACAAATACACTTAATATCCTAGCTCCCCAACATTTCCTTTGCTTAAAAAGCCCTAGTGGGACCCCTACGCCACCTTGGGCGTATGAGTCCCACCCAGATGGGACCTATACACTACCTTGGGAGTATCAATCCCATTTGGCCCCTTTTGAGGGTTTTGAGTAGGAAATTAGGGTTTTTAATTCAAATTTCATGAATGTTAGAATTTGGGATCTTATAAATGGTAAATTAGATGGAAGTGCCTATAAAAAAAGGTTATTTCACTCATTTGAACTAGCAAGTTTACACGTTCCTTAGCAACAAGGAATCAAGAATCTTAAGACTTGAAAAGAGAATCAGAAAGTATTTAAGAGCTTTTTTAGGGAATTCAAAGGTACATTTCTTCATCATTTTTTGTAGCAATTCAAGATCCATCATCATGTCAAAGGCATAATGTATCAAGAATGTTGTTGAGTTGGTGTTGTGATGTAGTATCCAAGATCTAAGTTAAGCATTGTTCCACACCTAATTCAAGGTTAAGATCTACATTATACATGGCCACTTCATGTTAGATTGTTGATTTACATTCCAAGACATCATTTAAGGTATCATTGTTCATGTTTCATGTTTCATTGTTACATCATAATTTTTACTTACCTAAACGAGATTTGACCAAGGAAAACCCCTATTCTCTAACAATCAACAAGTTTATCTCTCTCTCTCTCTGTCTACACGTGTGATTACAGATCTAGGTGCTTTGATCTTGAAGATCCTTTGAAGACCATGTTCCAAGATTAAAGAAAGTTTCCAAGTTGTCACAACGTTTCCACCTTCATGGAATGTCTCCTAAAAGACAAAATTCAAGCTTTCAAACCTAAAGATTTGGCATAAGAGAAGCTACAAGAGATCACTAGAGAATACCAAAATTTAAAAAAAACCCTAATACTAGGACTAAATCACCACCTTGGGCATATGAGTCCCAATACTGCCTTTTTCCAGATTTCATAAGATCTTGATCAATCATTGATAGATTCCATTTTTTGCACAAACACACTAGTCTGGGACTAAATCACCCAAACTAGGGTGTGAGTCCTAGTGAGCATCAAACAATAGAACTTCAAGGTTTCAGAGCTTTTTTTGATCACATCTTTCTTCTAGGTACCCCTCTGCTCATTCTCAATTTGTTATTATGTATTTCAAATTCATACTCTATGTCATATAGTTAGGTTTTCACATTGCATTCATCTCTTTCTTTCCAAGCCTTTGTTTGGTGGTGAACCCCATTTTAATCTTTAATCATACCCTAGGAAACCTTATTGCAGATCTCTTTCCCTTATTCCATCCTTGGATTGAGATCTCTCTAGTTTCGTTGAATGAAACTTGAAGGAAATTGGTTGTTCTATGTCCTAAAACACACAAACGACAATTTTATTCATTTCATTTTGGTGAACTTAGCCTTTAGAACACCTTATTTTCTTATTTGGAGTGTATCATAGTCCTATATCTAGCTCACATTAACTTTGCATTAGGTCTTCCATTAGTTAATTTGCATCTAGGGTTTCTAAATCTTGCATTAGTGAAAGTGTATATATGTTACATTTTTGCATCTTGCATGATTTAATTTCACTTAAAATCTATAATTACATGTAGCCTAGACAACATTCAAACCAAAAACCCTAACATTCTCTCAAAAATTGTTGAATTTGGTGTAAAAGCCCTAATTTGGGACTCATTCACCCCTCTGGGTGATTTAGTCTCTATATAGGTTTTCTTGCTACTTAATAGGAATTTTGTGTTGTGTATTTTTCAATATTTGAACCCTTCAAAACACCTAAGTAGGACTCATATGACCCTCGGCATGAATTAGTCCTAGATCAGACCTAAAACTACCTTTTACAATATTTAAAACCTCATTTTTGTGCTTTCCTTTGCTATTGTCAAATAACTATTTTAGTTTGATGAGTTTCTATTTTGTTCATTTCATTAGATCTAGATTAATTTTCTTCAATTATTCCATTTTCAAATTTTCATTTACAACATTTCATTCACATATTGTTGCATAGTGCAATAAAAAAACTACCTTGTTTAGAATCTAAAAATTGCATTTACACATTTCTTTCCATTTTAAGTCTCTTTCCATTTCGATTTTGTATAGATTACTTTCCACAAATGTTAGTATCTATCTTTTCCAAGTTTTCAAAGAAGAAGTTCATCACTAGGCATGTTAGTCATTCATTTAATACATTTCCTAGTTGTGAGAGTCTCTTAGTGCAAGAAAGTAAAAATGTTAAACACTTTCCTTAAATCTACACCCCCTCCTATCTCTCCCATTTGCAGGAATGATGTGATAGAAGAGGATACAAGAAGTAGACATTAAAAATGTCAAAAATTATCATACACTTGAAATAGGTTTACTAACATCATTTCTTCTTTAACCCATCTTTTTGTTTCATTAATTAAATTAACCTAGCTAATTTAATTAATTGCATCATTTTCATCTATTAGCCTAATTAATTTAATTAGGTTAATTCATCCCCCCTTCACACTAACATTTCATCCTATTAAATTAAATAAATTAAAATATTTAATTTATTCTCTTAAGCCATCTTATTTAATTAAATAACCCTATGTTAATTAATTAAATATAATTTCATCTCTCTCCCCAATTTATTAAATTAATTTCATAAATATCACTTAATTCCTTCAAATCCCTAATTATATGATTAAACCTTGTCTAATTAGCAATTGAACTAACTTTCCACTAAGAAGGGAATATTCCCATGGAATATTCCTTATATCTTTTTTGCACAATTAAGAATTTCTTTTAACTTGTAAAATTATTTTTATCCTCACAATGGGAATATTCCAAAATGATATTCTTATTCCTCCATCATTTGTAAAAGGGATATTTTCACTTAGCTTCTTAAGCAAGTTTTAACCTTCAAAATTTTAAACAAATCACCTTTAACCTATGTGAGCAAGTCAAAAGTGTGTTTGTTTGAAGCAAGTGTGAACCCTTGATTAGAATCCCATCATTCATTCTCATCTGTTGATGAGAATCCATGATCCATGCCTCTTATCTCCTTCATCTTTGACCATTGATTGATCTTCTCAATCCCAACCGTCCATTCCTCATTTGCTTTCCTATAAATAAGACACTATTTGGAGACAAATGGATCCATCATTTTAAGAGAAAACTCATGCTATTAAATCTCATCCATCTTTCAATTGGAAACTCATGTTGTTGAATTCAATTGCACTCACACTCATCTTTTACTCACTTTTGGCTTCTTTTAGTTTATTTCTAATTGCATAGTAGCTTAGAGAATCCATTAATGGCTTCTGATAAGCTATCGTTAGATCCCATTAGTCTAGAAGATTGAATTCCATATGTCAACTGGGTAGTGTTCAAGGAAATCTGTAGTAGAAGAAGTTTGGACTATCTCCCCTAGATTTTATAACTTCTTATAGCAACTAATATTAATTCTAACCTAAATCCATCTAGCTAAGAAACTATAAAACAATTTATCCTAAAGAAACAAGGAAATATTTAAACTAAAAAGTATAGAAAAACTAATTTAGAAAGCATGAAAATTAAATTAATGAATACATAAACAACTAAACTAAAGAATTGGAAAATTACAGGAGCAAAAAAAATTATAAACAATTTGTTAAACATCTTCACTATTTGACAAAGATTCTAACAATGAACAATGAAAAACTACAAAAGTATAAGACAACAAGTACTTCAAAACTTATATTTCACAACAACAAACTCAATAATTCCCTATAGAATAATAATGGAATAAAAATAACATAAAGGAAAACACTTATCTACTTAATTTATCTCCCCTCAAATGGCTAGCTCACAAGTTATCACGTTTGTTCTCAACTCACATCCACAATTAATTCAAAAATGCTTCCATCAACCATAATTATTATCCATAACTCATAACTCAGAAATTTTATATCATAATCTCTTTATTCATAAGATTAGAAAATATATTGACAGCATAACATTACTTTTGTCATTGTATATTCTGCTTCTGGAGATTACGTCTTTTATAGAACAACTCTAACTATTTATCCTATATTTCAAATGGTACATATAACCATTGAAAAATTCTATAACAGATTTACAAATAACTTGTATGTTTTTAAAACTCATTACAATAGTATTAAAGAGGCTCAAATTGAGCCATGAAGTTTTTGACTTAAAGCATAACAAAAATTAAGACTTAAAGAGTATCTATATCTTTGGTCCATCACCCTAAAGTTCTAGAGCATGTTTCCAGTGCACACCTTCAACCTGTTTTGGAGCACGTGCTGGTTGAATGCTCCTAATCTGCAACTTGAAGACCAATTATTATATTAAAAAATAATTAAAATAACCCATTAAATCTATATTGGAAAAATACTTCAATAAATCAAAAGAAATAAAGTTTTTACAATTTCTCTTTAAAAATTAAGCAATTATTCCTTCTAAAATTTAATTAATTCGCAGAGGATAGGGATTTTGCATATATAAAATAAGTCTTTATGGTATTATTATGATGAGGTTATTTTTACCTCATCATTTCCTCCCCTTCCTAATTCCTCGTAGGTCCTCTTGCCCCTTGATTATAGCTTTGTCCTTTTTTCCATTCTTCATATTTTGCACTAATGTCATATAGATCCCTTACTATTACATCCAATTTTACAGGTGCATGGTGAAATCCTCTATGGAAACCAACTCCCCCTTTCCATTCACTAAAAAATCTATCATCTTGATCTATATTAAAATAAAAAGAAGAGGTTGGATATAGCAAAAAGGGAGGTCTATACCTCATTCCCATCCACTTTTTTCTGAGATCTTCTAGGATTTTAGCTAAGGCATTTTCTCTTCTGAAAGACCATCTAATGCTAAGGGGAGAAATCACCTCTCTTTTCTTTAAATATATAGGTAATGGAGTATATCTTTCTACACAAGCATGCCAGGCTTTGCCAATTAATTTCTACCCTTGATCCATGAAATTATTGTAATAGATTTGAAGGATTTCATCATATCTTCCCTTCATTTTCTCATCCAATAGAAGAGTTATAAATGTTTTCTTAAAAGTTGTAGGTCTACTGTTGGGAGACCTCATTTCAAGACCCACACTTTTCTCTGCTTGGGTATATTCCCTATTACGTTCTTTCCAATGCATTTGATTCCACATAGTAGACAACAAAGATCTCAATTGTACTTCTCCCACAAAAAAACTAGTAAAGAAATCAGTATGCTTTTCTAATAGAAGATCATGAGTAAAGAATTCATAGAGCATGTCTTGATCTTCAGGCTTTGAGTCTACAAATATCTTAACAAATTCTTTATCATTAGGTTCATGAGGCTAGTCATTATAAATTCTCAGCAATTTCCATCTAAAGCATTGTTCAATTTAAAACATTGAATACAATCTTGATGGTCTTCTACAAGATAAAAGAAATTCTGCTATTTGACATGCATCTTGTTTCCCCCTATAGGCTTTATGAAATGCTTCTTTTAACAACACCATTTCCATTTTTAATCTGTTATTTTCAATCTGTGTATTCCTTAGGAAATAACACCATTCCATCCATTTCCTTAATAATGGAGGAATCTGAATTTGGAACGATTCAGTTACTGTTGGTTTGGTTTGAACTGCTTTCAATTCCACCATTGGTTTACTTGTGTTTTTCCTCAAATCTTGCTCTAATTCCATAATTCTACTAAGAGTAAGGGTATGTGTAGGATCATGATGGGCCAAAAAGTGGTAATATGATGGGTATGTGGCTGATGACCTTTCTTTACCCAAAATTGATGAAATAAAAAAGGTTTCTAAAGGATATTCTCAACTTTCCACCAATATAAATTATGCTTTACATTGAATTTAATAAGTAGTTATTATTCATTTTCTATTCAAATTATGACTAAAGTCCTGATTGATAGACTAATTGAAAAACATGTATAGCTTTCAAACGGTATTACATTTTTTGAATCCAAAACATGCATCACATTCTATGCTTTGCATACTATAGGATTAAAATAAGAAAAAATTAATTTCATGAAGTTTTGACCAAGTTAAGGTGGTTATACATACAAGTTTTTTATATTTTTTAAAAGTTGTAATAAAAAATTAATAATAAATTATTTACTTGGAAACAAATTATAAAAAAATATGCATCACATCGGGACATGAGTCTTCTACTTATATCTAAAATCTTATAAAAAAATATTATCATTTTGTTGTGGTTAGGTTGGTCAGAAATACACCTACTTATTTTTTCCTTGAAATTTAAGTACTACTGCATTGAAATTTAAAATTTTCACCAAATACATTTCCTTTTTTTTTAACAAACCTAGTAGTTTAGAAACTACATTCAATTTGCTACAAATTATGTTCTTAACCCTTTACTTTGGTATGCTTGGGATGTTGATGGTGTGATCAATGGTTGGGATGAGGCCACTTGGTTTTGTAATATTAGTGGCGTATTTGGATTTATGATGGATGAATTGAATTGATTTGTGTTTGATGGGTTAGTTTGATTGGTTTGATTTTGAGGTAAGTTACTTGATGAAGCAATTTTTTTTTAAACCTTGGGTTAAGGTAGGTGATGGAGTTGTTGGATATTGCTGATATGTGGTTTTCATTGATGTCAACACTATTTCCATTAATATCTTTAAGGTTGTATATGTCGAGGATATTGAGAAAATTGTAATAAAATAAGTTGCAGGTTGTTAGTGATGTAGTGAAGTTCAATATGGTGGCTAGCTCAATATATTGATGATAAGAGGTTGTGAATTAAAGGATTTTTTGAAAAGTATATCTAGTTTATCTATATGAAGTTTCAAAGGTTTGCATGAAGATTTGATTGAGTTATGAGTATCTGTGTTTTGACAGTTGTTTTGTTTCTTTAGTTGGTGTTCTTGAAAGAAGATGATGTGAGTTAGTAATTTGAGTTGTTTTGGATGCTTCTGTGGTGATTCATGATGCTTTTGGATGTTTCTAGATTATGCTCTATCTATGTTGTTGGTCTGCATTGATTTTTGTGCTCGTGATTGGTGATTTTCTTTTGTGAGTTCATGTTTTTCATGATCATGGTCAACAGGGTGATTGTAGTGCATTGTGGATCTTGGAGGCATAATTTTTGAAGGTGTTCCATATTTGAGGATTTTTTTTTGGGTCATTACTATGTTTTGGCCAACATTTTTTGGTCCACATTGATAAATTGTTTATTGATTTGGGCCAATAGTTTGTACACATTTCATATTTTTTTGGTTCGACATGTAGTTGATGTTATCCTTAGTTGCGGATATATATAATTGATTATTTATACCATTTGATGGTATGGTGTGTGATGTATGTTGTGTGTTGTGTGCAAACAATGTTCTAATCTTTTGAAGGTAGAAGTAAAGTGTGAAGAAGAGTGAGTAGAAGAAAGTGTTTATGTGATTAACCAGAACTATAATTAGGCATTAGAAGATGCTATTTTCTTGGTTCAAAATATTCCAGATGTAATCCGAATGTGACTGTAAGACAATGAGTCTTCTTTTGGGTAGTAATCCTTTTATATTTGAGTAATGTGCTCTAGGCAGTGTGCCTAAATGCATATGTGTTCCCCATTTTTAATACTTTTAATAGGGTATAATCTTGTGGATTAACCTCCACCGTGGTTTTCCCCTAATAGGTTTTCCATGCAAAAATATTGGTGTTATGCGTGTTTTTGATGTGGTGATGGTTTATGCTTTCATTTTTATTTATCAAATCTAAGAATAATTTTAATATGTATAATTTCTATAACAACTGATTCACCCCCCTCTTAGTTGTCTACCCTTGTGTTTCCAGTAGGAGTTATGATTGGATCTAGTGGATATGTATCCATGCAGGAGTGAAGATGGATCATCAAAGGTGTCCACATGTCTAAATAGATCCATTTGTACTTGTGAGACATTGGGAGTGTAACCTTGTGTATCAAGGGAATAGGTGGGTGTGGCATATAAAGTGGATGAATTGTTCATGTCATGGAAAAAAAGTGGCACAAATGGTTGTTGATTGTCTTGTGGGATAGTCTTTGTAATACCAAAAATGGTGTTGGAATCCAATTTTTGATTGTTGAAAAGTGGGTGCCCTTGAAGAGCTTGAAGTAGTGAGCTCCCTTTGGTGGTCATGGGTTGACTTAGCATGTGTGATGATGATGGTTGGGATATGGGTTGGACTATGGTTGGAAAAGATGGTGTGAAAGATGTGCAGGGAACAATAACCAAAGTTTTCTCAATAATGGTGCTCACATAAAAAGTGGAAGGGATTTTATGCCCTTATTTTTCCAACTCTGACATGTATTTAGTGGGATTCAATTTCATCATAGTATTGACAAGATTTTTGGTGTTGGGATCTTTTATCAATTCGAGCAATTGAGCATGGGTCATCTATTTGTAATTTTTCGTGACATACTCTATTTGGAAACCTCCATCTTGAGAATCTTGAGGTAGTTGAGGGGGATTAGGTAGAGGGTTTGTATATTCCCTTGGATCAGATTTAGTCTCACTTAAATATCTCAAGGTTGATGTTTCCTTATTTTTCTCCATGCTCTTCTTGTGTTGTGATCTTGTTTGGATCATAAAATTTTGGGATCAAATTTAAGACATGTGTGATGAAACTTTGAATTTTCTTGGTTGATATAAGTCTAGGTACAAAAGGAACTTATAGGATGTTCTTAGGATCAAATAATGATGGTATGGAAAATTAGGGGTGAATGATATGTATGTTTGAACTTTTAAGAACTTTGGGTCAATACTAGACTTTAGGATTTGATTTTGATGCTTGGGTTTGTATAATGAACTTACAAATATTAGGATGGACTTCTGATATTTGGATAAACTTGTTCAAAGGATGCTAATTTAATTAAATGTGTGAGAAAGGATTCATTCCCGCACATCTAACTAAACAAGGTTATTGTGATTTGGTTTAAATGATTTACCCCAGTCTAGTGTAATGATGTTTCCAAATCTCTATTTTTTTTTTTAATGGGATGGATTTTGATATATATTTTGGGGATTAATCAAGTGTTTTTTTATCCTAAATGAACCTAAAAGGAATTTTTTTACAAGACCAAGATATTGAAGGACATGCTTTACCCTATGAGTAACTCAAACCCAAAATATCAATACTTTAAATGCTAGGGCCATATTAGATATGTAAGCTGGTTTGTTCCTCAAAGGGCGATCATAAAAAAATATTCGCAACATATCCCAATAGTGATAGTTCCTCAAGATGCATTTCTTGATATAATTTGAACTATGATGCATAATTTTGAAGGAATAGAATGTGGATCTTTGCTTAAGGATTTTGGTCTTGCAATGGATCATGAAGAAAATCACATATGCAGGGTTCAATTGCGAGTTTATCTTGATTAAAGAATTTATTTATACCACATCCACTTGTCTTGCTTGAATTTCAAACTAAATGTCTATGTCTAAGCAACCTTTCATTCCACAAGGTCCAATATGTGAAAATCAAGAAGCTTAGGCCATAGTTTCTTTATGTTGACTTTGGAATGGTGTGAATTTAGATTTGTCAAAACATTTAGAAGCCTCTAAAGATAGAATCTTTAGGGAAAAGCAATAATATTTGTATTTTCAATGATATTCACATCAAAATCCAAAGGGTTTGAAATTTCAATGATTGTTTAATGTTCGTCTCATTGTTTTGGAACTAAGAAATGTGTTAAAAACAATTCACAAGCAACACAATCCTAGCTCAATGGTACATTTTTCTTGGTGGGCTTGCCTCATTCCCTTCATATTAGAAGAGATGATTATACATGCAATCAAAGAAATAGTGTAGAGGTATGTTAAGAATGAAGTATAAACCTCTACACTTTATCCAAGATCGAAAATGGAAAGTAACTTCTTGGAATCTAAGTTCCAATGCACCACTTTGTTAAACTTTTTTGATGGAAAAATTTGGCCACTACAAACAAGGTTATTAATGATTATATTTTGAGATAAACTAGCATCTATACATGTGGTGATTCACTAAGTTAAGAGGCCTCCCAACCCTTAGAAAGATATAAGGATTTTTACACATCTCATGGATACTAAGGGAGACTCTCATTGGTATATCTAACATTTACACTAGGTGGTTGATGAATTTCATCACACCCACAATTTGTTTGTATAGTGGTCCAAAATGAAAGTACCGCTTGGTTCATTCCCTCTCAAAAATTGGGAGGCAAACCCTCTAAAGGTTACTCAACATAAAAAATAGAAAGGTACACTTTGAGTGTTTCTCTTCACCTAAGATCACACATAGCACAAGGGGAGATGATACACACTTAAAGTGTGTTAAGGACAAGATCACTCACTCAAAACACTTGTTCATTTTATCCTTCAAAGAAATAGTGACTTCATTTTTAGCACCAAATCTAAATTTGAGTTTGTTTTTTTCAATTTTAGCCCAACATGGCAATGACTAGTGAGTTTGCAGGTTCAATTTTAACCAACTTGAAAAATTCAAAGCAATGGTTAATTTTAAGCCCAAAATGAAACTAGTTGGTCCTAAAATAGAAAAAGAAAGGCAACACTATGTCCTAAGCTATTAAAATAAGCATCAAAATTCTTTTCAACTTTCAAGTCAATGCTTCACTCTTCAAATTTGGAAAGGAAATTTTGACTAGCAAAGGCGACACTTCTTCAACAAAAGTGACATTGTTTTGAAAAAGTGGTGCTCTGGTGAACAACAAAGGTAATGCTTTTTGGTGGAAAGAGAGGAACAAAGTGGTGTTGAGATGAAAAAGGTGGAGCTAAATCAAAGACAATGCTCTAGTAAAGAAACCTAAAAATCCACAAAAATTGAGAAGTCAAAAGTGATGGTCTAGCAAAGGTGACATGATAAAGAAAATATAGAAGCAAAGAAATTGATCAAAGGAAACTCCCTATGAAAATAGTGATGTTGTTTGTCAAAAGAGGCTCGATTTTCTCTAGCAATAGTGGTGCAATAATCAAAGGTGGTACTCTGGTTGTAGAAAATGGTGTCATTTTTTTGGGACCTACAAAAACTTGATTTCTAATCCAAAATATCAAAATTTTAAGTGGTTAGCTCTCCTTCTAGCACCAAAATGCAAATGATAATCAGCACCTAGCTAAACATGAACAAAACAAACAAGGTTAGTCACATTAGAAAGTCCAAAACATCATTCCCTATGAAATTCTTGATCATGTACTAAGAGATGAAAACGTGAAACAAAAGCATAAAAGACAAGCAAATGAAAGCATGTAAACCTATGTAAACCTATCTAAGTAGTGCAAACCTCCATCCCATAGGGGGATTTGTGCCACTTTGATGTAGAAATTGGCCCTTTCTCAATCCCCTATGATAAGCTTCAAGATCCTTGAAGAACAATGGTGAGTTTTGATGCAAAATATGATGATGAAATTCTATAGCTATGTGATGAAATTGAGTATAGTAACAATGCATGAAGTTGTGAATCCATATTCAATAGAGGAAGAATCTATTTATAGGAAAGAACGTTTGAAGAATAGATGAAATTGAGCAACGTGGGATTAAAATGGGATCCAATAGCTTTGTGACACTTGTCACAAGGCTAATGAAATCCATGGGGATATGTGTGAGAACATTTTGTTCAAAAGAAGTGATGAGTTAAGGCATGTAGGTGAGATTGTAAGAGAATGTAAGATAATTGAATGAATATGGTTGAGGGTGTAAGGGAATGTTGGTGAGGATGTAAGAGAGGTAAATGCTCTTGTAAGAGACAAGATGGAATGTAAGAAGAATTGAATTCCCTTGTAAGAGGCATTTAAGGAATTTGTAAGAGGATTTTAAAGCCTTTGGAGGGAAAGTCAAGTTGAGGGAATATTCTCAAAGAATATGCCTTTGTGAGGGAAAATAGGCTAATTAGTAATTAAACGAAATGAATTTCATGTGCAACCTAGTTAACAAACCAGGGGTTTATTTGACCAAGGTGGGGTTAAAACCTAGAGAAATGGATAATGAGGATTAGAAGGTAGCTTAAGGTTAATTAATTCAAAATTAATTAACTTAGGCAAGTTGGGGTGATTTATGACATTTGTTTAAATAATTAGATTTATTTAATCAAATGAGAGGACATAAGGGTTTTAATTAACTAGTTTGATTTATTTAATTAAATGGAATTAACATTAGTGAGAAGAAGGTGAATTAATCTGATAAAGTCAATTATTTAATTAATAGTAGAAACCGATGAAATTAACTAAATAATAAAGATTATTTAATTAAATGGTTAGAGTAGAAGTGAGATAGGAAGAACAATGTTAGTAATCAGATTGAGATGCCTAATACTGATTAGGACTTATTTAAGTGTCTACAATACCCTTCTTGGATGATTTATTTTGTATCCCTCTTCATGCCCCCATTGCAACATCACCATGAGAACATGGTAGGGAACATAGGGATGCAACCATTGGGATTTAGTTGACCTAGAAAACTTGTCAAAGTTAATCTTGAAGCACTTTGAAGGGGGATAAATTCAATGAAAAGCACTTATATATTTCTCATTTGACATACTAACCCCAACTTCCATAGTCAATAAACCCCATATCTTTGCAAACTTAATCTTTTTAGCTTTCACCTTTTCCTTCCCATCCTTCTTAAAAGTTTGATAATTTTCTTTTATTGCTAAAATCATGTGGGAAATTATAAAGGCATAAGTATTTTTGTCCCTACAATCTACGTCTTTCCTCTCTTTCCAAACATCCCACCACCAATGTGAAAGAGAACTATAAAAGTAATTTTAATGGAAAAAACATGAAAAAATGAACATGTAGACACATAAAATATACTGATTGACATCATGCATCTAATCCTAACTTACTAACATCGTTTCTTCTAGAATCATTCCTCATTCTAACCATTTAATCAAATTTCCCTCTCTAATTAAATTCATCAATATTCATCTCTTAATTAAATAAATCAGTTTATCTAATCAAGTCAATTTCTCTTGTTAATTAAATCAATTCATCTGATCTGATTATCCCTATTTAATTAAATAATCAATTTATTTGATTAAATCTCAAAAGTTTATCTATTAAATTAAATAAATTAAAACCTTATTTAATTTAATCTAACATCAACTCCTTTAATTAAATAAATCAAAATCTTTTTTTGATTAATATCTTATCACATTCTTCTCATTATTTGATTTAAATAAATCCATAAATCTAAGTCAAATAAGTCACATCATCTAATCTCTTGTTAAATTAATTAATCCTTGATTAATTTAACCTCATCTCATGTCACATCCTCAGATAATGCAAGTTGCACATGAAAATAGATTTAACTCATTTATTAAATCTCTATTTTCCTCACAAGGCATCTTTTGGAATATTCTCTCAATTTCAATTCAAAAATTCCAAGTCAACATGTACATCCAACAAGGCATTTAAAACCCTTACATGTTCTTTGCCTTGAGCCAAGTGGCATTTATTGCATTTTTTCTTTCCCTCTTGCATGTCATATCAACAAATTTGAATTTCAAATATTGGCATTTATTGGCACAAACCCCAAATCTTGCACATCTATCATCCATTCATAGCTTGACAAGTGGTACCATTTCATTGGATGAATGTTTGTCTCACATTTCTCAAATTTGGACTTCCATCCATCTTGAAATCCTATAAATAAAGAGCTCCTCTCCTCATTTGATCATCCATAATCCATGTAAATTTACCATGCTAAAATACTTAGCCATTTCCATTCATCAATCTTGAGTTCTTAGCTAGGTTATTGCAGATTTTGGCTTGGAGCTCTCATTTTCATCAACAAAGTGGATCACTCATCAAAAATCTTCATCAACACATCAATCTTGCATCATAGGAGTTGGGAAAGGGCCAATTTTCACTTCAAATTGGCACCAATTCCTCCATGGGATCATGGGTTTGCACATCTAATTAAGATTTTATCTTGTTTTTTTCATTTGCATTGTGTTCTTCAATATTTTCATTCCTAGTTTGAGTTGTACATGGATTTCATGGGGAATCCTTGTTTACGCTTGCAAAATCTAACTTAAGGTGTTTGTTGTCTTTGTTTTACAGGTACTTAGGCTAAGGTTCACACATTTGGCGCTAGAAGGAGGGCCTTATCTCATTTTCAATCCATTTTTCCCAAAATTTCTGTGTTTTTCTTCACACAAAGGAAATTCTAACATGGGCTCATCAGCGTCACTGTTTTAGCACTGTGAGCTCATCAGCGTCACTATTTTGGCACTGTGATCTCGTCAGCATCGCTATTTTCACACCATGGGCTCACCAACATCACTATATGCCACCACGTGGAACACAAACTCCACCACTGGACTCATCCTGCCAAAAAGATTTAAATTTTCAACTTCACCGCTAGACTCCGTGACTTGCAGGACTTTTGAAATTTTTGAAAATAGCGACGCTGGACATAAATTGTGACACTGGGTGAAATTATGATGCAATCGAGCTCTCTATCCCAACACAGAGCACAATTGACTGGTAAGTGGCGTTGTGAGAGCATCGCTGGGAGAAGAAACTGCAACGCCTTCATGAACTACGATGCTGGGAGACAAAAAAAAGGGAGAATTTGATTTTTTAGCACGTGCTTTTGATTTATGATTTATTTACCTTCTATTTTCTGGTTTTTAACTTCTGTGTTTTCCCAGAATCTGACTGTTTTTCTTCTTTGAAGGTTGGAAATCAAAAAAAATGGAAGGAGTATGGTGATGATATTTTGTCCAATCAAAGTGTTTTTAAACACTTAAGTGTTTGTTTAACACTTCTTTAGGAATTTGTTATCTTTTCATTCTTAGAACACTAATTTTTGTTTGGGTTTAAAAAGAACACTTTGGTTTTTTGCAAAGGCTAAAACAAACTTTAGGATCACAACTTACTAGATTTTTTTTGGCATTAACAAATTGAACAAGGCAATTTCTTACACTTCATTTGGTGCTCTAAAAAATGAATCAAATCATTGCTTTGAAGGATAAAATGAATGTGTGCCTTTATTGTTTTGTAATTATTTACACAAAGTAATATCATCAAAATACATATGTATTTCTCTTGCGCCTCACGATGATCTTGAGAATCAAAAGGCTTTTGGTGACATCAAGTTGCATAAATAATTGCCCATACACACTTCGATTTGGGTTTAAAATTGAACAATATCCTGTGCGAGTGTGAGTAGGGGCATTTTTTGCATATATTCTCTTTCTTTGTGCCATCAAAGATTGATCGAGTTACGAATTTTGTCTTTGCTTGCTTTTGTTTATCCTAGAGGGTTTGCCTTGGGGAAAAAGTACTCACCCAAGGGAATGACTCAACTGGTAACACTTTGAACCCAAGAGTATTTCTAGCTGGGATATAAATGTGGATATTGGAAGAAATGCCAATATCACATGGTTGAATCCAACAAGATGGATCTGAAAGGGGACTCTTGCCACATTGGGTCAACTCCTACGAATGAAAAGTCCTTACTAGAACCCATGTGCTAGAATTTTCCAAAATCCTTAATCTATTTGTTGGTGCAAGAATGGTCATTCTGAAGCTGCCCCACAATTTTAAGGTCTTCTAGTAGAAATGGAAAACATGCCATGGGAGTTTCATGGGTGTTGATGCTTGGCTGCCCTGTATAAGTGAGTGTCGTGGAGGGGAGCCAGTGGGGTCAAGCATCTAACCATTCACTAGAGATAAGCATAGCTAGACTTGTCCAAGTGGGAATCTAACAAATATTATCTTACACATCCATAGGATTGTACTTATTCCTGGGTTACAAAATGCATTGCTTGATCGAGAACACCTTGAAAACAAACACTTAACATTATCCAAATTTCAAAACCCTTTTGGAGACAAATACCATTGATTCAATCTATATGTTATTGCTTTCCCTTGGGATTCACGTCGTTAGAGGTTTCTAAACATTTGGATTATATCTCAATTTTTTTCCTTAAGTAAACAATAGGAAAACCCTTGCCTTAAGTTCATTGAATTTCCACATAACATATCTTGTGGAGTTTGAAGAAATTAAGACATTGGACATCTTAGTTTAAAAGTCTAAATCAAAGAAAGTGTTTTTGGTAAAATAAAGACATTAAGCAAAGCTAAACAAAAAGAACTTTCATGTGTGATTGAAGACTCACGATTCTCAAGAAAATCCAAATCACAAGGTCATTTGTCCAAAATTTGAAAATGTTTGTTCAAAATAAATCATTCTTTGGTTATAAAGGTCTTTAGGAAGCATTTGCATGTTCTTCAATACCTAGGTATAGACAAACAAAGTGTCTTTTTAGGTACATCTTAGGATCAAAAGAAAACATCAAAATATTTTTCATCCATCCTTCAAAACATCAAAACATCATTTCACAAATCACCTTTTGAAAAATCTTGAAATCATTCTTGATACTAGGCTTTTTGGAAAAAATCCAAATCATCAAAATGATCAAAAAAATTTGAGATTAAAATCCTTGAAAACATTATCATCAAAATCACCTTTGACTAAGTGTGTGTAGATGCATCCTTTTGCATATACTTAGGTCAAAGATTATCAAAATAATCTTGTTTGGCTTAGTACATGGAGATGAATCCTTCCCCATATGCTTAGTAAAACTATCATCTTTCTTGGATAGGTGTGGATAGATACATCCTTCTTCCCACACATATTCAAACTATCACCCTTTGATCAAATTTATCCCTTAGATAATCATCCAAACATCTTAGGGTCTATTTGTTCAAAATCAAAATCAAAATCAAAATTAGTCAAGGACAAATCCCAAGGGAAAATCAAAATCCTAAATCTAAAACATATCCAAAAGTTCTAAAAGCCTAGAATCTCCTTCAAGACTTACCAAAAGATCATAGCATCCACGTCATTCATCTTTTACATCATCATCACCTATTGATCCTCAAGATATCCTAGAAATTTCTGCTTTGGGGTTTAGAGTGAGAATCAACCCAAAGAATCAAGAGATTCATCTCCTATTCTTGAAGGATTGGTCCTTATTTTATGGTTCAAACTAGATATGAATACAAGAAAAGCATGGAATCCAACAAGGAAACACCCGCTTCAAGTGATCTTAGCCAAACGAATGTTGAAATAAATCCCACCGAATCAAGCAATCCTTCGACTCTCTCACAAAATTTGCAAGAAGAGGCTCAAGGAGAAGACCTCCCCTTTGGAATGTCCCATGATGAAATAACTGAAATGCTTCAAAATCCGGAAAACCATAAGATTGTCAATATCATGATGAAACTCAACCCTTCATTGTATATGCTTGAACTAGCAAAACACGGGACCAAATTGCCTTTGGATTTTGACATGAGCACCATAGTAGAGACATCATTTCCTCCAATCTCGTCTACCATGCCCATCTCATCCACACCCCCATCCCAAAATATCATTCAAAACATTCCGCAAATCACGACATCTCTTGCTCCTACCCAACCCAATGTTAATAAGGGAAGTGCATTTCTGAATGCAATTCAAACACACCCCCTTGTTAAGAATCAAAAATTGGATACAAATACCATCGTGGAACAAACCATACTAGAAAACCCATCACAAAAGAATGTTCCTCTCACTTTCCATCACGATCCATCATCATCCTTTTTTCTCACAGCACCTCAAAATCCTCTCCTCGCACATTCGCAAGAGGAAGGAGACATGTTCGGACTAGGGGGCATATTTGACACCACCACATTTTCACAAAAACTCACACCCCTCACATTTACCCCTCTTCCACCATTGCCATTATCATCTACACCACTCATTGGTTTAGGGCTTCCTCCCCTACCAAGTATCAATCAAACCTATATCCCAACCATCAATCAAAGCAATGCACCAAAAACCCAAAATTTGTTGTTGATATCGTAACAACAAACGATAAATGCACAAGCAATGGAAACAACATCGAACACCCCCATAACATCACAAAACATGATCTCTCAAGGACCAATTACATCAATGACACCACTCATCACTCAAACCACCACACCAACAACACCTTCCACTAATCAAATAATCAACACGACATCACCATTCTGAATCCACCACCACCCCAACCACCACCAACTTACACTACATCAAGTCAATATAACACAAAATTGCAAGCTAATTTTCAAAGAGGATACCAACAAGTGTAAAAACAAAAATCCGTATATCTAGTTGCTCAAGAAGCCACCCAAGCTGCGCAAGCCACCCAAGTAGCCCAAGCCACACTGCAAATGCAACAAGCTGCACAAGCCAAAGCTTTATTACAACAAAAACAAAAACAAGCCGCCCAAGCATTACAAGCACACAAGGTTGCACAAGCACAAGATCTATTGAAACAACAAGCAACATAAGCACAAGTCACACAAGCACAAGCTCAAGCACAAGCTCAAGCACAATCTCAATATCAAGCACAACAAGCACAAGCACAAATACAACTTCTTGCACAAGTAGAACAATTGCAATCATATGAGCAAGCAATAAGGCAATATAAAGAGCAGTAAGAAGCAGCAAATTTGGCAGCCCAACAACAAGTGTTGTGAGAACAACAACAAGCACAACAACAAGGGTTATTAGAACAATAACAAGTGCAACAATGAGATCAACAACAAGCATTGTTCATACAAAAGTAGGTAGAAGCCTACCTCGCTCAACAGAACATACATATACCATCAAACAATGCACCAAACAATCCATTCATCCAACCAACGATTGAAACACCCCAAAACACTTTCATCCCACCCCCTAATCTGCAAAATGATGTGACAACACAACTTAGGTTTCTCTCGCAACAAGTGCTTGACCTTCAATTAGGGAAAACAACCAAAACACCAAGCAACTTGTGTCCTTATGCATTTGATAGGAGCCTAGAAATGAAACCATTCCCTAAGGGATTTGAAATCCCCAAATTTGACAAATATCAAGGGATGAGAAACCCTGAAGATCACATCAGGGAATTCCAGGTTCATTGCATGGAAGTCGCATACGACGATACTTATCTGATGTGGTTATTCCCTAGAAGCTTGGAATGCCCCGCTATAGAATGGTTCTCTTGCTTACCTTCAGTAATTAGAACATTCCAAGAAATTAGGGATGCATTCATTAGGAACTATGCATGTAATATTGCAATGGATGTTAGTCTCGAAGAACTATATGCTCTAAAACAAGGAAAGAATGAATCTTTTACTTCATTCCTTCAACGATGGCGATCCAAGGCCAATCAGAGTGAGTGGACCATTTCGGAGGAACAACAAGTTTGCACCATCATAGCCAACCTTGAAGGCCACTTGGAATTTCATCTCAAGGTCCAAGGAATCACCACATATGATCAACTAATTCCCAAGGCACTTAGCATCGAAATATCCCTTGTGACTCAACCCACGGAATTGACATCATACCACGAACAACAAAACAACCGCCCACCATCAAATTACAATGATAAACCTCACACATGGGCAAGAAACAAAAATGTTACTAATGATGGTGTCATCGATGCCAAGGTGGTCATTAGTGGCCCTTGCCAAATTACACCCACACTACAAATCCAACCACAACATCAAAACACCCATCATATACCATATCAACCAAACAACAATCCAACCATCAATAATCTCAATGACCAAAGAGGACCACCCCAACGCAAGAGTTATCTAAAATGAAAATACACTACTTTGGGGGAATCACTTGAGGACATCATGAAAAAGCTCATCGATGAAAAACTCATCAAGTATCCTACATTTGAGAATTACCAAGAACTCGATGTCAAACCTCCTTGGTATAATGAGAATAAACTTTGTGAGTTCCATAAAATAAAAGGCCACACCACAAGCAGTTGCATGAGACTCAAAAACATCATCCAAGATCTCATCAATAAGAAAATCATAAACATGGAACAACCTACAGGAAATTAGGATCTTAAAATCAAAAGGGTCCTGGTAGATGGAGGTGCAGGATTAAATATTTGTTCTCTCAGTCTCATCAAGCAGTTGAAAATATTAGAGGATTCCATTGACAAAGGGAAAGGCATCACGATAAGAGCATACGATGATCAAGAAGGATTGTCTCAAGGAAAAATCAAACTCTTTATTCAAGTAGGGCCGACCCTCATGGAAACCACCTGTCAGGTTTTAGACCTTGACTTGGGCATGTGCAGGATCATGGTATGCCAAACAGGCCCTTAAGTGGCAAAAAATTCAGAAAAATCAGTGTTAGGAAACTTGACGTAAATATTTGAATAAGTTATCTATATTATTTCAAAAATATGTAAGAATAGAATTTGTAGAAAATTGAATGTAGTTTCTAAAATACTAGGTTTATTTAAAAATAAATAAAATCTATTTGGTGAAAATTTGAAATTTCAATGCATAGTACTTAAATTTCAGGGAAAAAATAAGAAGTAGGTGTCTGCTGACCACCCTAACCATAATAAAATGATAATATTTTTTGTAATATTTTATATATAAGTAGAGGACTCATGTCCCGATGTGATGCATATTTTTTTGTAATTTTTTTCCAAGTAAATAATTAATTATGAATTTTTTATTACAACTTTTAGAAAATATAAAAACTCGTATGCGACCACCTTAACTTGGTCAAAAATTCATGAAATTTAATTTTTCTTTTTTAATCCTATAGTATGTAAAGCATAGAATGTGGCATGTTTTGGATTCAAAAAATATGATACCGTTTGAAAGTTATAGATGTTTTTCAATCAGCCTATCGATTAGGAATTTAGTAATAATTCTAATAGAAAATGAATAATAATTATTTATTAAATTCAAATTAAATCATAATTTATATTTTTGGAAAGCTGAGAATCTCCTCTAAAAACCCTTTTCGTTTCATTAATTTTGGGTGAAAAAAAGTCATCAGCCACATACCCTACAAATATTGCCACTTTTTGGCATACCATGATCCTGCACATACCCACTTACCATATAACATCCTCCTCGAATGTCCATGGATTCATGCAATGAAAGCAGTAGCATCAACCTTCCACCAATGTGTGAAGTTTACACATAACGGACAAGAGGTTACCATTCATGGAGATCCTAAACCTTTTTCATACTACAAAAATCTTGAAGAAAAATATTACAAAATCCCCCAAGTACCAAAGAATGATGAGGGCCCATCCAAATCATACATCGAATCTGCCACCCTCGAGACAGAGACACCCACCATTCCTACCATCTCTGACATCAAGCTCATCATCTAGGAGGATGGTTGTGGAAGCTGCATACTCCCTAATAATGCTTTTGTGATAGGAGAGTTACTACAATATCCTAGATCACAAGGATTCCCACAACAAAATCAATCTTCCACATCACAAATGTCTCCTGGAGACTATCCAGAATTCACAAGCTAGGGAGATCTTGGCCAAGAGGTCATCGAGATAGATCCATCACATATGTTATACCAAGATGAAAGGCCACCACCTAAATTACCAATCGATGACAAAAGCAAGGGCCTCCAAAGGATGCTTGCAATGGGTTATGACAGAAATCATAGATTGGGACAAAACGACAATGGCCTTATAATACCCATCATGCCAGAGACGTGACCAATAAAAAATCTTGGCCTTGGATGTACCCCTCCAAGTTTAACCATATGTGGCCGAAGTCCTCTAGTTAGAGCAGTTAATAAATCTCGTCAACCAATAGCAACAAAACTACGATTACCAGTATCTACAAGTTGTGTCCTAGACAACTATACCTTTGATATAACTGATGTCTATAGTAGTAGTGATGATGAGGACCCCATGACTAATCTACCTAGGTTATTTGACAACACCACCCTTTGCATGATCAATACCTTATCTTTTGAGCCAAACAACCAAGACCATGAAATCCACTTAGTATATCCCCAACTCATCGACCATGACCAACGAGGACCACCAGTTCTTGATACATTCAAAAACTATGAGGCACTCTTAGAATTCATGGGATTGAGGGATAACATTCTAGTTGGAGATCATAAGGAAGGGTTTATAATGGAGCTGGAAATACAGGCATATTATAGAGAAACGATTAAATCCTTCAGTCGCAAAAGTGAGAAATTAAGAATCATATCCAAGTCTTTGATTGAAAACCACACTATGCCACTCTTTGACAAGGAAAAAGTAAAAAGAAAGGATGTATCCAATGGTGAAAACCTCTCTGAGGCACCCGAGGATGAGGGATTCAATCTTCCTCTAAGACCTATTCATCAGGAAAAGTTAGTAGTCTTGGCAAAAAAAGCAATCCTGTCAACCTAGGAATAGAGGAGACCCCCCATATCACATTCTATGCAGAATCACTATTATTAGAAGAGAAAGAACTCCTAGCAGCATTCCTAAAAGAAAGACAAATAAACTTTGCATGGAGTTATGCTGATATGCCAGGTCTTGACCCAGAAACCATAGTCCACCACTTGGCAGTATATCCTGAAGCAAAACCCGTCAAACAAAAGCTTTGAAAAATGCATCCTTAGATCGCCCTATTGGTCAAAATGGAGCTCAAAAAGTTGTTAGATGCAGGATTCATCCAACCCATAGGTTATCTAGAATGGGTATCAAACCTGGTACTTCTTTCAAAACCTAGAGGAGCCATCAAAATCTGTATAGACTTCAAAGATTTGAACAAAGCATGTCCCAAGGATGATTTCCTGCTTCCCAACATCGACATGATAGTAGACATGACAGCGAGACATGAGATGTTATCATTAATGGATGGATTTTCAGGATACAACTAGATCATAATAGCTAAGGAAGACCAACATAAAACAACATTCACTTGTCCATGGGAGACTTATTGCTGGAACATGATGCCATTCAACCTAAAAAATGCAGTAGCAACATATCAAAGGGGTATGACATTGATCTTCCATGATATGATCCATAAAATAGTTGAGGACTATGTTGATGACATCCTAGCTAATTCCAAAAAAAGACAAGACCACATAGAGACCTTGAGTGCCATCTTTGACAGACTAGAAGAATACAAAGTAAGACTAAACCCAAAAAAGTGTGTCTTCAACGTACAATCAGGTAAACTACTAGGATATATAGTATCGATGAGGGGTATTGAAGTGGATCTAGCAAAAGTGAGCAATCCTTGAAATGGAAGCACCAAGGACACTAAAACAATTAAGAGGCCTCCAAGGCAGACTCTAGTCCATTCGAACGTTCATAGCATAGTTAGCAGACAAACAAAATCCATATTCTCACCTACTCCACAAGGGAGTAGTGTACAAATGGGATGATAAATGTGAAGAGGCATTTAAAAAAATCAAAGAATACCTACTGACACCACCAATTTTAGTGCCACCCATCCCAAGAAAGCCATTGATCTTATATGTGTCAGCAACAACAATAGCCCTTGGAGCTCTTCTTGCCCAACATGATGAAAAGAGAAGAGAGAGGGCTATCTACTATATCAGCAGAACAATGGTCAGCCATGAGCTAAATTACTCATTCATCGAGAAAGCTTGCCTCACAGTAGTGTTTGCATCCCAAAAATTTAGACATTACATGTTGGCACACAAGATAAAGCTCATCACCAAAATTTATCCCCTCAAGTATTTACTATCAAAGGCAATGCTAACAAGCAGAATGGAAAAATGGGTAATGATATTATTAGAATATGACATCGAGTATGTGGAAAGAAAATCAATCAAGGGATAGGTCATCGTAGATCAACTAGTAGAAGCACCTATTTATTTTGAGAATCATCTTGTTTTAGAATTTCCAGATGAATCCATTTTTAACGTCAACATATTTGATCATTGGAAACTGTACGATGGTTCATATACACAACATGGATCAGGAGCTGGTGTCTTCTTCATCACCCCACAAGGAGATTGCATACCAAGGTCATGCAAACTAGCATTTCCTTGCACCAAAAACATCGCGGAGTACGAGGCTTTGACTATAGGTCTTAGGATAGCAGTGTAATGGAACATCATAGCTCTAAAAGTGTATGAGGACTCTCAGTTGATTATAAATCAAGTCAATAATGAATATCAGACTAAGGATGACAAGCTCACTCCATACAAGAAATTGGTGGAGACCCTTAAGGAGTCCTTCATTGAAATACCATTTGAGCAAATTCCTAGAACCAACAATAGAGCAACAGACACTATGGAAACAATTGGGTCTCTATTGGATATCCTTCACAACATGCCAAAATATGAATTTCTAATTGAGTAGCTTCTCATACCTGCATTCGAGGTACCAAAATTAGAATATGCATGTGTAATCATTGGTCCTGACGATCCTTGGTATCATGACATCTATACATATCTTTGAATAGGAGTCATACCTATTAACCTACCATCAAACCTAAAATGAACCTTTGTTAAAAAGGCATCCAGATTTGTGATCCTAGGTGATACCCTATACCGTAGAAGCATAGAAGGTACCTTACTCCGCTACTTAAATGTTGGTGAGGCATTAACCACTCTAACCGAAGTACATAACGGTATCTGTGGTTCACACTCGAGTGGAATAACCATCGCTAAGAAACTGCTAAGGATGGGGTATTATTGGCCCACAATGGAACGAGAAGCACATGATCATGCCAAGAAGTGTCTACAATGTCAGCAGCATGGGGACCTCATCCATGCTCCAGCTCAAGACCTCAATCCTATTGTCACACCATGGCCCTTCTCGCAGTGGGGACTGAATCTCATCGGCAAAATCACTCCCACCTCATCTAATGGCCATAAGTTCATCATAACTACAACAAAGTACTTTACTAAGTGGGTAGAGGCCATACCCATGACGTATATAATTGGAAAGCAGATCTCAAATTTCATCCTGAACTATCTCATATGTCACTATGGTGTTCCACAAGCTATTATCTCGGATAATGGGACACCATTCAAAAATCAGGAAGTCCATGACCTATGCGATAAATTCAAAGTCCAACATCGCTTTTCCACCCCATACTATCCCCAAGGCAATGGCCAAGTAGAAGATACAAACAAAACCATTTTGAAAATACTTAAGAAAACAGTCAATGACGTAGGTTATGACTGGCATTTATAGCTTAATCCCACCCTTTGGACTTATCGAACTAGCATCCACACACCCACCGGTGCCACCCCCTTTTCCTTGGTCTACGAATTAGAAGTGGTACTCCCCATTGAGATCGAGCTCCCATCCCTCAGGATATCACTACAAAACCTCATCACAGATGAATAGTATAGAGTATCAAAGCTAAATGAGCTAGAGCTACTAGATGAGAGATAGATAGATACTTTAAATCACTTGCAAGTCTATCAGAATAGACTCAAACGAAGCTACAATAAGAAAATCAGAAGTAGGACATTCCAAGTCAAAGAGCTAGTCTTAAAAGAAAATAAAAAAAAGTCCCAAACCCAAGCAACAAAGGCAAGTTCGAACCCAATTGGCTGGGACCATTCGTCATCATGACAAGTTACAAATCAGGGGCATACCAGTTATCAACACCTGAAGGGGAACCTCTACAGGAGCCCATGAATAGATCCCATCTCAAAAAGTTTTATGCCTAAAAACTTTCAAGGTATAGAACCAAAAAATTGAAAAAAATAAAATAAAAAGTCCTGAAAAAAGGGTTACTTCGGTGAAAACCTGGCAAACAGGCATCTTGGTGAGAACAAAAAAAAATTAAAAAAAAGAAAAAAAATCCAAAAAAATTAGAAAAAGGATCAAAAATAGTAAAGAGAAAAAATCATCCTCTAGTGAAAACCACTTTGGTAGCACTTTGGGCAAGTACCTTGGTGAAAACCTGGCAAATAGGCGCCTTGCGTAAATAAGCACTTTCCATCCACCAGGATCTTTATGAATTGTTCTGCATCAGCCATCCATTTTGCTTCCATCATCCATCACATCTAGATCTCCATCCATAATTCATCCACTCACATCTGTACCATAGCTTGGTCCTGTTTTCATATCATGATCTCTCCTAGTACTACTCAGCCCATCCTCAAGGTCAGTTTGTCCTGCCTTTATCATGGTAGTCTATTACATCACACTGGGGGCACATTCTCATTAGATCAGATTCATGTATGACCTTAAAGTCCTCAAATCAGAAAATCCAAAAACATCATAAAATTAGAAAATCCAAAAATATCGAAAAAGCACAAAATCCAAAAACATCAAAACATATCAAAATCCAAAAACAAGTCAAAAAGTCATTCAAAAAATTATAAATAGGGTTTTCTTTTCGAACTATGTCATCTCTAAGCTTGAACGTAGGCAAGGTTGATCTTTGATCATCCCCTGAGACATTTAGGTCAATCCTATAGGTGTCTGTTATAATAAACTGACATCTCATCATGTATATCGTCATCTATAAATTGGTCAAGTTGTCAGTCGAACTAGGTGGTCTCTATGGATATAATGTAGGCAAGGCTAATTTGTTGATGAGCCCCCGAGGCCCCTAGGATTGGTCTTTAGGTTAGTCTCTTGGTCAAAATTTCACAAAATCCCAAAACATTTGGAAAATAAAAAAAATCAAAACATTTGTAAAACCTCAAAAAATACCAAAAATAGCCTCAAAACATTGCAAAACATCAAAAACATCCAAATATTTCAAAAAATACATCCATCTCATCTCGCTTGCACCCACAATAAACCCCATCCATAATAAACTAATCATCATCCTCAACCTTTGGTAAAAAAGTTGGGAACAAGTCTAGCAGATTAAAAGTAAAACTCCAAATGACAAGTCTTAAGTCTAAATTAGTACGTAAACAAGTTGGTCATCTCTTCATATTGGTAACTCATCATTTGAATTGGTCCCATATCAATCATCCCTTAGAGCACTCTAGATAAATGAAATGACATGTCGCCATCCACTAACATGTCCTAGGATGAATCCTTCCTACAATGGGCATTATCTTTTGGCAATAAGTTTCAGTTATCATCCTTAGAAAACACATGCTCTTTCCATTAGCGATATTGAAGAGCATCAGTTTGTTTGTTTACTTGGTCTTTATCTTTTGACTTATCTTATTTGTGCTCATTCCAAGGACATCTCGATGATATCCCAAAACAAAGGATTTAGAGAAATAGGAATGGGGCAATGAACATTAAAATTTTGTCTACTGTGCTTGTTGGATGCTTTGTAATATAACCTTGGCGAATACTTGCTTTGTTAGGTATGTATGGAAGAGGTCTAGGGCAACTTGTTGACTATTGCATGGATAGGTTTACCTCTCCATGTTTTGGTCCAAGCTGGTTGAAACTTCTAAAGTGCATCCTAGCAAGGTTTCTGTATGTCAGGTGTGAACAAGATATTCCTATCTGATTATCAAGTCAAAGTCCATCACACTTCGTACAACGCCATCCTGGTTCCCTATACCTTGATGCATCATACCATGTGTGTTATCAAACATAAGAAAATTTGGCCCTTTGAAAATCCTAATTCCTCGGCAAGTCATCATCATCATCATCATCATTTGAGTTTGCATCATCTTGTGTCTTGTTGAAATGGCTTCTTCTTTTCTTACTAATCACGCTAACAAGGTACTATGATAGTTGATCATCATCACCATTGATCCTGCATCCACAAATCATTAGCATATTTCATAAACATATCATATAGGAAACACACGCATTGCATTTTAATCATCATATAAATAGGTTATCATAAACATTTTCATAAATAAGGTGCATCCATGTCATTGCATTTCACCCATTACATTACATCCCATGGCATTATATTAATTATTACATAAACATTCATTTGCATTTCACAACCATTTCATATTACTATCTAAATCATCACATAACATGAGTAAAAGCATTCCATAATCATTTTTGCATAATCATGAGCAATAGGTATATAAGCATTTAATTCGTTAGGCATACATACTTGCATAACATAAATAACATCATATAATCACATTACATTCACAATACACATCAGCATATCATTTTGCATTAACATATCATTGCATTACATACATCATCAATAATTACGTTTAGGATAATAATATTCATTATTCTAAGAATCTCATTGAACCATCCCATTACATCCATCCATAAATCATCTCATATATAAGCATATCCCACACATCATTGCATATACCATAGATCATATCATTTTACATATTAAAATCCATATCACATATCAACATTTGCATAAAAAATAGATCATCATATAGATAACATCATTGAACATCATAGCATAGATGAGCATAATATAGATCTGTTAGTCATAATCATTGCATAAACACCATTAGAAATAAATGTATCCATAACATATAGAAGTAGAATCATACATAAATAAAAAGTACATATTTCATCACATCAAAATCGGCTCATATATATCATCAATCATGTCACTGTACATATATGTCAATTAGTACAAAAGGCCCATTGAGGCTATAAAAAATGAGCCCATAAGGCACAAAAAGTATATCATAATATCAGGATCAAGCCCGATCTCTGTGAATGCTGCTCTCACCCCTATCACTGTGACCCTCTAGTGGTCTTTGGCTAGCTCACTCTGAGTACTTAGGGATCCAATATGCTCTGGGTATTATGTCATGGTAAACCGGATGATATTACTCTATCTCTCAGATAGCATCCTTGCAAGATTGTACCGGCACTATACCCTGGGAGGAGGAGGCTGTCATGCTCTCAATCTACTACCTGCAGTCTAGCTCTATGGCTACCTGTAGCTCTACAACTTGTCTCTACTGCACAGCCTAATCCCTCTCTGCTCTAAGCTGCTCTCTCTCAGCTCTCGCTTGATCTCTCTCTACTGTCAGTGCCTGAACCTGGGCCTGTAGCTATGCAATCAGTGCATCCTGACCGTCTGCTTGCCCCTATGGCAGTGCCCTTGGCTACATGTGAACCTGAGCCTCACCCTCAACTTGTGGTGGCGGGACTGGTGGATCCTACTGCTGATCCTGCATATGGACATCTCCCAGATCGGGTGGAACTAGGTGCAGACCTAGTGGATCCTGTCAAATCTCGACCCTCAGTCCTCGCCCTCATCCTCTCCCTCTGCCTTTGACCCTGTGCACCTCAAGATCCTCACTTGGAATAGTCAGCCAAAGAGGAGGTTTGAACTAGTCTCTGTAGGCCTATGTGGTGCCCGGATTTGCTAGGCCCTGATCATAAGCCCACGGTCGGGCCATCAACTACCTGAAGCTATCAACTACCTCAGAGGAAGGAATATCGTGCCCCCATACTATCTGTGTCATGCTGCCTGCAAAGACAGCTACATAACCATCATCGGGTCTATCCTGTGGCTCTCCAAATTGATGTTGTACGTGCCTAGGCAGGTACTTCTCAATCATGGTGTGCTCATGCCCCTGCATATATCTATCCTACCGATAATAAAAGAGTCAAGTGGAATTGTTAGCCCATCCGGGCTGACCAAGGTATGGACACCAAGTAAAAATGAGCATCTCATCCAAGACCCACCTCTAGTAGGGGATCCCATGCTCGCCAGTGTGTGTGAAGGACACACTACCTCTGTATCATGCCACAAGGGCATCCTCTGCCCCCATTGGAACTGGAACGACCTATGGACATAGCATAGAAATGTGCTCCCACACTCAAACATGAAGCAAAGTCACTCTGGACCCCAGCGCTCTACTGTCCATGTAAACATACTCATGAAGGTCCCTATAGAGTGAGGCAAGAAGTACAGGCCCCCATGCAAAATGAACTAGCCTATCCCAGACCATCTGCTCTCAACAATACCCCTAGCCAAGACTGAAGTATTGCCCTCATCTATCTGGGGCAACCAAACTTGAAATAATCGCTGCAACTACCCAGCGGTAGGGAGGTGCGATGACCCTGTACCTCTCCAACTCAATCTGTCCCTCGCAGTAGATAATATCTAGCGTGGCGAGGACTTTGGTGTAGCACTCGCATCCCTCGTCCATGTCATAGATCACCTGTCGGCCATGAATAGGCAATCTTAGAATGCGCCAAATGTCCTCCAAAGTGACAGTTGCCTCACCAGTGGGGAGATGAAATGATGATGTCTCGTTATGCCACCTCTCGACCAGTGCTGACAACATCCCTAGGTGTGTACGCATGGGTGCCGCGTAGGCAATGTTCCATAGTCCTGCGACTCCCAGTCAATCCTGGTCCCTGTCGCTCAGATCTTGTAAAACGCTCACTAGGTGTCGTGACTAGCGCTCCCGAGAATAAAGCTCCCTAGGCCCGTCCTGCATCAGGGAAAGTTAGCATATTAAATTTTTTGAAAAAATCCTGGCCTAATGCTCCAAACTTGTTTCTAGCAGTGCAGTTTTTGAAGGCATCGCAGTTTGAGTTTCCTAAAACTCCGCTGCGCAAGCCCAAAATGATCCAAATAGAGCCACTGCGGTGCAGTTGTCTTTCCAGCATCACAATTTACATGAAAAGAGCTCCGCCGTGGCACACTTTTCCCAAACCGGCCCACTGAGCCCGAGCCCAGTGGTGAAGTTTCTAAACTCCAAACTGCACCACTGCGGTGCTAAATAGCACCGCTGCAGCGCAAAAAGGCAATTAGCGGTGTAGTTCAAATGCTGAGTGACACTATAATAGCACTGTTGGAGGTGAGCTCATCTTTAAAGGACTAATTAATGCATTAAAAGGAAAAAATCAAGCATAGGTAAGGGTCACATACCGTGCCCCAATGCCAGGTGGCTACTGGTATGTCTACAATCGATCACTGATGTGCAGGGGAAGTTGTCATTGTGCCATATTGTCAGAGGGTCAGAGCTCGAATCTCAAGGTTTACTAGTGGAGGTGTGTAAAAATGACTTGAAAGTGACCCCTCAAGCCCCTTTTAAGCCTAAAAATTAGGGTTTTTTAACCCTAAATGGTTGTCCTGCTAGGGTTTTGGACCCCCGAAACTATTTTTATCCATTTGAGGTCTGTTTTTCATTGATTTATTGCATTTAGACATGTTTTTGACCTCCCAGAGCCCGTTCAGACCTTGTGGTCATTTTGTCACTTTTTTTCATGAGATCACCCAAAAAATTAGAATTTTCATCCAATCTCTCGAGGGGGCAGTATAATGGCATGTTTCTCTCGCCATGCAGTAGTGGGGCAATTTTTTAAAATATATTTTTTTTTTTGGCTTTGATTAAGATCATTTATTCTTTGAACCAACGCAACAAGTGCATTGCTTCAAAGAGGGGCAAAATTTAGACACGTAAAATATACTGATTGACATCGTGCATCTGATCCTATCTTACTAACATCATTTCTTCCAGAATCATTCCTCGGTCTAACCATTTAATCAAATTTCCCTATCTGATTAAATTCATCAATATTCATCTCTTAATTAAATAAATCAGTTTATCTAATCAAGTCAATTTCTCTTGTTAATTAAATCAATTCATCTAATCTGATTATCCCTATTTAATTAAATAATCAATTTATTTGATTAAATCTCAAAAGTCTATCTATTAAATTAAATAAATTAAAACCTTATTTAATTTAATCTAACATAAACTCCTTTAATTAAATAAATCAAAATATTTATTTGATTAATATCTTATCACATTCTTCTCATTATTTGATTTAAATAAATCCATAAATCTAAGTCAAATAAGTCACATCATCTAATCTCTTCTTAAATTAATTAATCCTTGATTAGTTTAACCTCATCTCATGTCACATCCTCTAGATAATGCAAGTTGCACATGAAAATAGATTTAATTCATTTATAAAATCTCTATTTTCCTCACAAGGCATCTTTTGAAATATTCTCTCAATTTAAATTCAAAAATTCCAAGTCAACATGTACATCCAACAATGTATTTAAAACCTCTTACATCTCCTTTGCCTTGAGCCAAGTGGCATTTATTGCATTTTTTCTTTCCCTTTTGCATGTCATTTCAACAAATTTGAATTTCAAATATTGGAATTTATTTGCACAAACCCCAAATCTTGCACATCTATCATCCATTCATAGCTTGACAAGTGGCACCATATCATTGGATGAATGTTTGTCTCACATTTCTCAAATTTGGACTTCCATCCATCTTGAAATCCTATAAATAAAGAGCTCCTCTCCTCATTTGATCATCCACAATCCATGCAAAGTTACCATGCTAAAATACTTAGCCATTTCCATTCATCAATCTTGAGTTCTTAGCTAGGTTATTGTAGATTTTGACTTGGAGCTATCATCTTCATCAACAAAGTGGATCACTCATCAAAACTCTTCATCAACACATCAATCTTGCATCATAGGAGTTGGGAAAGGGCCAATTTTCACATCAAATTGGCACAAATTCCCCTATGGGATCATGAGTTTTCACATCTAATTAGGATTTTATCTTGTTTTTGTCATTTGCATTGTGTTCTTCAATATTTTCATTCCTAGTTTGAGTTGTAAATGGATTTCATGGGGAATCCTTGTTTATGCTTAAAAAATCTAACTTAAGGTGTTTGTTGTCTTTTTTTTGTAGGTACCTAGGCTAGGGTTCGCACAAAACCTATTGTTGAATAATATTTTAGATGGATTCTAGTATCAACCAATGAACTTCAAATACCTCACAAATAGGATTAAATATATGAAAACTAAAGGGCCACCCTTGAAGCAAGTAAACTATCAATTCCTTCATTGATTCAAAAAGGGTATCTATTGAGATGCATAAACGCTCTTTTATTAGGTTATTCTGAGACAACATATTATTCTAATTGGTCAATCAAAGGAAAATGTTGATCTTCAAAATGAGATCATTAATCTAGAGGAGGTCTCACAAATTATTCTTAGGGATAGGGATCAACTCTAAAAGTTAGCCTAATTTGATACTGTATGATTTGAAAAATAAATTAGTCCAGACCAATTCATCATCCTTGGGCCTATATGTAAGATGCAATAGACTACTTATGTACTAATTGATATCTATTAGATTAGTTTCCTTTAAAGAGAAGGGGTTGATGAAGCAAAGAGGTTTTTAGGATCTAAACCTATCAGCCATAACTATATAATTTGTCACCTTCTCACCAAATAATCATTTGAAGTAACTAGTAAGGATTTTTCAAGGAACTCAAGAGCTTAAGGGGTACTCAAATTGGAAAATATAATCTTAGAAGAGGCTTTTACCCCCTCCATAAAATTCTCTACTTATTTTTTTAATGTTTTTCTTTCTTGAATGGAAAATATTGTTATTCTTTGATAACATGTATTTCATTAAATATGAAAAATTGAGGTGTTCATGAAAGGAAGTCGGGTAAGTGGAAACAACTCCCTATGCCAATCTAATATAGGAGAGGGTTGTAAATAATTATTCAAACAATTTAACTATTACAAAATTAGGAAGATTCCAAATATAAATTTAATTAAGAAATTAAAAAATGAAACCATAACACATATATTTTACATGGGAAACCCTTTCAAGAAAAAACCACTCCAAACACACAAATCAATTGTATTATTTTGTAAATATGGGTTATAATACAATAACAAAGCTTATGCTCTTTAGGAGTTGACAACACTATTTTCAAAATCTAGAATAATTCTGACAGCATAATAATAGCTCAAAAAATAATTTACCTATCATTTAAAATAAGCTAACATAACAAGTATATATATACAAACAAGGTAGGAACCCAAAAAAAATCCTCTATCTTCTGCAAATCCAATTTTTGCAAAATCTCAAAATGCATGAGCTTTAAAATCAACCTACTAAACCAAAACAAGCTTACTCTCATCTTGGGCACCTATATCCTAGAAAATCATCTTATCCATATCTTGACCATATCTTATCTATATCTTGGGTGCTTAAATTAGATAATGCTAAAAGATACTTCATTCCTCTTGAGTTTTGATTTAGGAACTACTAACCAAGAATCTCAATTCAACATAGAAAGTATCCAAAATAGCTTTTTTCCAATATTGAAACATGTGACATCATACTCCTTAAAAATAAGACCTATTAGAGTAGGCACCAAGTTTCTAAAAAATAGGGATCTTGCCATATGTCATCACCAACCATGTAGGATGCCATCGCAACAATAGGACCCATAAAGAAATGAAAACTTAGGAAGTTTAATACATTAGGATAGATTAATATGCACCTAACAATCAAATAATTAATGCTAGGACTCAAAGGTTGAGACACCTTAATACCAAAATTCTCCCACTTGTTGAAGACCTATCAAGAGTTTACTACAATTAATAGCTCAGGGCCCTAAGGTCCATGAAATTGGAACACCATCTAATTTTTTTTTTCTCATTAGCTTTGTTCGTGTATTTGCAACATTCACCAAAGTGTTAACTTTCTCAAAAAATACGTTTCCATCTTCTACCATATCATGAACAAAATGAAATTGAACATCAATGTACTTTGTTCTAGAAAGGAAAGTAGGACTCTTTGCTAAGAAAATGACACTCTAATTGTCACAAAAAATAGTCATTTTCCTTGCATCAAAACTAATATAAATTTATACAATTTTTTAATCCAAATGGATTCCTTACAAGAACGAGTAATTTTTTGGAAGTTTGTGTTCTCATTGATGTTAACATATCTATGTTGTTGCATTGATGTCAACCTTGTGAGATGCTTTGATTTGTTGCATTATGTTGTCATTAGTGGTGTTGCTAATGTCAACCTCTAATGTTGCTTTGATGAGCATGTGATTGTGGATGTTAAACATCTAGTGTGGTTGAGGTTCTAAGAAAGTGTTGGAATGATGAAATGGTGTTTATGGTGCTTGGTTTCCAAGTGCTTTTGAGATATTTTGAATAAAAGAGAGTTTCATATGGAAGAATAGTGTTTTGTATTGTGCTCCGCATTTCTTTAGTATTGAAGTTATGCTCATGTGGTTTGGATATGTTGATTAGAGGTGTTTAGAGATGTTATATCCAAAGTTTCCTATTTTGAATCATTGAACAAAAGAAGTTGTGTTCACAAGTGTGTGAACTGCGAAGTAGTGTTTTCTAGGAGAAATGGAATTGTTGAAAATTTCTTTGTGGTTTGGTTTTTGGTCTTGTGGATCTAGGAATGTTTCTATAATGTATGTATCTATCCTCTTTCACATTTTTTTGAGTTTTGGTTCTTTGCACGGTTGAATTCATAAGTTGCAGTGTATGGACGATTAACTAGTTGTACATAATAACTATATCGTCCAAGCATAAGAAGTTGTGATCAGGGTGTTGATGGAATATTTCATATTGTGTTTAAGTTTTGTGTGTGGTCTGCAAGTCATGTTTGGGTAAAAGGAAGTGTGTACTTAAATTTTTAATGGTGTTAACATAGGTTCGACTGACCTTGGGTGTTTACACTAATTGCATATGTTTCAGTGTTTGTAGAAGCATGGCATGGCATGTGTGTTTTTTTGGGTCTAAGTTAAGGTTTGATGTGGTCCACCTTCATTCCTATCCACCATGGGAATGTTTTGGTGCTGACCTATTTTGAATTTGTATGTTTGAGGTGCATATGTTTGGTTGTAGCCAAATTGAAGGTGTTTTTCAAGTTGTGGATGGTATATATGAGAGGTAGATTGTTGGGAGAGATGTGTTTTGTGAAGTGCAAAAGTGTGAAATTCACTATAAAAATTAAAGCTTAAGACTGCTGGAAACAATGAGAAGAAGGCATCTACATTCTTCAGTGAGGTTATAGATGGTCTAGTGATGCAATGGTGGATATTTTCTATTGCTCTGAGATGAATTTCTCATTGTGATAATCTTCTTTCTTCTTATTTCTAATATGGAAGTGAGCCCTTCTTTCTTTTGGGTAGTGTTCCCTCTGATAGTGAGCCTATTATATTTGGTGTTGCAATTAATTTATATTGTGAGCTAATTCTTATTGTGGTTTTTCCCTTTTTGGGTTTTCCATGTAAATATGGTGTTCTACTATGTATGGTGTTGATGTGTTTATTTTTTTGTTATTGACTTTCATATAGATTTAGGACTAATAAGGATCTAAATGATAATGAGGGATTTGATGTTTTAATGTATAATTGATTCCTCCCCCCTCTTAGTTGTCTTGGGCATTCAACAATTGGTATTAGAGAAAGGTTCCTTAGAAGAAAACTTAACTGATTGAGGTAGATATGGATGGCACACAAGAAGGATCCTCCTCTATTTGATGGATCAAATTATGTATTTTGGAACAACAAGATGGAAGGTTTCCTTGTCTCCATAGGGTTCAAAGTTTGGAAGTCTATTGAAGTTGGATATACCATGCCTAAAAATGGAATGACAATTGATGATGAGATCAAGTCTTATGAGAACAATTGAAAAGAAATATATGCTCTTAAATGGTCTTTCTAATTCAAAACTTCTGAAATTCAATATCTCCAAAACTACTAGCGAGATTTGGAAAAAGATGGAAAGTATCTATGAAGGAGATTGAAAAAGGGCACTAGAAAATATAGAGGTAAGTTACCTTTCAAGTGTTTCAATTGTAGAAAGATAGGACATTATGCCTTAATATATCCTATCAAAACTTCAAATGATAAAATTAAGGAGAATAAAGGTAAACCAATTAAGAGAAGTTTTTATGTTAAAGAATATGCTAGTATATTTGATGATGAATTTGATTACTTGGATGATGAAAATTATGAATGCTTGTTCATGGCTCTAAATGTTAGAAAAAATTCTATAAACTTTGAGAGATGTATGAAGGAAATTGCTTTGGAAGTAGGTCACAATATCAAAGGAACTATGGTGACTACTTTTCATGCAAGAGAGGACAAAAACTACTAGATTATTGATAGTGGATGCTCAAATCACATGGTAGGTGATAAGAGTAAGTTTTTTAAACTTGAGAAGTTTGAAGGTGGTCTTGTAAAGTTTGGTGATTATACATCTGCTAAGATATGTGGAAAAGGTTCAATAAATTTTGATTACAAGCACAACATAGATGATGTTCTTTATGTTAAGGGTCTCCAACATAACCTTCTAAGTGTAGCAAAAATGTATAGAAAAGGATATAATCTTTTGTTTCAAGATAATTGTTATGAGATTAGAAAAGGGTCCAAAACTCTAGTTGCTGTAGGAATAAGGATATATGGAAATTTTTATCATCTCAACGGTGCTAATGGTCAGTGCTTTATGACTCAAGTAATTGAAAGTTGGCTATGAAATAGAAGAATGTGTCACATCGATTTTGATAGCCTAGTGAGAATCAACTCTAGTCAAGTTGTGAGAGATCTGCTGAAGATTGCAAAGCCTATCAATTCAATTTGCAAGGAATGTCAAATAGGGAAAAAAAATAGAAAGAGTTTCAACTTAAAGAACATTCTACCAAAAGACCTTTAGAGTTAGTGCATAAAAATATTTGTGGACCCACTAGAACAAGAAGTTTTAAAGGTGAAAAGTATTTCATGTTATTGGGTGATGATTACTCTAGAATGACTTGGGCAACTTTTCTTGAAGAAAAAATAGAAGATATAAATAAATTTAAGGAATTTAAAGCTATGGTTGAGAATGAAATGGACATGAAAATAAAATGTTTAAGATATGACAGAGGTGGAGAATTCACCTCCAATAAGTTTAACAATTTTTGTGAAGATCATGGAATAAAGTGGCATTTGTCGGTTCCTAGGAATCCTCAATAGAATGGAGTGGTGAAAAGAAAGAATAGGACTATTCAAGAAGTAGCAAGGACAGTGATGAAAGAAGAAAACCTACTAGATGTCTATTGAAGAGAAGAAATTCATACTACAACTTGCATCTTAACGTAGCACAAGCAAGGACAAATAGTTCAAAGACTCCCTTTGAGTTATGATATGGAAGATCTCCTATTACCAAATATTTCATAGTATTTGGTATCAAATGTTATATCAAGAGAGATGAAGAAAACTTAGGAAAGTTTTATTTAAGATTTTATTAAGGAATATTCCTTGGATACTCTACAAGAAGCAAGGATTACTAGTGCTACAAGAGGCTAAGGAGGATAGTTGAAATTTCAATTGCATCAAAGTGGATGAGGAGCCCCACAAAAACTTAGTGTTGATTCAAGGATATGAATTTGATGAGTTTGCTTGTAGAGAAGGAAAAAAGATGAAGGAAACGAAAAAGAGATGCAAATTGAAGAGGAAGGAGCTCCAAAAAAGAATCCTAAAACTTCAAACTATGTACAAAAGAATCATTTGAAGATGAGATCACTGGTGACAAAAGTAGAGGTGTATTGACAAGAATAAATGTTGCTATGATAGAAGAACATGTAAATCTATGTTTACTTTCTTGATTCAAACCTAAAAAAGTGATTGTGGCATGTAAAGATGAATATTGGATCAAGACTATGGAAGAAGAATTAATGTAGATTGAGAAGAATTGGACTTGGGAACTTGTCCTAGGACCAAAAAATAAGAATGTGATTGGAGCTAAATGGGTATTTTAGAACAAATTGAATGAGAATGGAGAACTTCTTAGGAACAAGGAAAGGATTGTGTGTAAAGGATACTCACAAGTAGAAGGAATAGACTTTGAGGAAACATTTTCTCTAATGGAAAGAATGGAGGCTATTAGGTTATTTCTGGATTTTACAACACATAAGGATTTTAAAGTTTATCAAATGGATGTGAATTTTGCATTCTTGAATGGTGAGTTGGAAGAAGAGGTATATGTTGAAAAACTAAAAGGTTTTCAATTATGAGATAACCTTAATATGGTCTGTAGATTGAAGAAGGAATTATATGAACTCAAGAAAACTACTATAGCTTGGTATGCAAGATTGGATATGTACTTTTTGCAATACAAATTAAATAACGGTACCATAGATAATAATCTTTATTTCAAAGTTGAGAAAGATCAAATCTTGATTGTGGTTGTCTATGTTGATGATATAATCTTTGGAGGAAATGAAGCAATGTGCAAGATATTTATAGAGAAGATGTAGAATGAGTTTGAAATGTCGATGTTTAGGGAGATGAATTTCTTCCTTGGGCTACAAATGAATTAGACATAAAAAATGTATCTTCATTTCATAGTCAAAGTATGTCAAGGAAATGCTAAAAAAGTTTGGAATGGAAGACTCTAATCCAGTATGCACTCCCATGATTATTGGTTACAAGTTGAGTAAGAATGATGAATATTCTAAGGATGATCAGATAAAGTATAGATCGATGATTGGTGGATTGCTATATCTAACTACTGCTAGACGAGATATCATGCATACCATTTGTCTTATGGCTAGATTTCAAGAATATCTCAGAGAGTCACATGTGATAGTAGTCAAAAGAATATTTAGATACTTGGAGGGAACTCTAGAACAATATTTGTGGTATCCTAAAGATATTGATTTCTCTTTGAGTTCTTATACAAATCTAGATTGGGTAGGTTGTGTAGATGATAAAATAAATACAAGTGGTGGTTCTTTCTTTATTGGAAGCATGCTAGTGTCTTGTCTAAGAAGAAAGCAAGATTCAGTGTCATTATCTATCATGGAGGCATAGTACATTGCAAAAACATATTGTTGTACACAAGTGTTGTGGATGAAGCAAACATTGAGGGATATCAGAGTGTCATATGATGAACCAATTTCTATCTTATGTGACAATATAATTTGTATCAATATTTCAAATAATCCAATAATGCATTCAAGGAAAAAAGATGTTTCAATCTGGTATCACTTTCTAAGAAAGAAGGTTGTAGAGAATGAGATGAAGTCAGAGTATATTCCTACAAAGGATCAAGTTGTATATATTTTCACAAATACTCTTCCTAAGGATATGTTTGAGTATCTCTGAGAGAAGTTAGGGTTCATTTTCCCTCCTTTCAATTATATGTGTAAGATTATGCATCAATCCAATAGATTTCAAAATCCATTGCTTGTTCTAGATTGATGTTGGTGGCTACATCTTAGGGGGAACAAGTCATGGCATTGTTAGTTGCAGTCAGGGGGAGTAAGTATTGTCATTGTGTGGCAGGAGAGTAAGAGTGAGTAATGCAAATGTTGTCCTTTGTCAATTGTGTCAAAGGATATAATCAAAAAAGGAAAATAGTTGGTTGTAAAGCTTGTTTCTCAAAGGAATTTACCTTTTGAGGAAGAGAGAAAGTTTGTGTGATAATTGTAAATGTTACCCTTTATTGTCAAAGGGGGAGCAAAGACAAAAAAATATTTGTTGCCCTTTTCTATTGATGTCAAAGGGGGAGAGATTTAAATAAAAAGAAATATGAAGAAAGGGGAAGAGAAGCCTGATGAAAGATCATAAAGATAGGTTTGGTTTTTGATATACATGTGAACCTAGTAAAATCATGCATGTTTGTAGGGTAGAGTATTGGTAAAAGAGAAAGAGCTAGAAATAATGAATGCTTGTGTAAGGGGGAGCAGTGTGCACTAATGTGTAATTTATGTGTTGGTAATTAGAGGTGATTAGAGCTTTGTTTTTGTTGTTGATGGTTTTTCATATCATGTGTTGCCATCAATAAAAAAGGGGTAGATTTTTGGAAGTTTGTGTTGTCATTAATGTTTATAGATCTATGCTGTTGCATTGATGTCAACTTATGGAGATGCTTTGATTGGTTGCATTATGTTTATCATGTGTTGCCATCAATGAAAAAGGGGGAGATTTTTGGAAGTTTGTGTTGTCATTAATGTCAATAGATCTATGTTGTTGCATTGATTTCAACCTATGGAGATGCTTTGATTGGTTACATTATGTTGTCATTAGTAGTCTCATTGATGTCAACCTCTAGTGTTTCTTTGATGAGCATGTGTTTGTGGATGTTCAACCTATAGTGTGGTTGAGGTGTTGAGAAAGTGTTGCAAATGATGAAATGGTGTTTGTGGTACTTGGTTTCCAAGTTCCTTTGAGAAAATTTGAATAAAAGAGGCTTCTATATGGTAGAATCATGTTATTAATTATGCTCCACATTTCTTCAGTATTGAATTTATGCTCATGTAGTTCAAATATTCTAATAAAAGGTGTTCAAAGATGTTATATCCAAAGTTTCCTATTTTGGATCATTCAACAAAAGAAGTTGTGTTCACTACTATGTGAACTGTGAAGCTTTGTTTTCTAGGAGAAATGGAATTGCTCCACATTTTTATGTGTTGTGCTTTCTGGTCTTGTAGATCTCGGAATATGTTTATAATGCATTTATCTATCATCTTTTAGAGTTTTTAGAGTTTTGATGATTTACAAGGTTGGATTCATAAGTTGTAGTGTATGAATGATTAACTGGTTATACAAAATAATTATATTCTCCAAGTGTATGAAGTTGTGAAAGTTTTGTTGGATTTCAAGGTGTTGATGGAATATTCTAGATTGTGTTTAAGTGTCGCATGTGGTGTGTGAGTCATTTTTGGATTAAAGGAAGAATTTACTTAAATGTTTAATGGTGTTAACATAGGCTTGGTTGACCTTAGGTATTTACACTAATTCGGGATGTGTGCGGTGTAGTGTGGTGTGTGTGTAGTTTTGGGTTCGAGTTAAGGTGTGATGTGGTATGCCTTTATTCCTTTTCATTGTGGGAATGTTTTAGTGTTGACCTATTTTGAATTTGTACACTTAAGGTGTGGATGTTTGGTTGTAGCCAAATTAAAGATGTTTTTCAAGATACAAATGGTATATATGTGAGGTATATTGTTTGGAGATATGTATGTTACAAAGTTTCATGATTTGAAGTGTGAACTTGTGTTATATGCAGTGTGAAATTTAAAGATTAAGACTATTGGAAGCAATGAACATAAGTTGTCAACATTATTCAATAAGGTTGTAGATGGTCTGGTGATGTAGTGGTGGATATTTTTTGTTTCTTTGAGATGAATTTATCATTGTAAAAAAATTCTTTCTTCTTCTTTCAAATCTGGAAGTGATCCTTTGGCAGTGGGCCCTTCTTTCTTTTGGGTAATGTTCCCTCTGACAATGATCCTATTGTATTTAGTGTTGCAATTACTTTATATTGTGAGCTAAGCCTCACCATGGTTTTTCCCTTCTTGGCTTTTCCACATATATTTGGTGTTCTTCTATGTATGGTGTTGATGTGTTTCTATTTTTTTTATTTACTTTCATACAAATTAAGGAATAATAAGGATCTAGATGATAATAAGGGTTTTTATGTTTTAATTTACATCTGCTTCACCCTCCCTCTTAGTTTTCTTGTGCATTCAACATAGTTATCATGTACTATGATTCTATAGAAAGAAAAAATGAATATGACCTACTTGCTCATCAACTTAGAGCACCACCAAACACCATGAAAACATATCCATTGGTGGATTTTCTACTATTAATTTCACTTGCCCAATATCAATCCACATATCCATGAATATTGACTAAATGCTATGGTCTAGTACAATAACCATGAAAGCATAAGGAATACTTGAAAGTACCTCATAAATGCCTAAAAACTCTCTTTAGACATCCCAATGTAACCATCTAAGATTAGCTATATATCGACTAAGGAATCCCATTGCTTGGGAAATCTCTATCCTCATATAGACCACAATATACATAATATTGCGAATTTGACTCACATATGTTACTTTGGCCATGTCCTCCATCTCGATAGGATATTTTGGAAAGTTGTATGCATAGAGATTTATCCCCAACATCACAAGAAAAACCAACTTTGTTCAAGCTAGCATGCTAAATATCTCCAATATTGAGCTCACATAATTTCCTAGATTAACCAAAGCTTTTTGATAGATTTATCTCTTTTGATCTCCATCCCCAAAATATGCCTCATTGTACCTAGATCCTTCATTTTCTAATATGTAATACCCCCATGTTTGCTGATTCAGTAGATACTCTTGATACTCTTGATATTGTGGATACTCTGTGATACTCTATGTGGTGGATTTATATTTGATCATGTGTGGTTTCTTAGTTACTTGTTTATTGCTCTTTACATTATGTGTGACATTTGATGATACATTGCGCATTGATTATTTGATTTGTGATGCAATGGTGTTCCTTAAATTTATATGTGATGATGTATTTCCATGATATTATGTTTATGAGGACATGTTCAGTGTATTTTTTGTGAAAGGACGGAGTAGTACCACTCGCTCGCTCGCGCCCTGCTACCCCGCTATTACCTTTCACAGTGTGTTTTTAGTAGAGATTATATGTTACTTGACATTTATCTGTTTGCAGATATTGCAGGATTAAAAAGTCTTGATTCCACCTGCTTTGGCAGGACAGGGCGAGCACAAAATGAACCCAACAGGTACGATGTTGTTAAAAGGAGTTGTTAAGGAAGAATTCCCATCCCAAGTTCGTCTTTTCGTTAGAAGGTAGTTGAGTCATGCTTAGACCCGGTTTTGTCTTGGTAATTTGATATTCTGAGTTAAATGATTTATTTAAATTTATTTATGGTTTGGTAATATTTAATTTATTTATTTTATATTTATAAGATTAATTAAAGTTATTTTATTAATTATGATTTAGTAAGTATTGAAGTTTAATTATATTTAATTAAAAGTTATTATTTACTAAAAGCTTGTTTTAATTAAATTTTAGAAATAAGTGGTGGTGATTAAAAAGTTATTGTTTAAAAAGTAATTAAGTGAGAAAAGTTGGAGATATTCTTGTGGGGGTTATTCTGAGAATAGAATTAATTAATTCTAAATATATTTTGCGTGAAGAGGAAGAGGAAGAGGCAGGGGGGCTTTAGAAAGGGGGATTTTGTATTCTTTTTTATGGGGGGGAAAAATAGAAACAGAAAAAGGGGGGGTATGCAAGAAGATTAGAAAGATTGTCTTAGATTTTGTTTTGGAAAAGAAGCTGCAGAGGAGGATTAGCGTTGAAAAGAGGAGGAAAGCATATGAGTTGGGATTCTTCTACAAATGAAGGACGCCAGGTTCCTTTCCAAATTTTGTTCTGTTTGTTTATGCTTATGTTCTTTTTATATACTCTTGGTTGTACTGTTTGATGAGTTTAAATCTCTGTGTGTATTGAATTCTATGATTAAAAATTATTTTTGTATAAACCTTGCAAATTTTCCTATAAAACCTTAGGGAAGACATTGTCTAAATTTCTTCAATACAATTTATTTGTAAAAATTGTTGTTGACAAAGAATTGTTAAAACATTATTGTTTGGGTTTCAACCCAAATCTTGATTTTCATTTGTTTGAAACCAAATATTTAATTAATGACTAAGAACCAGGATTAAATATGGGTATTTCTATTTATTTCTATAAATACAGATTCATAGGTTATATATATATATATATATATATATATGTAGATATAATTCTTTCTAATCTATTGGAAAGTATTTTAAAATTTGTGAGGCTGGATAGTTTTTATTTAAGACAGTTGAGGGTTAATCTTGGTACCCTATGTAAAAATGGCTGGGTTTCAAATCCGTGAGTTTTATTGTTTTATTTTATTTTACAAAATTCATTTTCTATAAAAATAAATATATATATATCGATATTGGGTTTACTTGCTTGATTCGTTTCTTTTGTATTTGATGAAAGATAATGTATTCGTTCGAAATTCGCAAAATTTAATATTGATGAACCCTGGCAATGTTTTGGATTGTCGCGTCCATACCCAAATATAGTATATAGTATGGTTGATAAGCTTTATTCCTTACCCCGTATTGAAATTTCCGAGTCACGAATTTATACGGAAATTCGTATATCATAAAATATAATGTTGAAATCTGTAATATTTATTTTCATCCGTGTGTGGCCATTCTTTTCGCACCCCTATGCTTCTGCATTGTCATTTATTCTATGTGTGTTTGAGAGGGGTGTGGTCGGCGGCGGCCACATCACCCTGACTCCCAAGGACAGTGCGCTGTACATACCCCTGTACAGTGATAAATATGTATGATGCATGGTGCTCGGTAGGAAATAAACTCCCCATGGTTCAGGTGCCTTGCTTATCATATTTAGTGTTTTTGTAATAGGCTAGTTCTTTAATGCGAGATTCTATTCATAGTATTTCAGTTACATATCTGCTTTATCAGGATTAGTACTCGAGGTGTATGATTTTGTTATGTGTGAAACATTTCAAATTTATATATATATATATATATATATATATATATATATATTATGGGCTTCATTTTATATTAAGTTCGATATGTATCGGATTTGAGTTATAGGTAATTAAATAATTAAATAATTATATATATATATAGAGGTTAATATTAATATTAATATTATTATTAATGTTAATACTAATATATATATATATGTGTGTGTGTATATTTATATATAAATTGTAATCTTATTGTAGGTTAGTTATTAATTTGATAATATGGTAGAAAGATAGTTTACATTTATTTATATTATTTAAAAGATTCGTTGAATGTGGTGTTTTAAGAAGATAAGTGTAACGGTGAAAAGTAGAGATAAATTGGATGTTATCAATGTTACTGAATTACATTTTGATGAGAATTTTTCCATGTTTTGAGACGTGTCTTATGGTATTATTGTTAATGATTCTTTTGAGTTATATCGTTTCATGTATTATGGATTTTCTTTTATTTGGGGTTTTATGCCCTACAAGGGAATCCTAGAGTTTAACAATCCTGTTTAGGAACCTAAGTGATTCCAAAGGTGGGGTAATGTGGTTACTCTTGATTTCGTTTTAAATTTGGTTTTGTGATGCTTATGGATCAGTTATACATTTGGATTATACCAAACTGTGGATGTGTTTCCTTGTGGTTGGTGAGATGGTCATGCCTCACTTTTGATTGTCATTTGATTTAGTTCTTTATGTGGTACAATCCTCGATGTTATTGTCTTGTGGTTGAGTGTCTAGAGGGAGTGGCTCTAAGTGGGTGGTCGACGCACAAAGGGGTGCCAGGATAGCCCTCGTTAGAGTAAATTTAATAAGTGATAATTTAATTAATTAACTAGAGGGTGGGTAGTAACACACTAAAAAGATAATTTTTGCCTCATCCGCCTTTTAGTGCTACCACAGACTAAAGGGGATTGAGAAGGCCATGGTTGGCATGATCGTTGCCTTGACTTCATGAAAGGTAACAGTTTTGCCTGAGCAACCCTATGGGGCGGTTCCTTGAGATGGGTAGCCTAGCAAACCATAGATGGAGGCGGTTCCTAGTGCTTGGTTGCTTGGATAATTTGTTAGTAGATGGAGGCGGTACCTTGCAACAGGTAGCCTGGCGAATCCATGTTAAGCCATGCGATGACACTCTCCTCTAACATTCCTATTTATGTTGTCTTTTGGAAATCCTCTAGAATTGGTCACTTGTCTTGTATTGATGATTTTTGTTGTTGTTTGAATTTGAGTGGTCTCATGTGTTGTATGATTTTCATTAGCTGGTTGTGAGTCTTTGTCTAGACGTTCTTGGTTGGGAACTCTTCCTTAGAAACTCCTAGCATGGGGGTGGTCGGGTGGATCGTGTTTCGCACCCCATTGGGATTCTCTCTTTTATGCAGGTTCATCTTTCAGTACTGAGTTGTAGTAGCAGCTGATTCTTTGTTCGTGGGTTCCAGATTTATGTGCTTATGTTATTCTTATACTGATGTATCACTCCCACCTAGTTGGGAAGTTTTGTAAATTATTGCACATGGTGCTATTGTGATGTAATCTCATGATGATGCATTGTACTTTTATTGTAAACTTGGTTATGAGAATAATTTACAATGATGTTATAACTTTGGATATTATTCTATCTTATGTCTCTATTGTTGTTACTGATGTAATTATATTTATGGATGTTTGAATGTATGTTTCATGTAATGGTTAGTTAAATGTTCATGTTGTTAAGGGTTGGTTCTTAAGTAATGTCCTCATGTACCTCAAAGGATTAAGTCATGCAAATTGAATAATGGTTACATTGTGTTAGTAAATGTTCACCCCTTTGTTCTTTTAAAAAAAAAAAATTGGTTGCATTTTACTTAATTCCTTTGGGGTTGAGTGGCAGGCCATTACATAATATGCTGACAACTAAGAATTAAAATATGAAATCATATTTTTACCATTCCCAAAAAATAACATATCATATCCATATAATGAAATTATAAGAATACAACCATTATTAGATTTGAAATACACACAATGGTCAGATTTAGATCTAAAAAATTCCAAAGACAACACATAAGTGTCTAATTTTTGGTACCACATTCTAGGAGATTGGTTTAAACCATACAAATAATTTTTCAACTTGAATACCATATTTGTTTACCTTTAACCACAAAATTCTCTAAATGTGACATATATTTCTTCCTCCAAGTTACCATGAAGGAACGTTGTCTTCACTTCCATATTTTCTACTTCTAGCTAATACATTACTACAAGCAATAATAAGAACCGAATAGATTTCATCTTCGTAAAAGGAGAGAAAATATCACCATAGTCAATTGCCTCCACTAGAGAGTACCCCTTAGTGACCAACCATGCCTTATGCTTATCAACACTACTATTTAGACTAGATTTTCTCTTGAACACCTATTTACATCCAATGAGTTTTTATCCTTCGTCAAGGGCACAAAATCCCAAGTATCATTTTTTTTAAATGCAACTATCTCTTCATCCATAAATTTCACCTAGGAATATGCATCATTTATACCCATATCCTCTTTAATGGTCCTAGGTCCATAAATGTTAGTAATCATAGAAAAAAATTCTAGAATCCAAAAAGTGAATAACCAAATCTTTCTAGTTGGAACCTAACATGTGTAGACCTCCTCAATTTTTGATGCAGAGGTTCATTATCTTCTTCATAATGATCAAATATGTTAGAGATATCCTCATCACTAGGTCCAATAGTAGTGTCTAGTTCACCTCTCTTTAGACTAGGTGGTAATTTAAATACCTCCTTATTTTGTTTCTCCTATTTCTCTATATATAGCTCAATTGTGGAATATTTTAGCTCTCAAAGAATCACACTTTTTCTAAAGAAAAAAATTTGGGATACTGATCCCAAAGCTCGTGACCCTTAATACTAACACCATAGCTAATAAATTACACTTCACTACCTTGCTCTCTGGAACTTAGATCTCTTCTCTACCTTGCTCTCTAGAACTGATCCCAAAGCTCGCGACCCTTAATACTAACACCATAGCTTATAAATTATGCTTCACTGCCTTGCTCTCTGGAACTTAGATTAGAACATGAGCATAAGCTTCATAACCAAATACACTAAGATGTCTCATCAAAGCCTTTTTACTAGACTATGCCTCCATGGGTGTCTTTTCAAAAATCACCATCAATGGAGATTTTTTGAGCAAGTAACATATATGGTGACTACAAATTTAGCCTATAAATTAAGTTCAAGGCCAACACTACTCAACATACTTCTAGTTCTTTCCATCAATGTCCTATCCATTCTCTTTGCAACTCCATTTTTTTATGGGGTGTGTGGAGTTGTCTTGTATCTCTCAAACCCATGGTACTTACATAACCTATTGAATTATACACAAAAAAACTCACCATCATTTTTAGTCCTCAAGAACTTAATCTTTCTACTAGTTTTATTTTCAACAAGAGCCTTAAAATTCTTAAATTGACTAAAGACTTTAGCTTTACTTATGAGAAAACAAACAAACATCATTCTATTATAGTCATCTATGAATGAAACAAAGTATGTATAGATCTAGATATTGAAGGAATATTCACAATACCAAGCACATATACATACACATAATCCAACAACCCAAAATAATTATCATAGAAGAAATATTTCACTAAACCATGCATGCATTCAGCTTGAACAAGGTACTAATATGAACACCCTTAGCTGTCACCATATATTCTCTAGTCATCTTGCATCCTCCATTCAAGAAAAAAAATGCACACTTGAATCATTTAATTTACTCACTGAGAGTAGGTTCGATCTCAAAAAATGAGATATACAATACACCATCAATCCCCTTCACTCTATCATCAAGGAATTTGTTGGATAACAGATTGGCACCTTAAGGTTTTATCTTATAGATTCAAATCTTTTCCTATAATAGATGCAATCAATTTCCAATAGGTGAGATGATTGTTTCTATGGGAAACAATTACTCTTTGAATTTTAAAGATGTACAAATCCCTCTCTAATTTTAAATAAAATCTCATAAACTATAAGATTAAATATTAGTATGATTTTAACCTAAAAGTAGAAAATGCATATAAACCCAATACCAAAAAGCTTTCCAATGTCAAATGCAATAGAAAAGAAGCAATTAAAATCACTGATACAAAGATCAATGGGCATAACATAACATGTATATGAAAATAATTGAAGTCAATATAACCTCAAGAAAGAATTCAACCACTAAGATGGAATAATCATATATTCGCACAAAAATAATATAACTAAGAGAGAACAATTTAAACAAATAAATTTAAAAATATCCCATTCATCTCAATGATAAACTAAGTGCACATAAATGCATAGAGGCTTTTAGTCATGTATGCTGCATTGAAATTAAAGTATCAAACTTAGAAATTGCTAAGAGAGATTTGGTTTGTATTCATTACATATATATCAAGAAGATACATAACCACTTCTTTATAAAAATAACTATCCAATGATTAAAAGAAAGTATTTTAAATAAACATAAAACTTATAAAAGCAATTGAAAAGCAACTAAGGTGGCACTTTGTTCGTTGTTCTATCAGTTGACTGGGTTGCTGATATGGAACTTCATGCTTGAAAATCTTGGAAAGCTTTCACAACCACTAACATCTCCTTATTTTGTGGGATGATGACATTTCTAGCTTTGAGATTCCAAAAAACTTTATCCCCTTTTCCTGCTTTGAGTTTTCTTGCATAGGTAACCACAAGCCCAACCATCTAGAACAATATGAAATCAATCCCAGTATACCCCTTGAGACTTTTAGCATCGAATGGTCATTTTCCAAAGATACCATCAACCATTATTTAAAATTCCCTTTTAAGGTTTCCTCATCCTCATCTTCAATAATGCCTTCTTTTGTAAGTTGTAGGCCAAGTCCAAAGAAGTTATTATGGACAAAATCTTCAATCAAATTGCATTCCATCAACACTTTACAATACTATTGCATGATCTTCTTAATGAAAAAAAGCTTCCACTTAACACTCTTTTTCTACATAGCACAACAGTTATTTATAATGCTCGAGAGGATTTTCCCATTGACCAATCTCTCAGGTCCCAACTCCACCATTCATTTGAGTTCATTGAAAGTTATTTTCCACACTGTCTCTTTGAGCTTAGTTTAGGCAATATCTTTTCCCACATCTACTTTAAATGCATTAACATATTTGCACACTTTCTTCATATTTGAGATGACATAATTTCCTTTATTCAATATATTTATAGCCCATTATTTTGTGGCCTTACCAAAAGCCTTGTATTTTTGTATCCTACTCACTACCTCCTTTCCAACCGATGATGATGGATTAAAAACAACTTTAGTTTGAGAAATTTTCTATAGAGAAATATCAAACATAAAATTTAAGCATTTAGTCAAGATTCTAATTTGACCCTTTAAATCATCTTTTATTTTCTTGTCTTTGGCTATCCACTCTACCAATATATCTACCATTATTTGGAAGTTATTTACATATCCATCCCTAGTAGAAGGCCCCATATTTAATTTGGTGACATTGAAGTCACTAGCCGTGGCTTGACCTACTTCTTTTTGCACAAACAAATGAGCCACCTCTACACATATGTTCTTGGTACTATTATCTTCCAACAATATGGATATTATCTTCAATCATTTGGGCTTAGGAGTCCTCTATAATAAATGGCCTACAAGGTATTTCTCTGGAAGGATCACTTGAAAAATATCTCTCTTATTTGACAATGTTTGCTCAAACCATGAAGAGGTGGTAGGTGTAGTAATTGATTTAGAACTAGAGGATCCAAATAATGTTCTTCTCAAGGGAGGAGAAATAGATTTTTCTTACTCTAGAGAAGAGGGGGGAGTAGGACCTACCCTAGGGGAAACATGTGTACCTTTTCTAGGAGAAGGTTCAAGAGAAGAAGTACTTTCTTGGGATGGGGAAGTAGAGAAATTGAATATTCAATCTTCCTCCTCTACTGTTTCCTTGTCTTTGTCTTGTTGAGGGGGCTTAGGGGTATCTTTCCCACATGTTTTATTTGGAAATTTATTTTCTAGAGGTTCATCATCTCCACCACCTTTCCCTTCTATAGTACTTTCTATGAGGTGGGAGTTTGTATTTTTGAGGTCATAGGTGGTTGGCTACCTTCATCTTGAGACTGCATATTTTATGCTCTAGTGGGAGAGCCTACTTTTCTACACTTTATAGAAAACCATTCTTGTGTTATTCTCAAGATAAAAATAGTCTTAGCCTCAATGGTCTCAACCTCTTTGATGATCCAATCCATAGACACAACAAGTTGGAATTGCATATGTTTAATAAAGATAGGTTCTACTAGGTTGGACTCATCATTTTCAATGTCATCGAAATCCAAACCTAAATTGAATAGATTTTTATGCCTCAGAGTTAGCCTCATCCAAATTCTTCTCCTTACCTCATATTCATCAATGTAGTTAGCCCAATAATCTTCTAGGTCAATAATATGATGGAATCTAGACCCCTCACAAAATCTTTACTATCAAAAGGAAATCTTACATCATATAATTGCAAGGTATATTCGATAAGGTCTCTTTCAATGTTAATTGCATCATACATAGAGTTAAAAGAGAAATATCCAAGTCCAATAAGAAAATATATACCCAACTTTTTCCCCTCCTAACACATTTTTTTTACTTCTACTGCCTACTTGTAGAATTTAAATTTATCTTTTGCATACTTAGGGAGCTTTAGTGGAGCACCATCAAATCCTCCAATCCTGGTATATGAAGACCTTTAGAACTATATGAAGTGGATCCAATAAGTATCAATTAACTACCTTTTCAATTAACATAGTAGACAAAGGTTTTGAAATTTCTACAAAATTATTATAAGTCATATCTTCCACTAAGTCTTCTTTGTACTGATCTTTGGAACACAAGTCTTCATACTTAACAAGCCTTTGAGAGAAAGAATGGTTTCAAAAACCTCATTAGGAACTGGCATAATTTTTAAAATCTCCATGAAACTCTGAAATTATTTTAACTTTGGATTCATTTATGTTCACGGAAGTTGTGACAAGTGCTTTGGGTCTCGATATAGTTCTAAAAACCATGTGAAAGACCAAATTCAAAAGGTGGAGTTAGACTTGAATTTTAAGATGTCGAGTGAAGATTAGGTTGTCACAACCTAAGCAGGATCAGAAAAGGTTTTGAAAACCAAAGGAATGATTGAAAATCTTAACTTAGGAAAAATTTGGATAGATGGATATGGTTTTTAAGGGGGTCAAAAATTATGGTAACAATTGGTCATGACTGGGGACAAGGACTATGAAGGACATCACAAGGAACCTAGAAAATAACATAGTAGACTAGTGCTTCTATAACCATTGGGCATTAGAGTTGACATCTGCATGGAAAATACATAAGAAAGACAAGAACTCGCAAGTCAACTAGAAAGGAACACACCAAAATAAGACAAAAAGTACTAAACTAAAAATATTTAGAGGGTGACTTGGATGGGTAATCATATCTGGTATAATTTGAGGTCTTTCCCATTGTAAGGAATAGGAAAGGGTGTGTCATTGAGGTAAGACAACTTGAAGGTGTTTGGGCCACATTATTGAGTCACTTTGAATGGACCTTTGAAGAGTGACAAACTTTTTGTGTGTGCCTTTGGGTTCCCTCCACTTGTCCCACAATAACACCAAATCCCCAATTGTAAATCTCCTAGGTTTTTCCTTCTTGTCAAAGATCTCCTTAACCTTAGCCTAATGCATAGTGATCCTATCAACTATATCATCTTATTGCTCCTCAATCTTTAAAAGATACATAAATATCTTCTCTAGATAATCCCAAAACTCTTGATCTTCCATTGAAGCTTGAAATTTATTGACATATACCTCTATTAGAAGGGGTGAGTCACTATCTATACCATACACCAAATCAAATGGAGACATCCCTATAACTATTTTAGGTGTGCTCCTATCTACCCATAGTGTCTCAAACAATTTCATATGCCAATTCTTTTAATTTTTATCAACCAGATTTTGCATCATGTTGACAAGGTTCTTAAAATTGGATTTTTCTTTCCCATTCTGCTTAGCATAGCAATCAACAAAGTGAGATAAAGAGATCCCATTTTCATAACAAAACAAATCCATCTCTATAGAAGAGAAACTTGTAGCATTATTGGTAACTAGCTTTTGGGGTACTCCAAATCTCACTAAGATGCTCTCCTTGATGAAGTTGCAGACCACTTCCAAAGTTGTGCTTTCACTAAAATAACTTCTAACCATTTGGAAAAGTAATATATGGTAATGAGAATGTGAGTGTGTCAAGCATTGGACTAAGGGTTTATAGGATCTATGAAGTCTAAACCCCATTTCTTAAAAGGTTCATATATTACCACTAGTCTTAAAGTTAATGTCACAAATTGAGGCCTTCAGATGAATAACAATAGATGATGAAGTCCTTGTTAAAATCTGGGTGAACTAGTATGGGTGCATGAGTAGTCACTTATTTAATATCCTAATGGCTTGTTTCTTGGACTCATTCCATTTAAAACCCTATTTATCCTTTATCAAATCCCCTATATGCTTTGTAATTTAAGATAAGTCTAACAAAAAATTCCTCAAGAAATTAACTTGTTAGAAAAAGGATTTAACCATAGTTCTATTAGAAGGCAGGCTTAGTTACAAGATATCCTTGACCCTTTTTGGACCAATTCTAATACCTTATTTTGATACGATGTGCCCTAGTAGCTTTCCCTCAATGAATCCAAAAACTAACTTCATGGGATTAAGGATATGCTATGCTCTTTGCACCTTTATATAATTGTCTCCAAATCCCTAATACGACTCTCCCTCTTCTTTGAACACATGGGAAAATCATCTAAGTATATGAAAGCAATTTATTTATAAGATCACCAAAGGAGACATCCATATCTTTTTTAAAGGTAGATCCTGCATTGATAAGATGAAAGGGAATGTGATTGTACAAAAAGGTTCCCCATGTGTTAGGGTTAGAAGGTAGATATCTAATAGTTAAAATGCAGATTTAATCAATAAAACAGAGAAATAAAACACACGCAGAAAAATAACACAAAGAATTTAACGTGGTTCACCCAATTCGGGCTACATCCACAAAATCATAGCCATCCAATGATTTTATTATCCAGTACAAAACTTATTACAATCTCACACTTGGAGAATGATCAGGCTCCACACCAACACAATCTCCCACCTGAAGACTGAACCTGGATGACACCGTTGCACTTATAGCTCCCATTGGAAATAAGCACTTAGAGACTGATCAGGCTCCACACCAATAATCTTGCACTTGGAGCCTGATTAGGCTCCACACCAACACAATCTCCCACTTAGAGACTGATCCTAGATGACACTATTGCACTTACAACTCCCACTGGAAATAAGTACCTTGGACCTTGCTACTCTGTTATACTTGAATTCAACCTTCAAGGCCAACTAAAGCTGAAGAGGAGCTCATCTTCTCCCTTGTTACTGCCTTCGTAAACATAGCCGTTGGATTGGCATCTATATGTATCTTTTCCAACTTTACGTATCCATCCTCCAACACTGACTAAATGAAATGATATCTCAATTGTATGTGTTTGGTTTTAGAGTGCAAGGAAGAAATATTTGCAAGATGTATAACACTCTAGCTATTTGTAAACAAGTAATTTTCAGTCTATTGTTTTCCCAACTCTTCCATGAAAAGTTGTAGCAACATACTCTACCTTTGTGGTGGATAAAGCAAACACCTTTTGTAACCAAGAGATCTAACTCACTATTGTCCCACCAATTGTAAATGCATAACCATGGTACACCACCTAGTATCTATATCCCCTACCAAATCTAAGTCAACATAGCCTTTTAAAGTAGCATTAGAACTCCCAAAACATAAACATTTATTGGGTGTTCCTCTCAAATACCCGAGAATCCATTTTACCGTATTCCAATGCTCAACTCCAAGATGACTCATATACCTGCTAACAACTCCTACAACATGTGCAATATCTGGTCTTTTGCATACCATATCATACATTAAACTACCTACAATTGAAGCATATGGTACCTTGGAAATTTTTTCTTCCTCCTTTTGTGTCTTGGGACACATATCCTTAGTCAATTTAACATGTCTGGGTAAAGGTGTGATGACAATTTTTGCATTCTCCATATGAAATCTCTACAACACCTTTTCAACATAATCAGCTTGAGATAGAAACAATTTTCTATTTTTCCTATCTCTTCTAATCTTCATACCAAGGATTTTCTTGGATGACCCCAAATCCTTCATAGCAAATGAATTTTCTAATTGTTGTTTTAACTCCTTTATGTGATTCATGTTAGTCCTTTCTACAAGCATATCATCAACATATAAAAATAAAATAATGTAGCTATCATCATCTAACCTCTTAAAATAAACACAATAGTCTGAATTACATTGACTGTAGCCATGCTTAGCCATAAAGCTATCAAATTTAATATACCATTGTTGAGGTGCTTGTTTCAAGCCTTATAAAATTTTCTTCAATCTTCACACAAGTTTCTCCCTACCTTTGACCTCAAATCCTTGTGGTTGTTCCATATATATTTCCTCTTCCAAATAACCATGGAGAAAGGTTGTTGTAACATCAAGTTGTTCTAAATGTAAAACTTTAACAACCACAATACTTAAAACAATATGAATAGAAGTCATTTTAACAACTAGAGAAAAGATTTCATCAAAATCAATACCCTTTTTTTGTGCAAATCCCTTTATAACTAATCTGGCTTTAAATCTTTTCTTACCTCCATCCTCCTCTTTTAGCCTATAATCCCATTTGTTTGGTAAAACCTTTGTACTTGTAGACAACTTGCATAGTTCTCAAGTCTAATTTTTTAGCAAGGAGTCCATTTCTTCTTCCATTCCATGCTCCCACTAAACCTTGGTATCCACCTACATAGCTCCATCATAACATTCCAGTTCACCAGCATCAGTTAATAAAATGGAATACAAAGAGGGAGAAAATCTTTCTAGAGGTACCACTTATCCTTGAATATCTTCTAACATTCATTGGAGTTTGTGGTATTTGTTTTTGCTATTGTTGTGGAGCATGAAAAACCATAGGAACATCATTGTTTGTTGTATCATCCAACACTACATAATCATTTTCTTTCTTCTCATGCTGCTGCAATTGATCTTTGTACAACACTTTCTCATTGAATATGACATCCTTTCTTCTCACAGTTTTTTGATTTTTAAAATCCCAAAGCCTATAACCAAATTCATCAATGACATGTCCAAAAAATATGCATTTCTTTGATTTTGTATCAAACTTGGTTCTATTTTCAAAATCTACATGTGAAAATGCTTCACAACTGAAGGTCTTGAGAAAAGAATAACTCACCTTCTTACTTATCCATGCTTCCTATGGAATACCACAACCAAAAGGATTAGAGGGACCTCTATTGATTAAATAAACAACAGTGTTTACAACCTCTTCCCACATGTTTAAAGGAAGCTCAACATGTAGTCTCATAGTTCGTACATGTTCCATTATTGTTCTGTTCATGTGCTCAACCACTCCATTTTCATGTGGATTCCTTGGAACCATTTTATTCCTACGAATACCATTAGAGGAACAATAATATTCAAACTCTTTGCTGCAATATTTGCCACCATTATCAAATCTAGGAAATTTTAGCCTTTTACCTGTCTCATTCTCAACCAAGCTTCTCCATTTCTTAAAAGTTTCAAATACATCATAGTTCTAAGAAAATAAATCCATACCTTCCTTGTTGCATCATCAATAAAAGTGACATAATATCGAGAGCCACCGAGAGAAGATACTTGAGCTGGTCCCCATACATCCATATACACAAGCTCCAATTTTTCATCTTTCTTTTGGTTCCCATCCTTGAGAAAAATAACTCTCTTTTGTTTGTCACACACAAATTTCATAGAAATCCATATTAACGCATTTCAGACCTGGTAAAAAATTCTTTGAATGAAGTACTTTCATACCTTTTGCACTCATATGCCCAAGTCTATTATGCCATAGTGCTGATTCAGAATCCATAGCAACTGTTTGATTTTCTGCCTACTAAACTGTAGCAATTGTTCCTGAATATTGATTTTTATCTATAATAGCTAAAGTAGAAGGAACAATATGACCTATAAAAAGATATAAGGTGCCTACTTTCACACCTTTTTCTGAAACCTTTTGTAACCTTCCAATTTTTATCACTAAATATAACAACACAACCTTCATCATCTAGTTGCCGTGCTGAAATTAAATTTCTTTTTAACTTTGGAATGTACCTTACCTCATGTAGTATCCAATAATTCCCATTCTACAACTTAATCTTGATTCTTCCCTTTCCAACAATATAACAAGGTTCATTATTTCCCAAATAAACTAGCCCAAAATCCCCTTGGACATAATCAAGAAAATAATTTCTATGGGGCATAGCATGAAATGAATCCTTTGAATCTAACACCCAAGAATCATCAACATTATCAAGGGAAACAATCAAAGCATCCTCATCAGATTTATTACTTACCACATTTTCCTCTTTATTGCCTTCCTTTTTGTCTCCTTTATTTTTTTGAGGCCAACAATCTTTCTTTAAATGACCTAGTTTACTACAGTACCAATAATCCCTCTTGTCTCTAGATTGGAACCTTTTGTCCTTTGATTTTCTTCATGACTTCCCATGACTTCCAAAATTGTTTCCTCTCTCCTTTTTTTTTCCCTACTTTCTACATTCAAAACACTGCCTAATGTGGATGTTCCACCTAAGCTTTTCCTATAAATTTCCTCGCTCAAAATAACACAAACAACATCAAATTCCAATGTACTCGAACTAGAAACATAATTGCTAACAACCATTACCACACTATTCTAGCTTTTAGGAAAATAACAAAGAATCAAAAGAGCCCTAACTTCTTCATCAAATTTTATATTTACAGAAGTTAATTGACTAGTAACTGCATTAAACTTATTTAAATGATCAACAACTGACCCACCTTCTACCATTTTCATATTAAATAAATGATTCATAAGAAATACCTTGTTAAAAGTGGAAGGATTTTCATATAACTTTTCTAGGGTTTCCATCAACTCTTGAGTTGTCTTTGTTGTTGTACTATTGAATGCCATTGATTGTGTTAGGCATAAACGAATAGCTTCCACTACCTTTTTGTCTAGAAGATTCTAATCCTCATCACTCATTGTTGTTAGTTTCTTGGCTATTCCTTCCAAAGGCCTCCATAAATTCTTCTAATAGAGATAATCCTCCATTTGCATCTTCCATAACTGATAGCTCTACCCATTGAATTTATCTACCTTCAATTTACCCTCATTTGTCATTGCTACCACTTAACCATGAGACTCCCACTCAGCCGTGAGACTTTCCTAAGATGATAATAGAACACAACCCACTCTTATACCACTTGTTAGGGTTAGAAGGAAAATATCTAATAGTTAAATGCAGATTTAATCAATAAAATAGAGAAATAAAACACACAGAAAAATGGCATAAAGAATTTAACATGGTTCACCCAATCTGGGCTACATCCACAAAACCACAGCCATCCAATGATTTTATTATCCAGTGCAAAACTTATTACAATCTCATGAATAATTTCCTTTTTCACATACTGTAACTCCCATCCCAACCCCTTATAACAAGCTTAGAAGATTCGAGATTAGGGTTCTACAAAGTTAGATTTTTCCCATTTTCAATGATTTTTTCAATTTTGGAGATGATGTGAAAAAGTAGGAAATTTATTTCTCTCAAGGGCTACTGCTCTGAAACCTCCACTTTTCAGGGGTTGCCACCTTGAATCCCTGCCCAGGGCCCATTCTAACCCTGAACCCTAGGGAGGATACATGAAGAGTGTACAATATAGCATGATCAATTGCCACATACCAACACCATGGGGTGGTGATCTTCCTTGGAAACACTAATATAATTATATCCCAAAAATCCTTCAAGCATATACATCATTTCAGATCCTGCTACTGTTTGGAGAATATGATCCATTATGGGTAATGGATAATTATCTTTCAAAGAATCCTGGTTAAGGTTTTGAAAGTGTACAAATTTTTTATTTCTAATTGGAACTATGTTGGTAAGCTAAGTAGAATGATGAGTGGGATAGATGATCATAGCCTTCAATTTTCTATCAATCTCCTTCAAAATAACATTAGTAACCTTAGGATTATAGGACCTTTGTTTTTGTCTGAAAGGAGCCCTAGCTTCTTTTAGTGGGATATGATGCTAGAACTTTCCATCCATGATTTTTTTTAAGTCATCATAGCACCAAGAAAAAACCTATTTATATTTAACCAACAATACCACCAATATTTCTTTTTCCTCTAGACTACAATATTTTCCTATGTATACTAGTTTTGGAGATTCTTCATTTCTAATGTTCATTGCCTCATACTCCCTTACACTATGCATAGAATCACTCATTTTTTATTTATAACCCTATCATGATGACCAAATAGATCTTACAAAGACACCAAACCATTAGTAATCTTATTACCTTTTAACTGTACAACCCCATCCTCTATATTTAGTATATCATCTGGGAAAAATTCTTTGCATTCATCAATAATCCCCTCAAAGAAAATATGAGCAAACATTTCAAAATTCTCTAGAAAGGCTTGGTTATATTTTACATTTTCAAATACTTACCAATTATTAATTTTATCAAACAAACTAGGTCTATGGATCATTTCAATCCTATGTTAATCACTCCTGAAGTTAGGACGAGGAAAAATAAAGAAAGAAAACACATCTAATGAATCATATTTTTGAGTTTAACTCTCTAGGTATAGATTCTATGGAGAAAGCATTAGAATTATTAATGCAATCCCACACTTTGTTCCTATATTGTCTTAGCCTCTTGTTCTTAATAGTAAAATTTTGCACACTTGCTTTACAATCAATTCAACATCACCTATAAGTCAAGGAATTCTAATCCCCTTTTCCTTAGCTATTGATAATCCTAATAACATAGCTTCATATTTTGTAGTGTTATTTGTATTTCCAAAATCCAACTTGTATGAGAAAGGGAAATTCTCACCAGGCTAGGAGATTATAAATACACCTTCCCTTGATCTTGAATTAGAGCAGCTTCCATTGAACTCCAATGTCCACAATTTTGAAGAGATATCTGGGCCAAAAAAATTTCGTGTCCTTTCCTGAGTCAAGGAAAAGCATGTAATTCCCACACTTTGATTATTCTAATAAGATTTATGATCTAGGGTATTCTAATTTTAATGCTTCAAATTTAGCCTTTGGTTTAGGATCCAAGTGTATTTTCTTACCTCTCAATCCATGTAAATTTCACCTCCTAGATCTTTGCAAAAAATTCTCAGAAGCATATGATAACTAGTAGCAATGCCAACTACTAAGATTGTTAATTTAAGTCTATTTCTAGGATGATTTGCAAGCATTACCTGAGAATCCTTAACCCGCCCTACCAAAGGGACTTGTTTGGATTCTATAGAATAGAATTTCTGAAAGGTTTTAGTCAAACTCAACCCCAAAGCATGAAAAACTTGTGCTAGCATATTATTGTTCGAAGCATCTAAATCAATAATACAATTACTCAACCTAAATCCATTGATAAATAAGAAAACATAGAAAGGGTTAGGCTTCTCCCTTGAAGTGTTTAATGAGGGACTTTCACTGCTTGAGGCCAAACTAGATGATGGGTCTTTAACATTAATTATATGATTAGGTGACGTCAAATGAGGTCTAGATTTTTTAGATTTCACAAAATTTACTAGTTTATCCAATTACTTAGGATTCATCTTCAAATATTCTTCTTGTGAGATTTGTATTTTTGATTTCTTGCAAAAGCCTATAATATCAAGAGTTTTTATATTTTTTAATTGGTAAATAGTTAGTGATTTTACAATAACTTTATGTTTCTTTCAAATTTTTTTGAGGAGAAGCATCGTCTTTAGAAAAAGTACCTAACTTGCTTAATAAATATTTAGGAGTTCCTTGCATACCTTTTCGACTCACATTCGACTGACTTATAGTCAATGTTTCACAAGAAGAATCATCTAGAGTTGTATAGATATGCCCACCCCTTTCATCATCAAGCTTAAATTCAAAGAATCCAATATCAAAGTTGCCATACTGATTTGAAGCATCTCCTTCATCAGTGATTTCTTTCAAGGACTTCCTTCATTGTAGTAATTTGCATAAATATGTTCATCTCCAGGCATTACCCTCCATCATGGTCAGTGATGAGATGAAAGGTGCACACATTTTTCTTACCCCCTCTTCAATTTCCACCCTCTATTGAGTAGGAGGTAGAGATAAAGATTTATTATTTTATGCGAAACTCCCTTTCCTTGATATATCTTGATAAGGTTGGGAAATATTAGTTATTTGTCTCTTTAAAGTGATTATGTCATTAGCAATTCTTTCGATCATAGGGTCTAAGGAAGTGGAAGCTTGTGACTTACTAGAGTGCAATTCTCTTTTCCACTTGCCTGGCATGATAAGGCCATCTTCCAATTCAATGGCCATCATTTCAGTTGTATCTAAAGTGGTTACCATGCTCTCCTCAAATGGAAGTTGATATCTAGAGGTTACAATGCACTAATGAAAACTCATTTCTAGTTTTTTGGTATAGGTCTCTTTGCATTGTCAATCTTATTTACCAATTTGTTAAATTTAGCCATGAATTCCCTCATGGGTTCATTGACTTATTTCTTAAGGTGAGTTAACTATTCCAGTAAAGTGTTCTCATCTTCCACACTCTTATATCTATTTTCAAATTGTTCTCTCATGACTCCCACATCTTCGTGTTATATGTTGAGTACTCCATAAGAGGCATAGAAGGAAATTATATGCTTCTCTATGGAAACTTTCCCATCTCCTTTAAACTCATGGAAATTATTTTGGGAACCTTTAGGCAATTCATGCAACTGGACCCCTAAAGCTAAAGGACTCGTAGCCCATCCTGATGGAATTGGTGGTGGAAGATTGGCCATATTTTGAGTAAAATTGATAACTAGGGGAACTACAATCCATGTAACACTAAGGATTGGAAAGTAGAAGAGTAGGGAGTTGGCTTGGTTGTAAAAGAAGGTCAACTTATAGATATAACCCTTCTATTTGGAAGAGTAGAGACAAAAAGGTTACCTTATAACTCATAAGGATTCATAGACCAAGTCAATAATTCTTCTTCTTCTATCCCATCTAATATATCTTTTGGAATCTAGAGTGACAGTTTCAAATTATTTATCAAAGCATGGATAAGGACACTTAAAAACTATATTCATTTGATCCCTAGTGGAGTCACAAAAATCCCATTGGTCAACAGATTGACACCTTAAGACTTTATCTTACAGATTCAACTCTTTGCCTAGAATAGATGCAATCATTTTCTAACAATTGAGATAATAATTTCAATGGGAAATGATTACTCTCTAAATTTTAAATAGGTACAAATCCCTCTTAGATTTTCAATAAAATATTAGAAACTATAAAATTAAATATCAATATGATTTTAACTTGAAAGTAAAAAAGGTGTATAAACCCAATACCAAAAATCTTTCCAATATCAAATGTGATAGAGAAGAAACAATCACAATAACTAGTACAAAGACCAACGGGCATAGAATACCATGCACATGAAGATACTTCAACTGAATATAAACTCAAGAAAGAATCCAACCACTAAGATGGAACGATCATATATTCACACATAAATAATATATCGAGAAAGAACAATTTAAACACATAGATTCAAAAATATCCCATTCATGTCAATGATAAACTAAGCACACAAAGACACATAGAGGCTTTAAATCATGTTTGCTATATTGAAATTAAAGTATTAAAGCTAGAAATTTCTAAGTGATATATTTAGTTCATCTTCATTGCATATATTCAAGTGGATATATAACCACTTCTTTATAAAAATAACTATCCAATGCTTAAAAGAAATTCTTTTCAATAAACATAAAAATTATAAAAGAAACTAAAAAGTCACTGAGGTTGAAATTTTTTCATTGTTCTATTGGTCGACTGGGTTGTTGATATGGCACTCCTTGAAAATATTAGAAATCTTTCACAATAGATGGTATCTCCTCATGTTGTGGGATGATGATGTTTCTAGGTCTGAACTTCCAAAAAAAATTATTCCCTCTTCCTACTGTGAGTTATACTACATAGGTAACCACAAGCCCAACCATCTGGAACAATATCAAATTAATCCCACTAAACCCCAGGTAAGACTTTCAACATTGAATGGCCATTTTCTGGAGATATCATCAACCATTCTTTTGAAATTCCCTTTTAAGGTTTCCTCATCCTCATCTCTACTGATGCATTCTTTTATATATGTTGTAGGCCAAGTCTAAAGAATTTCTCATGATTTTCATATTTGATCGCATTGCATTATATTAGCATTTTACCAAACTATTGCATGCTTTTCTTAACAACAAAAAGCTTCCACTCAACACTCTTTTTCCACATAACATAATCATTATCTATAGTGATCAAGAGGATTTTCTCATTGACCAATCTCTTGGTCCCCAACTCCACCATTTCTTTGAGTTCACCAAAATTAGTCATTCACAATGTCTCTTCAAGATTAGTTGAGGAAATATACTTTTCCACCTCTACTTTCAAAGCATTAACATCTTTGCACACTTTCTTCATATCTGAGATGAAATTATTTCCTTTATTCAAATATTTGTAGCCCATTATTCTATGGCCTTACCAAAGCCTTGTAGTTCTATATCCTACTCACTACCTCCTTTCCAACTGATGATAATGGGTCAAAATACTCCAGTTTGAGCAATTATCTATGGGGCAATATCAAACACATACTTTAACAATTCAATCAGGACTTTAATTTGACCCTTTAACTCATCTTTGATTTTATTGTCTTTGGCAATCCATAATATAGCTTTCATTAGCTGGAAGTTATGTACATCTCCATCCCTAGTAGACGGCCCCAAGTTTACTTTGGTGACATTAAAATCACTAATAGTGGCCTAGCCTACTTCTTTTTTCATAGATGGATGAGCCACCTCTACACATATGTTCATAGTACTATTATCTTCCAATAATCTAGATGTAATTTTCAATCATTTGGGCTTAGGAGTCATTTGTATTAATTGACCTACAAGGTCTTTCTCTAGGAGGTTCACTTGAATAAATTTTATCTTCTTTGACAATTTCTACTCAAACCATGAAGAGATGGTAGGTGTAGTAACCGATTTGGAACTAGAGGAGCCAAATAAAATTCTTCTCAAGGGAAGAGTAATAGATTTCTCTTTCTTTGGAGAAGAGGGGGTACTAGGACCTAACCTAGGGGAAACATATGTATCTCTACCAAGAGAAGGTTTAGGAGAAGAATAAGAAGTACTTGAATAGGATGGGGAAGTAGAGACATTTATTGTTTCCTCTTCCTCCTCTATTGTTTCCTTGTATTTTTATTTCTAAGGGGGCTCAAGAGCACCTTCCACACATGATTTATTTGGAAAGTTATTTTTTGGAGGTTCATCATCTTCACCACCCTACCCTTATGATAGTACTTGATGTGAGAAATGAGTTTTTGTTTTCAAGGTAATAGGTGGCTACCTTCATTTTGAGACTAATTTCTTTGTGCTTTGGTGGGTGGAGCCTTCTTTTCTATATTATTTCTAGCAACCCATTCTTGTATTTTTATCAAGGAAACCATGGTGTTAGCATCAATGGTATCAACCTCTTTGATTCTCTAATCTATAGACACAACTATTTGGACTTGGATATGTTTAATAAAGATAGGGTCTACTAGGTTGGACTCATCATCTTCAATACCTTGGACATCCCAACATAAATTGAATAGCTTTATCTATCTCATAGTTGGCCTTATCCAAATTCTTCTCCTTACCTCATATTCATTAGCATAATTATCCTAATAATCTTCTAGGTCAAGAATATGATAGAATATAGACCCTAGTTGCTAATTATTTTCACAAAATCTTTACCATCAAAAGGAAATCTTCCATCATAGAATTATAAGGTATATTTGATAAGGTCTCTTTCATTGTTAAGTTCATTAGACATAGAGTTAAATGAGAAATATCCAAGTCCAATAGTAAAATATATACCCACCTTTTTCCTCTGCTTACACCTTTTATTTTCTTCTACTAGCTACTTGTATAATTTTATCAAAATAAATTTTTCTTTTGCATACTTAGGGAGTTTCAGTGGAGCACCATCAAATCCTCCAATCCTAATATATGAAAACCTTTGTAACTATATGAAGTGGCTCCCATATGTGTCAATTAACTATATGGATTCATGAGTAATCCTTAAAGAAATATCTCCTTGTATCTCACAAACCATCCTCATGGTAAAGGTTTCATTGATTCTCCTGTGATGATAATAATTTTTTCCCAATTGAAAATTATCATAGTAATAAAAATTTGGGACCTCTTAATGTTTGTTTGGACTAGGTCACAATCTAGGCTAGGGTCTAGTATTAATGATGGCATAAATTAAGTATGAGGAGATGTAGAAGAATTTTTTGATTGGAAATTGGATGATCATATGATTAATCTAATTATAGACAACTTGTACAGGTGTTGGCAAGAAGTTGAGTCCACTTTTTGGCCAAAAAGTGGAAGTGTTTTCACCTATTTTCAAAATTTGACACATTTGACCTTAAAATTTGAAGCACTTAGAGATGGAATTTTGAAAAAAATCATAATAAAATATTTAGTACTCAGAGTCTAGTTTCCAAATATGTAATTTATTTCAATACCCAAATAGTACAAATTGAGTTTCAATAGGCATTTATAAAAACCACTATTTAAAAGTCACTTTTTTTTTACCATACCATGCATGTGTATGTCATCCATATTTTGCCCTAAATTATCATATTTTTCTAAATACTTTTGGGAAATAATTTGTAACTCACTGAAGCATGTTTTCAATATTTTTTTGCAATTTTTTATTGATTTTTTTTGTTAAATTTTTACTGGCCATATTTATCGTTTTGAAAAATTGTCATGTATGTCACACATAAGATGACCTAAACTTAAAAAAAATTGTTTTTTTTTTAAATTGAAAAGAATTGTTTGAAGTAGGTTCTTGTGCAATCAATTCGTGAAAATGTTATGTTGATAAAAAGTTATTAAAATAGTAAAAACCCTAATATTTAAAGTTTATGGACCAGATTCATAAAAAAAAAATGAAAATAGAAAAAATAATCCAATTGTAATAAAATTACATATTTGGAATTTGCACTATCTCATTTATAATGGGTTTTAATTTCATCGAAAGATTCTACAAAAAAATTCGTTAGCCATATGTCTAAACTCAGTATTTTTCTCTAACATTGTTAGGACCTTCAACTTGCAGGTCAAACCAAGTTGAAGGCCTAGGTTCGGATTCCCAATGCTTTTCCCGAACCAAAATACAAACCAAAAACCTGGACACAAAGCAAATAGAATTTCAAATTTTTAGAAATGGGATCCCACTTTGTAAATCGGGATCCCGTTTCTTAATATTAAATGTGGTGACTGTTGATAGGGAAATGAGATCCTGTTCCTTTGTCAACGGTCCCCACATTTAATATTGGGGAATGGGATCCCGATTATAAAACAAGATCCCCTTTTTAGTAAATGGGATCTTGTTTTTTTTAACTATTTTTTTAAACATTTACTGGAAAAGTTTACTATGAAGTCTACAACTTCACATGTATAGCTGACCGTGACATATTGGGCTATTTTTCATCAACTTTTGTCTTTACAGGTGGTGAACTTGCATTTTGGATTAATTTTTTCAAAGGAGGCATCATGTAAACCATTTTTGAAGTGGAATTGTGTTAGTTTTGTACTTGTTTAGAGGAACAAAAGGTCTTCAACTTGAAATATGGATTAAATATTTGAAAGGAGGCATGAAGAAAATATTTTTTAAAGTGGAATTGTGCTATTTTTCTACTTTTTTTGAGGAACATAAGAGGAATAATTTTGTCCTTACAGGTCTTCAACTTGCAATTTGGACTGAATTTTTTGAAGAATTTCACTATTGAAATTCATTTGTACTTGAAAATTTTATAATCAAAGGTTCACAAGCTCATAATAAGAGGAAAGATAGGAAGACATTGACTCCTGAAGAAATTGAAGCAAAGAGAGAGAAGGAGAAACAAAGACAAAGAGAAAGAAGAATGAAAATTAAATCAATGAATGATGGTGGAGCATCCAATTCCACAACTATTGAAGATGGAAATATTGAGGAGACCATGGTTGTAGACGAAGCTAATTTGGAAAAGAATATGATTATACAAGCAAGTCCTACTATGTTTTCAAATCCCTCTTTGAATGCTATAGAGAATGTTTCAATATGCACAAATCCAAATAAATCTTCAAATCCAAATGTTAGTGAAATAGGAAGAGTAGCATCGGAAAAACACCAAACATTCATCGAAAGTGCGACGAAATGGGCAAGGAGTTATGAAGAAACCTTCATTGTAGCTATACAAAACTTCGTTGAACCTTTTCGTTGATTCGTCAGTGAGTTTCATCGAAATTGCAACGAAGTATCAATTTTTCCTTTTTCTAAATATTCATGGAAATGTACCATTGCGGAGACTGATGACTGATCATAGATACAGACTGCATATTAGTTTGATGCTTCAAACGACACATTTCTTATATTGAAAAGTTCATTACCTTATTGAGCTTCTCTTTTTTTCAAGAATAGTTTAATATTCTCTACTTAACAGGGCCAACCATGTGATGGTGGAAGCTCATTTGGCCCCTCGCCCCCCCTCAAATCACTCTCAATTCCCTATACCCAATCATATAACATTAATCATTCATTCATCCATTAATAACATATAGCATTCATTCATCCATTAATAACATATAAAATTCATTGATTAACATATAACATTCATTAATTAACATATTCACATTCATTCATTAACATATAATATTCATTCTTTTAGTTTTTACATATTATCAAAAATATGGTTGTCATGATATGATTACAATCACTTTTTTTTTTGTTTCTTTTTTTAAAGCTACATAAAGCTAAAGTGGAGTATTGTTTTCTAAATCAATATCTATCCCCCCTTTAGTTATTTTCCCCTATGCTTGTGATCTTAATGTATGCCTAGTTATCTGCTCATGACGTGGACGACATTGCAAGGGGGGATCTCCTGCAATAAGAAAGAAATGTTAAACTGATATGTTTTAATATTATTGTTACAAGTATTTCATTAATTAAAAGAATATTAGAGTGGTTTTCTTTACCTGATGGGTCCACATCATGTTCCTGAACCTTTTTTATAGACTCATGTTCAACATGTTGAACACCCTCTAAATCCTAATCTATAGTTGAAACATGAAAGTTTACATTAATTAATACACCAATTGAAATTAAATATGTTTAAGAGAACATGAGGGTGGTCCTCTTTATTTGATGGGGACACATCATGTTCCTGATATTCTCTAGCCTGATCATGCTCAACACATTGATCATGCTCTACATGCTCTAAAGTTGAAACATGAAAGGTTACATTAATGAATACACTAGTTGCGATTAAATATGTTTAAAAAAACTTTAGAGTGGTCCTCTTTACCTGATGAGGCCACATCATATTCCTCATCTTCTCTATCCTGATCATGCTCAACATGTTGATCACACTCTACATGCTCTAAAGTACCAGGATGCACACTGTGACCTTCATCTGCACATTGTGCTCCACCCTCACCAGGCTGCATTCTAATGTCATGTGCAATATTATCATTGCTTGAATGTTTAAAACAAATAGGCATGTAATTACTTTATGGTGGAAATTAATATTGAATAGATTGCACAAGTATTCAATTTTAAATAAAATTTATTGAGTTTATTTACCTACGGTCGATGCAATGGAAGATTGTGTTTGCCCAAATAAGACTTTAGGTGACTGTACCCATGGCCCTCCTATAGCCCTTATTTAGGAAATCTTTATCCTCTTCCGTGGGAACTCCTTGAATCTGTGAAAGCACTATATTTTTGCATAAGATCATGAATTTTTCTTCTATGATAAAACCAAAATTAGTTTCCATAATTTATTATAATTGGATGCACATTTCATTTATTAATACTTACAATTGTATGTACTAATTTCTGCTATAACCACCAGAGCCAAGTTTGTGTTGTCTGCGGTTTCTAGTCTCTTCCTACTTTGATGTGCTCCGCAACCTATGAAAAGTTTGAAATACATTAGATTAAGTGTAAAAGAAAGAGAATCAATAATATATAATTACATTGTTGATAGTATCACACATATAGCATACTAATTTTTTAAAAATTAATGGCATTTCCATAACATACAGACATTGAGAGCATATAAAATACAAAGTTCAATCCATGAATTATAGAGAATAGATTTTTTTTGGTTATATTCATATCGGTGATTACATTGCATAAAACATACTACAACTACATAAATATCAGATGGTGACAGCTTTCTATGCTACTACATTTTTCATACATGTCTACCAAAGTATTTTATCAAATAGTTCATCGCCTTTGCCGCTTTTATGGCTAAAAGCCAGAAAATAGGTGCTTAAACAAGCTATGGATGCTTGGAAAAAATATATATCAAAGAATAATAGTATATTAGCATAGGTAATGAACTATTTAAAATGTTCAAAGAAATGTGGTTCATCATGGTGATGGAATTCCATGACAATCCATAGCAATTTCTCTTGTCATGGCATTCATCACCATGAGACCACATTTTTTGAAGCATTTTTTCAAATAGTTCACTACCTTTCAATGCTACCACATTTTTCATATATACATGTATACCAAAGCATTTTATCAAATAGTTCAATGCCTTCATGCTATGGCTAAAAAGTAAAAACCTAAAATAGGTGCTTTCGAACAAGCTATGGATGCTTGGAAAAAATCTACCAAAGCATAATGGTAAGAAATAACATAGACAAGGAAGTGAATTGTTTAAAAAAATTCCTAAAAGAAATGCAGTCTCACGGTGATGGAATTCCATGACAATCCATAGCAATTTTCTTGTCATGGCATTCGTTATGTCATTCCATCACCATGTAGAGACTACATTTCTTTGAGACATTTTTTTCAAGTAGTTCACTACCTTGTCTATGCTACTGCATTTTTCATACATGTCTACCAAAGCATTTTATCAAACAGTTCATTGCCTTGTTGTTATGGTTAAAAGCCTAAAACAGGTGCTTTCAAACAAGCTATGGATGCTTGGAAAAAATCTATCAAAGAATAATAGTAAGCAATAGCATAGACAAGGTAGTGAACTATTTCAAAAAATGCCTCAAAGAAATGTGGTCTCATGGTGATGGAATGCCATGACAATCCATAGTAATTTTCTTGTCATGGCATTTGTTATGGTATTCCATCACCATGGGACCACATTTTTTTGAAGCATTTTTTCAAATAGCTCTCTGCCTTTTCTATGCTACCAAATTTTTAATATATACATGTCTACCAAAGCATTTTATCAAACAGTTCAACGCCTTCATGCTATGGCTAAAAAGTAAAAACCTAAAATACGTGCTTTCGAACAAGCTATGGATGCTTGGAAAAAATCTACCAAAGCATAATAGTAAGCAATAACATAGTCAAGGCAATAAATTGTTTGAAAAAATTCCTAAAAGAAATGTAGTCTCACGGTGATGGAATGCCATGACAATCCATAGCAATTTTCTTGTCATGGCATTTGTCATGGCATTCCATCACCATGTAGAGACTACATTTCTTTGAGACATTTTTTTCAAGCAGTTCACTGCATTGTCTATGCTACTACATTTTTCATACATGTCTACCAAAGCATTTTATCAAATAGTTCATTGCCTTGCTGTTATGGCTAAAAGCCTAAAACATACCTTCCTTGGCCTGCTGGTGTCTTTCCTTTTTTCTTTTCAGCCTTCTCCTTTCCATCGAACACCAGGTCCTTCCACTCCTCCAGAATCATGGGGGGACACTCATACTTTTTCTTCTTCTCTAAATGTGACCTATATTGGTCCCTCACATACTTTTGATAGGTACCAACTTTCTTAAGGACCTTGGATCAGTTGAATGTTTTATCACCGAACAACACAACTAAATGGTTAATGAGCTCATCTTTTAAATCTTCATTTTGGGCATTCCATCGTGTAAGTCTGGTGGGACCGAAGAGCTCCAATGTAATATCACTTAGATGTTTATAAAAAACATCATTTCCTACAAAATGATCATGGGATCAATAGTCTAAAAGGAGTGGTCAATAAGTAAATTTCAATTGGATTATATAGAATAATAATTAAAACATTTTAAAGTACCTGGGACCTTCTCTATCTTTATAGGAACAAAATCCTCAGTCACCACAAGTGTGACAAGCAATGTTCCTATACTATTAATACAGGAAGATCTAAGAAATGATGCTAAAACAACACCAGTACTAGTGGCCTCTGCATCCCTAGGTACATGTCCTGACGCATGTTCTGGTATGTGTTTGCTGCCAAAGGGTGCATTAATGGATGTTGCATGGTATGTGTTTCCAACATTTCAGACGACAATATAGGCACAAATGATGGGGTTAGATGATGTGATGTATGCATAGGAAGATTAGGATGGACCCTTGTATGAAACCTTACTCCTCAGGAAGCACTTGCAGTAACCCGATCATGCTCAGGAGCATCATGAGGAGGAAAATAACCCTATAAAAACAACACATATTTTAGTTCATGACATAAAAGAGTACAAAATATAAAACCATGAATGAGCTTATGTTATAATTAAAGACCTCATGACAACTTACTTGCAAGTTTTGTAATCTCTTAGTTAATACTTTAACCCTCTCTCTTATCTCATCTATTTGAGGCACTATGAACATCAACTTAGCCATTTCTTCATTGCATTTTTTCTGGAGCTTCTTTATTGTATCAAAAGGGTTTATTGAATAAGCGATGTCATCATCACAAAATATTGACTGCACCTCACTATGGATACTCTCCTCTATTGTTGGTGTCTTTCCCCGATCAGTGTACTACAACAAGAATATTAAAAACATTATCAAAATTAACCCAAAAAACTTATGATGTTGGATGAAGTTCTTTCATAGTGATGTGATCCCAAGGTGACATTAAGATTAATCTATCATTTCATCGCTAGAATTTCACAGGTTATAAGGTAATCAAGTCTTGATAGATTGCAAGCTATTGTTACAACCGTCCAAATGTGTCCATCAGAAATCAAATATACTTAACATTTTAGCTCCCAAAATTTGTAACAAGTGTTAAATGTGACTATGGTCCACTAGTTACACAACCAAGGCCTCAAAAGTATTCTCTAATTGTAATCAAAGGACTTTTTCTCTTCATTCAAGTAAATAAACTTGAAGGGAAACACCACCGAGTGGTTTATTGGACACCTACATGACTAAAAATAGCAGCAAATTTACATTTAATTTCCATATGTCTAAGTGGTTAACGGGGAGGGAGTATGTACTAGACCTAGTTAAGTCATCATAAGTTTATGCTATGGTAATAAATTTTTTAAGTCATTAAATTTTCCTATGTCTAATTGCTAGGAGATTTTTGGTATGTTTTAAGGTAGGATGATTGATAAAAGAGCCCAAAGACTAGCCTTTCTACATGGTATCTAGGTACACATAGTAGCGGTCTTCTCCTATATAGTTGGACATGATTTAAAGAACTTAGCTAGGAATTATTCATTTAACCTAAGGTTTTCTCATAATGCCATCATTGGAAAAGTATGATCAAATTCATCTATTATGAAGAATTGGTCTATGTGCCTCTAGTAATCACTATAAATGTTTGTAAGGGTAAAATGACTAATTGCATCAGGTAGGAGAGAATCAACTTTGAGTTCTTAAAAGATTATATTCCTCTATTCATAATTTTTAAGGGTTGTGTGAGGAGGAGGTTATCACTACCAAGAAGGGAGGAGACCTTCCCTTGTATTCTTTAATAATTTTCATTATTCTTATTTATTTTACACCTACATTTACAAATACACATACATATGCATTTACTGTTTTCATTTATTTCTCATGTAGTTTAATAGTTTGATCAATTTCATATTATATGTGTTGAAGACTTTAGAATTTCAATTACATTAATTTATGGATATGTTGTATCTATAATACTACAAAACCATATGCTCTTTGCATTTACACTTGCATTTAGAAATACACATTTATATACATAGATATAGATTTCTTTAATGATATGTTGCATTTATTGTTCTAGAGAGCATCCAAGAATTGCATTTACATTTACATTTAAAAATACATATACATACATATATATATTTGTATGTGTGTGTATATCATTTATATTCAGTGTTTAGAAACAACCCATTAGGTTTGCACATGGATAAAAATTCATAAAATCAGATCTCCCATACATGTTTTGTTGAAACCTAGGCTTGAACCTCTCATTTCACATGCTTTTCTTCACAAAACTATTGAGGACAACAGCTATACCTTCTTTATTTCTCATCCTACACCCTATTCATGCATCTACAATTACAACAGTATCCATGGGGCCTCTTACACAAGCTACAGTAATCACAAAAAGTGTAAGAGGCACTTTATATCATGTTTGGACTACAAAACCCTGAAAAATAGGGTAACTCAAATTATGATTTGTTGGTGAGCTATATCGACAAAATCATTAGCACCAGCTCATTCTTGGAGTCTTTTGAAAGAGAAGTGAATCAGGTAGTAGTTAAGTACAAACCTTATAGTGTCAAGGTGAATGAGGTGATCAATTTTGATTGGCCAACTAATGAAGAGTACAAGGCAGTCCAATTGGATGGTGACACATGTGCTTTCTGACCCGATGCTTGTTTGCTCCTCCTTTTCCTATAAGAAGGATTTCAAGGCCAGAAGTATGGGTTAGCAAGTTAGATATTTTTGGTCAAGTCTAGATGAAGTTGCAGAGAAAATTGTAAAGTCTGATGGTTTTAGGGAAAATGCAATTTAGGTTTTGATTCATTCTATAGTAGGTTTTGAATTAATGGGGATTTGATGTTTTATGATAGTACTAGCATTTGAATTGGTATGATTAATTCAAACTCATGTCTCTCCATTATACAAGCATATCTGAATTTTGAATAAAATGATCAAGGGTTGTTTCGTTCATCTCACTGTTGCGGTGTGTATGATTCTTGTTTTAGGTTTAATTCAAGGAATTAATTAAAATTCTTGAATGGCATTGTAGGTGGATATGTTCTGTATAAGCTATTTTATTTTTTCTGTCTTATCTTATACCATTTTACGAGAATGGGGGTGCCAATGTATGAGAAGATCTTTGGAAACTAGGCATGAAAATTGAAGGTTAAAGAGAATGGGGCTGCCAAACTTACAGTACTCATTGCCCCTTGGTCGTCAATTTTCCATGAGTGCCCTCAACCTCGTCCTT
>VDFB02058242.1:544447512-544507691 GCA_007258455.2 Sequoia sempervirens | reverse complement strand
TAAGTTTATAAAATATAATATATATTTTTTTAAATAAAGATTTAAAGATTATTATATATGTATATTTAAAGATCCATAGAATTATCTTTTTAACTTTGAAATTAATATGATTAATTTCATTTATAATTTTATCTTATCTTTTTAATAATTTTTTGGTATACTACATAATTTTTTTCTATAAGTATCATGTTGTATACTCTTTATATGGAAGGTAGTGTTTTTTCATGGAGCTTAATAAGTTTTAATAGTTTTTAGTCATTTTAAAGATTTTTATTTTTTTATAAAGATAGGTATATTTAGACTTTTGATGGCTTATGCACAATTATGCATATTCTTTTATTTATTATATTTTTTGCAATATCATGTTATTCTTGATTAATCACATTATTTGTTTGTCATTTTTATTTGTTTTGTTGAAAAATATTTTATCTTTACTTTACATCTATGATAATTTCAAAATTATCAAATTTAAAAATTATAAATAAAAACTTATTTTTATTAATCTCTTGAAGTATGTAGGTCCTAATCTTTTGTGTCATGTCTCTATTGAAATTTATGAGATGTGTATGTAATTCTTAGCACAACACTCTTAGAGATTAGGATTTATTTTCACATTTATCTATTTTCTTATTGTTCCTATTAGTGGCTAATTAAATCTTCATTGAAAACCTACAAAGAGCTTGGGTCCTTCAATCTCAAAGCTTGTCTAATTTCTTGATGAGAATCATTCACATTGATTCCCAATATTGTACTCCTTGCATGATACATTTATAAAATGCACTTGGTAATTTAGTATGTGGTTGAAATATTAGAGTAACAACAAATGGTTCTTTTCATTTTTGGCACATGATTGGCCATTTTTACTATGTTAAATTTTTATTTTCACTTTTATTTTCATGTTGTCAATTTTTCATACATTTCTTAGTCTTTTTTAAAAAATAAATGAAGGTTCTATATATTAGTGTCCCCAATCTTGCTAAAAATCATGTATAGATAAAGTACAATATATAAACTACCAATTATAGAGTATAACAACAAAATGAATTTAAAAACCACTACATAGAAACAAGGTTTAGAATAATTCAAAATAGAGATACCATTCTCCTAAAAATACTATGTACTATAGAAACCCTATGTAGCCACACTTTCACCCTCAAAATCAAGAGAATAAATTCTCATACATTGTTTCTATAATGAATTTAGAGAATAAATTATAAGATTTAAATTCAAAAATGAATTTAGAAAATATTAAATCAATCAAAATTGTTTCTATTAAACAAAATACTATGTAAGTAAATCTTAAGCCTAATATTAAGCCTAACAATAACCCTAAGTGAATACTTATCCTAATTCAACCTTAACCCTAACCCTAACTGAACCCTAACCCTAATTAAACTCTAGCCCTAATTGAACCCTAACCCTAATTAACTCTAGCCCTAATTGAAACCTAAACCTAACCCTATTTGTTCCTAAACCTAGTATCTCACAAATACAAGATCAAGACCTTGCCAACTCTGGTAAACCTTATTGGATAGTGATAAAAGCTACCTTATCTTTCTTTAAGGTAGAATTTTTTTCTTATAAAACATGCCCCTTGAAAATTGGACATAGGCACTGCAAAAAGAAGGTAAACACTAATGAAAATGGTCAGTGGTATTGTGGAAGATGTGATAAAACTTTCCCTAAATGTGATTATAAATATATACTTCAATGCAAAGTGGAAGACCATACTTCATTAGGTATTTGGATTACAGCTTTTTGAGAAGAAGTGGAAAAATTATGGGTGTAACAACAAAAGATTGAACATTTTGAAGCATGAAAAATAATATGATGTTAAGTTTTCACACATTATACTAAAGGTCCTTTTCAACAAATATATCTAAGTTAGTTAATGCCATTTTTCATGATATACTTCTTTGATGCTGTCAATACTAAATCTAATGATTGATGAACATTTTTGCTTTTAAATTTATTGTTCTTGGTTGATTGTTGTTATAGACAAGTTTGTATGATTTCAAATTTCAATGTGTACCCTTATATATGGGAATTGAGATAAACAATGACACAAACAATAATGAAATCAAATTGATTGCTTTCCAAATTCATATTCATGAAAATGTAAGCATTTTTTCAAGTCTATAGGAATCTTGATAAAGATAACTCTCGGCGTGTTTTACATATATTATTAATTAATATATGTATAATAGTTAATTAAATTATTAACTATATTTTATTTGTATTATATATTGAATTGTTAAAATATGTAAAAATCTTAATACTAAATATATAGGAAAATGGTTAAAAAATTACATATTTTTGAAAAAATAAAATATAGTGTGCAATTTAAAATACAAATTATATAATTATTATAATATTTATATTATTATTTATTGAATATTTTATAGAATTTAAACTAAATAATTACCCTCCCCCTCTCGCTCTCCCTTTCTCCCCCTCTCTACATATATCTCTGTCTTCCCCATCTTCTATCTCTCCCTCCTCTACATATCTCTCTCCCTTTCTCCCTCACTCTCTCAATCTCTCCCCATCTCTCCCTAATCTTTTTCTCCCTCCCTATATCCCTATCTATCTTCATATCTCAACCTATTTGTCCCTTTATCTTCCCATATATCTCTATATCTATGTCTTTCTCTCCCCATTTATCTATCTCTCCCTCTCTTTTTCTCTCTCTATCTCCCCTATTTCTATCTCCCTCTCCTCTCTATTTATCTTTCTCTCTTATCTCTCTCTCTCTCTACCCTCTCTCTATATCCTTATATCTCTATCTTTCCTTATCTCTCTCTCTCTCTCTATATATATATCCCCCTCTATCTCCCTATCTCTCTATATATTTATTTCTCCCTCTATCTCTCTCTATATCTCTATCTATTTTTATCCCTTTTCCTCTCTCATTCTATATTCATCTCTACCTCTATCTATAGGGAGATATACAAAGGTGAAGCATTGGACCTTCCCAAATATCCACCAATCTCAACACTACTCCCAACTATTTTGAACATTTAAGTACATATTGTATGCTAGATTAAGAGGCATGTGTCAAAGCTCATATATATTGATACAAAATAGGTCCAAAGTCACAAATTTGATGTAGAGTTAGTTATAGTTTTGTAAAAACATTCAAGTGCCACATAGAGCAAAGATATTCTAGTTTTTAATATCATCATGTCATCAAATTTGGCACTTCATCAACATTTGTATCTTCATCAACATTAACAAAAGCAAAGGTATGTACTTGAATCCCTTGCATTTAAATTTTTCTATATATATAAATATTTTAATATTTCCCTCAAATCCATAATATATATATTAGTGTGTATTTATTTATTGCAATAAAGAATTAACCTAAGTAACACATTAAGAATTCTAAGGATTTGTACTTGGTAAAAATGCATAACAATTTTTTTTGTTGGATGTCATGATGTATAGTTTAGAAAAGCTCAAAATATGAATAGGATTTTAAGGCCATATATTATGGTAGCTTACAATGAAAAATAAGGAAGGAAATCTATTATCAATTTTAATCTACAATTTAATACCATATGAAAAATCACATGTAGTATTATCTAAAATTAATTCTTAACATGTTAATTTAATAAAATACACTTACCATTCAATAAACTTCTCCCAAGAAAGAAACCCTAAGTGAACATTAATTGAACCATAATTGTAGATTCATAACTCTAATTAATCATAACCCTAATTGAGCCCTAATTGTAGATTCATAACTCTAATCATAACCCTAAGGGAACACTTATTGAACAGTAGTCCTAATTGTACCATAACCCAAACTTTCAACTATAGTTGAACTCTAATCCTAACCCTAACACTAATTCTTATCCAAATTGAACCTTAACCCCAACCCTAATCTTAACCTTGAACCTATTTGAACTCTTATTGAATTCATAACCTTAATTAAACCCCGACCTCATCCTCAATCCTAACCCAAATTGAACATTAATTGAACCCTAAGCCTAACCCTAAGTGAACACTCATCCTAATTGAACTCTTAACTTTTTATTTGAAAATATTAAAGTGCCTTAGATTTTCCCATTCATCGTCATTTATCATTAAATTCCTAATAGAACTCCAAAAATTTATACTTTTATAATGTTTTAATACACACCTACTATTAAGGGTTTAGAGTTTAAGGGTTAAGGGTTTAGGGTTAAGGGAGAGAGATAGAGGGAGTGAGTGAGTGACCCATTTACATATTATTCTTTTATTCTTCGTTAGTTAAATATTTAGTTACCCATTTACCGTTAGCAAAAATGACCCAAGAATTTAATAGAATGGACTACTCATATAATATCTTGCATTATGGAGTTCAACTCTCTGATATATTACTACTGACCAAATCATTTGTAAATAATTGTAAACTTATGACTCCATTTAAGCATTTAATTGATTTTCTTGAATCAAAGCAAAAACATAGACACACAATTGAACAAATTCTTAAAAGAATAATGAAAACTTCATTAACATTTCATTCAAAATTCACTCAAATCCACATAAGGAGAGAAAATATATTAGAATTATACGTTTATTCATGCTTATAAGTCATATCTACAAACAATTTAAGATAATTTTCATATATTCATCCAAAACTCAAAACAAGCTATCTATTCTATTTCGTCTACTTGGGGTTTTAATAGCCAATGGCACCATAGATATCACTTCCTCATTAGAGGACATATATCTTTCTACCCATATATTCAACTCAAAACCTAGCTAGAGCTTTCATTAGTTCTCTCCCTACAAATGAGCCTTGAATTCCCTTTTATATGACAAGGGAGAAACAAATGTAATTTCACCACAAATTTCATTTGAACAAAATATCCATTGCATTTGAATTTCATTTCAAAACTTCCCACATATTGAATCTGCAAAACATAGTGGTGCATGAACTGGGGAAAGCTAAAAGAATAGGGAACAAAAATTGTCATCTGTTGTTGCCCAATATAGTAGACCCTCAACCTCCTCTTCTTTCTTGTCCTTGCCCAATACGGTTCTAGTCCGTCCACTTGGGGTTTTAACAATTGATGTGCCCACAGATATTATTTCCTCATCAGAGGGTAGACCATGATTGAAATGACTTAAATACTGATAGTAGTCTGAGTCGGTCTCGGTTACATCATCAGAAGTGTTGCTTGTAAGGTTGTCAATGGGTGAGTGTATGCATCCACAACACACCGACTGCTTGCCTTTGTCATCTACTAGTTGAGCAGCAATTTCCCAGAATTGCAACCTTCTATTGCATCTAGTGGGCACAAGCTTGGGCTTGTCAACCAAAGCACCTTCCTAAATAGCAGGACCAAGCTTTTGTGAGCTCAAATGAACAAACCTCCTTATTGACTTACTCATTTTCTCTTCTTAGAAAAGCACTCAAACTTGATTAGACTCAGCCCACAAAGTGCTCTAACTACTACAAGAATGACACTATTAGCAGTTAATTCCTCTTGTATTTATTGTGCGAGGTAATGGCAACCTTCATCAATGCTTAGTAAATATGCATGTGCAAACATGGAAATTTGGTGGTGTATGTACTGTCACCATTTAACTAGAGTTGCATGAGAATCCAAAGATAACCCTTCATGATTTCCAACAACGACATCTTCACACAGATTGAGATTGACGTGACTACACAAGCAAGGAATAATTCATTAATGTTTCACCAATCTTCATCTTCCTCCTGTGAGCTAGCAGGGAACAACAAAGATTTACATTAGCTTTTGATCTTGGTTGTCGATCTAAAACCACAAGTTATGAGCTCAATAGTGGATATTGGGCCACACATTCCATACAAGACACACATCTGCCTTTTGTTTTCCTCATGCCAAATAAGCGACACCTTAGGTCTAGGAGTTGGCGGGGTATGATTGAGATCTTCTCCCATATCTTCGAATCTGGAAAACCTACACATTGCATAGTTAGTATTAATGAAAGGCTTTCGCTAAGCCATCGGTGACATGACCACTGAAATTAATGGCTTAGGCTTACGCCACCGGATTAAAATTAAAACCCAAATTTGATTTTAATACTTTATTTCCTTCACAGGGTTTTATTTCCTAAGTCTCGGTTGGCCCCGTTAAATTCTTATCCCAACCCTAATAAAGAACAAATGATTAAGCTAAGGATTGTATTTGTTGTTATAACTTTAGTTCTAGAGAATTCTTAATTACCAATTCTTATTTGTGCATTTGTATATGAATCCAATTGAATGCCTTTCGATATCATTATAGAAAATTTTATTATTGCAACCCTAACTCTAACACTAATTAAACCTTGACCCTAACTTAATTGAACTCGTATTATAACCCTAACTCTAACACTAATTGAACTGTAATAGTAACCCTAGGTATTGTTGAAACCTAACCCTAATTGTATCAAAACCCTAGAGAACTCTAATTGTACCCTAACCCTAAAATAGACAATATCCCTTACCTTAATTGAACCCTAACTCCAATCCTAGCCCTAATTTAAGACTAACCTTAACCCTGACCTTAATTAAACCCTTATTGAATTATAACCCTAATTGATCCCTAACCCAAATTGAATACTAATTGAACCTTAACCTAAGTGAATAGCAACCTTAATTAAACTCCAACCATAATCCTATTTGAATTTTGACCCTAATCATAACCATAATTCAACCCTAACCTTAATTGAACCCTAACCCTAAACATGAGTTCAATTAAGTTTAAGGTTCAAATAGGGTTAGACTTTAATTAAAATTAGGTATAGGGTTCAATTAGGATTAGGGTTGGGGTTGGGGGTAAAGATTAAGGTTCTATGATAGAGCTTGGGGTTAGTGTTAGGGTTCAATTGGGGCAAGGGTTAGTATTAGGGTTAGGGTTATGGTTCAATTAGGGTTTCATTAATGTTAGTTTTAGAATCATAGTTATGTTTAGGGTTGGATATAAAATTAGAGTTAGTTTGAAGTTAATTAGTGTTAGTTTTAGGGTTGGGGTTATGGTTAGACTTATAATTAATATTAGTATTGGGATTAGATTCTATCACTTTAATAAAAATAATCTTCTATAAATTCATTCAATTTTTTTTTGAAATTATATAATTTAAAATATTTTCAAATTTACCTATGTTGATATATGAGAGATATAGCAAATCTAAACTCTATACAATTTATAGTTAACTTGACATTGTGTATAAAAAGGTTTCAGTTATGAATGTTATAATATAAAAAATAAATGTGTTTTCAATGTTTATTTGTCAGTTTAAAAGATGTGCCAATAATGTTGCACTCACTAATGATGAATTTTTTCTTGATGGTTAAAATAGATTGGTAAGTAAATTTATCTATAATAAGTAAATTTATCATTGATTTTTTCTTGATAAGTAAATCAATATTTCATAAATTTATCTATAATTCTTGTTTAATTTTTCTTAATTATATTAAATTCTTAAAACATTTAAGTTGCTTATAAATAATTTTATGTGTTTTTTATAATTAACTTGATATTGTGTATAAAAGGTTTAAGTTATGAATGTTATAATATAAAAAGATAAATTTTTTTTCAATGTTTATTTGTTAGTTTGATGTGAGAATAATGTTGCATAGTAATGATTCATTTTTTCTTGATTGGTTAAGTGATATTGCTAAATTATTCTATGTTAATTTAATGTTATGAATGCTATATAATATAAAGAAAAATATTTCAAATATATTTTTAATGCATCTTTATATTTTATAAACAAACATCTAAAATAAAAATGTGATTGTAAAAAAAATACAACTTAATGAGTGAACATACATTTAAAGTTAAAAGTGATATTATAAAACAAATTGTAAATTTATTTTAATTTTCTTCTATAAATATAATTTTTTTATTTGTCGTCCGCTTAGTAATTCCCATTTCTATTTTTAATGATTTTTTTATTTTGCAAGGGTTGATTTAGTGCTGTTGTTGATCTATTTCCTACAGATGTCAATGATGCCTACCATCCCATGATCAGGAATTGAAGGATCGCGAAATCACAGGCGGGCACCACATGTCCTATCTAGGGGATCAAATTTGAGCTATCGCTAACCAACTACCATTTGATTTGAGTTGTTCCCCACCATCCTGCAATGGTGCTTGGATTGATTGCAAAATCATGGTCGAGTGCCATGTATCTCATCCGATGAAGCCTAAAGAGTAAAGGAAACACTAACAGGCTTTAAATGTATTAAGGGGTGGATTACTAAAGTGTTTTCGAGATGCAAATATTCTAAATCGACGGATATGTTATAATCTCACTGGAAAAGTTGCTCGAAGGTTAATGACATGGCTAGAGACTATGTTAAAGGAACACAATCAACGGTGCCCACCATCCCACAATCAGGGATTATAGGGATCGTGATATCACAGGTGGATGCCATGTGCCCTTCAAGATTCACAAAATCTATGTGACCATTGATGAGTTGTCTCTTCAAGATTGACGGTGCCTGCCATCCTGTGATTAGGAATTTTGGGATTGCGATGTCGTGGGTGCCTACCATGTGTCTCATCCAATGAAGCCTAAGGACTGAAGAAAGTGTTTGCTAGTTTTAAATGTATTATAGAGAAGATTTCTAATGCACTTGTAAGATGCACGTATTTTATTTCAATGCAAATGTTATGATTTTAAGAGAAAAATTGCTCGATAGTTAAAGGAAAGGACGACAACCATTTTTGAAGGAGCAGGATTTATGGTAAAAAGATCAACGGTGCTCGCCATCCCGTGATGTTAAATCAAAGGATTGTGATATTGCAGGCGACTGCCACGTGCCATTCCTTTTGTGGCGTATGACATAGTGGGCCCCTTTATTGCCGTGTTGGTGATTATATCAGCCTATTTTGAAGATGACCATCGATGATTTGATTAAACTGAAGGATCAACGACTCAAATTTAAATATGTATCAAATTATGGTTGGAGCCCTTTGTGCAACCCATGAGTGGGATTTAATGGGGGATGAGACATCTACTGGCAGGATTTGATCAACATAAAATAAATTTACTCATCTCATTTGTATCACAAAGCATCCATGTATTTTGTGAAAATAGTTTCAGAGCTAAAGGTGAAATTGCGAGCAGCTATAGCCAGAAATTCGAGTTTGTGTGAAAAAACTTGTGAGTTAATTTTCTCTATTTCCCAGTCATTCTACACCAAAATTTGGGAAGGGGGGTTCTGCTATGCTTATCACTGAGTTCATTAAAATATTTTGTTAGGGCTATTGTTTAATAATAAATTGTGAGGAATTACAATATTTTTACTCTATAATTTCCTTATCTCTACTTAGTCATAGCCAATTGAAGTGTAACATTGTAGTGAGGCCCTAGTTTGTCTAAATGGTACCAACCAAGTAGCACTCTAGCCACATTGAGTATTTGAAAAGAAACATGTATGATGATTTCCTAGATCAATTTCCATTATCAACAAATGATAGAAGGAAAGGTTTGGTGTTGATGCGAGGGAAAATCCTAGGGGAGCATTTGGTGTATAATAATTCCAACAATGTTGATGCTAGGGTTCCGCTCATAGGCTTAGAAATGTTCAAATTATGGTATGGACAGAGGAATTTGCCTCATCCTTTTTCAAATGGATGGATGTACGACATGGGAAAGCTAGTTGTTCCAAATGTGTTCCCTAATGTGGACTTACTTAGAGCAGTGGCCAAAAGATATGACCCTATCACATGGGTAATCAAAGATAATGATGGAGGGGTTCTATTATAAATTAATAAAGATGTTATCCAACAGACTTTTGATTTGAGTAATCCAAGTGATTACTTGGTTCCTATTAATCTTGAAGAAATGAAGTAGGAGTATACAAAATTGAAATCTCTTTTTAGGGTTAAGCTGCTTCCACCTCATTTGGTTAAGACAGGGGGTTCACAATTTCACATCAGCCCTAGTGACCAGGAACCCTTCAGATTGAATTGTTTTGAAAAGCCTTTCCAAGCTACTTTCTATTCACTATGTCAGATTTTGGGTTTCAACCCTGGTGCAGTAATGTTGATTACATACATGTTCATGGGGGTGCAAATACAACACCCTAACTTCTCTGTAACATATGACTTTGCTTCTTTTTTGGTGGAGAGGATACATGAAGGACTATCGAAGCTGCAGAATGGTGATATTGGTACTCAATTCTTTTGGTATTCCATGTTGATGCATATGTTCTTGTTTAAGAATGCTAATTTCTTTGCTGAGAAGATGAACTTAAGACAATCAGGTAATGGACAAAGATTGCCAATACAGATATGGGCTACAGATTTGTCTTGTAATAAGGAAAACACCAATTATGTGCAATTTGATAATTGTTTTGCTGTAATATTGAGGGCTAGATTGATGGTAAATGTACCTAGGATCCCTAAGGAAGTGTATGATTTCCTTAGGCCGAAGGAGAGGAAACCAAAATTGAGGGTTTTACATAACTGGAGTGATATTATCCCATATCCAGTCACCAACATCTTGAGAATATATGTATTTCAAAGAACCCCTCACATACTGTCATACAATGTGCCACCAAGACTAGGGTTTTCAGATGTTATGTTGCAAATGGGGTGTATTCATGAAGATAACCTAACTGGAAAGGGGAAGGGAACATTATTCCCTGATTATACAGTAGTGTCTGACTTTACATTTTCAAAGGGAGGTTGGAAACATTTTGACAAATTCTTTGTTGATTACCATTTGAGATTTGGTCCAAGGCAACAATATGATCTTGAAGGTTTCTTTTCTCTTTTCAGACAAAGAATAAAAGGTGGAAAATTTGCACATGAGTTCAATTTCCATGAAGACCTGATTAGGAATGAATTTGATTTAAATAGATAGGAATTGAACAAGGAAAAGTGGATAGCTTATAGTAAGTTATTGGATATTGTGCATGAAATGGATCCGACATATGATCCATTGATGGAATTCACTCCATACCACAAGAAAATTAATTTTTTAATGAAGAATTTCAAGGAGATAATGGACACCTTGACAACAAAAAAGATAAATTTAAGGCTAAGTCTGGATATGCAAGGACAAAGGGATATGCCAATTAAAACAAGGCTAGTATGCCAGCCTACAGAAATTCGGTCCATCTATAGGAGGAAAAGGGATACTACCAGTGATGAGGAAGAAGTAGACAAAAAAGGGAAGAAAATAATGAAGGAACCTTCATGACCAGGCCCAAAATTCAAAGTACCTAGGGCTGTCAAAATTATTGAATTAAAATCTTCACCAGAGCACAGTCCCCCATCATCACCACTTGAGCCAAGCCCTAAGAGCCAAAGAGCTAATCGCCTACTTGAGAATCTCATAAATGAAATTATTGTTACTGATCAAGACATCCAGGTTGGTATTTCGTTCCCTCCTAGGTTAGCTGAATTGGTTCTATCTGATTTGGATAGGAAGGGTAAGAGTGTGTAGGATGCAAGAATGGAGGCTTGTAAGGAGTTCTTAGATGATAATGCATTTGTAAAGACTCTTATATTCTTGCAATTGGCATGGAGGATGAAATTTGAGGAATATCAAAATAAATGCAAGGAGAGAAGAGAACTAAGGCCTGCCAGGTCAGATTAGGAGAATGATGAAGAAGTGAAAGTTAAACTAATGGAAGAGTACAGAAACATCACTCCTGAAGAAGGAAGACAACTAGTGAATCAGGCTAGTGTTTTGATTTTTCCTAAATGGGACATCGCAGATGCAATGGCTTTCAATGCCATTATAAAGTCCAAGAATCCTTTTTAGGATTCTGAAGAAGAAGTTAAGGTAGCATTACAAAACTCTGCCTTCAGTGAAGAATATAAGACCTTGGCAATTTGGGCATTGGCTCCACAAGGAAGAAAGCCAGACATTGTTGATATTAATCCAAATTTCAAAGGAGGATTAATAATAAAGAGGGCTTCAAAGACTACAAAAATCGAAGCCACTGGTTTAACTTTGAATGTGGCCAAGTTGGCCCAAAAGACTGCAAAAAAGGAGGAGGATGAAAGAAAGAGCCTAATGGAGAAGTATAACATTTTAATTCAAGAATATAGTAAAATGCAACAGAGGAATGTTGAACTGCAAATTGAAGTAGAAAGGTTCAAGTATATACATACTAGGGAAACATCCAATGCTCTAGGAACTAGCACATCACCTCCCATAGTAGGGTCAATGCCTCCTGCTTCTCCAAATGTTTCTACACCATAGTCTCCCATTCAAAATCTGGTTCTTACCCCTCCTCTAGAACAAGTTGATGAAGAAACAAAGTGCTCTGTTGATCCAACAAAGAGGCAGCTCATGCAGAAAATTGATCAATTATAGACATCACTAAGGGTAAAAGAGGAGGGTTTTCTTTCAAAAGAAAAAGAAATTGTTACTACTATTTTGGAGCATTTAAATGAAAAGGTGGATAATATACTACCCTATATACATTCTTTGTATTCTTCGCTATTTGAAGCAATAAAGAATATTGATAGGGATCAAGGGATACTGATTCCAATAATTCAAAATTGAATCCCTAGGGAAAATGATCTAGATTTTATGAATAAAGCCTCAAGATTTGATGTAAATAACAAGCCCCAATCATTGAAGCCTACTTATATATTAGTTAAATCATTGCAAGGTTTTTCAAACCTTACCAGATGATCTAAGTAGGAAGATTAGGGAATTGGTAAAGAAATTCAATGATTGGGATAACACACTGTTACCTAATATAACTGATGAGCAGGAGGAAATCAAAACACTCCAACAATGGTAGGATCAAGCAAGTAATCAATAATCAAATTAAAATAATTTGTGATGACTCAGATTATGATTTGTTGGTAAATTGCATGGATAAGATTATTGGTACTGGCTCATTTTTCAAATCTTTTGAAAGAGATGCTAATCAGGTAGCAGTAAATTATGTGCCTTATAGTACAAAGCTAAATGAGGTGATTAATTTTGATTGGCCAATTGACAAAGAATACCAGAGGTGGTGGCTAAGTATTTGAATGATGATGATTAAAAAGAATGGGCTACCAACAGGTGGCAAATCAAATGTTGCAGTTACAACGTTTCTAGTTTTGTATGGATGACATTCTTGGCATGGGTTTCACGTGGTTTTTTGTTATTGCATCAACCTTCCTCCACCGACATGATGAACGAGAATATGCTCCAGGATGATTGTTGTTGTAATGATTTTTGGAATATCATCAGGTGTCCAAATTGGCTAGTGATGTGTGTAATTTCTGGCCCGATGCTTTTGCTCCTTCATTTTCTATAAGAAGGATTTCAATGCAAGAAGTACGAGGTTAGTAAGTTAGAGAATTTTGATTGAGTCTAGGTGAAGTCGTAGAGAAAATTGTAAAATCATATGTTTCTAAAGAGAAATACAATTTAGGATTCTGAGTCATTTTGTGATAGGTTTTGTGTTTATGAGGATTTAATGTTGCATAGCAGTACTAGCATTTGAATTGAAATGAAAAATTTGAGCTCATGTCTCTCCATTGTATGCGCATATCTAAACTTTGAATAAAATAACTAAGGGTTGTTTCATTCATCTCACTATTGTGGTGTGTATGATTCTATTTTAGCTTTAATTCAAGGAATCAATTAAAATGCTTGAATGGGATTGTAGGCGGATATGTGTTGTATAAGGATTTGATAAGTAGTCCCGGGTTAGAATGCATACTGATGAAATTGTAATGCAATATTGTCAGGGATCTTATATGTGATGTATTAAATTTGTTATAAACCTCTAGATGCTTATGAATTTGATTCCTACAATTTATATATGGCACTGATCTAAGTTGTAATTATTCGTGTAGTTCAGTATTTGTTTGTCTTTTCCCAAAGCTTGCTACAAATTGCAAATCATTGACTATCTTATACAATGGATGTGTTTAGTTATCTCACACTCCAGATAGTTGATATTGTCTATGAACAACCAATTCTAGTTGATATTATCTTATTGTGTTGAACTATTAATTGAGATCATCTGCTATTGTTAATGTTGTTTATAATAATGGTGCAGAGGTTGTAAACACATTAAGGGATCACTCTCCTGGGTCTTGCAGAGCCTGAAGTGTAGGAGGCTTTTAAAGTCCTCATCAGTTGGTCCAAGTCCTTCGATTGGAATTGGAAATTCCATAAGTAGATTAGAAGATAAACCTGGTTACATTGTAAAAATAACCAACATACATGTCAACCACTGAACAACCACCTCTACAACTAAATTTTTAATCTTTTATGATCACATGAAACATAAAACACACTAATTTCAAGGTTGTTAATGTCACTATTGAATTTTTTTAATTTTTTGAACTTTCAAACATTAAAAAGTACATCATTAAATTAATTATGTAATGACATAAAAATTAAAAACATCATGAATTAATTATGTAACCACATAATTCAAATATAATTCTATCAAGAAATTAATATCAAATAGATAATATAATCACATAACTTATACATTTCAATGTCATTTATCTTCTTTATCCAACTCTTTGTCTGTATCATCCGATCTAGATTCAACATTGTAAGGATTGGTCATATCATCATCATCGTCATCGATATCAGTTTTGATAATGTCATCATCCACACAGATATCATCTTCATGAACATTAACTCCTACATCATCATGATCTAGTTCCTCCTTTTTGACATGTTCGTTAGGGACATCATCAACTAACCATTGATCTTGATCATCATCTACATCATCTTCTAGTTCTTTGGTATCTTCTTCTTCCACCACATTATACTTTACTGGCCTTCCTCTTGGATCATGTCTAACAACAAATGATCAACCCGGTTTACCTAGAACCTCTGAGTAAAATAACTACTCACATTGGCTTGGAAGAATATAGGGCTCATTTCTAGCTCGCTCGATCAACCTTGTATTAACCATGGTAAATCCATTATCATGTTCAATAACTGTTCTCTTAGGATCATTTTCATTCAATCGTAGCCTCTACCATAGGACGATGAACAAAATTATTTTGAAGGACTTAAAGTCACACTCAAGTATATCATCCAAAATCCCATAGTATCTATTTTTTGAGACTTCTGGATGTATTTCACTTCTAGATGAAACATTAGTCACCTGAAAGACTATAATTATACCAGAATCACAAGTTTTCTTCATGTCATCCAACATTGCACCACATAGCCTTGTGGTGTTTCACCTGCAATATGTCAAACATGTAAAAATTATTGCAATATCGTCAGTTGATAAACATATTTATTCTTGGCCGAATGCATGAAAAGAAAACAATCTCAAGATAAATATACATCAATATACTTGAAAATAATTAAATAATATGGGTGATTAATATATTTATATGCACTTGTTTATCTCTTAAACCATATGCTAAATCAATTTCCCTTTGTGTAACATTGGATTCTCCATTACAATGAGCTTCTTTAACCAATGAAGCCACACCTTCCTATGTTAATGCGCGACCAAATTGTTGACATCGTTCAATCCATACCGTCATCCAATCAAGATTGTTGGTGACGTACAAATGTAGTCCATCCCACTCAACCAACTATACCAAAAAAAATTGAAATTCACAAACAACATATAATTAGTTAAATACCACAATATATGACCTTAATTTATAATTGATGTAAATTGAAGATTAAAAATTAAATAAGTACAATATACATAAAACCATATGTAACAGGTACTCCCCTTCAAATTTTTTAATGGAGTTGGGATCCCAAATGCGATCCACATGGATCTTTGCTACAAACTTAGGAAGATATTCACTAATGTACACCATGGTCTGGTATACCATATATCCCTCCACCATAGAGCCCTCAGGATGTGCTCTTTGTCTAACCAAAGCCTTCAAAAATTTCAAGTGCCTCTCAACCATCCACATTGACCTTGTGTGTACAGGTCCACACAATTCAATCTCCTCAACTTGGTGTATAAGGTAGTGTTCTTGTGCATTGAAAAATGTTGAAGGTAGACACTTTTGCATTTCACACATTAGACAAGGAATTTTTCTCTTCCAATAATTTATATCTTCTTTATGGATTTCTTTAGATGACAACCATCTACAAGTGATTCAAGGTGCAAATATATTAATGAGATATAACAAAAATATATAGTATATTACATAACAAGTAAAACAAATAGAAATTATAAGATGTATACAACAAATTGAACAAATATCACTACTTACCTCATGTATTTTCCAAGATCATATATAACTTTCTTAACATTGTTGTCAAAGTTGTCTAGGAGAGATAGAGGTAGAACATATTACAACAATTATAAAATGATCTTTTCATTATTTTTCCAAAAGTAGTAAACACAATACACTGAAAAGTACATGCATTATACAAGTGTATATAATATACCAGAATAATTACCTTAATGAAGGTATGCCAATCATGCATTTTCATTCCTCAAATTCACCTTTCTTTGTTATTATATTATTTATGTTCGGAGCAAATTCTGGGGAAATCAAATATTTTGTATGATTTCTTTTATAGCATTGTTTTGCTGCTCTATTAATAACCAAGGAAGGACACTTATATTAATTTGGTCTCCATCGCTATTTAATTGAATGACATTTTTCATTGCATGATTGACTTCCTGAATGTTAGTACAAATTTTGACAATTTTTTCTTTGTCATGCCTTCCATCCAATATTTTCCATAACATTTATGTTATATTCTTTCCGATATGTATTGTATCAAACAAATGCACAATTTGCAGTTGCTCATAGTAGGGCAACCTACTAAATTGTCTGGGATAACTTTTTAGTCCCTATGGAAGTCGGCCATTAATGCCTTGATGACCTTATGAAGCATATAAGTTAAACAAATTAACAATGACAATTATTGTCAATTACAACATGAGTAAACACAACAAAATATAAAAATATAAATTCAAAACATATCATATATGATAGATAAAAAATTTGATTCAATGAATAACCTTGATGATTAATTCTATTATATTCCAACTTCCATAGGTGAGGTGACATTCTTCGTGGTTTTGATGTAGTCTCCTCTTTCCCATTGAAAATGTTTTTCAGTAGTTTGATACTTATGATTTCTATGGAGGAAGTGCCTATACTCATTAAAACACCTACTTTCCTAAACTTGTTGAATGACGAGATTTCATCTTTGGACCACAAATTGGACATGCAAATTTTCCTTTGTTTGAAGACCTACAAGATGATATATAATTGGATTAAATATGCCAATTTTTCATTATATATAATGAATAGATTATTTTAAAAACATGCATGATATCTACTTCATCAAATTAAATATTGTTAAAGTGCAGTCGAACGTTATAACATACCACAAAAATGTGTTAGCCTTGGGGCATCATGAGTTGTCCATACAAGCATTGCATGGAATTGAAATTGTCTTTGTCCTATTGGTCTGGAGACATCATACATAGTGAGGCCATTCCTGTAATACCCCTCAGTGTCGGTTGTTCTGAACTTTTGTGTGAGTATTTGTGTGTGCTTCATTGATTACTGTGTTATTTGATTATGTGGAAAATATAATATGTTAGTAATCATGTTTAAATAATTAATTAAATCATAAGTGATTTGCAAGGTTATTTAAAATATGATTAGAAACTAAAATAATAATCAATTAAATTAAAACAAATGATTTAGAACAAATGATCAATCAAATTAATTCGTTAAAAGTAAAAGTGATATTATTAGATAAATTGATTTAAATTGTTATGAACAAATAATCCTGAAAAGATAATTATTATAATAAGAAATTTAATGGATACTTATTTAGAATCTTGTAAATGGTTGATTTTAATTATTCTAATATGGAAGTAATTAATTAATAGTGTATTGTGCAGATAATGAATATATATTCAAATAAAAGTTCAATTTTGTGGATTTAAATTTATTTAATATTAATCAAATGCATGATAAAAGAAAATGAAATGTAATGCATGAAAAGGCAGCAAAGGGGAATTAAAGGGATTAATAATTATTTTGAGTTATTTCTTGAGATGTGACTTTTGGTATTCTCAGGAAGAGGAATGGAAGGGACTTTTGTGTGTGATTTTATTTAGGGGATTTTTGTTGGTAAGGGGGATTCTCTTTCGAAGAGATTTTAGAGAATTTGGCAGCCGTTTTTTTGTTATAGTATTGTATTCTTTTATTCTTCTGAGAATTCATTTGAGGATTAAGATTTAAGTTTGAGGGAGGATCTTGGAGCTGCTGTTGGAAGGATTGGATCAGCATGAAGGATAAAGCTTCTACAGTTATCTACAGGCGCAGGATGCCAGGTTCTCCTTCTTCTTTTAAATTATCTTCTTTCTATAGCATCAAATGAAATAAGAATTCTTTGTTCTGGATTTGAAATTTAATGCATGTAGAAAACTCTCGAATTCTTATAAATGTTTTGGACTGTGTTTCAATCAAGAAAATCTTACCAAGGTTCGGGATTTTAGTTGATTAAATGAAATTATTTGTTGGGTTCTTACTGTTGTTTATTATTAATGAAACTAGGATTGGAATTCTGGAAATAACCAGTAATACTATAGTTTTGGCTGGGAAATATAATTAATAAATTAAAAATAATCTTTTTACTAGGAAAACTGGGTTGTGTATATTCTTGTTTACATTTAAATATGCACCGAAAAATTGTACAGTGTATATCTGTCTCTGTTTTCGAAGTATTTGAAATACAATATATATATATATATATATATATTATGTTTGATATATACATATATATATATGTATACCCATATATATATATGTATATATACGTTGATAAAATATTGTTTGTAAATTTTTGTATTTTCAAAATTTGCCAAATTCCCATCGAAATGTTGCATTGGTTGATATTATTTAACCACCGACTGAGTGGTGGTTCGGCCTCGGCCGTACCCACCACCCAGCCAGGGGTTGGTACCTGTGCGGCAGTCTGCGGACTATCCGCAACAGTCCTATGGACTGCTGCGAACAGTCTGTAGACTGTCCACAGCCGGACGTTTATCCCCGTGGCTGTGTATGGGTTAAAATACCCATTCGAAATTTTACTTTTCTGGTTAAAATAAAACAGAATCTGTTTAAAATGGAAATAATAATAATATAGAAAGAAATCTGTTTGTTGTTATTGATTATTAAATTACCAACTATAAGAGGATAAGTTAGTTGAAAAATCAATTTACGAATATATGATAGCATTGATTTATTTAATTCTTGTTTTGAGTGAATATTTTAGAATAGAAAAGAATTCCCTTTAATTTGTTAATTTGTGAAATTTGATAGGATATTATAGTAGAAGGGCAATTTGTGAATATATATATATATCTATCAGCATTGATAGTTTAATTCTTATTTTTAAATGTGTATAGGGTGGAAATAGAATTTAATATAGAATCGAATAAGTTATCTTTTTATGAAGTTAAGTCTTGTAGACTTGTTGGGTTCTTAGAAAAAATCTATTCTCTTTCTACTTTTCCTCCTCGAAAAGAATTAAAATATATAGATATGTAGTGGTTTTAAAAGGTATTTTTTTTGGGTGAAAATTTTATTTAGGTGAATTTAAGATTTTAAGGTGGTAATTGCTAATATGTAGTTTAAGTATTTAGAGTATTGTTATTATTGTCATTTTAAAGTATAAACAATTGGTCTTAAATGGTTTTCACAATTAATTTAAATATTGGAAGTGAATGTTAAGTTAGTATGGTGAAAGAGGATATTTAAATGTATGGGTATGATTAGAGATTGATTGGGATATTCTCGAATTGGATAGTTTATTGGTAAAAAGGGATTTTAATCTTTTAGAAATTGATTTCCTTTATATTCATTTAATGGTTGATTTGTAAGTTCTCTTTATGAAAAAGTCTTTTAGAATACTTGTGATGATTATCATGAATTGTTTTAGTATGGGTAAGTTGTAAAGTTATGTAGTTCTGGTCGTTAATTGAATGGTTAATAAATATTGTTCTCGATTGGATTTTTTGGTTGTTGTTTATTATGTAAGTGTTTTTGTGGAGTTGTGAGTGGTTGAGTATTTAAGGTGTTCTTAAATTTGGTGCCTTGGATGCCTGGTTGAATGCTTTTACCTTTGTTGTTGAAGGATTGTTTTTGGGTGGTTCCATGTTGGTGTGAATGCCTTTGGAGGTTAGTTTTGATTCAAGGAATCCTTTGTCTTTTAAATTTGTGTTGCAATGTAATTGGGAATTTGTATTTTATTGATGAGTTGTGGGAAGTTGATCTTCTTGGATTTCTGATTTATTTTGTATCAAAGTTTTTTATGTGGTTTGGATGGGGTGGTTGATCTTATTTTAATGTATTCACTCATTATATTTGAATTGAAATTGGATCTAGTGGCCTTGCAATTATTGTTGTCATTGCTATGTTGTTGTTTCACTTTACCCTTGTTGTGGGTTTTCATTCTTTTGGCTTCCAGAGGCTTCAAATGATTGATAATTGATGTTCTCTCTCTTTATGTGCCCTTGATGTGGCAAATGTTTTGGTTTCATGATTTTAAAAGGGTTGTACGGGAATTGTTGAGAATTTGATTATGTATTATAGCGAGATGGGAAATGCCTCGCATGCTTCTCAGTTATGATCTAATATTCTTGTTATGTTGTACAACCCTTGGTTTCTTGGTTTTATGTGGTTGGGTCTCTAGGGAGAGTGGCTCCTCGTGGGGGCCAACGCCCCGTTTAAGGGGAAGGGCACATGATAACCCACGAGTGAGCTAGTAAACAAGTGAAAACCTAATAATTAACTTAGGAGGGTTGGGTAGTAATATCATTATAAGAGTTAAAAAAAATGGATGCCTCATCTTCATTAGTGCTTTCGCAGACTAATGGAAGGCTGAGAAGGCTGTGGTTGGCAAGGTCATGACCTCATCTTCACGAGAGGTCTACGGCTCCGCATGAGTCACCCTATGGACCGGCACCTCCAGTTGGGAGGAAGAGCACAAGACAACCATAGATGGGACCGGCGCCTCTAGTTGGGAGGAAGAGCACAGGACAGCCTATGTAGGACTATGCGATGACACTCTCCCCTAGTTGCCCATGTGTTTTACTTTATTGTGTTCCTTTGGAAGTAGGTTATGGGAGTTGGTTTAGATTGTTGTTTGAATTGATTTAAATTGATTTATGATGATTGTTTTAATACATCTTTAGTATGTTTTGCGGTCTTGTATGATCTCATTTATATTTGATTTACAATCTTGTATCTTACGATACTGTGATGTGATGTTATTGTATTATTTGATTGAAATTTGGAATTGTATTATGTTTATTAATTCAGTTTAATTTGGAAGTATTTCATGATCATCCTTTGGTTACTTGTTACTGGTCATTGCTTTGATTTATGTGATGAGATTTATGATTTTAAGTTATTTTAATGACTCTTGGATGTTGTTGATTATGTCTTTGTAATTCTTGAATTTTATGATACTTTTGAATGGCGTTGAGTCTTGTGGTTCCCTTTTTGGATGTTCTTGGTTGCGGTCTCTTTCTTGTTTAGCTCCTCAGCACGGGGGGTGGGTCTTCGGACTCACATGGTCAGGTGGAACGTGCTAAGAACCCCATTGGGTCCCCAGTCGAGGATCAAGAGGTGCGGATTGGTGCTGTTGCAGTGACTCTAGAATTGTATCTGTCATGGAGCCAATTTTCATCTATTCATTGTATCATGATTCTTATTGTATGGTTTTCGTGCATATTGGAAACACTTTTGTATCATCGTACTTCTTGAATATTGTATTGTAATGTAACATTAAACCTTATGTGGCTATTTGCAGTTGATATTCAATGTGTTAAGTTAATCATGTATATGTTGTATTTATGTACTTAGATGGTTTCTTATCAATGATTATCATGTATACATTTGTTAATGTTTACTTTGTTATGAATTATATATTTGGTTTTATTCTTTATTGTCGTTGTGTGGATCTCAGTCTCGTAATGACTCTTCGTGTACCCCAAGGGATGTATGTGCTAATGAATCTTCTTAAATGAAATTCATGTTATGATTTAATGTGTATTACATGTATGTTATGTTTACTTTTTTTAAAAAAAATTGTGCTGTAATTATTGTTTATTTGTCCTTTGGGGTTCGCACGACGGGGCGTTACAATTCCATAACTTTAGTAACTCATCGATAAGAGGCTTGATATAGACATTCATATCTTTAATTTGGTACTTACCTAGTTGAATCAACATAAACATTGCATAATTATTATAACCATTTTACTGCAATATATATAAATTAATGTACATGACTATTGAATGAAAAAAATATAAGTCATTATGAAAAAAATAAGACAAATGAGATGCTACTACATTAAAGAAAATTGATGTAAAAAAATACCTGGAACAATCATTGACAACATTATGTACTCCCTCTTTATTGACATCCATGAAGGAATGTTATTTTTGATAACAAAAACATGCTACATTGAGTAAATAAATCGCAACTCTCCAAATGGATTGACACCATCTGCTCCCAATGAAATCCTGAGATTACGAGGTTCTTTAAAGTGTGGCCATTTTTCCTCCATGTCCCTAAATGCAGAACCATCCGCAAGTATTCAAAGAATTTCATCTCCACTTCTATTCCATGCATGGTAATCCATAAATTGCACTAAGTTTTCACACCTAAATAATAGTTGCATACGTGGAATAATGGGAATATAACAAAGAACCTTACTAGGCACCCTTTTTGTTAGTTGATCTGTTCGATATCTACTGATATGACATTCCGGGCATTCTGTTGTAAATTATTGTTTATGATATATAATATGATTATTGGGACATGCATCTATTGCTTGATACTCCATTTCGATATCTTTCATAATGGCACATAAATCTCGGTATGAGTGAGGTAAAATATTTGATGGTGGTAACAAAAATTCACTAATCAATCTACAACAAAAAATAATTTATTCATATAAAGAATATTAATGATACATATTTCATCCTTTATTTACTAGTGATGAACTAACAACAATTAAAATATATGAAAAAGGATGACATATATGACATACCTTAACATCTGTGAGATTGCTATGTTTGATAAACCATTCACAACCTTCAAGTTCAACAACAACAATACAACAGTGAGAAAATTTGTTTCAGAGCCTTCATAAAGGGGCTCATATGCCTACTCAAGTACAGGTAAATCATGAACATCATCAAATTCATCCTGATCATCATGATCAGCTCTGCCACTAAATGTGTCATGGATCAATGTATTTGTACCATCATCTTCAACTGTGTTTTTTGGCACATGATCATCTTCTTCCATAGGATCATTAACTGCATCTTCGATATTCATAGCTCCATGTTCGTCTGCTTGCAAAACCACATTCTTCAAGCCATGATAATCCATATCATCTGCCCTAGGGTTCCCAACCTTTATAATAATGATTGACACAAATAAACCATGATCATGATCAAGTGATTATATATATATATATATATATAAAATGTTAAAATGATATAAACATTTACAAATTCAATCAAAATAAACACATAATAAACAACTTACCAATGGCCAATAATCATGCCCCCCTTCAACATGACCATGTTGCCTACAATGTTTCTCAACTGTTGTGATTAAAAGTCATCTTGTCTTTAAGCCCTTGCAATTATTGCAAGGACAATAACATTTCCCATCACCCTTTCTTTTCAATCTATCCCACAATCTATTAATTGTCTCTTCATTTTGTTCTGGACTAATATTATCTGACATGATTTTTCTTTACCAAGCTTGACTATTTAGATCTTCAAAAAATATCAAACTCACACTCCAATAATTTTTATTCATAGATAGGTATCATAATCTAATAATTCCGTTATTTTACACCAAAAATTTTTGGCATGCAAACACCCCTACAAAAAAGAAGATAGTATGAAGTTAATGACCCCAAAAAGCACTTTAAAATGATAATTCCAAAACATATTAAATTCTAATTTTAATATGATTTCCAACCGTTAAGACTCCTAAAATCAGAATATTGAATTTGATCACAAACTTCCTACAATAATGGAGGTAGCGAACTAGTAAGAGAAAGTGACCCATTCCTAAGGAGAAACAAGTCAGAATCATCATTGCTAATGTCAATACAGATTTATCCTTTTAGTTAAAGATGCAATGTGTCACTTTTTATGACGAGATTATTCCTAGGGCCCTCAACATTCAAAGATCCCTAATAAAAAACAATAGAAGCATTGGTAAGAGAATGATTAGGGTACAAACCCTAGGCCTCTGTAGAAACATAAATAATAACTATAGCGGATTAGTGAGGTTGCAATACCAAAAAGATTGAGACATTGTAGATAATAAAAAAATCTTGTAATCTAAAGATTGTAGCCAATAACAAGCACACTATGTAGCTTAGTGACATTTGTAAATTCAATCTACGGTAAGAAGAATGACAGTCACTTGATATGTGATAGTCAAAAAGAGGCTGAGCAGTGACAAGATAATAAAGCTCAAACCTTGCATAGTAAAGTGGAGATTTTAACAGTGAGTTTCCTTACCCCCTTGCTGACCTTAAGGGTTTTTCAAATGCTTTTGGTAGTGTTAGACAATGGAAATGCAATCAGGGAATGACTATCCAAATGAAGTAATAGTGGTAATCATAGGTTCAATGTTTCTTCTTAGCCATTAATGTATAATGGAGGTAGTGGATTGCATGTTTGAGTACTGTTTTGAGACTCATCAAAGATGGGAGAATAGTGAATAATACCTTGTGGACTGTGAAGTAGTGTCAATAAGGTTGAAGGATCTTAAGAACTGCAATACCATGATACAATGACTCCCCTGTAGTAAGTAGGCAATCTATAGGGAATAGTTTGATTTTATAGAAGGATGCTCATGAAAGGAATCTTCAAGTGATAGTCAGTGAGCTGTTTAAGATTGTAGCTAAGGGTGCAATACCTGTTAAAAAACCAGGAATCTGTTGCTAGACCAAAATACTTCCACAAGAGAGAGATAATGGCGATAATGCTTGCTTCACTATGCAAGATTGATTTATGATTCAATTGATACTCATGTACAAGATAAGGCTTGCTTATAAAAGGAAAGCATGCACAACCCTAAACCTAACTTGAGCTACAAGTTAGCTCAATTAGATAAGGATAAGAAAATACAACCTAGCACTTAATTAAAAGCCTAAGTAAACTTATGAAGATGTAATTAAATAGTTAATTACACCAACACCCCCCCATAAGTGCAACTTAGGGAGAAGATTATAATGCAAACTACTATGGGTCTCGACAACTAGGCCATGTTAGGTACCCATTTATAGATGCAAATGAAATGCAATCTCTCATAAAGTAGAGAAAAGGGGAAAACCCAATGGGAAGAAAACCCCTCTCCAAAAGAGAGAAAACAAGAAAAACAAGCATGACGGATGCAAACATGATGTATGGAGGACTCAATGATACCCCCCAAGGACTACATCCATCATGAATATACAATAAGTTACACCCCCATAAGAGGGAAGTAATGAGATAAGATATCCTCTGCATGCTGAAGAAGCTCCAAAGCCAATGAAGAATTCCTGAAAACAAAAGATGACCCAATGTCTGCAAGCAACACATCTTCCCTTAGGAAGAAACAAATCCATAAGTTGATGAAGAAGCCACTCCATATCCAATTGAAAAGAGGAAGAATGAACACTCAACATGTATGCCTCTGAAAACTGAGTAGGAGCCTCCAAGCTTGAATGAGCCACAACATAATCATGGTCAAACTCAACCAAGAAACATGACAAATCAAGTGATGGAGGAGATTCGTGAATATCAATCTCCAAAGACAAAGAAGATGGTGTAACAGTTGTGCTGAAACTATCATCAAAGAGGAGAGAAATCCCCTCAAGTGTGTCCTCCAAATCTATAATATGAGACTCTAGGAACAAGGTAGAAATCCCTGTCAAATAATCATCCCACAAACCAAGATCTGCAAAACTATGATTATCCTGCTGAACAGAAGCAACAATGGCTGAAGAAGTAGGAGGTGGAGGTGTAGGAAGCTCAGCACTGGTCTCTAAAATACCAAGGTGTAGATGACCAAACTTCTCCTCACTAATATGGGTCACACTCAATGGAGTGTGTGATGCAGTCAAAGGAACATTATCAGCTTCTGAAGCAAAATGTGAAAAAGAATATACTCGAGATGAATGATCAACCATCCCGATTGCAACAATATCCCTAGTCTCCAAGTCCCTTATATACACCCTATCAGGAGTGAACTCAACTGTTTTACCTTGACCCCCATGAGTAATTTGATAAATAGAAAGAAGATTAGTGGTCAAAGAAGGAACACAAAGAACATCATTGAAAGTCCCTTCCCCAATACCAATAGAACCCTTCCCACTTACCTTCATGAATGTATTGTTACCCATCAGAATGTGAGGTGAATTACAAGGCTCAAAAGAAGAGAACATTTCTTGTGAAGATGCCATATGATGAGATGCCCCTGAATCAAGAAGCCATCCTTGAGAATTAGGACTTGTAGAGGCCAAGAGTGCATGCCCTTTCATGTTATGTAGCCCAGAAGTGGATGTTGTGTTCTCTGACTGTGATGATGATGGAGCTGCCGATTGTGATGGTGAAGAAGAAGTAGAAGACACTGATGAGGGCAGCTAAATGTTATTCTTTTGAAGAAGGTGGGTGAGTTCATCAATCTTCTTATTATAACATCTATGCTCATCATGTCCTAACCTTTTGCAATATGCACATTTGGACTTCTTCTTTTTTGATGATTCCTCTTTTGAAGAGGATGAGGACTCAGGAGTGCCATGTGAAGGACAATCTTTACCTTGCTCATTTGACTTGGTTTCCTTTTTGTGCTTCTTTCCTTTGCCACTTGAAGCCTTTGTATCATTCACAATAAGAGCTTGAGATGTTGAAGACTTCAATGTACCCATGTGCATCAACTTTGCTTGTTCCCTTGTGAGTTGTGCAGCAAATTCATCAAGAGAAGGCATTTTATATGTATCACCAAGAGCATCCATTGTAGCATAAAAAGTAGAGACAAACACATAATATGAAGAACCAATCTTAGCAAGAATAGAAAGTATCATATGTTCATCCTCTTTAACAACCCCACATTTTGATAACTGCAATCTGAGAGAGTTGAGCTTAGAGAAAAAGTCTTGAATATTATCAAAATCGGAAGGATTAAGACCCATAATTTCATTTTCCAACTTAAATTTCCTTAGCTTGTCTGGCTTACCAAAGAGGCTCTCTAAAGTAGTCCAAAATTCATGAGGATGTGTGCAAGACTCAACATGATATCAAAGATCTGGAGAAATGGACAGAAGAAGATTACCGAGGGCTTCATCTCTTCTATCAAACCATTTTCTTTTCTCTTTTGCTCCCTGTGGTTCTGGATCTTGACCAAAAGTGATTCGTTGCAGATTCAACTTTAATAGTAGCAACTCCATCTGAGATTTCCACTCATGATAATTAAATGGAGTTAGAAGTACAACTTTTGGAAAATCCATGATGAGAGAAGAACAAAAATTCTTGCACAAAATCGGAAGGCAACTCCTTTGTCACGACTTTTGAGGTGAAAATCTTTGTAGAATATCTTGGCACTGAATGTCGATTGGCCTTTTTTATTTGGAAATGAATAAGTTTTATAGAAAAAAAATTTGAAAAAAATCTCCAAAAAACCCGTCAGCTTTTTTTTTAAAAATCAATAGAGATCTTTTATAAAAACTTTTCCTCTTTTTTTGAAAAAACTAACCAAAATGGAAAATAGCCATGCAAAAAAGACCTAAAAGGTTGGCTTAATGGTCGGCTTTTACAAACTATACAAAGCTTTTATAAGAAAATGTCGATGGAACAAATGACATAGTCGACATTTAAAACAAGCTTTAAATATATATGTAAACTTCAAATTACCTGTAGATAATGTGATGGCCTCCACCGCAGCCAATGCAAACCCAATGATAATTGTACCCGCCAATAACAACTTGGTACCATGCGACGGATATGGATGTGACCTAGCAATGTGGAAACTGCAATATGATCCGATGATCTTCGGTACTCTGATCCAGATCTTACCAATGTGATCTTAGCCCAAAATATGCTTAGGGCGATAGACTATACCACCAATGTAGGGAGGATGTACCCCCTGTAATGAAGAAATTAGGCTTCTATGTCAATAATAGCCGACAAGACCTTATGAGCATCTGACAATGACGCAGACCACAGAATGTAAAAGCCAATCAATTTGAATGTGGGCTGCTTCGGATTGGACAGTACTCCAGGTTTTGGCCCCAATGGATATGACCACCCACCAATAGTGACGAAGGCAAGAATGGGAACAAAGTAGAGGCTGAAATACCTGTGGATAAATGTGACTGCTGATGACAGTGGATTAACCTGTGGATCTAACAATGGAAGGATGGGAAAATATGCCAATCCACAAATTTAAACCACAAATATTTATGAATGCTCCAAACAATATAATAAAGCCTGATTTACAAAATATTTTGCATGAAAATAATAGTCCGATAAAATTTGCCCCAAATTTTACAAAATACCGCAAAAATATTTTTTGCGAAAAATGGAAAAATCGTACCATTGAAAGATTGTTCCAGCAAAAAAAAAATTGCTTCAAAAACAAATTTACCCAAAATGTACGAATTTACAGTCAAAATTCATCTACAGAGCCTTTTGATCTCAACCGTGAGGTTATTGAAACCCCAATTTGCACCCAGCAAAAATCTTCAAGCCAAAATAATAAAACCCTCAGATCCGGGAAGGAGTCTACAACCCTGGAAGCTCTGATACCATGTTAGAAAACCAAGAATATGTTGCTAGACCAAAATACTTCCACAAGAGAGAGATAATGGCGAGAATGCTTGCTTCACTATGCAAGATTGATTTATGATTCAATTGATACTCATGTACAAGATAAGGCTTGCTTATAAAAGGCAAGCATGCACAACCCTAAACCTAACTTGAGCTACAAGTTAGCTCAATTAGATAAGGATAAGAAAATACAACCTAGCACTTAATTAAAAGCCTAAGTAAACTTATTAATATGTAATTAAATAGTTAATTACACCAACAATACCCAGTCTTAAAGGAAGTTAGCAAGGCAGTAAATGTGCAAGAAAATCGAATCATACACAACAAACAATTCACAATGTTATCTTCCATAATGCCTTGAGTTTGAAGACAAAAATCTCATTGTATCTTCATGATGAAAGTGGTGACCTTAATGGTCAATCACTGGCAACCATGATTTTAAAACATGTTATTGTGCTTATGGAGGCAACATTTTAAGCAAGGTAGTGAGTGGTGGTTTGGAACAATGGCAAGTATGAAGGACTTGCTTTATATGCATACTATGCAGTCTAGCTTAAGACATCATTCTTAGAAGAGATTGAAGGTAGATTATGGAACTCAAAGGTTATCATGAAAAGGATTAAAGAAGAGACTGAGATCTATTTAAAAGCCACGGTCATGAAGATATTAAAGATGTCACATGCAAAACCCCAGTAGCTAGAGTAATGAATACATTGCCAAAGAGGATAGTGTGTTGGGGCAGATTTAGGAGATCTCCACATTATCTAATTACAGGGAAATACATCATTTATTTATTTTTTTAATTAAAATAAATCATTCTAAACCCTATATAGGATACATTGATACTTCAAAAGCCTCTGAAGGAATTTGAGATTATGCAAATATATGTCAAGTAACATTCATAAGGTTTAGAAAATCTTGATCACTCTCTAGAATAGCCCATTAAACATGGATTGTGCTTGAATGCACTACATAATTGATATAACACAACCACTCTTCATATCAACTAGAGTTATAGGCTCTTTATTGTAGCAAGAGGTAATCACTCTTTGATCATGCTATAATTACATCCTCACCTGTTAAAATTGAGACAACCTGAATGCACCCAATGATGATTGACACCTACATTATACAATTTGAATTAACTACATTATATGAGTGCCTCTATTTATATCACAACATAGCCACATTAAACTTGGGTCACACATGAATGCATCATGTATTTGTTATAGCACAACTATGCCACATGACCAATAGAGTTATGGATCACATAATTATAGTCACAAGAATCTATTCCTTGGTTGTGATCTTATGGTGATTCCACACAACAAAATATAGACATGAAATTTTCAAAACCCTTAACCTCTAAAAATGAAATCTGATGAGATGTTGCTTTAAAATATGATTTTCAAACCTGGAACTACAAATCACTTTCAACAATCCGCAAAAGACAATGACTACCCTCAACTGCGATAACTTCTTGAATTTTTTAATTTTTCCCAAGAAAATCGTCCTTAGTTCTCCACAAACTGTCTCAAGTAGAGCAAAACATTGTCGCAATAAATCAGGTGCGAACTCACTTTTCTTTATGTCGGCCACAATTTTTTTTTCTTATTTTTCATGTTTGTCAAAAATTTGACAAAAATGATAGTCGACATTTCGACGAATCCCAAGTTTGTCAAAATTTTGACAAACATCGGAGATAAACTTTCAAAAATTGAAAATTACACATCAAATTTTACAAGCGCCCGATGAACATCGAATTTTACATATTTCATCAGATTTTGCAATCAAATATATCAATGACAAGATTATCTACACCTAGTTTGAGTGAGCACTCTATAGTTCATCTATTCTTTTGGTTAGTTGAAGAAAAGAACATTGTACCTAGAGTTGAATGTAAGACAATCAGTGGATCTACTAAATGGAATTCATTTAGGAGTTTGACAGTAAGCACATGGACTATCTAGACAAGGGAGCTTGCATTTTTTTGTCATTTTTGTATCTCAGGAGATTGGGAAGCAAGTGAAAATACAAAATGGGTTGAATAGTGGAAGCAAAGATTGTAGACACCTATACAAGTACACGATCAATATTAAAGAACTATTGAAGAAAATGATCAAGTGTTTGCATATGAAGACTATGAGTGTGTTTTAGACTTTGTACAAGAAGGTAATTTAATTCAATTTATTTCACTTTATTAAGTTATTTTGTAATACTAAATTATTTATATGGATATGAGCAAGTTATTAAATAAAATTGTGTTTGGAGGACATGTGTATGTTGTTGTTGCACTTGAGGGAAATGAAGAGGAAATAGAATATTGGTTGGCTCGTTGTGTGGAGACTAAACATAAGTTAATAGCACCTCAAGAAGATGATGATGGCTATCATTATCCAATAGGTACGGTGATCCCCTTAAGACATCCCCTTAAGAAAATTTTGATAACAAGTTTTTGATCCCATTAATTTTTTTTTAAAAGTCTTTGATCCCCTTAAGAAAATTTTGAGAACTTATTTGATGATGGTTTTCATGTTTTCCAATAGGATTGGTGGTGGTTGTTGGCACTTGGCTATGGAAATACCTGACAAGGAAGAATGGTCTACCTGCATTCAAAGATTATGAAACACATAAAAAGATTATACACTATTCACATTTGGTGGTGGCAACAAATATAAAACTAGATCGGTATCATGGAAGACCTACAAATAAAGTGTTATGGACAATTTCTATGGAAGAGCATGAGACAATTATAGATTCATTACAAAAGAGAGAGGATGCAGATGGTACAATGGAATAAGTAAATACAGGAAAATATAGTTTTAGTTTTATATTGTCCTTTTAAATAGATTAAATACATTTTTCAATATTGGTCAAGTGTGTTATTAGTTGAAATTGATTTAAATTTTCCTTTTATGGATCCTTAAGCCATAATCAGAAAAAGGATCTAGTCCATGTAGATTCAACCTAGACAATATGGAATACTTGGTAAAAACAAGTAATTATTAGCTAAATTATATTTAAATACATGTTTTGATTATATATTGATATTGCTTGTACATTAATAGTTAAAATTGATTTATTATCTTTTTTTGTATCCTTAAGCCACATTGCATTTATCTCATACTTTGAAACAAAAAGGAGAGGATTCCTGGATTCAACCTACACACATGTTTGGAATACTTTTAAATGCAATTACTTGAGTTGTGTGCATATAGATGGTTTTATATAAATTAAAATATGTATGTTTTGATTATTTCATTGATATTGCTTGTACCTTTTTTATATCAAGTGGCATGAAGACCTACTACATTCTGGGCACGAGTTTGAGATGTTCTTGAGATGACATATCCAAATTTTGTGAACATTGTTTTGAGATGACATATATGTACATTCATACCTACACAATTAAATATTTTGTATAAATTACAAATACATGTACATACACAATTATGTACTCTATGTACTTTTATGTATCAAAATCAATTTATGTACTCTATATATTTTCTTTGTTGAATGTGCATGTTTTCCTACTTTGAAACTTTATAGTTGATTGTATAATCACTAAATATCATGCATAAATTATTGTTAAATCAACTATATCCTTAATATGCTGTATTATGACCCCTTAAGACATCCCCTTAAGACATGGAGGTGGATTCACATATCCTAAATATTATACTTAATTATATCATTTGTTATGATGACTCACCCTAAAACTTATAATACTTGTTTATATCACTTAATACTTATATTTAATTATACTCTTCTTTGATCCCCTTAAGACATCGTATTAGGACCCCTTAAGACATCCCCTTAAGGCATGTCGTATTAACACATATCCTAAATATTATACTTAATTATATCATTTGTTATGATGAATCACCCTAAAACTTATAATACTTGTTTATATCACTTAATAGTTATACTTAATTATACTCTTCTTTGATCCCCTTAATATGTCGTATTAGGACCCCTTAAGACATCCCCTAAAGACATGTCATGTTATCACATATCCTAAATGTTATATTTAGTTATATCATTTGTTATGATGACTCACCCTAAAGTATAATACTTGTTTATATCAGTTAATATATATACTTTTTTATACTCTCCTTTGATCCCCTTAAGACAACCTATAAATTAGTCTTGGATGCTATTATTTGTTTTGACAACTTATAAATTAGTATTGGATGCTATTATTTGTTTTGATAGATTATAAATTAGTATTGGATGCTATTATTTATTTTGATAGCTTATAAATTAGTATTGGATGCCATTATTTGTTTTGACAACTTCTAAATTAGTATTGGATGTTATTATTTGTTTTGACAACTTATAAATTAGTATTGCATGCTATTATTTATTTTGACAGCTTATAAATTAGTATTGGATGCTATTATTTATAGAATTTATTAATGATTTTTTTCTCTAGTCTTGTATGGTATTGTTTATTTCTTAAAATTTCATCCTTTGTGGTATATAAATGGATTGCTTTTGTTTTTAAACTATGATTCATTGACTAATTATTGATTGATATGAATTGAATAAGTTCATTAACTAATTATCACTAATTATTGAATGTACATATCATGTATATCATGTGTGTGATCACTAAATTTGTAAAGTAAAAATATTAAAATGTTCTATTAATTTCAACTTTAATTTTATATATACATTTAATTTCACATTAATGTCCTATATTAATGACTTGACTGTGAACATAAAATGCATGAATGTACATGTGTAAATTAAAATTTCAAACAATAATAAAGTCCATAATTTACAACATATTAAGTGCATGAAATAAAGTCTGTCAAAGTACAACCCATGAACTAAAGTACAACTAAGTACTTGAGACATGAAATATAAAGTTGAATAGAGTACATGAGAAACCAAATGTGTGGTCCATGAAATAAAAAAATATAACCTGTAAAATCATGTTTTGGTCATGTATTGTCTCTATAATCAAGAGACCTCTTAACACCATGTGGACTATGTAGATGACTTGAAACACTCTGTACAAGAGAAAGATGAAATCATATGTAAGAAAATGAAAAATTATTTAATGACAATTTAATTTATAAGTCATCATAAAATTAAATTACCATCATATCTAGGTCTGGATGCTCTGGTGCACCTAAACCAGCTTCTAAATTCTTTGAATCAATCTACATAAACAAGACAAAGAAAGTTGAAATTAGATGCAAGTCTACAACTAAAAATGATTTAATTCAATTTAAAATTTATAATTTATCGCATTTTAATTGTACCGTATTTTGAGGTTGTGCACCCTATTCTCTAGGACCTGTTTGTACATACTCAACTACAAGATGTGTCTCATGCTATAAAAGAAAAATAATTTAAAACATGTATTAGCTTATATATATATATATTCAATTTAAAATTTAAAATTAAAGTTATTTAGAATATATAATTTGTAATTGACTTTAAATATAATAAAAATTTTAAATTACCATGATATCTTGACTTTAATTGATTGGGTTATGGCAGAAAGTTGCACTAACAAAGTCCTACAAGATGAAATTTAAAGCATGTATACTTGAATTAGGTTTATATATATATATTCAAGTCTGCACATTTTGTGTAGAATTTTTTTTAAACAACCTAAAAATCAGAGGCATCATGAGTAGCCACAACATCTAATGTTTACCTAATGTCCATTCTCATTGTCATATCAACCTAGACATACATGTAGACATTTAATGCTTATAATATTTAAAGTATACATACACATTTGATATATAGTGAATTCAAAATTCATAATTGTAACTATACTAATGTAAGTTAAACAATTTACAATATAAATGTACTTTCCCCTGATCTACAATGCCTGATAGTGGAGGAGTGCTTGACAACTCCTTGGGTGGAATTGATGTGGAAGCAGATTGACTCCCCTAAACCAACACAAATATTTTAAACATATGTTAATGATTCAATTATAAATTTAAAACTCAAGTTGAAAATAATTTCATATATAATTTAAAAAATTGAAATCAAAATACCCCATAAGGGTTGCTGACTAGGACTGGTGTCCATGTAAGTACTCACAGAGTGGATGATTGCCCCATCGTCAATGTCATCTATACACCAAACAGTTTGATTGTTAAAATGTATTACAAAATTTTCTTTGATATGTATGCATTAAAATTCTTATCAAATGAACATGTAGATGCATATTTATACATGTGTCACAGTGTCCTTAGGGTGATGGTCTACTGTAATAAATTCTACAAATGAACTAAGGTGACCAAATGAACCAATAGAATCTCCAAATCCACCCAAACTAGGTGCACGACCTGATTAGGTCCATAGCATAACTGATGGAAACTAGTACATACATGTGGGACCCTTGACATTCCTGAAGTGGTACTCAGACCAACTCCATAAAACACTCCTCCATCATCATCGTCTCTATGCTCCCTACTCACTATCACATAAGCATGCTGATCAAGGTCTCCTGTGAGCATACTAAGGGATCCTAATGTTGAGACCATCACACGTTGATACACAGGTGTAGGAATGGGAGGACCAAGAGGAGCAACAAGGGGTTGTGCATTCATGGGGTGTTGGGGATCAACCCTTGCCCCTAACTTGTATTGTGGCATGTTGCTACCAACACCCTAAAATGATTTAAAATCAAAATAATTGAGCTTTTTTCCCATAACAAACTCTACATATAGTTTCCTTAAAAAATACAATTTTACCTCCCAATTAGCATGTAGTAGACTGTCAAATACCATATACCATCAATCCAAAAAGTTTTCACTCATCTGTGGATGTATACACCACCTCATGGATATTTTAGATTTATTGGAAGGAATGGGTTGTTGAGTAACAAGGTCAAGGAAGTAAGGGGCTAGGTGGGATTTTTTATATTTTAAGGTCTAAAATTTGTTTATAGGAGATACCATTTTCATAAAATTATCTCATCTGCTCTCTCTCATCAATGCCTATCTAGATCAGAATCAATAGTCTTGATGGTATCCACAACATTTTGCATCATAGATGCAAAATCTCTCACATGTGGTGGAATCAATGCTTGATTCTACATAGCATTGATTTGATTTTGAATGGATGCAACTTGATCATTTATGCGTGCTTGCAAGCGAGCCTCATAAGATGCAATCGGTGTTGGAGGTGGGATATTAGGTTGAGGGGGTGGAGGGGAGGTGGAGGGGGAGGTGGTTGAGGTATTGGATTGTTGATATCATCAATGTTAAATTGATCCATGATATCAGATATAAGTGCACCTGCATTAAATTATACAAAATTAACATACAAACTTACAAAATTATAAGAAATAGTTAAATTTAAATGCACATGCAAATTTTTTTAAATAGGATGTGTATATATATATATACACATACATATACATTGATTGAACTTGAGCACATGTGCATACAAAATTCAAAATTTAACATGTACATACCTTTAAAATAAAAAATGCGATGCATAATTTCCATGCATTCATCATTCAACTAAACTATGTACATACATACAAATTTCAAAATTTAAGATATAGAACTATGCAATTTTAATACATCCACATACTAAAAAATAAACTTGAAACATTCACAAAATGCTCATTTTATGTCTAACACATATATATATTACATTTTTCCAACAGGAGAAATCATGATCTAGTAGATAGTCATAAAATATATACTATTATAAATTCATCATTATAAGTTCATAAATTCCACCAAATTCATAAATTCATGTCACTAAAATATCCATCTAGAACCAAAATCATAAATTCACTTCACTAAAAATATCCATCCAACCAAATTCATAAATTCATCACACAAAATATCCATTGAACCAAATTCATAAATTGATAACTATAAGATCATTATCTTAATTTAGAAGCTATTGTGGTTCTCTATTGTATCTCTTCATTTCTTTGTGTTTTCCTTTTTAGAATAAGAATTTCTCTCCTCTAGCCATTTTTTATGCTCATCTAAGATACCATCCATATCCCTAACAACATCAACAATGGTTTGCATCCTAGATGCAAATATCCTCATAGGTGGTGTGATACATTCTTCATTTTGAATAATGTTGATTTGATCTTGGATGGTTCTAACATTGGCATTGATTTGTGCTTGCAAAAAAGCACCATTGATTTTAGGTGGTAGAGGTGGGGGGTTATGATGTGGAGTGGGTGGAGGTGGAGGTGAAGGTGGTGGAGATGGATGGCGTGGAGGTGGATTGCAAATATTATTGAATCGATCCATGTGATCTCTAAGATATAAGTGAACCTACATTAGATTTTTAATTTCAAAATGTAAGATAGATGTTTAGGAAATAATCTTAAACCATTCAATATAAATGGCCTAATTGAATAAAAATGATAAAATATGTAAGCCTCATTTATGTCTAAGGAATGTTACTTGAATGAAAAAATAATTAACTATTAATATAGGACAATTTATGAATGTTATAGGGTTTACGGTTTAGAGTTTAGGATTTAGCTTTTAGGGTAATAGTATGGCTTAAGGGGATCTATGTAGTAAGGTCCTAGTACAAAATGACATGGATTTTAAGTGAATAAAATTTGGTGAAGATGCCCAAGGAAACCAAATTTCATTAAGGTCTGAGGCAACTTCACCAAATTTTATTCACTTGAGCCATGTCATTTTGTCCTAGGAACTTATTGGACATAGATCCCCTTAAACCATCCTATCACTCTAAACCATAAATTGATCAACCTAGATCATGAAGTCTCATTCATATTATAATCTTGCTTGATATTATTATTGTTAAATTTGGTTGCCTTGGGCAACCTCACCAAATTTTGAGAACTTATTTGATCCCCTTAAGAAATCTCATAGTAGGACCCCTTAAGAAATCCTAAAGTATGGATTAAGGGGATCTAAATAGTAAGGTCCTAGTACAAAATGAAATGGCTTAAGTGAATAAAATTTGGTGAAGATTCCTAAGGCGACCAAATTTCATTAAGGTCCTACGAAACTTAACCAACTTTTATTCACTTGAGCCATGTTAGTTTGTCTTAGGACCTTACTAGAAATAGATCCCCTTAAGCCATCCTATCACCCTAAATCATAAATTGATCAACCTAGATCATGATTTATCTCATTCATATTATAATATTGCAAGATCTTATTATTTTTAAATTTGGTTGCTTTGGGCAACTTCACCAATTTTTGAGAACTTATTTGATCTCCTTAAGAAATGTCATATTAGGACCCCTTAAGACATCAATTTATGGTTTAGGGTGATAGGATGGGTTAAGGGGATCTATGTCTAGTGAGGTCCTAGGATAAAATGACATGGATCAACTGAATACAATTTGGTGAAGTTTCCCAAGGAAACCAAATTTCATTAAGGGCCTAAGAAAAAATAATGGATTTAGGGTTTAGGGTTTAGGATTTAGAGTTTAGAGTTTAGGGTTTAGGGTAATAGGATGGCTTAAGGGGATCTATGTAGTAAGGTCATATTAAAAATTACATGGCTTAAGGGAATAAAATTTGGTGGAGTTTCCTAAGGCAATCAACTTTCATTTTAAGGTCCTAGGAAAAAATGAATGCTTTAGTTTTTAGGATTTAGATTTTAGAGTTCAGGGTTTAGGGTTTAGGGAACTTAGGGTGAATTTTTGGTGTCCCTTGGAATAATGGACTTGCAAGTTATTGAATTTTTTTTTTCTTGTGGAATAGTTGATTGAGATAGCTCTTGTTTCAATTGACCAACCTAGATCATGAAATCTCATTCATATTATAATCTTGCACGATCTTATTATTTTAAAATTTGGTTGCCTTGGGCAACTTCACCAAATTTTGAGAACTTAGTTGAACCCCTTAATAAATGTCATATTAGTACCCCTTAAGACATCGATTTATGGTTTGAGGTGATAGGATGGATTAAGGGGATCTATTCCTAGTGAGGTCCTAGGACAAAATGACATGGCTCAAGTGAATAAAATTTGGTGAAGTTTCCCAAGGTAACCAAATTTCATTAAGGGCCTAGGAAAAAATGATGGATTTGGGGTTTAGGGTTTATAGTTTAGAGTTTAGGGTTTAGGGTAATAGAATGGCTTAAGGGGATCTATGTAATAAGGTACAAAGACTAAATGACATGGCCTAAGGGAATAAAATTTGGTGGAGTTGCCTAAGGCAACCAAATTTCATTTTAAGGTCCTAGGACAAAATGAATGCTTTAGTGTTAAGGGTTTAGATTTTAGAGTTCAGGGTTTATGGTTTAGGGAACTTAGGGTGAAGTTTGAGTGGCCCTTCGAATAATGGACTTGAAAGTTAGTGACTAGTTTATGAATATTTTTTATTTTAAGAATAGATTGACTATTTCTGTAATAGAAACACATAGTTATGTATTATTAAGATTGAGTTTGATGTATATTTTAACTATCTATTTTTTTAATTGAACATAAGATTATTTTATTTAACATTTTTTTCATTAATATTTCCCACTTAAATGAATTTTGTGATATAAAATGTATAATATAAAATTAGTTAATGTTGAATCACATATTTTATTTTGGATATTTTGAAATTGAAAGAACCTAAAAGAAAGAAAAGAAAAATATTTAGATTCTTTTAGTGTCTAGGTAACTAGGGAAAATTGATATTTTAGACTAAACTAGAAGCCTAATTAACAACTAATTAACTATCTAATGAGGGTTAAGATTGTCGAAAGACAATAGACAACACATCCAAACAAAAAATGGAAACAAGGCATGACTAAGAGAGATCAAAACATAAAATAGAAATGAATGAAAATTTTATCTAAGTGACAATTGGAAATGGATTGTACAAGCATTTAGGAATTTGCTAACTAAATTTGTAAACAAACATTGATAAAATTTATGAATTGTAACTATTCTTTAACATATTGTTTTCTAATCTAATTATAGTTTAACATTGAAAGTGAAGTTTAACCTATTGTTTTCTCCATATAATGCAAATGAAATTTAAAACATTTAAGCAATGTAAATGGATTTTTTCCATTATCAAATATTCTTGAGCTCGAAATTAGGGTTTTCAAATGCAAAATGATTTGTTTGATTTCAATTTAGGGTTTTAGAAAAAAAAAATTGTTTCAATTCAATTTAGGGTTTCAATATAAGCAATTAGGGTTTTTAATGCAATTTTTTTGTTTCATTTCAAACTGTTTTCAAATCTAATTTTTTTGTTTGATTTGAATTTAGGGTTTTCAAATGCAATTTTTTTTATTTCATTTCAATTTAGGGTTTTGAAATGCAATTTTTTTGTTTCCTTTTGATTAGGATTTTCAAATGCAATTTTTTTTGGTTTGATTGAACAATTTAGGTTTCAAAAGCTAAATTTTGTTTTTAAAATACAATTTAAGGTTCATTTTTTTAGGCTTTCTATTCAACATCTTTAGGTTTCATTGCATTTTTTCATCTATTTCTACAAATCATCATTTCTACTATTACACAAAATGAAATGCTTAAAATGGTAAATAAATTTGAAAAACAATGCTAAAATCTATTCTTGTATTAAAATTTTCAATAAAAAATGAAAAAAAGCAAAAAATTAGGGGTGGAAGCACACCTAGAGGTCATTAAATAGTCACTGTCACCCATGCCAATTCGGGAGCTCATGCAAAGTAGAAATGAGTTTTGTTTATTTTATTTTTTTAAAATGCCATCTTAAAATAGGATCTCAATTATTACAAATCGGGATCTCATTTTGTAATAATTGAGATCTCGTTTCATGTCTGTTGGTTTGGGACCCTTTAACAAATGAGATCCCAATTTTTAAAAAGTAGGATCCCATTTGGGATTTAGGCTTGGGATCCCAAAGCTAAACAGGATCTTGATTTTTAAAAATTGGGATCCCATTTATGAAAATCGGGATCTCATTTTTGTAATGCCGATTTTGTTTTTTTGGCTAAGCAAAAACTTCCACATTTCGTGGACTCAACTTTGTGCACTTACCTGTACCCAATCTAATAATTGATCTCCTTAAATGATGATCTATACAAATAAATACATCCATTCCCCAAACTTGTCGGATCTCTCATTTCTCCACAACCTATGGAGTAGCACAATTATATCTCAAAAATCTCATCCACAAAGTGATTTTTGTACAAAATTTTGGGAAATTGAGATTTAACCTTCTTAGGTGTGGAAAACCACTCCTTGGAAATTACATTCCTATGCATACCTTTTTTTTCTATAAAAGTACAATAAGAAGAGGTAAAATAAAAATTTACGTATTGCTCTCTCTCAAGAATTTTCAACTAGGAATCTTAACCACCAATCAATTATCGCTTGTCTTGACCTCTCAAGTTTCAGAATCATAATGATTAATTCACTCCCGTATTAAGTCTTGAAATCGAATGGCTACTGGGAATGTGACAACATGTGATAACCCACTCTTGATTAATTTCTGTGTAATGGGTGGTGGGTTATCTTTCCTAATTTTGTCCCAAAATTCATTGAAACTTACATGACCTAGCTTGGTATCTCCTATTTTTATCATTACACTAGTTAGGCTAGAAATGTACCCATAACCCTAGTATTTATACTTCATGGCAACAAAACCATAAATATAAACTCAATTTGCAAAGAAAAATGAAAAACCTTTACGAATGCAATTCTCCTCTTTAGGGTATAATTATTACAACTCAACTAGTGAAAAAAATACCTTTTAAGTGTTCTCAAGGTTTCAAGAATCACAAGTTCTATGAACTCACCTCTTTGCTCCACTATTATTCTTTTGCTAGTCTCCACTAAAATGTGCCCCCCAAATAGCTCAATCCACTGAAAATCACCCATAATGAATGTGAAGTGGATGAGTAGTTAATGTCCCTTTGCTAATTTGGCATGTGTAAGCTTTTCCATCCTTCCTTTTTGTTTCATTTTCCTCTTAAAATTTTGAAAGCAAATTACTAGGAGGAACTTTTTGGTAAAAGGAGTGGTTTCAACAACCTTGTCAAGAATCAATAGAGGTTTCAAAACTGCTATAAAGTTTTGATAAATCATATCTTCAAGTAAGTATTCTTTGCACCACTCTTTGGAGCATAAGTCTTCAAACTTAACAAGTGTTGGCATAATGGTTAGTACATTGTGTAGTTATTAGTTAATGTGGTTATGAAGGTTTTTACAACCACATCCTATGACAATTATAAACTACATCCAATGACAGTTTGTAATCCTCCTATATGTATCCTTTCATATAGAACTATGGATCAATCAATTACTTTGGACTATCAATATTCAAATCAAGTATTTGTCTTCATATGGTATCAAAGTGCACATGGAAGAACCCAACTCGGCATGGTGTAGATGTTTGGATAAGGCATGACATAGAATTTTCATGACATCAATATGATTCTTGTGTACTTCTCATGTCATTAGAAGAAGTTCATTGTTGGACATGAAGAGCATAACATGTTGTTGGCACATTTTGTTCTATTTTGAAGGATCTATAGTGAAGAAGGTTTGTAAATATTCATTATGCTGTGAATGACTTGTGCTTGTGCATCGACCATGAATATTGGTGTTGTTATTTCTTTCTATTACTATACTGACATTGTATGGAGAGAGTGTGTAGATGGCGTTGCTAAGGGAGGTGTAGATGTTGAAGACATTAAGAATGATAGAGTAGTGGAATAAGGCCCTTTGGTTTTTTGACACTCATCATAGGATTGATTTGTATACAAGTTCCTCTTCTCTTTACCAAAAATATCTATAGGTACATTCTCTACTTTCTGCACAGTTAGATAATTAAATATTGATATGCTACATAAGAGGGGGTTCAAGAATGATACAAAATAAATCCTTGGACATATTTTCATTCACATTGTAACTACATGTCTCTAATTTCTTTGAGCAAGGATATATCATTATGGAGATTGTGGGTATGTGCAAGATCATCATGGAAAATATAAGCCCTTAAGTGGCAAAAAATTCAGAAAAATTAGAGTTAGGCAACTTGACCTAAAAATTTGAGTAAGTTAACTATATTTTTTCAAAAATATGTAAGAATAGAATCTATAAAAAATTGAATTTAGTTTCTAAAATACTAGGTTTGGTTAAAATAAAAATAAATATATTTAGTGAAAATTTGAAATTTCAATGCAGTAGTACTTAAATTTCAAGGAAAAAATAAGAAGTAGGTGTTTGTCTGACTACCCTAACCACAATAAAATGATAATATTCTTTTATAAAATTTTAGATATAAGTAGAGGACTCATGTCCCAATGTGATGCATATTTTTTGTAATTTTTTTGCAAGTAAATAATTAGTTATGATTTTTTATTCCAACTTTTAAAAAATATAAAAACTCTTATGTCTGACCACCTTAACTTGGCCAAAAATTCATGAAATTCAATTTTAATTTTTTTAATCCTATAGTATGTGAAGCATAGAATGTGATGCATGTTTTAGATTCAAAAAAGGTGATACCATTTGAAAGCTATAGATGTTTTTCACTTAGCTAATCAATTAGGACTTTAGTCCTAATTTGAATAGAAAATGAATAATAATTACTTATTAAATTCAAAGTAAAAGCATAATTTATATTAGTGGAAAGTTGAGAATCTCCTTTAAAACCCTTTCCCTTTCATCAATTTTGGGTAAAAAAAAAGTCATCAGCCACATACCCATCATATTGCCACTTTTTGGCCCATCATGATCCTGCACATACCCTTGTAGAAAATAAGTTAGATAAGTATTCTAGTTTTAATTTTCATACTTGGAAAATTCAAATTCAAATGCAACTAATGAATAAGAATTTATCAGGAATAGTGAGTGGAAAATAAAATGCACCCAAAGTTATTGGATTGGAGAAATAGAGATGATAAAGCCAAGGCTATTATTGGTCTTTCCCTTTTTGACTCTAAATTACATCATATAGATTTAGATATTTATCATCAACAAAAAATTGGGATGATCTGAATAAGTTGTTTGGAGTAAAAGCACAAGTAATGCAAAATTTCATTTAAAAATTCAATTATTCAATTTGAAAAAGGAAGATGGAATCACAATGTCAAATCTCATAAGTAATTTGAGGTCTCTTCTTAGACAACTAGCAGATGTCAAGGCTCTGATAGATGATGATGATGCTAGAGAAATATTATTAAATACTTTTGCTTCAAAATACATAAATGTTATTTTTACACTTAGCCAAATAGCTTCCCAAAATTTAGAAGTATGGTTTCAACCCTTATAGCAGAGGAAAAGAGGATAAAAGAAGATACTAAAGATGAATCATATATAGAAAACTTTGTGTGCATTGAAGATGAGGATTCATTAGATGATGAAGTTGTTACTATCCACTCTTGTGGTTATGTGTAACAACCCCCATGTTTGTATTTTGTTGTGGTCTTTCCTTGATGGATTCCAATAACTGTATATTTTGTAATTACTCTATTCATCCCTTCATTATTTTGTATTGATACCTGAGAGGTGTAATTTCATGACTATTATGCTGGATTACATGTTTACATGAGTACATGTTTATATGTTGTTATGTTGTTGACATGATTATTGTTCATGTTAGATTTCATGCTTACATGGTTAGATATTATGTTGGAATTACATGCTTATATTTTTATGTATACATCAGTGTCCTTGCTTTTGTATAATTATGGATAGGAAAAGATGATATCATAACACTCGTAACTGCGAGGCTTATGATATTACGACTCTTTTTCCTGGTGGTTGATGTTGCTTTAGATATATGATATATGATTCATGCACATGTACTTTAACTTTTGATTGGAGTGATGCAGGTACTGAGTATCAACTTTGCCTAAATTTATAGGCCTGAGCATACTCTCTTTCCTCAATGGTGGGTACTGGAGGTAGTCACAGGCCAAATATCCCCTACCCTAGCCCACTGTACCCTATTAGGGTAGTGTTTTTGTATTGTTGTCTTCCATTTGGTTACCTAACGGTAACGTCCAGAGCACCCTTCTCCCATATGTGACTTTCATGCTTGTCTCATTTGAAGTATTTGGTTTTGGTTTTCATCAATATTTCATGCATATTTTGTGATTTTAATTAGTTGTACCTTTGGGGGAGCTTTAATGCATAATTTATAAAAATGTTTTATTCTCTTTTTGGTTGGCTTTGGGGGAAAATATAAAAAGAAAAGAAACTTTTTTTTTAAAAGTGAGGAGGATTTTTATTTTGGGGAGAAAGAAATTGCTCTTTTTGCATGGAGAAAGAAACCCTCATCATTTGGATAACTAAGTTGGGGAGATTGTGAAAGATTTGCTGAGAAGATTTTGTGGGTGGTAAATTATTGAAATCAGCCTACCAGTACTTGCTCATTGTTTGTTTTTGGAGCTGGGTTGTGCCTTCCCCATTGAGAAAATTTTCCATTTTAGTTTTGGGGCATTTCAAGGTAATTTTCTATGGTTTTTCATTGATGCTTGGCTGGTAAATTTTCTTTCTTATCTGGGTTATTGTCGTCCCTCAAAAATTGAGGAATTCCTTTATGTCTTTGTTTTGTATGGCTTGGAGATGATCATTGGATTATCTTAATTGGTTATTGCTGCTGTGTGGGGTTTTTGTGTGACTGATTTTGTAGTTCATCAACAAAATTGAAATGGGTTTATGAAAGAAATCTATTTTGGGCTCTTTTTTTTTGCCCCATCGAAAGAAAAATTGTGTTTTTCAATTTATTCTCATTACCCTATTGGTAAAAACAAAAATTGAGGTGTATTCCATGTTGGAACGCCAAGATCTCAACTGGGTCTTTGGCGGATTTGAAATCTAGGCACTTTTATTTTTCTGTGTTTTTCTTGCTTGCCTAGTTTGAAAAACAAGACATTTTTCTGTACAACACTTCTTTTGGCCCTAAGATAAAAAATCAAAGGTGGATTTTGACTTGAAACACCCTAATCTGAACTATGTATGGCTTAGATTCATAATCTGGGCACTTTGAATTTTCACATGTTTTCTATGCCTTCTTTTCATGCTAAAACACAACCATTAAATGTGTCCTTTACAACAGTGTTTGTTGGTTGTTTTGAATTGGTTCCTTTGAATGAAGTTGTGATGTTTTCTTCATTTCATGATTTTTTTTGTTTCCACATTTGGTTAAATGAGTTGAGCATAGGTCTAGGTAATAGAGTGGTCATATGGAGTGGCTCTCTACGGGCCCAGGGCCCCCAAGTGGCTGCTAGGGGAACTAGTAGTAGAGTTAGCGTAAACAAGTGATAACTAAATAAAATTAATGGGGTAAAACACTAATAAGATAATGAGTCCTTGTGCATGTCCTTGAGCACTTGTAAAGGCTAAGGATGCACTCGAGAAGGCCCATCCGTTTGTGGGGTGTTGAGTCATTTGTCTATGGGACATGGATTCAGGCATGATTGAATCTCTTCATCCCTATGAGAGGTGTTCTTGATTCCATGTGGTTCCATCTCTTCGAGCATGCATGATGACACTCCATCTGATATGCACTCTATTATCTAGCCCTTGGTAGATGTGAGTAGTACCTTTTATGATATTTGATGAGCATTTCTTATGGTGACTTTGATTGTGTGCATTTCCTTCCATGTTGGCTTCGTGATTGATGTGAGTGTTGGCCTTACCTTTCTTTTGTCTTGCTATCTCAGTTTTGGGCCTCGTGGCTATCTTTGAGCATGGTGGGGTGGCCTCTTTTGAGTCCACATGGTATGGAGGTGTTGCCATTGCCATTGGGGACCAGTGTACAGGTTATTGGAGCACTATTGGAGTCATCCCCTCTTCCGTATTTACCTTTTTGATGATGTATTTTATTCATGTAAATACTATTGTATTCAAACTCATTTCCTTTATCCTCATTGTACTCACTTGAGAGTGAAAGAAATCATAAATCTAATGAGAAGATCTGTGATGATTATGTTTGGCTTTCAAATTCTGGTGTTGGTATCAGAATCACATGTTCTATGATAATTCTTTTATGGCTTCATTCTTATTTCATGTGAAATTAGAGCTATGGTTGTACTTTATGCCATTATGTATCATGTTGTTAGTTTCTAGTGCAATACAACATGCTTTTATAATATGTGTTGTTGCTACCAAGGTTCCATAGCAATGCAACAAGTTCTGGAGCAGCACTATTAAGGTTTTGGAGCAACACTGCAAGTTCCAAAGCAGCGTTGTTAAGGTTCTTGAGCAGTGTTGTAGGTTTCGGGGAAGCACTGTTAAGGTTCTGGAGCAGCATTGCAAGTTTCAGAGCAACATTGTTAAGGTTCTAGAGCAGCACTGTTAAGTTCCAGAGCAGTGCCGCAAAGGTTCTGGAGTAGCGTTGCTATGGTTCCAGAGCATTTTCCCTAGACCTATCTTATTTGCTCTTGTTTGGTTTTCTTTGGAGGGTAGATTAATCCTCTCCCTTGGGATGCATTATGCCATTCTTAGCCTTGTATGAGGTCGTATTAATGTATTGGAAACTTCTTTTGTGTATGTTATCCTTTATGTTTTAAAAAAAGAATTATCTTGTCCTTTTTGGCTCTTAACCTTCAAGGTTTAATTAGAGGGATGTTACATTATGCATTAGTACTATGATCCTTCAATATTGGAGGTTGGTGGCACTAGAGGATGGAGGATTTCCATCATCTCAATTCACCTTCTCACTTTGAGATAATTCTTTGCATGAGAAGCATTTTTGGCTTTAATTTTTTTCTTTTCCTTATTGTTGCTGACATATTTGAACAATACATATGTTGTGAAGTTTGAGTTTTGGGGACAAGTAAGGGGTTTGGTGTAGAGCTCAATATGGATAGTTGTCCAATGATCTTATGAGGTTGTGATTGAGAATTATACCCTTCCAAGGGTCATTGGACAACTTGATGGAGCCATGTGTTTGGAGAGCTCAATATGGATTGTTGTCAAATAATTTAGGAGTTTATGATTCCAGAGTTCATGGGAGGAAGAACTTGGGAATTTGGCTAGGGTATACACCTTTTTGAGGGTCACAAGGTAGCTTTATGGAGTTCCACCTAATTCATAATTTTTTTCTTCAAGGAAGATCTTCACAAAGATGTATATACAATTTATAATTAGTAAGTTTTGTTATGTAAGCCTTAAGGGGGGGTCCCTTGGAAAAGTGAATAAGAGATTTTAGGGGATACATGTGTAGGAACAATGTAATAATGGGGGGAATGTTTGTGTAATGGTTATTACATTATATAGTTATTAGTTAAATGTGGTTATGATGGTTTATACAACGACATCCTATGATAGCTTGTAATCCTCCTAGATATGTATCCTTTTATATAGAACTATTGATCAATCAAATTAAATTTGGGATGTTAGTATTCAAATCAAGTATTCACCTTCAACAAGCCTTCAAGAGAAAGCATGGTTTCTACAACATTGCTAGGAATCAACATAGGTTTCAAAATCTCCACAAAACTCTGAATTGATTTTAACTCTGGCTTTATAAACATTTACAAAATTTTTGAGAAGTGCTTTGGCTCCCAACATGGTTCTAAAAACCATATGAAAGACTGAATTCAAAAGGTGGACTTAGACTTGAATTTTAAAATGTCACCTGGGCAAAGATTGTGTTGTGACAACCTAAGTAAGACCTGACAAGGTTTTGAAATTTATAAACATCAATTTTTGGATTTGATTGCATAAGAAATTTTGTATCAATGTTTCATATCACACTCCATGATCCATCATCAGGATGAAAGAAAAGAGCTTTATCATCCTTGAGCTCTTTGCTCTCATCTTGATGATGGATCATGGAGTGTGATCTAAAATGTTGATGCAAAAATTCTCATGCAATCGAATCGAGAAATTGATGTTAATAAACAATATGAATTATGGAATCTTGATATCATTAAGCTTTTGAAAAAAAAAGAAAAAACTAATAATTTAAACTTAAGAAAAATTTGGATAGATGGACACAATTTTAAGGGGGGTTAAAAACTATGGTAACATTTAATATAATATTGAATCTTCCACAACCAACAATCTTTAGATGAGAATCAACACCCAAGTATAATTCCCACCATCATATTCTTCGTACTTTAAGAACTAACCCCTATGAAAGGTCATGTGAAAAGAAACACCTGATCCTATCAACCACACATTGTTAGATGCATTTGAGGCTATAAAAAAGCAGTTGCATCATTGTGAGAGGAATTTTCAAAGTTAGAATCAAAGAAATTATTTTTACCTTTCTATTTCTTCTCCTCCTTGCACTCTTTACTGATATGACTAGTTTTTTCACAGCTCAAAAATTTCACCTTGGACTTTGTAAGAGACTTACATCTCCTTGAAGACTTATATTTAGAATTCTTGTCCTTTTTCTTATCTAAATCTCTTTTGATCTATCACATATGGATTCCTTAGTTAACTTAGAATATTTTCACCACATTTCTTCAAATAATAGTAATGCAACCACCTCATCCATCTTGAACTTTGTAGCAGTAATTTCAATAGCCATCACTATGTGATCCCACAATTTTGGAAAAGAACATAAAATCATAAAATGATCCTACCCTTTAATATCATCACCAATAGGCCCCAACTGTGCAACAAACATATTGATTGTATTCATGTGACTAACAAAATATTCTCTATCTGAACCATATTTAAAAAATAAAGTTTGTTTCACAAGAATAACTTGTTTACCAAGGATTTATCTTGATAAACATCTCCAAGTTTCTTTCAAATATATTTTTCGCATTTATTCATGGTCATTCAAGAGCATTGAATCAACCAAATAGAGTCTTATCAAACCCTTGGCTTACCAATATATCAAGTACCAATATCCTTGAGATGTGCTTGTTGGTTTTGTACTAGATTTTGTAACCCATTGATCTCTATCCATGAACATATCTTCCATCTTGAGTTTCCACAACTCAAAATTATCACCCTTAAACTTCTCCATTTCAATTCTGCTAGATATTTTTTTTTATCTTTTTCTTGCAATAAGGTTACTAATATTTCTCTAAAAAAATTTACTAAAAATCGATTAGCACAAAAATCCCTTTAACCCACTAATGGAATCAAGGATGGCCAAGATCTGATACCAACTAAAAGGAAGGAAAGTATGTGGAAAAATATTTCTACACTAGTCTAATATAGTCGAGGATTACAAATAATTCTTCAAACTCTTTAACTATTGCAGTAAAAAAAAAGTGCACATATTCATTTAATTAAGAAATTAAACAATGAAACCATACACAGATTTTATGTGGGAAATATATTTTGAGTAAAACCCATACTCCGAAAACCCGATTCAATTATATTATTTAGTATATATAGTTTGTAATAAAATAACAAATATTATGATCTTTAGGAGTTAGATCAACACTATATTCAAATTCTAGAATAAATTCTAAGATAACATAATGATAACTAAATAAATAATTAACATGCCATAGAAAATAAGCTAACACAACAAGTATATATAGATGAGAAAGGTAGGCACCTAAAAAGTGTCCTCTATCTTCAACGAATTTAATTATTGCAAAAGATAAAAAGGAACAAGCTTTAAAATCAACTTACTAAACAAAAAGAATCTTATCCTCATATTGGGCACCCATATCTAGGAAAAGCATATCTTGACCTTATCATATCCATATCTTGGGTATCATAATTAGATATAGCTAAAAGTTACAAATAGAAACTACTAACCGAGACTCTCAAGTTAACATAGAAAGTTTCCAAAATAGATTTTCATGAATAGGAACATGTGACATCATCCTCCTAAAAATAGGACCCCCAAGAGTGGATGCCAAATTCTTAAAAAATAGGGATCTTTCCATATGCCATGTAGGATGCCATCTCAACATAGAACCCACAAAGTGAATGACAACTTAGGAAGTTTAATACATTGGGATAAATTGATATGCACCAAATAATCAAATAATTAATGCTAGGACTCAAAGGTTGAGACACCTTAATCTTAATAGTTCACAATAAAACTTAGAAATATTATTTTCTAAAGAGAAAAACTATTAATATCTTTATTATTTTATAAAAAAATAAAATTAATAAAATTTATTAAATAGAAACTATATTATTAAATATAACTTTTATAAGTTATGTCATATTCCATTCAATATAATTATTAAAATAGAGTAGGTTTTCCAACTTTTATTTTCTAAGGATTTCTTTTGCCAATGTACAAAAGGAAGAGATGAATACATCTACAAAATATGAAGATCATTTTTAAGGTTAAAATCTACATGCTTTATTTAGCACGGTCACAAAAATAAAACTATCCTACTCACTATCAAGACTTTGGTTTAGATATTAGGCTTTCTATCCAAAGATTTACAATTATTATAAAGAAAAACTGTAAGTGGGATTATCTTGGACCCATATCTGTTATTGATACATGATTGATAGATGGGGAGGCCAAACAAGTAGTGGATGAAGTAGGTGACATTGTGCTTACAACTATAGACACTGATGTAGACATGACTGATGGAACATCTTTTAGTGTAGCAGTAAGATATGCAGGCTTTGTTGGATCTGGTAAGTTGGTCATAGAAGGGTTTGAAAGAATTGCATATATAGTAGTCATTGGTGGCACATACCAATTACTTCATTTCTAGTTCTTTAGCCACCAATCTTCTTCATTGACACAAGTTCCTTCCATCATGTAAACTTTCTATGTTGAATTTAAGGCTTAGTCAAAGTAATTTTCTACTTAATTCATTGTATAATGTCTCAATGTGTTAGCCTATTAACAATATTTTTAGATGAATTTTTCTTTTTTAATGTATATATACCTTAATATAAGGCTCCATGCATGATTAAAATATCAAGAAAGATATTTTTTAGTATTATCAATTATTATGTTAAGGAGATTATGTTTGTTATCTACTATTGTGTATTGGTAATGTTGAATGCATAAGAAAACTTAGGGAAGGGGGTGAATCAATTGTACCTTACAACTTCAAAACCCTCACAAACATTCAAATCCACATTAATTCAATTAATCCTTAATCTGTTAGAATGACTTATCATGAAAGAAAATAATAGAAACTAAAACATGTCAACACCATGCACAAAGGAACACCATATGTATGTGGATAACCTAGGATGGGAAAAACCACAGTGAGGATTAACTCACAATATAAAGTAATAGATCAACACCAAAAACAATAGGGATCAATGTCTAAAACACAAAAAGGCTCATTGTCAAAATAAAAAAGAAGATAGAGAAGAGTGTTACAATGAGAAATCTATATCAAAGCAACAAAAAAATCCACCAAAACATCACTGACATGTTTGTAGTCTTTCTGAAGAATTGTAGACACATTCTACTCACTACATGGGTATGCATAGGATCATGATGGGCCAAAAAGTGGCGATATGATGGGTATGTGTAGCATATGTGGCTGATGACTTTTTTTTACCCAAAATTGATGAAAGGAAAAGGGTTTTTAAATCAGATTTTTAGCTTTCCACCAATATAAATTATGCTTTTCTTTGAATTTAATAAATAATTATTATTCATTTTCTATTTGAATGACAACTAAAGTCCCAATTGATAGGTTGATTGAAAAACATCTATAGCTTTCCTTGATTATCACATTTTTAATCACGAAACATGCATCAAATTCTATGCTTTGTATACTATAGGATTAAAAATAATAATTGAATTTCATGAATTTTTGATGACCAAGTTAAGGTGGTCATACATCACGAGTTTTTATATTTTTAAAAGTTGTAATAAAAATTCATAATTAATTATTTACTTGGAATTTTTTTAAAAAAATGCATCACATTGGGACATAGGTCCTCTACTTATATTTTAAATCTTATAAAAAAATATTATCGTTTTATTGTGGTTAGGGTGGTCATTCGACACCTAATTTTGATTTTTTCCTTGAAATTTAAGTACCACTGTATTGAAATTTCAAATTTTCACCAGATAATTTTTTTTTTTTAAATAAACTTAGTAGTTTAGAAACTACATTCAATTTGCTACATATTCTATTTTTACATATTTTTGAAATAATATAGATAATTTATTCAAATTTTTATGTCAAGTTTCCTAACTCTGATTTTTCTATTTTTTTTGCCACTTAAGGGCTTGTTTTCTCCATGATGATCCTACACATGCCCACATTCAGTAATCTAATATATGAAATCTTGCACTACACTTCTCAAACTCACACCCTACAACTTCGAACTTCACATCATTCACATCATACGCATCTATCTTAACATCCCTCAACAACTCAACACTTATTTATATCATCTTCGACCTTGAAAACATTCTCCAAGGTCGGCTATGCACCTCAATCGTGCAAATTCAAATTAAGCTAGCACCAAAACATTCCCATTGTAGTTTCAAAAAATGTTGTTCGTGACATTTTCATGCACTTGTTTGGGACCTCCTTATAAAATTGAGCCTAATGATGCCTTGACTTAGTTTTGCAATGTGTTTAACACACTCACATTAGGTCTTGGGCCCTTGTGAACTAAATGTACCTAATTGTACCTTATTTTACATGTTATAAAGTGTTGTACCACACTTTCACATTAATATAGGGTTGTCATTATTAATTGGGCTTCTTTATGCCTTATTTGGCCTTATTTTGCATCCACAAGCCTTAATTAATGCATCTTTCCAAGGATAATCCTAGCATAAACCAATATCCAAATATAAATCATGTCTTATTAGATTGTGTGGCCTATATTTAGTGATCTAGGACTCATACGCCACCTTGGGCGTATGGGTCCCACCTTAGTTTTGAGGCCCCAAGATCCTAATTACACATGAATCTAAGCAATTTTGAAAAATGTGTTCCATAGTTATGCCTAATGGGACTTATACGCCACTTGTGGTTTATGAATCCCTTGTGGCCCAAAATTAAATTTGATTAAAATTATTTGTGGGATTTTATCCTCCTAGAACTGATGTTAGCTTGTAGTGTTGTAATTTTAGGAAATTTGGAATAAACAAGTATAAATACAAGGTTATTTCACTCATTCTTAATCCAAGACATTCATGAGAGCATCCTTATAGAAAATTTGAGTTCACAAGAGCATTCAAGTGTTTACAAGAGTATTCAAGAGCCTTCAAGAGTTGATTATCAAGTGTTTTGGAGAATTATTCAAGTACCAAGCATCATGTCAAAGTCAACATGCATCATGTTTGTTTTTAAGCTAATAATTATGATGTAGATTTTCATTATTAAAGCTAGCATTCAATTCAATATCTATCACGTTCAAGCAAGAGAAAAGATCAAAATCCATTGGAGCCATCTCATACATGTTTGCAACCTTTTATTGCTAAGGATTTTTGGGTTGTAACATTGCATGTTGTTCATTCATCATTCCTTCATTTCATTTGATTTCATTACAAGGTTTGATTACCAAAATGGGGTTGGACCAAGGAAAACCCCTTTCCACTAAAAAACAACATTTTTCCCTCTCTTTAGTGTGTGATTTGTAAATCTAGGTTGAAGATCTTCTAAGGAGAAAGATTGGAAAGAAGTTAAAGTTGCAAATTCATTCAAGTTGTCACCTTACTAACAAGATCATTAGAGACCACTTATAGAGCAGAAACCTCACATTTAGATCCAAAAACCAAGTCAAGAAGGAAAAGCAGGCATTGAAGAGTAGATTCAGGTCTTTATTTTCTAGAAAATCCAAACTGGACTGATATGCCACTTTTGGCATATGAGTCCTAGTACAATCAAGTTTAAAGATTTTAGGAGTTCTAGACACATCTTTGCTAGATTTTTGTTCCTACCCAGAAACCCTAATCTGTGATTAAATCACCCAAATTGGTGTATGAGTCCTAGTCTACATTAATTTTAGTGTTTCTAGGATTTCAAGTCTTTATCTAGGCCTCTAAAAATTTCCAAGTGTAGACCTTTGATCTCCCAACTTTCTATTCCGATTTACATGCAATTTTAGGTCATTTAGTGAAGTCTTGCATTGCACTAGGTTTTAGCATTAGGTCTTGCATTTCATTAGTATTTCCAAGCACTAGCTTGGTACTGAACTCCTCTTTAGTTTCTAATTCAAACCTTAGGAAATACTATTGCAAGATATGTTTCTCTTACGTCATCCTTGGATTGAGATATCTAGGGTTTCCTTGAATGAGAGTGAAGAAGATTGTTGTTCTATGTCCTAAACCATAAGCACCGAAAAAATTCCATCTTTCATTTTGGTGAACCTGCATTTAGAACATCTTAATTCTAATTTGGAGTGCATCATCATCCTAGATCTAGCTTGCATTAACATTGCATTAGGGTTTTCATTAGTTAATTGGAAATTTTTAGGGTTTCTAAATATTGCATTAGTGATTCAAGTGCATATAGCTTGCATTTTTGCATCTTGTATCATTGAAAATCATCTAAAATCTACATTTTCACTTAGCCTAGACATCATCCAAAGTAGAAAGCATAGAAATCATTCAAAATTTTATGGCATTAAAGCAAAAACCCTAAACTAGGACTCATATGCCCCTCTATGTTATTTAGTCCCAATATAGATTTTAAAAACTACATTTTCTAGCATTCAAAACTCTATTCTATGCTTCTATTTGTTGTTGTTAGTTTCATGTTTCAGTTTGCAGAGTTTCTATTTCATTCATTTCATTGCATCTAGCTTAATTTGCATTAGAATTAGAGCATAGCATTTATCTTGTCTTCATTGCATCTTGCATGAGCTTTTCTACTTTGTGTCCTATTTCTAATACTATAGTGAGATGAATTTTGAGACTCATGTCATCTTGTGATTGTACAATCATTGTGGATCTTTAGTTATCTAGCTCTTTCACTCCTAGTGTTAACATTAGTTCACTAGGTATGGACCAAACCCTTGATAACTCTTTACCTTCAAGTAGTGTAACACATGTTAAAACAATGGTTGCTTGTATTCTACAAGAAAAGATAATCCAAAATCATGAAGACCTAGAAAACCTACAAAATAAAATAAGCATTGAAAAAATTTCAACCACTACTATACCTACTATAGATAACATTCATCGCATGCTTGAAAGTGAAGATGGAGTTGACCTTGTGCATAACATAGTTGATAATTTTGGAAAACATCTTACATCAACCACTAGTTGTCCTTTACCTTGAAAAAATGTTACAAGTCAAGGAGGAATTCAAATTCCTCCTACCACAATAATTGCCTCTATTCCTACCTATACCAACCCTCAAGTCACAACAATAATGCAACCTACTAGTAATGTGATCCCTTCCTTGGGTATCTCTGCTAGCATTCCTAGTACCTTGGTGGCATCACAAGTCATATCTCCTACCACTCTACCACCTATAAAAATTCCATTCACTTGTCCCTTGAACACATACACCCATCCACCTTATTCACCTCCATCTCAAAATGCAAACAATGATCCTCTCATAAACCAAATTTTGCAAACTGTTTCATCCCTTCAAAAGCAAGTGTCCACCATCAATCAAAATCAAAATGGAAAAACCACATATTATGTCAAAAGCAATCCCTTATCCTTTGATATATTGAGAACAACAATGCCACAAGGTATAAAGGTGCCTATATTTGAGAAATATGAGGGGAAAGGAGATCCTTCTAAGCATTTTTCCACTTATTACTACCTTATGTAGTGACTATATTCTTGAGGATAAGCTCTTGGCTAAGCTTTTCCCTAGATCCTTGAAGGATATCATCTTAGAATGGTTTTCCTTGTTACCGAATAACTCAATTTGTTCATTCAATGAACTTGTTGAGGCATTTACAAACCATTTTCAAGTGCATCTGACTCCTAAGATGACATTAGCCGATTTGATGAGATGTAAGAAAAAAGAAGAGGAAAAGATTACCAACTTTATTTCACTCTACCAATCGCTTTATTCCCAAATCAATGTAAATATTCTTGACCCTTACCTTTAAAAGATGTTCATTGAGAATCTACAAAGTAAGATACAAGATAAGCTTACCATGATGAAGTTCCCCTCCTTTGTGCACTTGTGTACTACCCTTTATGATTATCAAAATTCAATTAGTATCCATGAAACAAAACTCACATCTAACTGTCCTAAGAAGTCTGAATCTGTAAACCAAAACAATTCTCTACCTTTCAGAAAATAAAATAAAGGATTCCTTCAATTGAATCCCCCTCAACAAACAAATCAACATGTCCATAACCAAGTAACTATTGTAAAAATGATGATACCCTTGAACTATGGGGATCTAAAAAGGCAATTCACTCCCTTACTCGATACCCTCCATAACATAATTCCACAACTCTTAGAACATAAAATGATTACCTTTACTTCCATTAAAACACCCAATCCTAATAAACCTTTTCCTCTGAACTTTAGATCAAATTCCTATTTCCATTATCACCAAAAAAATGGACATGACACAAAACATTGTAAGCATCTTAAACATCTTATGCAAGACCTCATTGATTTTGGCCAGCTTTCAATTTGAGGTGTTAATGATAAAGGAAATAATTATGTTTCCCTTCCCAACCAAAACTTACAAATCTTTACCAACCCTATGCCTAATCATAACATTTCATTTTTCAAGGCTAGTTAATCTATAAAGAATGATGTGATGAGTGTTGACACAGATGACGACAACAATGATACTATTCGACAAGATCCCATAGATATTGATGAACAAGGTCCTAAATATGATATGGTTGGATTGATCAAAGTCATACCTCATAAGGGTTGAACTAAAAACCCTCTTCACATTGATTTCTCATCTAAAGATATACTTAAACATGCACCCAATGGTCCTCTTTACATAGCCGACTGAATCTATGATATCCCACTAATGGGATATTAATAGATCCCATCTATGGAGAGAATGTGATGATAGAAGAATTCTTACTTATGCATGAGCTCTATCAAGAAACATATGATAAATTGAAAGCATGGATAAAGACACATAATGATTTCACTTTCCCTATGGTTGGATCGATCACCCTTCCTTTACAAATAGGACCAAAAACATTAAATGTATCATTCTCCATCATCTCAACATCAGATCAATTATGTGTGAAGCTTGGTTACCCATGGTTATGCTCCATGGAAGCTATCCCATCGGTTGTGCATAAATTTTTAAAGTTTCCCTTTGACAATGAAATATTTATTGTGCATCATAGTGGCTTTAATCCTTTTTCTTCCCGAGGAAAATTTTCATTAGATTTTTTTTTTTCCCAAGCCTATGGAGTCCATTAAATCTCATGAAGAATTCTCTTTCAAGTCCTACCAAAAATTCAAGGAAAAATGCATAGTGAAACTATCCCTTAAAAATATCCCTCAACCTATGACCGAGCCTACAATCCTTGAAGAAACCATGATTGAGCCTAAAAAAATTCCAAACAAACAAGACCAACCTAAGAAAAATCCTTTGCCTATTTCCTACAAAAAACCAAGAGATAAAGAAAATAGCCTCGTCACACCTCCTAAAATAAAACAAGTTTACAAAGCTAAAGAGAGAGATGCTGAACAAAATTCCATAGTTCCTTCCATTCCTCCCCTTAGGGAATAAAAGAAACCTATGGTTGATCAACCCGATCCTACACAAACACAACTTGAAAGTCATACTAAAAGAAATAGACATGCTAGAGAGTGTAGGCACATGTGTCATGCTCTTTCTCAAAGGTTAAATGAAGAAACAAAAAAAGAAAATAAAAATCCAAACTTGACTGAAGCAATGCAAGATGAATCTCCCCTTTCACGTAAACAAAAATATCCTATAGCACACCCACAATAGGAGCTAAAACCTTCTTTGGATATTATCATTAAGTGTCCTGTTGTGATTAATTTAGACGATGATGATGAGGAGATGCATAATCAATTGAATACATTATTTTCCTCTTCTATGAGCTTACATGATGATTCTCCTAGGAAGAGTGTTGAACTTGGTACTGACCCTAGTTTGGCACTTGCTATTGTCCCTTTGGATAGTTTTCCACCTTCCATATATGATGAACATGATTGGGATGCATACGAGTTTCTAACAAGTTGACTCGCATGTGCCTAACTAGTATTTTTCATTGTTTCTTTTTTTATTGGTATGATTACATGTGCATGATGTGATCCCCCATGATGTTCTATTTGATGTATCTCTTTCTCTCTCTCTTTGTGACTTTCCTCTATTTGTACCTACATTCTTCTTTATTTCATTAATATTTTTCCTTTTTATATTTTTCATTTGTCTTGTGTTTTCCTTTTGGGGATGATGCAAGGTGTCGAGAAATTCATGTCTCTTCCATGTTGACCCGAAATATTTTCCTTTGCATTTTATTTGTCTCGTGTTTTCCTTTTGGGGATGACACAAGGCGTCAAGACATCTAGGTCTCTTCCATGTTGACCTGAAAGGTTTTCCTTTCTTTTTTCTCTCTTTTTCTCATTCTTCTCATTCTATGAGTATTTGGGGAATGATGACAGTTCCAAAATATTTAAAAATAATGTAGCAAAGAACATACTGACCCCAAATCCATAGATCCCTCATGTGTTTGAAGTTTCATTTTGGGGGCAACCCCTTCTTTTCTTTTATGGCATAGCTTTATTTGGAAACATTTAACTTGGCATAGGGATTTCAAGTTATCTCTCACATGTCTTCTTTATTGTTAGCATTTATCATATGATACTTTAAAGTAATTGCTCACAACATCTAGTGTTTAGCTATTTATTTAAAGTGAGGGCATACATTGGAATTATTCTTTTGCATCTCATGTTTCATTGTGTAGTCTTCTTACTTCATGCGATGTGTCTTGCGATTTATGGTGACATTAGTTGTGATTTCCTTCAAGAGTGTGATGTCTCTTAGCGTATTATATTACTTGTGGTGGCTTGATATGACACATTGCATCCCCTAAGTTGTGAATATTCTATTCTTTGATTGGTCCTCTCTTGGAGACATTAGGCACAATATTCCCTAAGTTAAAGACCTCACATGAACTAAGCAAGACTCCTTTGAACGTTCACTATTTTTACATTTTCAATTTTTGTTATATGGCCACCTTGCATAATTCACTATGCATGCCTATGGAGCCATCTTGTTTGTTCACAAGTATCAAGCATATGAATTTTTTCTTTCCTCATGAAGCTCGAAGTTCATTGTTGTGTTGCACCTTATCAAAGTTATTATGAGGTATACCTTTGGTCTAGTTGGACGAGAAGCCAAAATTAGGCATGACTTTCCCATAGACATTTGCTTGTGTGTGTGAGTGCATACCAACCACATGCATATGTGTCTCACCTCTTTGGATACTCACCTAGTGGATAGCCTAAAGTTTTGTTGCCTTAGAGTGAGCATGCATTTTTGGAAAAACAACCTAGATCTAATCCACATCACGATGGATAAATGGTTGAAGCTTGATCCACTCCTTTTAATTTTCCTTTACTCCTTGTCTTTGGCAGTGGATGCTTAGGCCTTGTTATTGCTCCTTATGTCATTTTTCATGTGTGTTCTCTTTTGTCTATGTTATTTTTCTATAGGATCTCAATCTTGGGG